>CM070029.1:14608999-15346499 GCA_036247105.1 Cirrhinus mrigala | reverse complement strand
TAAACTCAGATATAAACTCAATTGCGAGAAATACTTGCATTTGTGTGAAAAAAAGTCAGAATTACAAGTTTTTGTCTGGCAATTCTGACTTTTTTTCTCACAAATGCAAGTTTACATCTCGCAATTCTGACTATTGTTTTTGCGATAAGCAATTCAGAGAAAAAAGTCAATTGCGAGATATAAACTGTATTGTGACTATTTCTCAGAATTGTGTTTATACGACGCAATTCTGACTTAACTTGCAACTGCATGTTATAAAGTCACAGTTGTGAGATATAAGCAGTTCTGAGTAAAAAGTCACAATTGTGAGGTTTACACTGAGAATTCTGAGAATTCAGCAATTCTCACAATTCTGACCTTTTTTCACAAAATTCTGACTTTTTTCTCAGAATTGTGAGATATAAAATTGCAATTGCATGTTATAAAGTCAGAACTGTGATTTTATATTGTGCAATTCTGACTTAATTTCTCAAAATTATGAGTTTATATTCTGAGAAAAAAGTCAGGAAGAAAAAGTCAGAATTGTAAGATAAAAAGTCCCAACTACATTTTTTAATTTTTTATTTAGTCTTGGAAATGGGCTTCCATACACTTCATACCATAAAAGAACAACAAAAAAAAAAACCTTTATCTTAACAACAAGTAGGTTAAAAAAAAAAAACGCACACATATTCTGACACTGATTTAAAAAATAATCCATTAGGATTTTTTAATAATAATAATAATAGTAATAATAATAATAATAAGACATTTATTATACAAATCATTTATGTTAATGCATTAAAATATGTATTTTTTAAATATAAAAGACCCAAAGAATGTACTTGAAAAGCACAAGTATTTTGTCTGTGTTGATGTATTGGCTTATGAAACAGGAAATATGGGCGTAACATACTGTTATCATGTTTGTCCCCTTTTTTTTTTAAATAGCTAAAAGCCTGTAGTTATGTCACAGCTATAAACTTGATTTTCAGGTGTTATTCAGGGCAGGGCATTCTCAATCTAGATAACATTTGATTGGACTGTGTACAAATATCTGTGTAGTTCAGAATGAGTCATCTGTATTTTGGTTAATGTTTCAGTAAGACAAAGGCTGTAAATTTTAATTAGGGAATTTTGTCAATGTTTAGGTGTATATAAAAATATAAACACCCATAAAAACCCATAAAAATATAGTTTGATTTCATAGGGTCTTAAAAATTAAAACAAACATTTTCACGTTGCTCACCTTGGGGAAGTGTTGAAAACTCCTGCTCCAAGCTGTAGATGCCTGGGTTTCCATCTGGGCTAAGAGCTTGAACTTTAAACAAGTAGACGGTGGAAGGAGACAGATCACTGATCTGAACCGAGTTCTTTTCCAGCACCAGCACAGTGTAGGTAGTGACCTTTCCATTGGCTCTCTCCTCATCGTTTTCCTGTAGAAATGACAATGAAAGGAAGATGATGAAATGGAGAATAACAGCGCCGTTATCATGAATCAAGATTTTACAGTTACGTATTAAGCCTGAAATGGATATCGCTACTGACCTTTTTGCGATACATCAGTTCATAACGTGTGGCGACCGGCTTGGAACGGTGAGAAACAGACCACTGAAGCGACAGGCTGGTGGAGCTGCTGTCCACAAGATGCATCGCCGTCACTTTTGGGGGATCTGGGGGTAAAACAACACTTAAGTTTGAGTCTCTGAAGTGTACACCCAAAATGTTTAAATCTGATCTTTAGGACTGTGTGCAAATGTCAAATGGTTAGCTATAGTGAGGGGAAAATTGAGTGTAATTGGAAACAGTCCCAGTAAACACTGTGCACTTTCAATGGGGTTAGGGAAAAAAAAAAAAAAACTGAAATCTGATCTGACTGGAGTCACCGTACTAGACTATAATTCACGAAATACCTGATTTTAATCGGATTTCAAACCACAAATGGATGTGGTTTGAATCAGATTTGTAAACATCCGACTTTTGTGTTTTTTTTGCTGTTTATACTACAAAAACTAAAACTATTTGATTTCTGCTGCATGTCTAAAGCTAAATTAAAGCATACAAATATATATTTTAAATATATTTTTATTGTTTTCAAAGAAAAAATAGTGAAAATGAAATGAAAGAGAGCTAAAAAATGAAAATGAGAATGAGAAATAAAACACTGTTGTTCAAAAGTTTACACTTTACAACAAGGTTTCATTAGTTAACTACTTCAGTTAACATTAATTATGAATGAACAACAATTCTGTGGCATTTATTAATCTTAGCTAATGTTAATTTCAACATTTACTAATGCATTATTAAAATCAAAAGTTGTGCTTATTAACATTAGTTCATGCACCGTGACTTAACATAAACAATGAACAACTGTATTATCATAAACTAACATTAACAAAGACGAATAAAAACTGTACTAAATGTATTGTTCATTGTTTGCTTATGTTAGTTACACATTAACTAATGGAACCTTACTGTAAAGTGTTACTGAAGTATCTTATTCTCATTAAGGCTGCACTGATCAAAAATACCTGAAGAAAACATTCAGATTGTGGAATATTATTACAATTTTAAATAACTGTTTTCTATTTTAATATTTTTTTAAAAATGTAATTTACTCCTCTGATGGCAAAACTGAATTTTCAGAAGCCATTACTCCAGTCTTCAGTGTCACATGATCCTTCAGATATAAATGCTTTTATAAATTACTGTCTTTACTATTACTTTTAGTGATTTTAATGCTTGCTAAATAAAATATTACTTTATAAATAAATAAAAATCTTACTAACCTTAAACATTTAAATAGAAAAAGTTCAGACAAAAATATAAAAGTACTAGGGCCGACAAACGATTAATCGCGATTAATCGCATACAAAATAAAACTTTGAGTTTGCCTAATATATGTGTGTATGTACTCTGTGTAATTATTAAGTATATATAAAAACTAGCACATTCATGTATATATTTAAAACAATTGTTACAAGTATATGTGCTTATTTAAATTTTTTATAGAATTTATATCATATATAAATAATATTTTGTACATAAATAACATATTTCTCTTAAATGTATACATTCATTTGTGTGTATTTTTATATACATAATAATTACACACACATATATTAGGCAAAAGCAAACTTTTATTTTGTAAGCGATTAATAGCGATTAATCGCGATTAATCGTTTGCCAGCCCTAAAAAGTACACTACTTAAAATGATTCAACCCATTACCAAATCTATTAAACTGGCCATTATATTAAACAACTGGACCACTGACCTGTATAATGTAAAGCAGTGTTGATGCTGCTGGTGGCTTTCTTATTGCTGAACTGGGACACTCCGCTCCGTGCCTCCACGGTGAAGGTGTAGTTCAAATGGGGCTCCAGTTCACTCACAGTGACTCTGGTGTCCTTCAGGTCAGTGTTGCTCGGGTCAAAGCGCACTTTCTCACCGCAAGACTGACATGCCCTCCCCTCGCATCGCTCGCAAACCACAGAGTATGTGATATCACTGCGCCCGCCGGTGTCTGCAGGGGTCCTCCATGACAATTGAAGCCTGCCTATCGACATCTGAGCTGTGGTGGCCACCAGACTCTGAGGAGCGGATGGTAAACCTGAGCAGACAAGAGAAGACAAGCCTTTTATTTACCCATTCACCTGTACTGGTTTACTTAATCCCTACAGAAAAGAGAGACAGAGAAAGGATATTGTGGAAATACAAAATGACAGCAAGTAGCTCATGACAGATGAGAAGTTTAAAGGAATCCTCTGATGTCACATGGACTATTTTAATGATGTCCTTACTACCTTTCTAGGCCTTGAATGCGGTATTTGCCGTCTATGCAGGTTTGGAAAGCTTTCGGATTTAATGAAAAATATCTTAATTTGTGTTTCAAAGATGAATGAAGGTTTTATGGGTTAACGATATGAGGGTGTGTAATTAATGACAGAATTTTCATTTTTGGGTGAACTTTTGGCATCTCACCAGAGCAAGAGGCTGTTTCGGGGTCCTCGGGTGCTCGATAAAAGCCGTCCTTGCAGGTGCAGCTGATGGCGCCCGGACCCGAGAGCTGGGTGTTTTCTGGACAGGGTTTGCAGGCCTCACTGGACACTGACGATTTGAAGAAGCCAGGCTGACATTCTGCATAAAAAAAAAGCACATGTATAGTGACTTGGATGAGGATGAGAGGAAAATGTGCAATTAAACAGCTCACAGCGTATATACGTCAAGTGATCGTCTATGTATGAACACTCTAAATTAACCTCCTTTGAAGATGTTTTTTTTTTCTCTACAGCTTTTTTTTGAAGCTCTGTGCAAGAGTGTGCAAAGTTGACAGAGCAAGACTAAGCACACTCCTACTCATCCTGTGTGAACCATCCCCCCCATTCTCTACAAACAGGACCAGTCATCCCACATTCCAGCACGGTACCTCTGCTCTCAAAACTCCACCACGAGAGAAAACAGAACAAAACGCACAAAACCAACAGACAGAATGAATGCTGCATCTAACAAAGAATTCAACAAAGAACAAGAATGTTGTTGTCAACCAAGTCCAGTAGACATTACACAAACTGACATATATATGTTATATATATGTTATATAATGCATATAGATACACAGCAGTCCCAAAAGTCAAGGACGTTCGAAAATTAGGATTTTTGAGGAAAACATCCCAGGATTTTTCTCCATATAGTGGACTTCAATGGGGATCAGCAGGTCGAAGATCCAAATTGCAGTTTCAGTGCAGCTTCAAAAGACTCTACATGATCTCAGCTGTGAGTCTTATCTAGCAAAACGAGTGTAATTTTCTAAAAAAACTAAAAATGTATATACTTTTTAACCACAAATGCTCATCTTGCACTAGCTCAACCTCACGCATTATGTAGTCACGTTGGAAAGGTCACGCGTGACGTAGACAAAGGTACCAACCCAGTGTTTACAAAGCGAATGTGCAAAGAAAGTCAAACGCCCTTTACAAAAAATCTAAAACAATGATGTTGGACGATTTTGAAGTTGGAGGAGAAAATGAGATGTTGTTATCCCTAACCTACATTTTTGAACCGAGGTACACAGACGACACCTGACCTTTCCAACATGATTATGTAATGTGTGAAGTCGAGCTAGTGCAAGACGAACATTTGTGGTTAAAAACTATATACATTTTTATTTTTTATAGAAAATAACCAATCGTTTTGCTAGATAAGACCCTTATTCCTTGGCTGGGAGCTCTTTGAAGTTGCATTGAAACTGCAATTTGGACCTTCAACCCATTGATCCCCATCAAAGTCCACTATATGGAGAAAAATCCTGGAATGTTTTCCTCAAAAACCTTAATTTCTTTTCGACTGAAGAAAGAAAGACATGAACATCCTGGATGACACGGGGGTAAGTAAATTATCAGGATATTAATTAATTCTGGAAGTAAACTAATCCTTTAAATAATGTAGCATTTACTTGCAGCACGATTACTTTACAAGATCGTTAACTTTTAAATGATAAAGACACTGCAAAATTAAGCATTTGGACAGGCTGTGGTTGTCAAACATCACAGAACATGTCCATAGTTAATGTGATGGACTACACCTGTGGTTACTCCTCTAAGTGGGACACCTGTGTAAACTCTAGGGGAAATGACATCATACCTAACCAAAAAATCAGTTTGAGATGAGTGACTGGCATTGAAAAAAGGGTTTAAAATGTAAAGTCACACAAGACTTGCTTGTGCAAAAGTGTCCAAAGTCTGTTTGGGAACACAAAAATGTGGGGAAAAAGAAATAAAAAAGGAATTTAAAAAATGTTGCTGATTTACAACCACAGGATTTCTTTTTGGCAAGAAATGTTGCTCATTAACTCCATAAAATTGGATTTGCAGGAATACATTTAGTCAATCTGACTTTCTAAATGTACAAACAGGAAGAAAAAGAAAGGTGTCTGTCGGAATCTGCCTAGAAACATTCCAACATGCCCAGCTCATGACCTTCCGCTATCCAGACTCTTATTCACAATCCACCACCACCCTGTGCACACAAACACACTCCGCTTCCGTTCTCAATCTGGCTCTTTCGTTTCTCGCAGCAGCCACATACAGGACCAATTACTTTCACAATGAAGCTGTGATATCTGGTTTTCAGTTACAAGTGCAAGTTTTATCAGTCGAGAGACAAGCTGAGACACACGCAAGGTTTGGATTATTGGTTGCAACATTACACAATCATGTACACCATGTGTCCGATCAGGTGAAATATCTGTATTTGTGTGTTGAAATACCACCTGAGGCAAAGACAGTGTAAGAGTAGTAGGCAGATGATTATTGACATTCGCTGAAAAGTTTCCGCATTAGGACACAGTGCAAAACATACGCCTATGATATCAGTATAAAATGGCATACCGCATTTTTTTCCCTTTAAATGGTGATTTTAATAGTATTATTTTAGCGTAAAATAAGTGAAGATATACAGTTGAAGTCAAAAGTTTACATACACCTAGTAGAATATGCAAAATGTTAATTATTTTACCAAAATAAGAGGGATGATAAAAAATGCATGTTATTTTTTTAATTTAGTACTGACCTGAATAAGATATTTCACATAAAAGAGATTTAAATATAGTCTACAAAAGAAAATAATGGTTCAAAAGTTTAAATACACTTGATTCTTAATACTGTGTTGTTTTTTTGTTTAGTGATAGTTGTTTATAAGTCCCTTGTTTGTTCTGAACAGAAAAATCCTTTAGGTCCCATACATTTTTGGGGTTTTGTATTTGAACCCTTTCCAACAATGACTGTATGCTTTTGAGATCCATCTTTTCACAATGAGGACAGCTGAAGGACTCATATGCAACTATTACAGAAGGTTCAAACACTCACTGATGCTTCAGAAGGAAAAACTATGCATTAAGAGCCGGGGGTGAAAACTTTTGAACAGATTGAAAATGTGTACATTTTTCATCTTTTTCCTGAATATCATATTTTTTTTTAATTTAGTACTGCCCTTCAGAAGCTTACATGTTTCCCAGAAGACAAAATAAGTTAAATTTACCCTGATCTTCAAATTCAAAAAGTTTTCACCCCCCCCCCAGCTCTTAATGCATCGTTTTTCCTTCTGAAGCATCAGTGAGCATTTGAACCTTCTGTAATAGTTGTATATGAGTCCTCATAGTAATTAACATTTTGCAGATTCTGCAAGGTGTATGTAAACTTTTGACTTCAACTGTATCATTATTTATAAACGTATTAGAAAAATAACATAGCTTTAAATAAGCTAATAAATTGTGTACATTAATGCAATAAATGTTGCAAAAAATGAGCTTCCTGCAGTAGCTGTGTTTCTGTAGCACAGTGGTTACATACCAAATGATTGTTTCCATTTTCTAATGGTTTGTTGTCTGAAGATTTGCCAAACAGTTATAATTACAGAGTAGGGTGCTTCCTCCTTCCTGAATGCTTTGTATCAATTGAGGCCTTGTTTTGGGTTGAGCCACTTGCTCTCCCCTCACAGGAAGGGGGTTAACGGTGGTATACATTACCTCTAATATTTGAGAGTACGCATTCTCTTATTTCAAAAGAAAACTGGCAGCATGAAAAGAATTCAGCGTGGCAGCGAAGATCGAGCCAATGTGTTATTTATTTCTTCTTTCAAGTTGACTCCTCATCTTGTTTCTGTGCCAGCTGTTGCGGAGACTTTACTGCAACTCATTAACGCGGCCCTCTGCGGAGGTGGGGATAGTGTGGGAGACAGGGGGACTGAAGGAGAGACAGAGAGAGGGATAACGAGTCCTGGTGGGATTTGAAAGGAAAGGGGGGAGCAGGGGAAGAAAAAGAATTGTCCTATTCACAGCGAAGGGGGCCAAACAGCTGCTGCTGCGGACCCCGTTTCATACGGCCCCCCTTTCGGCTCTCCACTCGTAATCTCCGAATTCTTAAGTCCCCTCGCTTGCCGCATTGCCACATGTGAGCGTCTAGCACAACATTCGACGGCCCATTCACTCCGGACAACAGGCGCAGAATGCCACTCGGGCCAGCGAGAGAGAAAACACTTGTTTCGAATAGTGTAGATGCCACATGACGCGTTAATACGCTGGCTGGCTTCTTAACAGCCACGGACAAAAAAACCTGACGGCGTTTGGAGGGCTGCTTTAATCCTTTTATGCAAAAAGTTTACAAAAGAGACGAAACGTATTCAAAACACTTTGTGTGTAGCGAATCAGATCTACAAACTTTTCAAGTCATGCTGAAAACACGTGGTGTAGGATTTACTTTGAAACACTTCTTCACTTTAGAATTTGCTAAGAAATTTCACTGATAATAAATGGATATTTATTAGTGGATGGTGTGTTTCTACCTATTCTTTGATTTTTCTATGTATGTATTTATTTTGTAGTTTCTAAATTCACGTAAGCATATCAACACTGATCTGATATAAAATACAATTAAAAAAATAAAAATCAACAGTTTTTTTTTTTTCAGATGAAATAGCATTGATTTTTAATTTACCTGCAATTAAAATAATAAAAAAAATGTAATTACAAAGAAAAGTCAAGTAGCACACTGAATTAAATGTGAAATGTGAAAAGACTGAGTTTTTTTTCCTAAATTAAAACAATAATAATAGAAATATTCTAATAAAATATTATATCTGTAATTCTTTTATCTTCAATATATTTTTATTAATAATCAATCCAATGATTAAATGCAATTAAATTAATAAAAAAAATAAATTACAAAGAAAAAGTAAGCAACACATTGAATTAAATGTAAATGTAAATTTTGATGCATCAAGACTGAAAGAGTATTTTTTTGCCAACATTTAAATAATAACATAAAAATATTCTAATAAAATATTATATCTGTAATTATTTTATTTTTTATATATTTATTTAATCATTATAATGATTATATGCATCTAAATTAATAAAAAAATAATAATTACAAAGAAAAAGCAAGTAACACACTGAATTAAATGTAAAATTTTGATGTATAAAGACTAATTTTTTTTCCCAATATAAAAACAGTAATATTTAAAATATAATGAAATATTATATCTGTAATTGCTTTATATATATATTTATTTATAATCATTATAATCATTATTTATAATAATGTATATTGTGTAATGTATATAATGTATAAAATAATGTATATTCAAATAAGCTAAGAAAATAAATATACTTTTATAATAAATTAAAACTAAATGTGTTTATTAATGCAATTTTTAAGAAAAAACAAGTAACACTGAATTAAATGTGAGATTTTGATGTATAAAGATTGAAAGAGTATTTTTTCAATATTAAAATAATAATATTAAAAATGATAAAATATTATATCTGTAATTATTTTATTTAATATATTTTTGTTTATAATCAATGATTATATGCATTTAAATAACAGGAAAAAAATATAATTACAAAGAAAAAGCAAGTAACACAATGAATTAAATGTGAAATTGTGACAAATAAAGACAACGTTTTTTTCAATATTAAAAATAATATAATAAAATATTATAGCTGTGATTATTTTTCATTTTTTTAATTTATAAAAATTATAATCATTATTTATAATCATATTAGAAAATAATGTATCTTAAAATAAGCTCAAATAAATATACTATTTTAATAAATTTAGACAAAATGTCTATATTAATGAATTTTTTAAGAAAAAGCAAGTAACACACTGAATTAAATGTCAAATTTGGATGTATAAAGACAGAAAGAGTATTTATTTATTTATTTATTTATTTTCTAAACCTCCAATAATTTTAGTTTTATTTTCGGCTTTGAAAAATTATTTTACACAGGGATAGTGGATTGAATTTTAAAGCTACTGTGATGTTTTTAGTCAGCGTTTCACTTTCCAAAATACAGCAGGAATGTGGTTCAGCGCAAGGGGCTTTGTCTTCGCATTTTGGACACAACAGGAAGCAGGAAGCACAAGGCTGACTCGTAGCTTCCTTCCTAAGGCAGCCAATCAAAGCATGCATGGATGGAGAGGCGAATGTTAGACACACTCTGGAAAGGAGAAGCTGGCTCATTTGCAAAAATCGTTGCAAGAGGTCAGAGGCGAACAACGACTTATGGCTTTTGAGGAACGTTGATTACATTTATGTAATACAAACTTCCCAGCAGAGATGCAGAGATGTGTCGGTCGTCTTTCAAGGGCCCCGTCTCGCTATCTGGCACCGAGAGCTCAGGCCATAAGAGCCTCTGAGTGACTGTTTGTTTATTGTGAGAGTAGCTGGATCCTGCTCGCCGATGACCTACTGGGGTCTGTGAGCCGTGTGGGTTGAGTGGAGCAGTCGGAGCGAAGACTGATGAGAGGGTGACGTTAATGGACGGATGTATGGATGGATGGGTCGACAGAGAAGGGGAAGGAGGGCTGAATGAATGAGTGTTTACATGGCGGCGGGACAGCGCGAAACCCTCCAGGACAAGAGTTTGATGGGGGGGGTTCGAATGAGAAAAAGGAAAGAAAAACAAAAAGGCCTAGTCATTTAAACCTAGGCACGGAGGGGCTTACATGTAGCCCTAGGCAGAGTTGAGTTAAAGTGTGCTGCTCCGCCAGGTGTTGATGGCCAAGTAAAACAAACACCAGAGCAGAGTGAGTGCGGACAGCGGCCAGGGGCTCGTTTCACAGGGGAAGAGGTTAAATTCAGCCAGAGAGCCACTGAAAAAATAAAACACGCACGCAAAAGAAAATGAAGATTAAGATAGCATGGTGCAATCATAAACATTGTTTTTCTGTGACCTATAAGGAGGTGAAGACAACTTTACAACTCAGCCATATGTGCTGATATATATATGTATATGAAGAGTTCAGATGCAAAACCCTCAAAAAGCCACCTTGGTCAAAAATGAGATAATGATACTGAGTGAATGCTCACGACACATAGTATAAGTCCATCAAATATTTTTTTCAAACTCGCTAAATCCCAGTCTCTGCCCAATCAGATATATGGGTACTTCTAAATGCTAAAAATGCTTATTTTAAAAGAAAAAAGTCAGATGTATTTAGAGGCTTTTGCACCTGAATTCTTCATACATACATACACATATATATATATATATATATATATATATATATATATATATATATATATATATATATATATATATAGTTTTTTGTTATTTATATTTATTTTATAATATTTATTATATGTATAATTGTATCCTATATATAAAGTATAAATAATATATATTATATTAATATTAATATCATAAAGTTTATATATCAGAAATATTATTATAAAGTAGCATATATATATATATATATAGGCACTCAGTAATATAGTCATTTATATTTATTTTAAAAATAATATATATAAAATATAAATAATTTATTGTATTAATATTAATATTATAAGGTGTTAAAAAAGTTTATATCAGAAATAATATTATAAATTATATTATTATAAATGATTATTATATAAGATATATAAGATACCGTTTGACAGTACTAGTTTATATATCAGAAATATTATTCTAAATAAATGCTTATATACATAAATACATATACACATGTTTATATATTAATGTATATAAACATTTATTTATAATAATATTTTAAAACTAATATTATATATTTTATAAACTTATTTTTCACTCTACTGTGGTGTTTGTTAAACTTCAACACCTAGCGGAGCAGCACACTTTATATTAGTGTAATCATTTAATTTTTAATAAGTAATTTAACTTTTTTTTTGTTTTTTAAAGGATGCACAATATAACAAGATGAAATCAGGTTTCAGCCGATAGTAGTGACTTTTAGTTTATCATATTGTGAGTTAATATTGAAATGTTACTGGAGATACTGGGAATTTTGGAAATTTTACTGGAAATTTTCTTGTGGATGGTCTATCAGTCTATTTCTGTCTATTTTTTAAGATTTTCTGTGCTTATTTTTATATACATACATAAATGTACTAATACATGCATACATACAATGTATTAAACTAAATATTTTTCCTTAAAAAACAACATTGACAATGTAAAAAGTTTTAAATAAAATATTACAAATATTTAATAAAATATAAATATTAAATATAATACTAAAATAAATATTATAACATTACTGATTTTACTATCAATTCATCCCTAACAATTTTGGATTTTACAAGATTTTTCAAGGTTTATACATATTCTACCTAATTTTCCAACAAAATGCATTTTTTCACAGAAAACATCTCTGAATGGTCATTGGAGTGGTTGTTATGGTCAGACGGGACAAAGCCAGAGCTGTGAGTGAGTGAGTGTGTGTTTGTATGTATAGGGGGGATGCAGTGGTAACATGAAGCCAGCGGGGAGGGAATGGTCTCTAGGTGTGGTGAGAGCATTAGTGCAAAGGATTATCAGCCCAATGGAACAGTTGTAAGAGAATTACATCTACGCTTTACAATTCCACTCACTCTTTCATCTAGTCGTTAACAGACACAATAAATGCTCTAATCCCTCTCTTTTCACACTTTCCACTCATTCTAAAGAAAAGAGGGCAAAAGGAAGAGAAGATGACAGAGCACAAAAGCACACAAACGCTGAGACTCATCCAGAAGATTTGTTAATTAAGAAAGGAG
Source organism: Cirrhinus mrigala (assembly GCA_036247105.1). Classification (NCBI taxonomy): domain Eukaryota; kingdom Metazoa; phylum Chordata; class Actinopteri; order Cypriniformes; family Cyprinidae; genus Cirrhinus; species Cirrhinus mrigala. The sequence goes on along the minus strand of CM070029.1, from coordinate 15,333,960 downwards.
TTAACTAAGAAACCCCAAAATACTGGTTTGCTCTCATTCCTGCCCACACAAAACACCAACCGCTCGTCCAAATTTTGAGATGGCAACACAGATGGGAAAAGTCTGGTTAAGGCCAAAAATGCATAAACAAAATTCCTTAATAAGTGGGAAATGAATAAGTGAATGAAGCCAGTGACAATAGAAAGCCCTGAGCGGACGAGTTGGAGGGTCACTGAGGATTAGCAGGCCTCCGGTTTCCGCTATAGCTTGTCCTGTTTCGGTGGACGCAGAGCTGACACGGAGGCAGGAAACTGCTGATCTCACATACTAGCAGCACAATACACTCAGCACATGCACACAATCCTAAACTTCAACCCCTCTCGTGTAAGAGCCGCAATGTACGTAGAGCTCCTAAATATTACATAGAAACCTAAATATTCCACCCCAACTCAAAAAAGTATGAAAATTATATACGCAAAACGTTGCGTAGACCAATTTTCTCACATTGCTAAGGTGGAAAAATCCACACAACTCCCTCCTCACGGTGACTCACTTTATCGCTCACCTCCTCCTTCATGGTCAACGCAAACATTTGGACTTCCAGGCAGCATAGTTTCATTTAATTTGTATGTTTCAGCAGCCATTATCCTGAAATGATCAGAACAACCATGTCATCCACTCTCGCTTCGTTTGATGTTGCCACAGAGGATCAAAGAAGCCAACCAAGCCCATTTGGAAGTGCTCATCATTATCTAAACTTGCCCAGGCAAATGGCACTGCAATGGAAAGAACCGGCAATGAATTGTTGTGGTTGACTGCTAGTTAAGTAAGATTAAGAATCCCATAGGTGGGGATAAATGGTTTCTGTGACTTAATGGGCATACAAGAATTAAATATGGCAAAAGGAGAGGGCATAAAGCTGAGAATAATTACAACTTAGGGTAAAGATTATCACTGCTTTCATCAAATCTTTAATGGACTATATTTAGTGCAAATTTTAGGCTTGCACAACTGCTCGTATTTTAGCTGACCATCACATTTTTAACCCAGCAAACTCTGCGCTGAAGTATTCGAGAGCTCTGTGCGCTTTCTCAAACAAGGAATTCCAAAATTTCACAACCTTTTGACCGGACACGTACATGTACGTGAGTCAGAGCTAACGTTTATTTAAAACGCTTTCGCATGTAAACCAGGGATGGCCTAAAAGCATCTATTTGTCTCTGGGAGACAGATGGGGATAAGCAAAGCTGTTTATTTACAAGACACCGTTTGAAATCTCCCAGAAGAGCTTCAACAGTGTTTGGGGGCCGTGTGAAAGTGGATGTTTAAACATTTAATACATGTCACTTCCAAGACCCGCAGTCAAGGCCAAAAATAACATATTGTCATTGGACACAGTCAATAACACTAAATATAAACCGTGCCTAGTTGGTTTCATTCGGGAAAACTCTAGGGATCACGATCAGTTTGGGAGAGGGTAGAAAGGTGGAAAACTAAGAAAACAAGACGAACGCAAGAAAAGAGTAACAGGATAGGAAGAAGATCCATCCAAAACCAGTACTTATGGCTCTTGAGGACACACACCCAAGTCAATTACTACCCAGCCAGTCACTCACCACACATTATACACACACAAAACTCTAACTTGGTCACCCCTAACATGTTCCAGCCTTATTTACAGTAAAGCACGAAGATTTTTCTACTCAAATATGCAACTAAGACCATCCCGCTTCATCAGTGTCTCATTTTTCCTATATATCAACAATGGAGGCCAATAGCTCTTTGAAGCGTTCCAGAAACTCTCCAACTTTGGCAACCTTGGTTTACTGCGAGTGACAGGGTGTGGGCATAAATTCCTAGTTTGATCCAGCGTAGGTCAGGCAGCACGTCTTTGTGTGGTCAACAAAGGTATGCGTGCTTTTATTCATTACGACTGAGAAAGGGTGTATTTTATTAGTGGAAAACTGTGTCAGCGTCAATACCGATTAAACCGCAGTGCCGTGTGCATGTCTGATATTTATATTGTTAAGAAATGACACTACCACAGGACGGTTTGTCATCCTTTTTGGAGACCAGCGGTTGTTTTTGCCCCACCCACGCATTTAAACGCAGTCCCCTGATCTGGCTATTCGACAATGATTGCCTTTAATCAACAGTACATCCATCAACGTGAGTCAGCTCTGGCCTGGAGCTCTCCTCAGGGAATTCCTCAGGCCGGCAGTAGTTGGGAAGGCTCCTTAATAAACCTAGCAGGAATGCATTGGTTGAGTGAAAGAGGCGCTGGCGGGGGGGTCCACGGAGGGGGGTTTGTCTCTGAACACAGCGCTACATTGTTCTGCTACCTTTGCATTCCATTCTCCACCTTTCCACTACAATCTCCTCCCTCTCCAAAGTCTGACACTTTATCTTTTCCCATTCTAAACCATGCACACACACCTGTTCCCACAATTCCTGGTCTATAAAACAAGGAATGCGCACGAACCTAAAAAATTCACACGCATGAGCTTGTAACGTGTTACTGCTACAATTAAGAAAAAGTGAAAACCAAGAGGCCCTTTGCTATAATTCGAGTTGCCTGCATTTTACCTGTCACTGCATGTGGCTGAATTTGGGAAATATGTTAAAGTGTTGAGGTTGGAGGACGTTTAAAACGGAATTATTCTAAACAAGTCTCAACATGCCAGTGTTCTCATTTCGAGAGTCACAAAGCACTTTAGGACTGTCACATGGCTGATCTTCCTCTGGTGTGGCAAAGATCAGAACACAAGAGGAGTGAGAGAAAAAAAAAAAAAAAAACAGGTGACTGTCACATACGTCTAATAAAAAGAGAAATGGTCACATCCTCAATGAGATTTAAAACTGTCGTTCTGCCTAAAGCACAATAGGTTTGCAAAAGTCGTTGACGTCTGAACTTGTGTTTTAAAGAATGCTGGGGGTTATTGGAGTCAAATGCACAGTAAAGAAGAGAAAACAGGTTTCAAAGCACTTGAAAGTTCAACAGTAACAAAAAAAAATGGTTGACGAGCAACTTAAAATGCGTAAAATACAGTGTGTAGAAAGTAGGGCTGTCAAACGATTAATCGCGATTAATCGTGATTAATCAAATGCAAAATAAAAGATTTTGTTTATCTAATATATGTGACCATGGACCACAAAACCAGTCTTAAGTTGCGTGGATATATTTGTAGCAATTGTCAATAAAACATAGTATGGGTCAAAATTATCGATTTTTATTTTATGCCAAAAATCATTAGGATATTAAGTAAAGATCATGTTCCATGAAAATTTCCTACTGTAAATATATCCAAAATTTAATTTCTGATTAGTAATATGCATTGCTAAGAACTTTTTTTGCACCCTCAGATTCCAGATTTTCAAATAGTTGTATCTCGGCCAAATATTGTCCTATGCTGACAGTAACTAAACCATGCATAAACGGAAAGCTTATTTATTCAGCTTTCAGATGATGTATAAATCTCAGTTTCAAAAAATGTACACTTTTGACTGGGTTTGTGGTCCTGGGTCACATGTGTGTGTGTGTGTACTGTGTATATTTATTATGTATGTATAAATATACACAGGTGCATGTATATATTTAAGAAAAATATGTTATATTTATATATAAAATATTTATATGTACATATGTAAATTATATCCAAATATAAATATATATACATTTAAATATTTTTAAATTACATACATGTATGTGTGTATATTTATGTATACATAATTAATATACAGAGTACACACACATTTTTATTTTGGATGCGATTAATCATGATTAATCGTTTGACAGCCCTAAAAGTATAACAAAAATGATCTCTCTCTCTGTATATATAGCCAAAAAGTGTTACAAGCAACTTAAAATGTGAAAAATATAATGTGTGATGAGTATGCTATATTGTATGTACTGAGAGATATTTAAAAAAGGGGCGAAAAAATACTTTTTAAATAATGTTTCTTATACAGTGCCAAAAATGATTACAAGCCACAAGCATGTATGGTAAGGATAAACAAAATTCACAATAACACAAAACATGTTTGTAAAATAATACAGTAAATCATATAATGATATACTACGACTGAAATGCTAATCACACTCTATGTGGAGGGTTAGTCAATATTCAAATTCCTGACCAAAACCAAAAATCTTAAATGACAACAGCTGGTGTTCTGTGGAAAGCAAACAAAGAAACTTATGTCTTACCTTGGCATGAATCGTTCATGGCTTCAAACCCGGGCTTGCACTGGCATTGGCTCACAGGTACCACCCATTCCCCATCCGTGGTGCAATAAATGCGAGGCTGGTCCTCGCTGACAGCGTTTGAGACGCAACTTCCAGCCACCTCCCGCAAGGCTTGATTCTCTCCCCCTGCCACTGTCTCAGGGAACGCTGCCAAGCTCTTCACTGTCGCAGGACATGTTTTATAGTAAACCCTGACTGAGTAGATGGCGACGCAGGCCCCAATGTCCTGGAAGGCCAAGTAGAAGCCCTTGCGAGAAAGATTATCCACTACTTTTGTCTCAATGTTCATCTTCATTTCCCCGAGGCTGGATATCTCATCTGGAGCGATGGTGGCCACTTTGCGGAACAGGCCTTTCCGGAAAGCTGTGCCGATGTCCGCGTCGGCCTCGGAGGCATACAAATTAAAGGTCTCCTTGCAGGTAAGCGAGTCTGCATTGAAAGAGTTGCAATCGCGGACTACGAACCGCAGCTCCACGAAGACCCGAGAGGCGGTGGGGTGGCGTTGGATGAACGTAGTACGAAGCCAGTTGTCTTGTTCTCGTTCCTCCACGTTACATATATAATAGTTATACAACAGAGAGCCATTCACAGCCCGCTGGCCTATCTCCCACTGCAACGTGAAATTAAAAAATGGATGTTAGCAAGAAAACCAAGATTGTGGAAAAAAATTTCAAAGAAACGATGCCAGCGAATGCTGAGGACGAAAATAACACGAAATGTCCTGACCGTGGAATTTTAAGTAGTAGTGAGGATGCTGGTCAATTACCCACCAACTTCTGGCAAGCAACAATGCAGCAGTCTCTTTCTATTGCATGACTGATGTAATGCGCTGTAACATATCTGTTCACATGCAGTGTGCATGTGTGTTCTTAGCTCTTATTTCATGTGCACCGTCATATTAATTACAGGAGTGGTGCATTGTTTTCATAGTGTGTGGCATGGCAGTAAAACGTTCTCTGCTTCCATATAAAAGAACTCTGTGGTTTAAAGCATTGCATACATTTGAAAGACATTGTACTCTTTAAATAAACAGCAGCTCATTAAGAGCGCAGTTAACTTTCTATAAAGTCGAACATGCTGACACCTTGTTCACATTCTTAATTTCTCAGCTTTTTCCATGAGAGGCTGAAGGAAAATGGTTTAGATTTAATTACTTTGCTTTTTCCACATATTAAGGTAGATGAAAACCTTCGTTTTTTAACTGGTTATTGGTGGGAAGCAAACTTAACAAGTCTGAACTTGCCATCCCAGATCATTCCCTGCTGGAAAACCCAGTAGCTCTTTTGGAACATGATTTTTAAAATACACTAGCTGATCTAAACTTGTCAACCAGCTCCCCATCTTGACTTCACTAAGACTCTACGACCAGTCCGGTTCGTTGCTAGTCCAAATTGGTTATAAACCAAAGTTATAAACCAGCTACCACGTTATAAAGCACATCCTTTTGATTTCAAAAGCAATTACGCTTCTAAATTCTAGTTAACATTATAGCTTCAGCTCACGTCACAAGAAGCACCATATGCGCCAAGCTTTAAAAGTTAATTACACCCTCAGTTTTACAGTCGCTAACACAGGGCTTTAAAATCGCACGGGACTACAAGTGTTCAGCAGGCAAAGTATGTGCAACCCTCTTTTCCAGGAATGTTTTGAGGGTAAAGTCTGAATTACTTCAGTATCCAATAACAAAAAACCTGTTGATTCAAAAATTAGGCCACTTGAAACAAGCGAAAAGAAAACATCCTATATATAACAGAAGACGGTTCTTACGGTAGAAGTACAGTAAACTCACCCCGTGCTCAACTGGCGATGTCAACCAACCCAGCTCTGCTCCCGAAGCCACCATATCCAACAGCACCTCTGTGACAATAACGCAGAAATATTGTATATTAAATATTTTTGTCATTATACATAGACGCAGAAATTGATAAAGCAAAAATAAAGTAGGCTAAATGGATACAAGTACACGTTGTTCCTACTAGAATTTCCACAAACGTGTTAATTATGTCTGCTTATGCTATTATAAAATGTAAAAGATAATAATAAATAATTAAAAATTAACTATTCTTAATAGAAAGACTCGCTGCAAAGTCCGGTTAGTTAGGTTTCGTCGCTAAGGAGCTTTTACACTTCACTCATGGATTTACTTCAGAAATAGACTTGTTTTGCGTCCGCGTGTGATACATTAAAATCTACATGAGATTTAGACATAAAATAGCCTATTAAAGGCATACACTACATTTTAAACAATTTCAACATTTTGAGTTAGCCTATTCAAATTTACAATGAAATATTATGCACAAACTTGCACCGGATCGGCGAAACCAGTACTAAATATCACTTTTTTTAACGCACAGGTTGATTTAACACTATGCCAAACATTGGCAGTAACATTGCAACAACGCAAATTATCTTCATAGACACATTTAGGCAGTCTAGCTATACACGGCATAGTACAGAGGTTTAAAATAGTTTAAACCATGTGTGTGTGTGTGTGTGAACCTGACTGCGAAGTTTGATAAAGTTTCAAAGAGTAACTTTCCACGTACCTTCCTTTTTCTGAAGAGAAATAAATACAAAGTTCATAAATACATTGACAAACAAAATACGCTTAATCCGTCTGTAATCCATTTTGTCTTCGAAGTGGACAGAGTGATGTTGGCTGCTCCACGCTCAATCCAGTTGCTGCTCCAGTTGCGCTCGCGACAGACTCATTGAGAAATGCGGAGCTTCATGAACCCCGCCCGCTGGAATGTGATCGACGTCTTTATAGGAAGGAGGTGGTCATGGGCATTGACATGTATGAGTTCCCCGCTGGGACCCCGCCCCTGACCTTTCGTTCAGCATGTAGGTTACCTGTAAAATTTACAGTAGACATTTTTTTCTTAACTTTTAAGACATCTAGTGGATGTACCTGCCCTTTAAATGGTGAGATTGGTTTTGTCCAATCACATGTCAAAGACCTTGATTTTCTTAGCAGTAGCCTAGCAATTAAAAGCATACAACGAATGGCATAATTTTTACATTATATTTTGAACTGATATCCAATGCACTGTAGTCATACACTATTTTTTAAAATTTATTAAGTACATTTTGTCTTTAATTTTTTTAATGTTTATTTTTCATTGTCATGTTTAAGCAAAATCAGTGTTTTGTGTTTTTACTTTCAGTTCAGAAAAACAGTCAGAAACTTTATTTTTGGGTGAACTACCATTCTGAACTATGGATATATATCTGGGACCAAGAGTTAATATTGCTGACTAAAACCAGTTAAACTGTTTACCTGAAATAAAATAAACATTAATTTAAATAAAATGTAAAATAAAATAAAACTTATTTTAACATACACCACCAGCCAAAAGTTTGTGAACAGATTTTTAATGTTTTTAAAGGCTCTTCTGCTCACCAAGCCTGCATTTATTTTATCCAAAGTACAGCAAAAACAGTACAATTTTGAAAAATTTTTATTTTATATTTTATATCTATTTTCTATCTGAATATATTTTAAAAGAAATTTCATTCCTCTGATCAAAGATGAAATTTTAGCATCTTTATTCCAGTCACATGATCTTTCAGAAATCATTCTAATATTCTGATTTAATATTCTGATCTAATATTCTGATTTAATATTCTGACAGCTGAGTAGATTTTTTTTAAGTTTCTTTGATAAATAGAAAGTTCAGAAGAACAGAATTTATCCGAAATAGAAATCTTCTGTAACATTACAAATGTCTTTACCATCACTTTTGATCAATTTAAAACATCCTTGCTAAAAAAAAAAAAAAAAAAAAGGTATTAATTTCTATAATAATAAAAAAATACATTTACTGACTTCAAGTTTTTGAATGGTATAGTGTATAAATGTTACAAAAGCTTTTTGTTTCAGATAAATGCTGATCTTTGGATCTTTCTATCCATCAAAGACTCCTGAAAATAATTACTTACCTTGATTACACATAATATTAATAATAAAGCATGTTTCTTGAACAGCAAATCAGCATATTAGAATGATTTCTGAAGGATCATGTGACCGGAGTAACGATGCTGAAAATTCAGCTTTGAAAACACAGGAATAAATTACATCTTAAAATATATTCAAATAGAAAACAGTTATTTTAAATAGTAAAAATATTTCAAAATTTGACTGATTTTGCTGTACTTTGGATCAAATAAATGCAGGCTTGGTGAGCAGAAGAGACTTCTTTAAAAAACATTAAAACTCTTACTGTTCAAAAACTTTTGACTGGTAGTGTATCTTATTAGACAAAGCAATTTTTGTGTGCTAAATAACTAAAACTAATTTAAAAATATGGACGTTAAAAAAAAGAAGAATATTTATTTTTAAAAAAAGACTAAAATGTTAACCAAAATTAAAACGATAATGAAAAATATAAATAAAAATGAATTCAAAATATTAATAAAAGCTATAATATCAAACACTCAAATACAAAATTTTACATTTTATGTTTACTGATAAAAAATAGTTTCAAATCAAAGATGCTGTATGGTTGGTAAATGTATCAACTGTAAGTAGCACTGGTCTGAGCCCGAGTACAATACTTAAATAGTGACAAAAGTGTCCCATAGCAACTCTTAGGAATTTAGGAGTCAAGCTCCCTGTGTTTGAGACCCCTGCTTAGCTGCTCCACTGACAGCCGCACAGTGGAGTCACCAACAAAAAGTGCACAAGTGAAAGGATTTATTTGACAGAGAGCATTTTTACGACAGTCACCCAACTTTCAGTTCATTTAGATGAAAAACAGTTTATAACAGCGAATATTTTTGTACATAACTGACATTATTTTCGAAATTACTCACACTCTTAACTCATCATTGTGGCATTGCACTGCTCTTGTCAAAATAAAATCCTCTTTCCACACCTCTGACAACACCACATCCACAAAATCTTTCACACCAGGGGCTGCTCCCAAGATTTCAGAGATTTTTTTGGTTAACAATGCCATCTCCTTAACTTCCCCACACCACTATTTTCACCTCACACCCTTTTTCACACATGCTTATGAATCTACGGCATTGATTTGAGAAAGAAAAAAGTAGAACTAGCTACAAACATTATTCTTGATAGATTTTACAACATATTTTGGAATATAATTCTTTTTATTATTTTAAGGCCTTTATGTGAACGAAAGCAGTATTGTTATTTGTATTCTTACAGTTTATGTCTTCCATGAGAGCAATTTGAGATTATAAAATGGAAAGCACTTAAAGTACACTAGTTACCAAGGTGGCAATAACATCATAAATCTTGAAACTTCAGTCATGAATGGATGAAGGGTGGTTTAAAAGTGTGGGGGAAGCTGTGAAGGGAGTGCTGTTGAAGGACAGGTGGTAGTCCACTCAAACAGCAGGTCTTTTGTTGCTTAGCCCATCAACATACAGCAGCAAGTGTTGCTCAAAGACGCATGTGTGAGCTAATGTATATCTCAGTCAGTCACCTCTCTGGAAACACTGGGACTTCCTGCTCTTAAAGGGACAGTTCACCCAATAAAGAAAAATCTGCCATCCTGCCATTACTCACCCTCATGTCATGCCAAACCGGTTGGACCTCCTTTCCTCCAGAGACAACAAAAGAAGTTAATTTTTATAAACAAAAAAACTGTTATCTTCTTTTTGAAGAATGAGGGTGTGTAAATGATGACAATCTTTATTTTGGGGTTAAATATCGCTTTAAACGTTTGGTCTATATATCATATACAAGGGTATTATCGTTAACTAAACCTAAAATCATAATTATTTACTTGAAATAAAATAACTGTTACTATAAAAAAATAAAATCTAAAACAAAATAAACATTTATTTTAGCTGACAAGGCAACACTGCATTTTTTTAGTTTAATCGATTAAAATAAATCTAAAATATATCAAATTTAAAAATGAGAAAATTTTAAATAAATAACAAAATAAACAATAAAATATTTTGTAATTTAATATTTTGTACTTAAATGAAAAATAAGACATTTTTTAAGAGAATATAATAAAATATTTAATAAAATGATAAAGCAATTTGCATAATTTAATAATAATTATAATAACAGTTATTAGTAGTTGCACTGCATTTTTTTGTTTAACCAATTAAAATAAAACTTAAATAATTAAAACTCACATGAAAAAATAAGAGATTTTTAAAAAGAATATAATAAAATATTTAATATAATGATAAAACCATTTGCATAATTTATTATAAATTATTTATTATTATAATTTATTAATAATTATAATAACAGTTATTAGTTAGTTAGTTAGTAGTTAGTTGCATTGCATTTTTTTAGTTTAACCAATTAAAACAAAACTAAAATATCTAAAACTTAAATAAAAAAATTAGACATTTAAAAAAAATTATAATAACAGTTATTAGTAGTTGCATTGCATTTTTTAAGTTTAACTGATTAAAATAAAACTTAAATTAAAAAATAAGACACTTAAAACAAGAATATAATAAAATATTTACTAAAATAATGAAGAAATTTGCATAATTTAATAATAATAATAATAATAATAGTTTCTAGTAGTTGCATTGCATGTTTTTTAAAATAAAATAAATTAAAATAAAACTAAAATGATTAAAACTTAATTAAAAAATAAGACACTTAAAAAAAGAATATAATAATATAACTTATAAAATGATAAAGCAATTTGTATATTTAATAATAATAATAATTATTATTATTATTATTAATAACAGTTATTATTATAGTTGAATTGTTTTTTTTAACTGATTAAAAAACTAAAATGGCTAAAACTTACATGAAAAAATAAGACACTTAAAAAAAAGAACATAATAAAATATTTACTAAAATTATGAAGCGATTAGCAAAATTAAATAATAATAATAACAGTTTCTAGTAGTAGCATTGCATTTTTTTAGTTTAACCAATTAAAATAAAATAATTAAAACTTAAAAAAAAAGACATTTAAAAAAGAATATAATAAAATACTTAATAAAATAAGCAATTTGTATAATTTAATAATAATAACAACAGTTATTAGTAGTAATAGTAGCAGTAGTACAACGATGACAAGAACAACAAAATTACAAAATTTCAAAAATATTAACGAAACTGTAAAACATTGTAAAATATCAACCACACTAAAATAACATTGTTTGGGACATCTTCATAATAAAGGGAAATGCTTAATGAATATTGCACTGAAACTGTCAAAGAAACAGGGTGTGAATTTTATACGGCTCAGTTTATTATGGTAACGACTGAATCGGCATTGACACACTGTGTGTAATCACATGATAAGAGTCATTAGCAGGTAAATTCGCCAACGAGGCCAAAAGTTCAAATTGATGATTTCCTTATAGCGACACAAAGCGCTTGGTAGAATATTTACTTCGATCACGGTCAGAGTTCATTCTACTGTAAGATCCACAATTCTGCAAGACGCTCAGAGCAAAAGACCACACACAGCCGAGCCACATGAAGGGGCTTAAAAAGGGGTTTCGCTTGGGAACCCTCACCGCAGAAAGTTTATGAAGCGACTTCAGCGATAACGTACATAATCATAAAACAGAGAATGTGAATGAGGACAACACAGAAGGGCACTAAACATTAGGTGTGGCCAATTTTGCACTTAATGACAAACAGAATTGTATAGAGAGAGAGAGAGATCAACGATCAGTCTATGTTTGTTTGGTTTAATTGGAGCGAGAGTCGTCACTAGTATCTATAGCTCACATACAGTCAACACTTTAAATGTAGTTTCAGCATCTTGGTTGAGCTGCAATGTAGACTTTACCGTATGTGGTTGCAGATGGAGATAATGATGGGAATAGAGGAGATGCCACTGCGGCCCTAACCCTAAAATTACTGCAAGGCTGTGTGGTCGGTAGAAAGAGACATAAAGAGAAATTCCACTCCACTGACCGATTTTCCAACGCTTCAGCATCTCTGTTCTGTTGATTCGGATGAAGGGGGCTGGAGATGGGGTCTTCACTCTTTCCTCTGCATCACAACTTCTTCACGGATCGCATGTTTATATTCATATGTGTAAAGAGAGTCACAACTGTGTAATCAAGAAAATGAAATGTTATAACTAGCGCATTGAGTAGGTTGGGTTAAATTAAAGCAATAAGCCATGAGAGATTGTGCATTACAGTGATTTTACACAAAACGGAGTGCATAAAACTCTCTTAGCCATGAAAAATTATTACACCAACACACACACTTACTGTGGGTTGATTTTAAAATGGTGGCAAAAGCACTATATACAAAAACACCAATGTTCAATAAAGAGCTGCACACAGTAAACGGTGTTTAAAAATCTAAAACAAAATAAACATTTATTTTAGCTAACAAGGCAACATCGCATTTTTTAGTTTAACCGATTAAAATAAATCTAAAATACATCAAATTTAAAAATAAGACAATTCTAAATAAATAATAAAATATTTAATCATTTAATATTTTATACTTAAATTAAAAATAAGACATTTTTTAAGAGAATATAATAAAATATTTAATAAAACAATAAAGCAAACTGCATAATTTAATAATAGTTATAATAACAGTTATTAGTAGTTGCACTGCATTTTATTTGTTTAACCAATTAAAATAAAACTTAAATAATTAAAACTTGCATGAAAAAACAAGAGATTTTTTAAAAGAATAGAATAAAATATTTAATAAAATGATAAAGCAATTTGCATAATTTAATAATTGCTTTATTTTATAATAATTGCATTGCTTTTTGCTTTTTACTGATTAAAATAAAACTATTAAACCAATTAAAATAATTAAAAAATAAAACATTTAAAAAAAGAATATAATAAAATATTTTAAAAAAGGATAAAGCAATTTGCATAGTTAAATAATAATAATTTGTAATAATAATAATAATAATAATAATATGAGTAAACAGTGTTTACCAGCAAAATACCTTATATTGGGAAATGTTTTTACTATTTAAAATAACTGCTTTCTATTTGAATATATTTTAAAAGGTAATTTATTCCTGTGATCAAAGCTAAATTTTCAGCATCATTACTCCAGTCTTCAGTGTCACATGATCCTTCAGAAATCATTCTAATATTCTGATTTGCTGTTCACAAAACAGTATTATTATTAATATTATTACATACATTATTATTATTATCAACATTTAAAACAGTTGAGTACTTTTTTTTCAGAATTATTTGATGAATAGAAAAATCCAAAGATCAGCATTTATCTGAAATAAAAAGCTTTTTTTAACATTATACAAAAAAAAGAAATTAAGAAATTACAGAAATGAATATTTTTATTTAGCAAGGATGCTTTAAATTGATCAAAAGTGATGATAAAGACTTTTAGAATGTTACAAAAGATTTCTGTGTCAAATAAATGCTGTTCTTTTGAACTTTCTATTCGTCAAAGAAACCTGAAAATAATTCTACTCGGTTGTAATAATAATAATAAATGTTTTTTGGCCAGCAAATCAGAATATTAGAATGATTTCTGAAGGATCATGTGACTGGAGTAATGATGCTAAAAATTCAGCTTTAAAATCACAGGAATAAATTACATTTTAAATGTTTACATGTTATTTTAATTAGTAAAAATATTTCAAAATTGTACTGTTTTTGCAGAAGAGACTTCTTCAAAAACATTGAAAATCTTACTGTTCAAAAACTTCTGACTGGTAAGTGTAATTTTATATATATATATATTTTGTGTGTGTGTGTGAGTGTGAGAGAGAGTAATTTACACAAGAATGACAAAATACCTTATTTATAATCTATAAATAATTAAATAAATAATAAAATATAAATTAAATAATTAAATAAAATTACAATTCATAACATTAAAATAATAGAGAAAATATTAATTTTATGGCAATTTATATATATATGAATTTAAGAGATACAATGTATAAAAAAAAAAATACAAAAAAGAGTATCAAAGATCTTTGCACTATGTTTAACAAGACAATATTATTTCAATCTCAATATTTTACTTGCCATCCCCTTTCCTTCCTGTTTCGATACACCAAACCTTTTAGTGTAATTTACACCAAAATGACAATTCATAATTGACTAACCCTCACGTCGTTCCAGTCCTCTATGATTTTATTTTTTTTTTCTGTGGAACACAAAAGAATGGTTTAGTGATTTTTTTTTTTTTTTTTTTTTAAACATACAATAGAAAATGGTTTGGTTTTAAAATATGGTTTAGTTTTTAAAATATCTTCTTTTATGTTTCACAGAAGAAAGTACGTCATGCTGGTTTGGAACGACATGAAGGTGAGTAAACGGACCAACGAATTGTGGGGCGAACTATCCCTTTCATTTTTAAAATGTGCATTCAAATAGTCATTTCCCAGCGCTGAACATGTCTTATCCAATCCGAATTGAAACTATGCGTTTTATATTATTTCACAATACAGTACAGTTACAGCAGATTGATAACCTGATGCAACATTCCTGTGGATTGCAGTTATTTCAATTCTTGCGCTTGGTATCATAAATCTCATTTATCATTTCGCTGACACACCCAAACACAAACAGACCAAAGAGTCAAAACGAGCAGCCACCGATAGCCGGGCAATCATGTGATCATCAGACTACATAAAGCAGCGCACATATTCACTTGAATGAATAAATGCTCTCTGGGCACCGGGGGCCTTTAGAACAACATTCCAATGCTCTGACTTGGAACACAACAATATACCTCCTGTTTAATTAGATATGCTCAAGGCTCAGTTAACACAAGACCAGCAAAAGGGATGTTCTAGATGTTCACCGGAGGTGAATGACCTTGTCAGTGGGGAATTCATCCTCCAACAAAGTTATCTATGCGAGGAAACTCGTATGCACGTAAGAGATGGAGAGATTGAGAACACAAATAGTGTTTACTTCACTCTAACAAAGTTGGCCTAAATCACATCATGGCTTACTTACAGAACTAATGCCAGTCTTGTTGAATGGCCACCTGTTGATTCAGTGCTCATGACCCACCCAACATTGAGTGCGTTCAGTCATGCATCATATCAGATGAGCCTGGCAGCAGGAAGAGATAGAGAGGCAAATAATATGCACGGGTTTGTGCGCGACTGAATTCCCGAGCGAGGCTGTTTGTGTGCGCTTATGGTCGGCTAATGGGTTACGGCTTCACTGCGCTGTATTAAGTGAGCAGACGGCAATGAGGCACCTGTTCCAGCAGTCTGAGCCCCAGGAGGTTAACATTGGTTTATTGAGGTAGGCATTAGGAACGTCAGGCATGTCACCCCCCCACAACCAGCTGACTGGCCCTTCCTTCCTCCCTCCCTCGCCCCACAAAGGGGCCACAGCCAAGAGAAAGTGGAAGGCAGCTGTGTAAATTACTGACGGAGGGGGAAGCTCATAATGTAGTGGTATCACATAAGGAAAAGGAGGAAAGAGGAGGATCAAAGTGGAGATTTGTCAAAAACGAGATAAAAAGGATTACAACAGATGGAAACGTGTTATTCGCTTGATAAGAATGAGGGACCTTGAAATTTTCGAAGTAGCAACATGGGGATGATTTGTTGTACGGTTATGTAGGTCACGGAAGCGTCATGATCAACGGTCCGAAGATAACAATCGAAACTAATGAGAGACAATTCGGGCGTAGCAAAGAGCAGTGTAAAGTGTCGCGCAAGAATCTGAAACAAAAAGTGTAATTCAGTAATACTTTCAGATTTTTTTTTTTTTTTTACAAATGCAATCCAAATACAAAAATGATCACAAAATTCTTAATGTTAATATTCTTTTGGAATGCTTTTAATGGTTGATGTCATAAATAAAAGAAAGAATGATAAAGAAAAGAAAGATATTTTAAAAAAATTATGTTTAAAACACAGTATATGCCACATTGTTTGTATTTACGTTGGCTTTAAAAACATTACATTTTCAAAAAAAATTATAATTTAATGATTCTAAAAAATGTCATGTGTAGTTACCAATTAAATAAACAAATAAATAACCTTGAATTCATGTACACTACTTAGTCGCAAGTACATTGGTGTATAATATTCTTCTTTTTTTTTTTTTTTTTTGAAAAAATTAAATATAGTTTCCAAGGAAAAAACAATATTTGTTTTGAAAATATCATATTTTTGGGGAGTCATTCTAAGGGAAAAACATTTTTTTTTTTTTTTAGAAATGTAAAATATACTCATCATTATAAAAAAGGTGTAATCGTTGTATGACTAAACTGCATTTTTGATCAATGTTAAAAGTTAATAAATTAATAAAAAAAATACCAAAAATACATAAATAGATGAACTGACCATAAAACTAGTCTATAAATAAATAAATAAACAACCTTCAAAATTCATGTACACTACTGAGTCATAAGTACATTGGTGTATAATCGTATTCATTATTTAAAAAAAAAACAAAAAAAAACAAATAAATGCAGTTTCCAAGGTAAAAACTTTTGTTTTGCAAATATCATGATTAATTCAAAAATTCTATTTTTTGGGGAGTCACTCCACATGACATTCCCAGGAAAAAAAAATAATTTAGAAATGTAAAATATTCTTATCATTAGAGAAAAGGTGCATTCATTGTATGAATTAACTGCATTTTTAATATAATTTTAAGAAATTAATAAGTACCAAAAATAGTCCATAAATAAATAAATAACCTTAAATTCATGTACACTTTTGAGTCGTAAGTACATTGGTGCATAATTATTAATTTATGGTGTTATAATTATTTTTAAAAAATTAAATACATTTTTAAGGCAAAAACACAAATATCATGAATTAATAATTCAAAAATTAAAATGTTTTGGGAGTCACTCCACATGCTATTACTAGGAAAAAAATTAAAATAGAAATAAAAAATAATTTAGAAAATGTAAAATATTCTCATCATTATAGAAAAGGTGCATTCATTGTATGAATTAACTGCATTTTTATGTATAATTTTAATAAATTAATAAGTACCAAAAATAGTCCATAAATAAATAAATAACCTTAAATTCATGTGCACTACTGAGTCGTAAGTACACTCATGTATAATCTTCATTATTTTCAAAAAATTAAATACAGTTTTCAAGGCAAAAACTATTTTTCTTTCACAAATATCATGAATTAATAATTCAAATATTCAAATGTTTTGGGAGTCACTCCACATGATATCACTAGGAAAAAAATTAAAATAGAAATAAAAAATAATTTAGAAATGTAAAATATTCTCATCATTATAGAAAAGGTTTATTCACTGCATGAATTAACTGCATTTTTATTAAGGGTTAAAGTGTAATAAAATAATAGGAAGTACAAAAAATACTTAAATAGATAAACTGACCCTAAAACTAGTCCATAAGTAAATAAACAAATGAATAAATAACCTTGAAATTCATGTACATTACTGAGTTGTTGTACACCAAGTACATTGGTGTGTAATTTTATTCATTATTTTCAAAAAACTTAAATACAGTTTCCAAGGTTAAAAAAAAAAAAAAAACATTTTTGTTTTGCAAATATCATGAATTATTAATTCAACAATTCGAATTTTAGGGAGTCACATTCCCAGGACAAAAAAAAAAAAAAAAAAAAAAAATTATTTAGAAATGTAAAATACACTCATCAGTACAAAAAAAGGTGTATTCATTGTATGAATTAACTGCATTTTCAATAAAGGTTGGAGTTTATAAAATTAATAAGTAGTACCAAAAATACATTAATACATAAACTGACCCTAAAATTAGTCCATAAATAAATAACCTTGAATGTATGCACACTACTGAGTCATAAGTAAATTGGTGTATAATCGTATTCATTATTTTCCAAAAAATTAAATACAGTTTCCAGTTTGCAAATATCATGAATTATTAATTCAAAAATTCACATTTTTGAGGAGTCACTCCATATGACATTTCCAGAAAGAAAATAAATAAATAAAAAATAATTTATATATTTTAAATATACTCATCAATTAAAAAAAAAAAAAAAGTTAATTCATTGTATGAATTTTTAATAAAAGTTAAAGTTTAATAAACTACCAATTTTACCAACGTAGTGCTAAAAATACATAAATAGATAAACTGACTCTAAAACCAGTCCATAAATAAATATATAAATAAATTCACTGACTCAAAAAGTCAGATTATGTTGACAGCTGGGCAGACTTGTGAAAGAAAGCTCCTCTATTTTGACGGATAAGTAGTGGTTTGGAATTGAAGGCTGCAAATCATTTCCTCATTTGCTGACAGATGTCACATCTTACACGGTGCTGTGAATCTGTGACCTATCATCTTCTCATGGGGGGCTTTAAGTGAGGTACGAGAACATGTCTGCCCTTGCTGGCCCGACTTAAACACCACCCTCAGAATGATTCACCAGATGACAGCAGCCCTCTTCAAATTAAGCACATTGGCACATGGCGACCATTTAAAGATGCAGATGCTCTTTCCCAACCCCCCTCCCAGCAAGTACACTAAAAATCCACAGGTGAACAAAAAAGCACTGTTTACTACTAATAAGTGCACTTCAATACTCTTTGAATCAATACTCTACAGTGTCTGAATGAATTAAATGATTTGAAAATACTTCAAAATGTTTTACTAAACTGCATCTTAAAGAACATGATTTGTATGGAGCTGAAGAGAGCATGTCATATTACACAAGGTGCCCCTTACTCTATGAGTGCTTCAGGCAATAGTGAAGTACATGTGACGGTTAAATTTGTGCCAGTCTTGTAGTACTTCTATACTGCATCTCTCTTCCTTTTTCGTGCTCAGTTTCTCTCTCTCCCAGCTCTGTCTGCTTGCTCTTACATGTCCCTAAAGTTCCACCTTAACCACAAATAAATCAGGTGAGTTGGTAGGGTGTGTGTGAGAGACTTCCAACAGGCAGGAACAACTTATGCAATACGAAATTGTGCATTGTCTTCCTGCATATATGATTCTTTCAAGACCACACATGCCCACTGCACCCGAAACAGCAAGTGCCATTTTGAAGAGGATCTCTATTTTTCATGTTATTTATTGCTTTTATTTTTGTTTTAAAATTTTCCCTACGAAACAGTTAACTAATTTTAATCATTGAACTGCTCTGTCTCCATATATATATATATATATATATATATATATATATATATATATATACACAAATTTGGGAACAGATTTTTAATTTTTTTTTTTTTAGTCTCTTATGTTCATCATGTTTGATCATCATGTTTCATTTATTTGATCAAATATACAGAAAAAACAGAAATAAAAATAGAATTTATTTATGTGATGCAAAGCATCATTACTCCAGGCTTCAGTGTCACATGATCTTTCAGAAATTATTCTACTATCCTGAATTATTATCAATGTTGGAAACAGCTGTGCTGCTTAATATTTTGTTGGAACCTTCTTTGCTGAAGAATAAAACATTGAAAAGCAACAGCATTTCTTTAAAATAAAAATATTTTCTAGCAATATAAGTTTTTACTGCCACTTTTTAACACACCCTTACTGAATAAAAGTATTAATTTCTTTCAAAAAAAAGAAAATTTTGACCCCAAATTTTTGAACGGTAGTGTATATTGTTGGAAAAGATTTCTATTTTAAATAAATGCTGTTCTTTTTAACATTTTATTCATCAAAGAGTTTCAAACATTGATCATAATTCAGCATATTAGGGTGTTTTATTATGAATCATGTGACACTGAAGACTGGAGTAATGATGCTGAAAATTCAGCTTTGCATCACAGGAATAAATTCTATTTTAAAGTATATTAAAATAGAAACCCACTATTTTGAATTGCAATAATATTTCACAACATTACTGTTTTTTTTCTGTATTTTAAACGCAGCCTCGATGAGCCTAAAAAGACTTCTTTAAAAAACATTAAAAATCTTACTGATCCCAAACTTCTGAATGGCATATATATATATATATATATATATATATATATATATATATATATATATATATTAGGGCTGTCAAACGATTAATCCTGATTAATTGCATACAAAATAAAAGTTTGAGTTTGCCTAATATATGTTTGTGTACTGTGTGTCATTATTTTGTATATATAAATACACAGAAATTAATGTATATATGTAAGAGAAATATGTTATTTATGTATGAAATATTTTTATTTACATATTATACGTATAATGTGTATGTGTGTTTGTATTATGTTACTTGAATCATTCTATAATTGTGGGTACATCTCATGTCCGTGAAGTATATTTTAAATATATTTTCATCAATATAAAACCCAGATGCTTCATTTTCTAGTACACAATTATATTTTTCCCAATCACACTACTATATGTTGAAAAAGCCATATATTTTGTTTAAAAATGATGCTCATATCACATACAACCCTGGTATTCAGCTGTTGGATTTTGTAAAGTTGCTCATTCTACTCTGCATTTAAGCATGAAGATTACCTCAAATATAAATTAATTTCATAGTTTTGCCTTCAGTTAGATTAGGTTATCAAGACATTTGGGTGTGCACTTAAAAAATAATAAGTGTTTATTGTGATATAACTTGTTTTATTTGTGTCCGAAAAACCACTGCCAACTAAGTTACACACTAGAAAACCCCCCCCTTAATAAGGAATGGTTTGTCCCATTCTCGCATAATTTGCATAGTATGATGATATTTTCTCTAGAAGCACATGGATGAAACACTAGAAGTTATGTTCTCTCTCTTTTTATATTGGTTAAACAAGCAAACCTGTGTCAAGAGTTGATTAACTGACTGTCAACAGTGTTACACAAGTATTATTGCTGCAAATTTTAACAAGACAATTTAACTAAAACTTATGTTTTGCTTATGAAAATATATTTCTAAACGTACATATGCTCAGTAGTTCTATGCTTCAATGTTAAGTAAAGGCCCAAAACATAAAAAATGTCAACTAAGTTATGTGTCAACTGTGTTACCCAGTAAAAGTAACATGGTGGACAGTAGCAAACATAAATGGTACTTTTTGCACATATTCCTACAGATCATCTTTATTTATACAGCACTTTATACAACAAAGATTTCTTCAAAGCAGCTGTGAGGTCATGTTTGTTTTTTTGGGAAAAAGGAAAAAAAAATCTTCACATTATCAACTAAATGTACCCCTAATTATAGAATGACCCATCTAGTAGGTTTTGGTCTAATTTGCTGTTGTCAATACAAAAATTCAACTCAGCTTTTGTAAAAACAGCAATTTTCTAATAAAAAGGTTGACTAAAAATAATAATAATAATGATTGTGCATGTCAATAAATTCACTCCCTTTAAGCTAAACATCCAGTCAGCTAAAAACGCCTACACCAGTCTTACTGTGAAACGCTCTGAATAATACATCCTTGCTGGGACTACATTTATCTTATGTTGTTTCAACAACTTCAACAAGTCACAAAAAGCTTACTGTCTGGCTTGTGGGTTTTCCTT
This sequence comes from Cirrhinus mrigala, assembly GCA_036247105.1. NCBI lineage: Eukaryota > Metazoa > Chordata > Actinopteri > Cypriniformes > Cyprinidae > Cirrhinus > Cirrhinus mrigala. The sequence goes on along the minus strand of CM070029.1, from coordinate 15,312,376 downwards.
TTTCAAACTTGGTGTAATCCATTGACTTCAATGGATTAATTTCACAGGGCAACAGATATGCCCAAATGCTGCCTCACCCAAAACCCAAGCATTGTGGGAGTTCTGGGTTTGTCGAATCCATGCCGGCTCTAAACTAAACACAGACACCACACACAGAACATTGTGTGATTTCGGATACTAACTTGAACATTGTGTGTTTAAAGTAACATTACAGGTTATGTTATATTAATTACGCAGCACAATTTTGATTTGGAAACAGGCCGCATCCACTTTCATTGTAAGCACCTCACCGCAAGCTCTATTTGTGCATCTTTCAAAGAAAGCAAGGAACAAGTCAAAATTATTTTATGTGGTAAACAAAATCATGCCACAAACTGAGCTTAAACCAGAATCGCAAGAAGCAAAACAAATCTCAGAAAGTACAACTAGATTCCAGCCAGCACTATACCCTCTTGATCTGATCCCAGCTCTGCCAAAACTGACCCAAACAGAAACATTTTTTGCAGTGGGATATAATTATGTGGAAGGCCCGTCTTTACTTGCGTCTGAGATTATATTTCAGCCTCAGAGCAGAGGAGATGATGTCACGGAGGAGGTAACGCGTTCGCATGGTTTAAGTCTCCAGGTGAATCATATCGCAGCTGCATTGACCTTTTCCAGTCTTTTTCTACGTAAAGAGCAAGCTGACCCCAGTGCTACCCGATCCAGCACTCAACACATCCTGGCCATTGTGTTGACTATGAAAAGAAGAGCTGCATCAAATCCTAAAGCTTTCTTCAGACTATTCTGCCAGCAAGTGAGACACAACCGTGGCTTCTAGACGTACGTCATCCGTTAGAGCATTTTCGCGTGATCTTCAACGAGGTTTCCTTTCTCCTATGACTAATTCGGAGATAAAAATGGAACACTGCCCATTCAAATGTATTCATTTGAGTCTGCCCTAACTGAAAGGTCAGAAGGCTCTCATATTCGCACCTTTTTGTTGCTTTGTTTTGATTCAGCTATTCAGAGTAAACTGTGTTGAAGCTTGACACGAAGCTTTGGCGGGCCCAAAAAAAGAAAAAGACAGAAAAATCAAGCCGTCTGGTTTGAATTTGCCATCACGCAAGAGGTTCATATCAGATAAACACAGTATGTCATTGAAGTGAAGCGATTATCCAAAAGCAGCCTATATTTATGTTATCAAATGTCTAAGTATGATGTAAAAGAGTGACATTAAGAGAGAAATACTGTAGAGAGAGGTTTAATCATCCAAAAAGTGTCCTCAGCAGCTTTTCATGTCTGTAAGAGATATTTTAAATGATATGTAATAGCCTTTTGGAGGTCAAGACCATCATAACTAACAGGAACGACTATGAAAGGAGCCATTGTTTCCTGTACTATAGGTCTACATGCCTTTCAGACTATTTATATGTGTGCTGTATTTGTTTATCTGTGATGGGTACCCCTTCTGTCGCTGAGGGGATCCAGCTAATAAAATTAAAAAAAGACTGACTAGAAATATTACACTCCATAAAAACTTACACACACACACACAAAAAAACACTTAAATTTTCTACAAATAGGCAGTTGTTGATTAAACCTTGACAGGCTGTTTAGGTCTGTTGGCTGAAACAAAACATATGGACATGAAATCTTGATTTAAGTAATGTATACCACACTGAAACAACCTCAAAACAAGATTTCCAACAATACTACAACATTAAGGTTTATATTAGGTTAATAATATGCAATCCCAGTTACTTTTAAATCCATGGACTAGCTAGTATATATTCAATATTTAATGAACATATTCATTAATAAAGCGTCTCTTAGCGGTTCCTTGTTTCTCACTTTTTACACACAATGTTTGATCAGCGAACTTCGCGTATCTGTCAAAAGTATTATGCTCACCATATTAAACTTAATAGTCCTCAGAGCTGGAAAAACGACCTCCATTTTTACTGCAGTTGGAAACTTCCCATTTGGAGACGCAAGATGGCACTAATGAACTATTCTAACGTACGTTACTGAGACCGAAAGAGATTGCGGAGTGATACGAAAAACGGGAAAGTAGCGCCGGCCCACAGCAACTCGATTTCATTGGAGGGAAAAACCGCGATATAAACGCGACTGGACTAGTTTTGATTAACATTTGTGTTGGTTTTGTTTCTGGCGTGGTGAAACTCACAGATTATGATACAAAAACGTTTTACCCACCCATAAGAAAACAATGAACTATAAGAAACTTGTATTTATAGTATTTACTTATATCATGTCCATTTCATTATGTATACATTTTGTTACAATTAGAGGATTCGGGAGTGCAGGAAAATATCCAGCATTTAAAGGTGAGTGAATTGATACTAACTTGAATGCAATGGCCAATCACAGGTGTTCAAGAAACCAACAAGTCTGTGATAGGGCAAATGTCAAACGTCACCGGACCAAACCCGGTAAACAGGTCTCATCACTTCCGCTTGTCGGAGAATTGATGCTGGTTTATGCTGGTCCATGCTGGTCCTTGACCAGCTAAGGACCAGCTTAAACCAGCATCCCAGCGTCAAAACCTACCTACCAGCATATGCTGTTTTTTTTTTTCAACAGCGACGGCAATATCTTTTATGGACTTTTAAGGTAATCATTTAACTAGCAAGGTGTTTTTATCGTTTACATTTTATTTAGTTTTTATATCTAAATGTTAGTGAAAAGAATAAAAAATAAACATTTTAGATATCAATCCTTATAGAGGGTTTGTGCTTACATCACGATTTGGTCAGTTATCCAGTTGCACGGCCATATTGGACTTGGATGTAAACAATAGCATGGATTGCACGGTTAATGTACTACTGAATACGTTGTTCTTCTAATTTATGCTGTCTAAACCATGGGAAAAATGTGTGGAAGCTGTTAAATTGTAAAGAGAAGGATTTAGTAAGCAGTAAATGGCACAATACTTTGACAAACTAAAATTAATAGGTGGTAAAGATACATATGAACAGTTTTAATTAAGATATTAGCCTAATATTTCACCTACCTTACCAGAAATTATAGGAACAAACACAAATGTTGTCAAGATTCTTGCCCTGGAAATTCTGGTTTAGTTTGGCCAACCTCAAACACCTTTTGTTCCTCAGACAGATTTTTGCACTCTCCTCCTTTATTTGTTATAACTTTTGTCAGTCTGTAGTAGGCTGCTACAAATGTTTTCCCAGTCAGACCGATTAGTACAGCCCAAAATATGACAATAACTGACCATTTTCAGCAGCAATAATCAGCAAATTATGCGAGTTTTGGTCGGTTCAGTGTAATTGTTTATGTTCAGTGCCACCAATATGGCCGATTGATGACGCGTCATGAAAACACTTTATAGAAACTTCTGATGCTTTCTAGATCGCAAACACAAATGCGCACACAAGCATTTACCAAATCTGTTTCGACAATAACCTATTATTACTGTTTTAACTGAGGGTGCTTTGGACTACATGAGAAATATCATATAGCTTTAAGTAACATCTATTTTAAGTGATTAATAGTGGTTAATATTGACCACTTATATTGCACCAAAATTTTAACAGTACACAAAAGCACTTAAAGTAGAAAACGATTCTGTGTGTGTGTGTGTGTAACATGGTAGCACTTTGGTATTGTTGAAGTAGGCCTACCCACGGTTTACAGTAATCATTCAGAGCATTGGTGGTTTATTCCCATTTTAATTTAATTGGCAAATTACAGCTGATTATTGTTGTTTACTAGCTAATTGTTCTTTCTGTAGTTTGCCCAGCACTTTAGTGCAGCTTTGAAGTACTTAAACTTCAGGATATACAATGCAATACAAATGTAAAAGGTTTATTCACAATTCTACATTTGCACCTAAGTTTATGTCAAACTGGTGCTTTTTAATCATTTATAATATTTTTAACAACTATGTAGTATAATCTTGAAAACCTGGGCGGTCACATGCCGTTGCTCTGCAAAAATTCACAGGCAAAATCCATGATTTCTGTACTAATTATGCGATAAAGTTTCCCACGCAGATTATGCTCATGTTTAAGATGGCCAAAGCTGCTTGGTCTGGAAATGAATGCTGTGCGAGTGGTGCATTATTTTTCAGTTTTTGTTATTTATTTTAGACCGCCTGACTGTAAATGATCTGTTACATAAAATTTATATTGCCTGTCCTTCAAGATTTGGGCTTCAGTAACCTCTCATTGCAACTAAGCCTTGTAACTCAGTTACATAATTTCTCAGAATGTCTCCATGTTTCATGTTAACATTTGAGCAAAGTTACATTCCTCCACAATCTGTGCATGAACTCCCACCCTGTTATCTCATTTGAAATGTGTACAGTTAATAAATAAATGCTCGCTTAGGTTTTTGTTTAAGAAACAACAGGAGTGAGCACACTGCACATGTAAATCTATTTTTGATAAGGAATGTATCAGCTCAGCAGCTTGTGAGATAATTTAAATTGCAAGGATGTTTAGCATGCCCAAATGACTGGTGGAAAGTGGACACTTATCAGAAAAAGAAAAGCCAACCCCAGTATTTTCAGCATTCTTAACATTTTCCTTCTCTTTCTAATTTGGTCTTTTGGAGCCCAGTCAGTGTGGTTCATGCCCATAGAATTACAGAGAGCTAGAAAGATGAAGGACGGTACAAACACATGCTTGAAGAGACATTTTTGCAATTCATTCCTGCACCTGCGTACACACACATATGCCTACACGCATCATAAGTACAAAATAATAAAAGCGTTTATGTCTAACTGGATAACTGTATAGTGGTCCTAAGCGAATACTTCTCATTTTTGTACTCTAATTTTCATAAGTAAAGGCTTAGGGAGAAATCCAAAACAGATCTTTCTAAAGCGGTCTGATGTGTTTATAAAAATACCATCTAAGTATCTAAGTATCATATCACATGGACTCGGCCGCCAACATATGGCCTCAATAAAGCAGTCAAAAAGCCTCCCAGCAATTTGAATGAATTAGATATTTGCATGCCTGTTCTTGTTGCAATGTCCTCCAACTGTGGTTTTTACTACATACCAAACTTCCTACTGTTACCTTTGCCGTCGGCCTGGTTTATAACTGGAGATGAACGATATAGAAGCTTCTTCTACTTTCCTTTCATTATTTTGGGCCCTCCAGATTCATACTTCCGGCAAACGCATCGCCGCTTTGCTGAGAGTGGGTGTCAATTAACATTCCTGGTCTTGGTCTGTCATGGCACTGTAAATCTTCTATACTTCACCTCCTTTTTTTCCATGAACACACCCCTCTTCCTACTGGGATGAAAAGAAAGATGAGGAGAGTGATATGTCTTTGAGGGCTTTGGCATAACCTGTCTGCAACTTGCCCTTCGTTTTGTCTTTCAGATTTATAGGTAGCACAAAGTTTACCACGTTTTCGCAAAGAATATGGGAAGTACAGTTCAAAATATGTATATATTCCGTGATTAAACCTGACATAAAAGCCGCAGCTTTGGAGCAAGATAGTATTCCCGAATAACGTGCGCTGTGGTCGGGGTGGAATACTTTTGGATCATTAGATAAATGAAGACCATTTTCTCTGTGATGTATCTTCCAGCTCACAGCGTTCACAAATTTCCTGATCTTCAAGGGTCATGCCAGCACGACCACAAAACACTGCCCCTGGGAATTCCACAAATTCCCTGTGGAACATCATGCGGGTTTTTGCGAATTTGATTCATACGGGATCAGGCAAATCTAACCAAGAGCTTGCCAGAACACAAAATACCTCTTTCCCACTGTCTCTCTCTCTCTCACACACACACCTACACACAAATACACAAATGTTCGTAGTTATCTTGCATACAAGCACACATGACTAAAATTTTGCTAACTTTTTGGAAAGTAGCAAAACATTGAAATAATCGGATCTATAAAAGTAACATTCTTTAAGAGATTGTTCACTCAAAAATGAAAACTGTCATCTTTTACTCACCATCACGTCGTTCGAAGCTTGTAAATAATGACAGAATTTTCATGTTTGTGACAACTGTTCCTTTTAAACGTTTTTTTTTTTTTTTTTTGGTGTGGTGTGGTGTGGTGTGGTTTTTTGGTATTTCTATGTCTCTATTTACAATGTTACAGTTCTTCTCAAGATTGAAAAGAATTAGCATTAATTTAGGGTTAGCATGATGGCCTCAAGAAAAGCCCTAGATATAACTCTTGTCTTTTTCAGGTTCATTGTATAACCACACTAAAGACTGCAGTCTTATAAGCCAAAACCCATAATAAACCATTAGATGAAAATAAAGAACATGTTATCAGTATCACGATACTGCCATCAAGTGGCTGTTATGGATACTACCACTGTAAGTCACAGATCTTCAATTCACAAGTCTGCTCATCCAGTCCTGATGGGTAATGGTAAATAAACTTTGCTTGTTTTCAACGGGAGCTCGAACCCGAGGCTTGGCTTGAGTTCTGAGTTCAACCCCCCATTGTGGTACTGCATAGATGGAGAATAACAGAAATAGAGGAGGAGATGAGGAGGTGGTGGGGTGCCACAATGACTGCTGCTAATATGGGCCATTCTACAGAATTGTTCCAAAGTCAGAGTTGGAAACATCTTTTTTCACAAACTTTGTATGTATGCAAATTGTATAACATCTGAGGAACATATTTCTAGTAATTGTAGGGCTCTATGAAATCTGTTTTATTTTTTCCCAAATTCCATTTTTTCTGTTCAAATTTTTCTGGATTCCGTTTTTTTCCGTTTTAATTTTTCTCAACTGCTTTTGAACGGTTAATTTAAATTTTATTAATCAACGAGCATGTCTAATTAATTTAAATCATGAAATGTATACAATTTCACATCAATTTAATAAAAGTTTAACAAAAATGACATGTTTAGGGCCCTATGAAATGTTTTATTTTTTTTCTCACCAAATGTTTTAGCATGTCTAATTATTTGAATGCATACTAAATTTATTTAGATTTATTCTTAAAATAGCCTTATGATTTTTTTTTTTTTTTTTTTTTTTTTACCCTCAAAAATTCAGTTTTGTGTATTTAAAATGTTGTGGTTATCAAGTGAAGGCATAAAACATTAATTTAATTTAGCTTTTAATTATTGAAAATTAAGCAATTTTTTCTTTTTGCCAAACAAAGGGGAATTTACTAATAAAATTAAAACATGGAAGAAATGTTGTGAGATTATACCCTAAAAAATAATGTTTGTTTCATTTTAGTAGTAGTAGTAGTAGTAGTAGTAATAGTAGTAATATATTTCTGGCAATGTCTTCAAGTTAAACCGGACTTTTATTTTGACGGGTTGCCGTGTCTACCTTTACATTTCTGTGTGTATATGATATGAGGCTAGTTTTCCTAAAATGGAACGCTCAAACGCTCATGAAGTGAGTCTCAGCAGATATTGTTCATGTATTTATGTCCTCATTTGGTGAGACGACAGACGCTGAAATCACCGCAAACGTCATGCTCGCTTCAGTGTGTGTAGTAAACAAAACCGCTCGTCTGCTCCATTCATTAAAACAGAGACACGCAGAACATGCAGGATTCACATTTAAATGGTATTTTTGCGGCGTAATATTTACAGATACTAGTCCATATTGCGGTTTGATTTAAGTGTAATGACCTACTTTTGATTAATTCATTCAAACTTTGACAAATTCCGTGACATTCCACGTTATTCAGTAAATTCCGTTTTTATGACTGGATTCAGCGATTCTGTCCGCGTTTTGGGCACCGCGGAAATCATAGAGCCCTATAATTGTTAAGTTAATTCTCAGATTATATTTTCAGTTTTGCAATATTTGTCCACTCTCCAAAATTGTCATTACCGAAACAGTAATATATAATTTAATCAGAAGGGTTATATTGACATATTAAGATTTTGTTTACATCTTTTAGTTTTGCTATTTTATAAAAAAAAGTTTTCAGAGGTAATCCAATAACAGTTTGAATTTTAACAGAATATCAAGTGTGATTGATGAGATTTGTTGTGTTCTGAATCCAGTTTTTCTTTGTAAAAGCCAAAAAGTTACTGATTTCAAACTTAATTCATTAGTTTGAATATACATTCAACCAAACAGCATCATAAAATCTTACTTGATAATTCAGTACACTGTATTTCTGACAAAACATCCGATGTTTCGTCGTGACTGGACATTTTCGGTAGTGACAAAAACGTTTTGGTAGCGACCACACATTACAGAATTTTAACTCAAATACTAGAACACTACTAAAACATACTAAAATACTACAAATTTGCGTAACTGTACTAAAAGGTTAATTCCCCCAAATAATAGATTACGTGCTCCCTTTTGTCAATGATGACATGTTTCGGTCGTGACCGTTACGGTAGTGACAATTTTAGATAATTTTGAGCCCAGCTCAAAGATGCTAATCAGCACATGGTTAGCTAGCACAGCTCTGAACAGTTTTACAAGCATAAAAACTAAATTTTATGGAATAACTCCCAAAAAACAAGTATGTCACTACCGAAACTTCACCAAATGTTTCAATCATGACTGCTTCGGTAGTGACAATTTCAGATACTTTTGGGCCTAGCTCAAAGATGCTAATCAGCACATGGTTAGCTAGCACAGTGCTGCTACATGTACAAAAACTGAATGTTATGGAATAATTCTCAAAAGTGTGCTTAATTATAGAAAAATGGTGTTCAGTAGTGACGTTCTTTAAAGTTACAGATTTTTCATACTTTTTCCATTTACCTCAAAATGATTGGACCTATCTATTCACACTTTGTAGCTATGAGAAAGAGTGACAGGAATATTTCCTGATCATAAATGTAGGCGTGTAGCTTAAATCAGTCTCAGCCAGTAGACTAAAACATACACTTTTTCGGTAGTGACATGAAAATGCAAAACACATTTTTTTTTTACATAAAGTTTCATGATTTACAAAGAAAATGTAAAATAAATATTTTTAACTTCACTTTTTTACCAAATCAAAAAAGATATTTTTAAAAACAACAATGGAATAAAATACAAAAATTATTGAAATATCATTTTCATAAGTTGAAATTTAAGGGTTAGAGTTCGGGACAGCTCTATCATATCACCTCCCAACTGAAAGTACCAAGTAATGATGTTTTTATATATATTAAGCTTACCGATATTTTAAATGTTATTGTGGGTTTCAAAAGATAATAGAAGGATCTTGGTAAACATTTAAAATACTTAAATTCTTTTTCAATGTGTTTTTGGTTGTGGGACAGCAGTTTGCACCAATTCTGAAGAATTATAATTGATAGGACTTCATCTAAATGTTAGGCTAGAATTCTTGCAATTTTCTAACGGCTGCCATTTTGCGAAAAGGCTATTCTTAAAATGATGAAAAGTTAAACCACAGCAGTGGTTTGATGCAGTGAGCAAACTGATATAAACTATATATGACAGAAAAATATGTGTGAATGGAAATCAGAGCAAAGCCAACAAACAACACCAACGGGCAGAGAGTGAATGACCATTTAATGATCTGCAAAGGTGTTAACAAACAAAATTTATTTTACATCTTTAAATGTCCTCATAGAGGAACCGCAAAATACACTCAAAATGATGAAATAAGATAAATCAGACAAAATTTTAAGATCAGCTGTTTCTGTTTACTCTTTCTTTTGGTATTTTGATATTTTAAATTTGTATATCAAAAATGTAAGTGCCTTCAAAATGACCATGAGAGAATTTGTAGTAACCCAATGAAACTGCAAAACTAAGACTCATGGTTTACTTTCTGCATCGGTTTTCTTTACATACTTTTGTTTTGTCTTACAAAACAAAATAAAGACCCTGACATAAAAAAAAAAAAAAAAACAAAGACAGAGAAAAAAAAAAGGCAACACAAAATGAAAATGATTATTTACAGCTTGGCTCAAGGAGACACCAATCAAGAAAGGAGACCAAAAGTCTCTATCATATCTCCTGACAGATTTGTACATATTTTCATCTTTTTTTTTCTCTCTTTACAAAGTATATTTACCACTTGCATTGCACTGTTCTTGTTGGACATTCAGAGGTATGTTCAAAAAACCAAGAAAGAAACAGTGGAAAACAGAATTTAACACTTCAGGGGTCCTAAGGACAGTATCATCAGTTAAGATCCCCTCCAATAGTTACCGACATGAAAATAAAAAAAAAAAAGGTAGAAATAGAGGTAGGGGACAAAAAGCATAAAACAAGGCAATGTAAAAGCAGGCCTTAAAGATCAAGTGACAAATACAAAGTCAAGTATCAAAATAAAACTTGATGAATCTCAATTCATTTCGTTTTCTCCATTTAAAAATTATGGCACAGGATTGATTTCAAAAACGTCAACAAAACAGAAATCTGAAATGATACTCGAGTGGTAACTGACAGTTCACTTTCACGGCTGATGGCAAGAGGTTGTCAATCTTGTTATGCTTGTCAACTGCTTTGAAAGTCTTTAAATATACATCATATTTACAACCAGGCCTTCGCCCGATTCACTTTGCAAGTATTAAGAGGAAAGCGAAAAAAGTATACATACAATCCCCAATTGAGGCATCAAGTGTAAACTGTACAACTCACAACGCTCCCACATTTTGTCCCTTTCGGAGATAACGAGGACTATATTGAGAGCCATTTCTACAAATAACATGGAAGTAACTTGTTTACTTATGATTGAACAGTAGCTGCTTTATATTACATTATTATTTACTTTTTTTTTTTTTTTTATAAAATTTGTCAAAGAAATTCGATTGAACTACTTTGACTAGATAGCATTTTTAGTCTCTACCACAAAAATGGCTGGTGAATGAAGCATGTCCAAGTAATAAAGTAAAATTACAATTTCAATAACCAAATTTGTACAAACCTGTTTTTCATTTTTTTGATTTTCATAACATAGTGCAATGATTGGTCTGATTATTCTTCAGAAAAAAAATCTTAATAAAAAGTTTTTTAACCCCATGTCCAAATAATCCCAAAGATCTTCAGTGTTTTAAAAACCATAGATACAAATCTCCAAAAGAAGAAAAAAAAAGTAAAACAAAAAAAAACAAAAAATGATCAGAGAATTGATCGTTGTAAATAGCTCCATTTATCTCTGTGTAATAAAGTTGATACACAGTTAAACGGATGCGGCAATGAGTCGATGGGTTTAAAGGCTGGTGAAACACAACAAAAAAAGAGTGAATACATGGCCAAAAAGGAGTAAACTTGACTAACATTGAGGTGCTTTCCAGAGTACAAACAAAAAACAAAACTAGTAAGTCCCAAAGGCTGGTGTTGGCATGTTGGTGTGGGAAGCTGGAATCTCCCTCTTACACAGAAGCTATAACAATCATAAGATGGGGAGAGATACTGGAGATGCTATTGAGAAGGTCCGGAGCGAGATGAGACAAGTGGCTCTCAGAAAACTCGCAAGGAGGGAAAATCTGGACAACATAGGCTGGCTACAAGGAAGACGGAAGAAAATTGTTTGTTAGTGGAATGTACAATTTTAAGTCTGCAGATGGCTGAATGATTTATTTTCACATATGGAAGCATCTAATCTTTTATGACTGGTTAGACAGTGGTTTTCTTTCAGGAAAACTCAAACTGAACTCTTATTATAAATGTCACTATAATTTTCATTCTTGTGAAGACTAACCTGATTTGAGCCTGGATTTGGGACATTGATAATTCCAGCAGCTTGTTTTGCTTGCAGGTAAGTGATGAAACCGGTTTTAAGAGCATGGGTCTGGTTGTGGACATCCTCTTGGTCCAGTCCACAAGGCAATGCCAATAGAAGGCAGTATTCATTTTCAGCCTGGGGGGGCAAAAAAATTTTTTCCTTTAAATTCCCACTACTGTCCTAACATTTCAGTAGACTTTGTTTTGCTTAGTTTTAAAGGGTAAACTCACCCTAAAATGAAAATTCTGTCATTACTTAGAGGAGAAGTTCATTTCCAGAACAAAAATTTACAGATAATGTACTCACACCCTTGTCATCCAAGATATTCATGTCTTTCTTCAGTTGTAAAGAAATGATGTTTTTTGAGTGGACTTATATAGTGGACTTCTATGGTGACTGCAAGTTTAAACTTCCAAAATGCAGTTTAAATGCAGCTTCAAAGGGCTCTAAACGATCCCAGCCAAGGAAGAAGGGTCTTATCTAGTAAAATGATCAGTTAATTTCTAAAAAAAAAAAAAAAAAAAAAAAAAAATGTATATGCTTTTTAACCTCAAACGCTCGTCTTGTCTAGCTCTGCGTGAACTCTGTGTATTCCGGTTAAAAAGTATATTAATTGTATTTTTTAGAAAATAAACGATAAGACCCTTCTTCCTAGGCTGGGATCGTTTAGAGCTCTTTTGAAGTTGCGTTGAAACTGCATTTTGGAAGTTCAAACTCGCAGGCATCATAGAAGTCCACTGTATGGAGAAAAATCCTGAAATGTCTCCCTCAAAAAACTATTTCTTTATGACTGAAGAAAGACATGAACATCTTGGATGACAAGGGGGTGAGTAAATTATCTGAAAATTTTTGTTCTGAAAGTGAACTACTAAACTTATGTAGCTTCAAACCCATAAGACCTTCGTTCACCTTCGGAAGACAAGTTAAAAAAGGACATCATTAAAATAGTCCATGTGACATCAGTGGTTCAACCTTAATTTTATGAAGCTAGAAGAATACTTTTTGAAAACAAAAATAATTACTTTATTCAACAATCTCTTCCGTTTCAGTCTTCGACGAGCGTTCACGATAGTACACGACAGGATGCACAGTATGCATGTGCCTTGCGTCGTTATACTCTCTTGAACGTTAAATGTTGAAGACTGACGTGGAAAAGAAGAAACTGTTGAATAAAGTTATTTTTGTTTTCTTTGCACATATTCTCATAGCTTCATAAAATTAGGGTTGAACTACTGATGTCACATGGACTATTTTATCGATGTCCTTACTGCCTTTCTGGGTCTTGAATATGTCAGTTGCTGTGCTGTATATACAGGGTTGGAAAGCTTTTGGATTTCATTCAAAACATCTTAATTTGTGTTCCGAAGATGAACAAAGGTCTTACAGGTTTGGAACAATGGTGAGTAATGACAGAATTTTCATTTTGGGGTGAACAATCCCTTTTATAGATATGGATAAATTAGTTTTAATGTGATTTGAGAAAGAACTATAAAGTAGATAGGATGCTTACAGTCATACGTCTTGCAACTCCCTCAAGTTGTGAGGCCTCTAGGCGCATTCTCTGGGCAATGCGAAGAAAGGCACCTCCTTCTGGCGGTGGCAGTGAACGGTGAGCGAGGACATTGTTGCCAGACACGAAGTGCAGCTGTACTGCTGCAGTGTCATTCTTAAGTGCCAGGTGACCTTGCCAAATAATTGGGTATTTCTGCTTAAAGGAAGACAAAAATGTTGTTACAACCTGAAGAACTGTTTCCATTGAACTTCTGATGGAAAAAACAAAAAACACAAACCGTTAACAACTGCACCATGTCAACAGATCGAAGTCCTGTGTGGTCAAGTTTAAAGTCTGATCGCATCTGAGAGCTGACTGAGGATGGAGGTTTCATCTGGTTTGAAATAGGTCCTTGAGGTCCCTTCTGTACAGTGATAGGCAACTCCAATTTGGGTGTTATAGTCACTGGAGAAGTGTAAGAGGGGGAGCCAGTCTCACCCTGAACCCGTGATATGTGAGACAAATCCATGGAGCTCGGGTGTCGAATGTGAGAACCGTCAAGTTTTGAATCGCCAAAACTTCCCACGGACTCAATGGACGAGACAGAGGGAACCTTGTGCCTTTGACCATGATCAATTTGTGAGACCTGATTAAGAAATGTACATCTTAAATCAAGACAAAATAAACTGTAATACACAAATTAGGATAGAAAAGCACAAAACAAACTCTTACCTGTGATGCAGGAATTCCACGATTAGCCAAGTTAATTCCAATTACTGAATGACTTGGATACTGAGGATGGAAGCCACGCATTTCTCTGTAGTATTCAGACATGGAGTTTGCATTCCCAGGATGAATCAACTGAACTCCTTGAGGAGATACCATCACAGAGCCAGGTGGGTGTCCTATTATCCTATTGTCCGAGTGAGGGGAGGGTGACATTTTAAGCTCCATTGCTTTTGGTGCATCCCTCACAGATTGTGGAGCATTCTTTACCACAGGGGAGACTTTTGAAGAAGCAGATATGTGCGAAGACGACTGCATTGCCTCTGGTGTTCGAGTTTGCCGACTTTCGACAACACCTGGATGGTCAGTCAAATGCTGGTGCACAAGCAGACGCACATCTCTGGGATACTGATCTAGACGCAATGCCCTGTGATGCAAACCTTTGAATTCGGACTGCATTACTATGCTGTCCGGTTGTAACTGAGGTGCAGAGGCTCTACGAAGTCCTTGAGGGAGACTCTGCATATCATCATTGCTTGACCCAACAACCTGACTATCAACAGATGAACCTGCATGTGACTTCAGTACAGCATCTCTGATCACTGCAGGCTGAGGAGTCGTGGAGCGCTGTGGAGGTGCAGATCGAGGCGATAATAGGTTTTCCGAACGCATTCCGTAATCTATTCCAGATAATGGAGTACTGGCTCTGACATCTCCTTGGGACAAATGACCTATGGGCACAGACTGGGTGACACTATGAGGAGGCATGATCACTGACTGCTCAGCATGGTGTATATTTGAGACATACTGAGACATAGGACCAGCTGGTCCCAAAACAACCGAGCTGGTAGGAGGACAAACTTTTGGAAAGGGTGACGTGGAATGGCCCGACGCCCTTGGAGAATGTGAATCTTGCTTGGGTTGCGAGACCACTCTTTCATGTGGAGCATTTGGACTTAAAATGTGATTGCCTGCCAAAGATGGGTGGTGTGGGCTTAAAACTGGTTTAACACTGAAGGTTTGTGATGGTTTCATATCAGCTTTCATTGAAACTGTTTCAGCTGCTCCATTTTTCTTAATATGCTGTTGCTGTGCAATTGACTGACTGTACCTCAGAAGTTGAGGATGGCTTGTGGATTGTTGAAAGGTTTTCACAGAACCTCCTTGTGGACCAGTGTGGTAGGATGGTTCAGATTTTTCAGAGCTAGGACTTTCATGATTAATTGAGGAAATAACAGGCTGAGCACTGAATGTTTGGCCAGCTAATACTACCCCTGCATGTCCATAACCTGTAGGTGTCTGTGATCCTTTTGGGGTAGAGGGGTGAGATGGTGGTTCTTGTTTTATCTGTGATTTTGTTACAGACTGCTGAAACTCTATATCTACTGCACTGGCTGGCGGGATTTGACTTATTTTAGCAATGATCCGCTGTGGTCCCTCTGTCTTTTGTCCAGAATAACTCAAAACCACCACACCTTCGGAAGTATTGACTCTTAAACCAGTACTTGACCCTGTGTTACAATGTGTGCTTTCAACAACAGGGCGTCCAACACTTCCGCCATCCTCAGAGGGGTTAAGTCCATGATACCTGCTATTTTCATTCAAGCCTGTACGATACTTCTGCTTGGGTAAGGACATTCCAGAGCTACGGTTGCTTAATGAGATCCGAGGAGTGTCTTCAAAATCAAAGGGCATAGGGATCCGACTAATGACTGAAGTAGCAGTGGAAGTTATTGCCAGTTTCTCTTTTAGGATCTGCGGTGGCTCGCATTGTTGCAGAGGAGGTGGTGGAGCTGTACGGGGTACAAGTTGAGTTATAGGGCTAGGTCTGTCTTCAGGTAGAGAGGTTTTTACCGGAAGCACAGCTTCAACTGAATTTTCATTATCAGACATCCGTGGATCTGCTAATGTGGTTGTGAACTGCATACTTGGGACTGCATTGCTATTTGAAGCAGACACATACTTTGGTTCCATTAGAATCTTCCGCAATGTGCTGGAGCTTGGGTCAATATCTGAGGCCTTTGTGTCGGGGGGCATGGGAGGATTTGCTGGGGGTCCCCCAACTCCTGGTGTAGACAGTGCCACACTAACTTGTGGTTTAGGCAGAATTCCTTTCTCCTCCGTTCTAGTGTTCCACTCGGGGGATGCGAGAGGGGTCTTGGAAGATGCAGGTGAATTCAGGTGAGTTGTAGGTGAAGTAAGGGCAGGTGCTACTGGTTCAGGAGACGGCTGTTGCGTCCTTAAATAAGAAGGACTGTTATTCCCAGAGTGGAAGGCAGACTCTTGAGGTTCAGGTTGGTCAACAGCAGGCTGTTCTGCCTCTTTTGGTGTGTCTAAAGTCACTGTAGCTGTAGCTTCATGTTTGCATGCAGCAGCAACAGTAACTACAGCTGCTGCAGCTGCTGATGTTGCTGCCTTAGGGTTGGCAGTTTGAATCTCTTCTGGGATAGATTCTGGAAGTTTGACTATAGTGGATTCAGGTTCCAGCACTGCATCATCAGTGATGTCTATCTTTCTGTTCAAGGAAACTTTCCGTCCTTTGGATTTCTTTGGTGTTTTTGGCCGTGCTCTCCCTCCTTTTTTGGCTGCCTCTGATAATGGAGACTCTGTGAGTGAAGTATCTGTGTTACTTGTTTGAGAAGATTTAGAATCTGGAACCATAACACTATCTTGTTCAGATTCCACAATGGTCTTTACAGACAAGTCTGTCTCAGGTTCAATAACCTCGCTTGATACTGGCAAAACAAGAGTCTCTGGTGTGGGGAGGAGGGCTGTGTATGTTGTTGGAGCAGAGAATCCATCTGCATCACCTGATATATCCTCAGCAGTAATGGAATCTATTGCAGCAGCCAGTTCAGTTTCACTTGCTGGATTCGCAGGCTTTTCAACCTCTGTATCGTCTGCAGGTTGTACTATAACAGGTGGCGTTAGGGTAGCTGGTTCAGCACGAGGTTCTTTGTAAGGTGCTGGAGGCTGTTCATCTGTAAGTCTTGAAATATTCTCCACTGCCCTTTCCAGTTCCATTTGACGGGCAAGCAAGGCAGCCACAGGATCAGTAGGAGGCTCCATTTCTGCAAGAGACTCCTCCTTTTCCTCAGGACTGCAAACATCTTCCTCTTTGTGGTAAATTGGGATGTTTGAGTCTTCTTTTACCAACTGTGTAGTTTTGATTTTCAAAGAACCTTCCAAACTTACAGCTTTGTTATCACCTGAATGAAGGCCATCCTTAACTGTATCCACAACATTGATAGACTTATCATCAAGTATCATTTTGGTGTTCCGTGTTGACCTTGATGCCTTGAATTTCTTCTGATCTAATGCCTGTGTTTTTTCTACAGAAGGGATTTCTATATCGATATCTACTGATTTTTCCTCAGCAGGATGTGCAAGTCCCTTTTCTCTTTTAGATATATGTTGTTTAGAATCTTGTGACAATTGTCCAACTTGCATCAAAGTTTCATCTTTGGATTCAGGTTGGTGATCTGGGGCAGGTGACACATCAACCGCCGCTGTGTCTGACTGAATGGGTTCTGGGCTACCTGAAACCTTGTCCAATTTCAGTGTTTTCCTACTTTGTACTGCTCTTATTGGCGAAGACTGCCCCTTTTGGGATCGCGGAGAGCGCCATGGCTCCACTGTTTTAGATATTTCTCCACTACTTGTCGACTCCTTATTTTCAGTGTCTTCACTCTCAGAACTTTTAGTCTGATCTCCCTTAACTGGAGACATATCATCGCCTCTTTTGCGAGTCTTGGGTGGACGACCTCTCCTGTTCTGTTGTGTTGCAGCCTCCTTATCACTACAGCGCTTACGGGTGGAACGAGGAGGTTCTGTAATCTCTTTTCCTGGTTGTTGAGGAGCCTCATCCTCATGGGGTGTTGCATAAACGGATCGCACATTCCGTCGCTGCCGTGTTTTGCTGTGGTTTACGTTAGATTCATGGAGCTGCTCTGAATCTGTTGCATGAACAGGAGATTTTGCAGTGTTTTTGGAGTCAGCAATGAGTTTCGTAGAGTCTCCTCTGGGGGATCTTTTCAGTTTTTCTCTATCAATGCGTTCACTCTTTCGTGTAGCTGGTTTCTCATTAGCAACCTGAGGGACTGGTGTTGGTGAGACCGTTTTTACCTTTTTACTCTTGGGTTGTTTACGTGGTGGCTGTACCCGTTCAACCTCAGGTTCTGTTTCTGGCAGCTCTACATCCAGTGGGGATGCATCCTTGTGAGGAGAAGCATTAACAGGTTCTGTTTTTGTTTCTGAAAGCTCTGCCATCTCTTGAGGTTGACTGGGCTTTGATAACAATGGAGAAGATGCCTGAAAAGGATCGCTTTCTGGCTCAATATTACTTAGAGATGCACCAGGAGTAGGAGGTTTGACATCAATATCCTGTTCAACAGTTGGGTTTACAGTTCCTAAAGGCTCACTCAGCTTTTCTTTAGGTTCTATGACAGCTACATCTTTCTTTATCATGGGTTCAGTGGGTGTAGTACTCACTGGAACAGCTGTGTTCTCCTCCTTTAGGCTAATTGGTGGAAGAGAATCTACTGGAGCATCTTCTGACTGCTCATTCACTATTTCTGGACCATCTTTGTTTGCTAATGCAGAGGGCAAAACTGGCTTATCATGCTGCACTGAAGTCTCTGAAACTTTGGACAGAGACACTGGTGATGTTGTAACTGGAATATGACTAATTGTTGATTCTTGGGAAATTTCCGATACATTGGGGGATGGCCCAAACTCTTCATCCAAAGTCTTTTCCTCCTCCTCCTCTTCCTCCTCCTCCTCAGTTACACTAACTCTGTCTGAAACTAGCAGCTGTTGGTTCTTATCCCTTTGAAGTTCTAAGAAGCGGCTATGAAAAAGTACTCTTGGTTCTTGAGAGAGATCTGATCCCCCTGCTCCAGCCTGTTCCCCCTGGGAATCACTTTTAATACTATCTCTACTGACTCTAACTTCAGTGTCATTATTTTTCCGCTCAAGGTGCTGAAGTCGCTTTGAGTCCTGTTCGAAGATCGAGCTATGAAGGAAGCGTGAAGCAAAGAGCTCTTGTCGCTCCTGTTCATCAGGCTTGGCATCTTCCTTTTTATCATCAAGTTTTCCATCAGAAACAGAGCGAGTTTTCTTTTTTTTCATGTACCAAGAAGGAATAGGCCTTGGAGTGGGTTCAGACTTCTCTTTGTCTGTGCTATTCTGAAAGCTTTTGAATTTTGAGTCATGACCAAGGAAAGACCAATTTTCTTCCCTAGATGATGACAGCGACTTAGCACGCTCGAGCAAAGCTTTGGTGTCTGGTGTTATGGTCTTATCCAATGCGAATTCATAGAACTTATTCTTTTCAAGTGACTCTGAAGACTTCACATCTGAAAGCCTCTCTTCATGCTCTCTTTTGAAAGAGTTTGGTTTTAGTGAAAGATGTCTGCTTTCACTATCTTCATCCGAGTCTGATTGAACCTCCCCAGGTTCCAATTCACGTTCAGGACGTTTTCGGATACTTTCCCGTTTAACAATGCTGGTGGGGAAGCTCATTTCCCCTCTCAATGTGCCCTGCCTAATATTGCTCTCCCAGCAGAACTCCTCTTCTGTCACTGATGTTTTCACTTTCAAAATCTCTGCATGCGACGAAAGCCCTTGGCGCACTGCGTTGCCAATATTGTATTTTGATACATCAAAATGCAAGCAATTTTTATTCATTGCCACAGGTGAATCTGGCTCTTTTTCCAGCAACTGTGATGAATCCTCAGCATAGGGTGTTCCTGGAAGTGAAGCAAGTCGCCTTTCAGGTTCATCATTTATCTGTCTGAACCTCTGATAATCTCGCTCTCTTTTAGTGCCAAAATCAAATTCAAATGATCCTGACTTCTTTCGCTTGCTGGGTGGTGAATCGCCAGTTACATCTTGAGGTGGTTTTCCTACCTCATGCACAAGGCTTCGATGCTCAAAGTCCTCTGCATCAGTGCTGGGTGTGCTTTCAGTTTTATCAGATTTATCGTACTCTAGCAATTGTTGCTGTAGGCGCCGGTTCTGCTCCATTTGTTTTCTGCAACTCTGCGAGTGATCAATGTCTGAGAGCAACCTTTCTTTACTTTCAGAATCTCTTTCTAGCCTTGAGGAGATTATGTGGTAGCTAGTTAAGTGCTGCTGCTCTTGGTCTCTTGAAAAGTCCATATCTACACTTCCATCATCAGAGACTGCAAGACCGAAACTTGGTTGACTATGAGCTCCAACAGTACCTGTCTTTTGATCAAGGCTATCTAAGGGATCTGTTGCCTCCTCAGTTGGTTCCCCAAGTCGAGCCTGAAGGTCAAGACTGAGGCCTACCGACATTACAGCATCCAGCTCTTCTTTTGTAGTACTAACAGTAACCATCCTCTCTGGCTTTATTTTTTCTCTTTTATATGCTTCTTTTCGTTGCATCTTTTTATCATAATCAATGTCTTTCAGCATCGGTTCATCAATTATTCTCCTTAACTTCCCTTCATCCTCCTCCTGACTTAGCCTCCTTACATTGTCAGCCTTTCCAGAAGTATCTTCAAAACGCCTCTTTCGTGCAGCCAAGCGGTCAGGATCCACAGAAGAGCTGGTGTCAAAGGCAAGGTATTTTTTGCTTTTCACTTTGCCCTCTTTATCCACAACCTCAACTTGACTAGCCAAGCCTTTCTCCTTGAGATGTTTTCCATGCTTAAAGAAATCTCTAGCCTGAGTCTCTACACGGAAAGGCAAACCCTTGTGATCGGCAGAGGGTGGGGTGGTTGGAGACCGAACAGGGTCACTCCCAACCTTTATTTTTTGTTTCTCGCTGAGGATACTGTCTATTAACTTCCCTTCTTTCTCCTTTACTCTTGTCAGCTGGACAACACAAGGCGGCAGATCAAGTTTTCCTTTTCCAGAGTAGTCTTTGTCTTTGATCAATGACTTGCTGGATTTGCCTCGAGTTAAGCTAGCCTCTGGGCTGGTGTCCCTGTCAAGTTCAAGGTCAGGCTCTGATGATGGGACAGTAGGGGATGCAAGTTTTAATTTTCTCAGCTTTTGCTTTTCAGTCCTGTCCTTGTCTCCTTTTTCCTTCCGTCCAGCACGTCTTTCTTTTTCTCCTCCGTTTCCACGCTCTGCCTCAAAAAGTGATTTGTCTTTCTCGGATTTATCACTCCTATTGTGCCTCTCCAAACGAATTTTATCTGGCTTTTCAAATCGTGGTGGAGAAAGTGAGCTGCAGCTGCCACTTCGCTCAGATGAGCGGCTGTAAACATGATGTTCAGAGTCACTGGGAGGACGTTCAGAAAGGGATGGGGAGGCAGCAGGACTAGCTGGACGACGTGGATGGGATGGGCTTTGATTGTGTTCAATTGTTCTTCGACCATGGTCTCGTTCACGATCCGTTTCAAACCGCTCTCTTTCCCTTTCACGCTCTCTTTGTAAGTAGCTGTACTTCCGAATATCCTGCTCATATGGGTCTCTATAATCCCTGTATTCACGTGGATCATCATAGTATCGTGGGTCATAGTAATCTCCCTGATAAGGATCCCATTCCGAATAAAACTCTCGACTTCTGGCAGGATATTTTCGACGTGGATCCTCTGTGTAGGAACCTGGGGTACGCACATTCTCATAGTATGCCCGTTCAGCTGTGAACTCATGATATGGCGGCCGGCGCTCATCTCTGCCAAAAAAATAAAAAATAAATAAATAACAATAATTAATAAATATGAAAGACTGATTATACAAAATAAAAGAGGTGTTGCCATAAAACATCTTACCTTCGTTCATTTATGATTTCATAGAAATCTCTTATGTCTTGTCCAGATGCCTGCATTGAACGGTAAAAAGCCATCTGGCTTTCCTGGTTGGCAAAGTCAACCTACAAACAAATTTAATTAACAGTTTAGACAAACAATCAGTGGGTTTTGTAACTGGTACAATTATATATATTATAATACAGACCTTTATTTTATTTCCTCCAATTTTCCAACCCTTTGTTTCTTTGACAGCGGCCTGCGCATACTCTATATTATTATATAAGATGAGGGCCATTCCTTTTAGTCGGTCAAACACAACCTAAATAAAAAAGAAAAAGAAAAAAAAATTTTTTTATATATAGAAATCAAATGAACTTCAAAATGCAATTTATTCTAGTTGACAAAAGAATACAGAACAAGAAGAAATTTAAATAATGAAATATTAAATCAAAGAAATTTAAAAAAAAAAAAAATCACCTTTACAACATGTCCATAACGACAAAAGTGCCTTGTGAGATACTGTTCGGTAATACTGGAGGACAAGCCATCCAACCATACACATGTTGTAGGCATACTCTTGCCAAAACCAAGCTGAAGGAAAGAAAAATTCACATTAAGTCAACCAATATGTCTTGTAATCTACAGATTTTTAATTCTAGTTAGTACAATTAAAAAAAAACTCCAATAATAATAATAATCTGATCTCATCCTCACCTTTAACCTGTTGTTGCCAAGATATTCACCATCCATTTTCTTAATTGCTTTGCAGACACTTGCTATGTCACAATACTGGAGAAAGGCATATTGTGGGGAACCATTTACCTTTTTTATATCGATGTCCTGGTAAAAACAGAATATATACACTGTGTTAATACAATGACTTTAAAAACTGTGTAAAACGTTTTTAAAAACACTTTCAAATGCCTACTTACAACAATCTCTCCAAAACGCTGAAATATGTTAAGCAGGTCATGGTAGGTTGTGGTTTTCTCCAAATTTCCTATGAATAACGTCCTTGTAGCTTTGGGGTGAAACTCATCTATACGTTCATCCAAAGGTCGGAACTCGTTCTCACTCTCGGTTTCTATTGAGCAATAGATTAGAGAACAATGTTGGGTCCAACGCTACTTCGTAAAATCTAAATTGAATAACAAAGGATTGTGTGCTAAATGCGAGTAACCCACCTGGACCATGCCAAGCAGTGACATCAATTTGCATGCCAAAAAACAGCTTCCCTTTAGATGCGCTTAGAGCTTTTTCTTGGTCTTCTTGCTGACGAAAGAAGACTAATCCATATCGTTCCTCAGAGGCACCATGGATTTGAACTGATGTGACTTTGCCGTGTTTCTTAAATTCATGGAAAAGTCCATCCTTCAGGCTTGTATCTAAAATTGATAGAGAGACCATAATTAGATCAATGCTTTTAGTACAGGCTGTCTCGCCAAGATAATGCTTTAATTAGTTGAGCAATATGCCTTTCGTTTTGCTGACTTTAACTCATAAAAGCCTCACCCGTTGAGCGCACAGGGAGGTTCTGCACTTTGATACCAAAACTTTTGCGAGGTTCATCTTTGTCCAGTGAAGGTAAGGGCTGAGCAGAAGGGGCAGGTACAGCTGCTGACTGAACAGATCTAGCTGGGGAACGATCACTGGAGCTGCTGCTGGAATCACTACTGTAAAAGAAGAAAAACACAAACATGCTTAGAATGTAGACTGTAACAAAAAGGTGAACACTAACAAATACATAGTACTATGAAAACACTGTAGCTAAGAACCTTACAGAACAAGATGATTATCAGTCAACAGCAACATAAGCAAACCTAAACAAAACCAACTGTTTCAGGGTCAGTTGTTTTACAATGAGATTTTTGCATCATCTCAGTTTCAAAAGCTGAATAAATTAGCTTTCCATTGTATACAGTTTGTTAGGATAGGACCATATTTGGCCGAGATACAACTATTTGAAAATCTGGAATCTGAGGGTGCAAAAAAAAAAAAAAAAAAAAATCACCTTTGAAGCCGTCCAAATGAAGTTCTTAGCAATACATATTACTAATCAAAAATTAAGTTTTGTTATATTTACGGTAGGGCTACTTAAGACTGGTTTTGTGGTCCAGGGTGTGACCCCAGACCACAAAACCAGTCTTAAGTAGCACAGGTACATTTGTAGCAATAGCCAAAAATACATTGATTTTTTTTTTTTTTTTTCTTTTTTTTGCACCCACAGATTCCACATTTCAAATAGTTGTACCTCAGCCAAATATTTTTCTACCCCAATAAACCATAGATAAATGGAAAGCTTACTGCAAAGCTTTCAGATGATGTAGAAATCTTAATTAAAAAAAAAAAAAAGACCTTATGAGTGGTTTTGTGGTGCAGGGTCACATATCTAACATCTAATACAGTTTATTCATGCAGTTTATTTTCCCACCTCAGAGAGGCACTATTGCAAAAAAGAAATTCTGTCTGTGTTGCAAAAAAGAAATAGTGCCTCATAGTGACGGTGAAAATATCTACAATGCTCTCTAGGTTGTTTTATTTGGCTTCTGCAACTGCGTATTACAGAGAAAAAAAAGGTGGAAATCTAAAACTAATTCCTTTACTCTGGCAAGCACAACTGACATTCATTTGTATGAGGCTGTTTACTAAATCTACATAAATGCTACACTGGTGTTTGTTATTTTCAAGTTTCAAGTAGTGAATTCATGCTTTATTTCTCTACATATCCAAACAGCCACTGATGAGTAAAACAACTGTGCAGGCTACCAAATGATTGCATGAAAAGCTGAAATTTGTTCACAATTTAATCAGTTTATTTGAACAGAAAGAACCAAGGACTAGATTTTAATTTTTTAAATGCATCCATATTTTTCATTTTCCTTATAAATTGCTGCATATGAAAATCTTGCCTAACATTGACATTACAGTGGATGTGGATATTTTTTTCCTCAATGAGATTCAGCCATATACATGGCTTTCCTTTTGTCTGTTTACATCTTTGCACTGCCCTCTTTTCTCACTCGCTCTCGCTCTCAGAAGTGCGGCTGATAGGGGCTGGCCTGTGGGAGTGGGCAGGGAGCCAGCAGTGGCTAGAAATTTCCAGTTCCAACTGGATCTCACGGGGGTGGGGGGAGTTCAAGTGGGCAGTGTGAAAATACACCAGCCGTTGTTCCTTAAAATTCCCCTACAGCATTTTCTCCTCAAGAACCGTACAATACAGCTAATATATAGGAAAACAATATGCTGCTTTTTTGGTTTTAATGCGCAATGGCTCTTTATTTACAAAAGAACCAACTCTGCATTCAAAAAAAAGGATTACGTGAGTCACAGAAAACAAAAAGGCACCCTCAAGATTTCCTTGCATGTTAACAACCAAATATAAATATATAACAGCACCTAATTCCTGTGGAAGCCCACCCTGCAGTTTACAGCTAAATAACACAAAAACAGTTGTTTGGTGCATGCTCTAACAAACAAAACATATATATTAATTACTGTGGTGCACCAAAAATAAAATCATAATGACCAGAACATTTTCACCCTCTGGGTGATTATCTCTCTGCTAAATTTAGCGTTAGGTATCAATAGAAAAACAGACATTTTTGGATTCAATCCCAATCCCCATTTTGCACATTTTTGGTGTTTCCTGCTAGTGAAAGGGTAGCAAAGAAAGCTAGGTACTGCTTTTTATCTGTCTGCTGCAAGCTTTGTCTCTGCCTGCCTTGCTGTGTGGCTGCTGCACATGGAACAGCTGCGTCTAGGATGAATGCATTTTCTAAAGGTAACCACACATCGTTTTAAAAGACATTAGAGAGAAACAGTGTGGCCTTGCAATGACATTTAAAGTAGAACAGACACGCTTTAACGTGACCTATGTCTAGTCTCCAGAGAATGCGGGTAAATGCACCACATCTCACATCTGTGTTGATGTCCTAAAGCCACAAGGCGACCTGTCAATCACTCTCAAAATGCATCCTGAACACAAATGGTTCTGTAGTATCAGTCATTGATGGCTGACCCAATGCCTGTAGCAAGAGTCTGGCCCGGTCAGCATCATGGTGAAAGAACGCAACGTCAACTAGGTCAGTCAACATCATGTTTTAAGGCCTGTTAACACCAAGAAATACAGTTTGCATGTGATTTGTTTGTTTAGACGAGTGCAAAAGAAACCGCAAACGTGCTGAATAATGAAAAAGAAAGAATTTAGCATTACACAAGACAGCAGTGCATGATTTTAGTTTTCTTTTTAATGCCATTTTCAAATCTGTTATTTATCAAACAACATCAAGAAGAAAACAGGGACAAGACTGGCTCTGCATGCGAATGTTCATGCTGGTCTAGGAATTTTTTAAAATTAAAATGTTTATCACACTAAACGTTGTGTCAAGGCAATTCGGAGAATTGTTTCTAAACACATTATAAATGTTAGAAATGTATTGCTGAAAACACGTTACAGAGACTGTGAACTATGTAACACTGAATATTGGAGTTAGACCGTTAAACAGTTCTTCATCATTTTTGTGATCGGGATTTTTTTTGGGCCTGGCCTGAAATCATGTCTTGATAAGGCAATGGAGGCACTGAGCTTGGGCCCTCACCTAACACTATAACCATGCATTTATACTCTCGTTTACTTTGAACAGAGTAGGGCTGTGTATTGCCAAGAATCTGGTGATACGATATATATGACGATACAGGGGTTGCGATACGATATGTTGCGATACACTGCGATACTGTAAACAAGGTGATATATTGGGATATTTCTTATTTTAAGAATAGGATATACTTAAAGGAGAGCTTTAAATAAGAACACACCACTATATGCAAACATTAGCAAAGAGTTCAGTTCAAAAAGTTCAAAACATCAGTCCCTGTAACATTCTTATTGAATTACTTTTTGTGCAGTATGAGTAAAGGGGGGAAATAAAATGCCTGCAGGATTCTTTAGTTATTAAATGTATAAAATGTACGTTTTTATAAACCGAGCATATATATTTTTAGACCCTGCTTTAAAGGTTTACAGTTTAAGTTTGTAACATACAAAGGTACTGGCATGTTTTAAGATCAATCAGTGCAAGTTACTTTCAGTTAAAACTGCTCAGACTCGCATTTTAGTCTGGGACTAGGCTTAAGCCTGGTCTGTGAAACCAATGTCAAAACATTTAGATCTGAACTTAAGAATTACATCTGCTTAATATCAATGAGAAATAAAGTGCTTGCAGGAATCCTAAAAAAAACAAAATAATTGTAAAACAATAAAATAAATACATGTATTGAATATTCTTAGAACCTTCTTGTTCTGAGAATTTCACAAGTTTTGGATTTCACAAGATTTCAGTTTGTATTTATGTTCCGTGTGGAACTGCACAAAACGCCCCCACCATGAGAGAAAGCGAGAGAAAGCTACAACACCGCCCGCTGCGAAGACACTTTCACACGGGACGCGGCAAGGAGCGGAAACACCGTGCAGCCGCCACCCCTCCACACCGTACAGCCGAAGCACAGTCATGGCTAGAAGGGATACAGCTCAATAAAATAAATAGTTCTACCTATTCAATGTTTTTTTTTTGATGTCTACACCTACCCCAACTCTAAACTTAGCCCTTACTATACTACAAAAACAGTATTATTGTTGTACAGTGCGACAAAAATAACGTTAGATTGATGTGCGCATGCCCAGTAGCTAGAGCTGTATCCCTTCTAGCCTTAACCCCGAAGCACCCCGTGGCGTATGCAGCCAAGGCAGCAACTGCGCCGCGGTCCCGGGGCAGACGTTACCACAAAACCCGAAATGACGCCACGCTTCAACTTTGTACACCAAGACGGAAGCAGGAACTATTCTTTCATCCTCCATTACTAGCAGTGAACTATATTAACGATAACATTAGTGGTGTGCCTTCATGCTAATATTTCCTGTCACTGTTTAAATTCAGAGATAAGAAGACTGACACCTAGCGGTCAAGATATAAACTCAAAACGAAGCATCTGCCATGAATCTTGTATGATTTTTTTTTTTTTTTTTTTTAAACATCCATATTCCGTTTTTGAGAATCGACACAGTATCGGCAAACAAAATATTGTGATACTCACATGTATTGATATTTTCTTACAAATTCATTTTCAAGCGTTGCCGAGGTCAGTTGCGTTGCGTCACTAGCATTGCTCGCGGCAGAACTTTTCAAGCAGCAACGCAAGCGTCAGCCAATCAGATCGTCTTATGCAAATGTACTAGTGCAGATGCTAGCCAATCGCGTTCATGCAACACCAGGAAAAGTAATGTGATTGGCTGTTGTCACTATGATGGTCGCGTCAGCACCAAGCTTCAGCTATGCTCTCCATCAAGTGTTGATGCCAACGACCCTGTGTGAATGACGTACTCATGATAGTCTGATGTCATTCACCGAACAGTCTACGTAGTGCTGTTTTAAGCTATAAACACAGTACAACTAGAGTGCATTATAGGGATGTAACGATATCAAAAGTTCACTATACAATAATATTGCAATATGAAATCCACAATACAATATTTATTGCAGTATTTAAAAAAAAAAAAAGACAAATGAACAACTAGAAATTTTTTTTTACAATTTTTGTACATTTTAAAGTTATATTATTTTATCTAATGCACTTTTAGAGTTCAAAATGAAGAGCATCAACCCATGTTCTTAACTAAGAAAACTAAGTCAGAAAAAAAGTGAATTGACTTGTACCTGAACTTTAAAGGGGACTCAACCCTCTTTTTATTTGTGGTATACTGTCTTAGTCTAAATTACATTCACACTGGTGTTTTAGGAAGCCAAACAAATTAGAATACAAGAATAACAACAACAACAACGACAATAACAGCCATATATTGTAAAACAATTGCACTGTAAAATAAATGAAAATGAATATTTTACAGATATATTATTTTTTATTTACTCTACAGTAGGGAAATTACAATACTTCTTTCCTAATTTCTACACTTGAAAGAGATATTTAGAATTTGAACGGCAGTAACACCTATTTAAACCACTAGCTGTCAGCAATTCATACTGCACTTTTAAGCTTTTATTTTGACGGAAAACTCCAGCTTCAGTGAAAACTAACAAAAGGCTAACAAAAACACATCCCACGACAAATCTAGTGAAATGCTGTAATCATCTGCCGTGAAAATAAAGCATAACTGGAGGCCATTGCGTTCCCAGACACGCTAAACTCACAGCACATGCAATAAACGATTTCACTGCATTCAGTGTGAAATGAGCAGTTCCAGATCACAAGCTTTTTGCCTGAAATACCTATCCGTTTCATATCGTCATGTGACCACAATAATATTGACAGTTTTTGCTATCGCAATATCACAATATTGACAATATCGTTACATACCTAGTGCATTAGCATCAGTGGTACATCAGTAATTGCATATTACCTGGTCGAAATAATTTGCAAAGAGCTCAGTCTCCATATCTAAATTTATTTGTATTTGACAGTTGAGAGAGGCGGAAGCTTTCCCACGAGTAGGCGTGGTTTCAACAAAAGAGCCCTTTTTTTTTTATTTGGCTGGGTAGTTAATAGCACATTTTTCTGTGGTGTGACAAACTCAGAACACATATTTAATACTGCTTTACACGGACTTTAATAAACAGTTCAGTTGAAAATCTTGATTATATAAACACCTTTCTTGACATTTGGGCCATTTAAGTATGATGTCATTGTTGTTAAAACTGGTTTACAATTACTTCCTGTAACTGGTAATGATCTACGGAGAAAGCACCTAATCCACATGTTTGTTTTTCACCATTTCAAAACAGATGTATTTCCTGGTCATGCAGAGTCAACAGAACAGACGTGCAGGTCAAGAAATCTATGAATTTAATTTTAACCCAGCTATTTAGTGAGAACATGCAAGTGATTCACCAGGCTGTATTTATTGGGGAAAAAAAAAAAAAAAAAAAAAAAGAAGAATAAAAGTGTCCAAGTAAAATAACTGAACCAAATCTTAAAACAATGAATGGACCGATGCCTAATACAAGTACACAAAAAAATAAGACTTTTGTCTTTTGGATATGCTTATTTATGGTGAAACATTTCCTACATTTTAAAATAAAAAAAGAGATTCCCACAAAGATAAATTTACAGTCTAAAACCTGCTGGGGGCAATGCTTGACCAAAGCTGTTATGGCCTACACACATATCCGCTCCAGGGCATCCCAATATGCCGACTCAAAGTGCTCGAAGCCAAATCTGCAACTGGGTCAGGAATGAGAAAAAAAAAAAAAAAATACATCACATAAAATGTATTCCCTCCCTTGGACTTTTTCAAGTTTTGGTGCCTTACAGCACAGAATCAGCAGAAATGGGTCAGATTTTTTTTTTATGTCTGAAGTTATGCATCGGTTACTTTTTTTAAATGTCTAAAAAAAATTAAATGTAAAATTATGTCATGAATATTTATCACTAGTGCAAGTCAATCGTATTTAGACGTTACTTGAAGGTCCACTGAAGTGCTTTGAAACAGCGTTATTCTGTGTGTTGGCGCATTTTCAACTGAAACAGGAACACAGGGCGGGACAGATCAAGCAGCCCCGCCCCCTTTTTAAATAGCCAGTAGTGTTTCGTTTATATCACAGCTTAGCCCAGAGCTGTTGAGCTCGGTACAGCTGCCAATCTCATCCCAATATCGCTATAAAATATAGCATTCTGTGTAGAGTTCAAATGGGTCCGATACATCCGTGCTATTGTGTCTCTGGACCAGAGCAGACTGTGTGTATGCTGCTAGGGCTCACATGACAGCGCGAAACCAGACTTAATTCGCCTGAATCATTCACGATCCTCTATATAGTGCGCTACATGCCATTCACCGAACAGAAAATATTAATTCTGTGAACAAGTGACTGATTTCAGCCGTAGTTTCAGCATCTATTTATAGTGTAGAGGGTGGGACTCTTCGGATTACTCTTCGGATTACAAAGAGCATTTGATTGGACAGAAAGATTGATAAGAAGCTAAGTGCAGGGCGATGTCATCAAAGTCGTTGGTCCATATTGGCTGAAGTGAGAGACTGTAAGTTCTGAATGCTTACAGCATCTAAATGCGAATGAATTTTGTCATTGTTTTGGAGCACACTATCTTATAGAAAACCTTAAGGCTAACATATTTGTACTAAAATTCAGAGAACTTCAATTTGATTTCATGGGGACTTTAAATAGTTAAGTGGACATAACCAGTGTGGTTGAGAGGTTCAATTAAATTACAACACAATTAAATGTATTACAACACAAGAAAGGGGTTAAATAAGTTTGTCCAGTTAAATCAGTAATTAAGATTTGGAAAAAGGGTGGCGTAGCTATAATCGACCTACTGTAGAACAAGTTGTCCTCAAACACTGGTTCACCATACACTAATAATCTTTAAGTAATCTGCTAAGCTTGATCGGTTTTAACAAGAAAAAAAAAAAATGAAGAAAGATTTTAGTGGCCACATGTGAGGGAGAACTTTCCATACAGACAAAAGGTGCATCCTCTGCATAGCATATCGACTTAAAATGGGTAAGAACTTTAATAAATTTAGTAGAAAGTTGATCAACAGAACAATATTCTTAATTGTAAGT
The DNA here is from genome assembly GCA_036247105.1 of Cirrhinus mrigala. NCBI lineage: Eukaryota > Metazoa > Chordata > Actinopteri > Cypriniformes > Cyprinidae > Cirrhinus > Cirrhinus mrigala. Next base: position 15,281,213 of record CM070029.1, on the reverse strand, counting down.
GAAAAATAAAAATTAAAAACATATCCGATTTCTTTTTATATACTAAAGCTTTTAGCATCCAGTGGAAATTTAATACAAAAAGAAAAGGCAACAAGCATCTTTAAAAACAGTAAAGGTTGGCTGGGTGATAAGCAATGATGAACGACAACAAAAGCATGTTTACACTTACTGATTAACTACCTAATTTGTAATCAGTATCCATTGTTACTGACCACTTAAAAAAACCAAGGGGATCACCAAGACCACCAAAAACAAAGCTATCACATGCCACTACATGAGCATGCAGATTGATTCCAAAGATCAACAACTTAGCTACTAAGAAGTATCCTACTATGACCGCCTTTGTCATGCTATGATGAATTTACAGGGGTAATCAATGGCTGTGCTAAAGATCCTTTTGGGTTTGAAGGATTAACATGCTAAGAGATGTTAAACTTCTGTCATTTCTGTGCCACATTTCAAACAGGTTGCCGAAACCTACACCAAACAGATAGTTCTGACTCAAACTCACACTACTGGTTGAACCAAAATTACTGGTCGAAATGTTTAAACGAATAAAGCAATGTCTGACAGTCTCACAGAGCCACAACCTAACAAATTTTAAGCACTAAAAATTGCACAAATATGGCTTAGTACTAATGAAGACCGGTGTGAGGGAGTGTTGGGCCAGTTGATGGGACAGTCTCTTTTGGTAGATCTTTTGCATCCATTTTAATGCCTTGCAAACTTAAATGTTTGATGTTTTTTTGTGATGTAATCTACACTGCTCTTGCAAATTCTGCTGATTTTTTAGTACGATAATCTAGCTGGCTAACAGATGAGGTTGTGTCGAAATTGCAAGAGTGACTTGTGCTAGTCTTGAAAGCTCTGTTATAATATGTTGGAACCTACAAACCAATGTTTTGCATCACATGCCATCATTTTCCAGCAAAAGTGTGTTTATTATTTTATAGACTTTTCTGACGTAACCAGGGGGGTATTCCAGAAAGCAAGGTTAACTTACCGTTACATATACCCTGAACTCTCAGTTGATTAACCTTACTTACTCGAGGTATGCTGGTTCCAAAAACGTGTCCGGGAGTAAGGTCATTCAACTCAGTGATTGTTTCTGGTTAACACACAAGACATTCTCAATAGAGCAACGAATCAACGAGTCACTATGGAAATGGACACCAAAAAAGCACGCCATACTGCTTCTTTCTTCTTCTTCTGTTCAAAGGTCATTTACATACTTAGTGCATATCAGCACCTAATTGACCCTTTCGCAAAAACCAGCCTTCCTAAGTTACTGTTGCTATGTCCAACAAACAATGCCGCTCTTACACTACAAGCACTCACACAATGAAAAATACATCACAAAGCAAAGAGGAAACTGACAACACGCCGACAGACAAGACAGAGCAGGTTACTTCTGGTAGGAAACAAGGTATCTGCTTTAAAATGTTGTCATTTTTAAGAAATTCAAACAATAAATACCATTTTGTGGCTCTTCAGTGCGTTGTGACAGATCAGTGCCTTATTTGATCAATGACACGGGAACCAATCATCTTTTTTTTTTCTTTACTTAAAGCACAAAAAAATGAATGAACATCAGAACGTAGTTTATTTCAACCGCAAAAAGACATCAATGCACACTATGGCTGTCACTAATGATTATTTTGGTAGTTGAATAATCTGTCGATTATTCTGATGATTAATTGAGTAATCGGATAATTATAATTAGTTTTTTTTGTAGTAATAAAAATAGACTTAAGTGAACAATAGCCTTTAAAATTACTTAAAATACACATATAATAGCAATGAGGCAATAACAATTAGATTTAAATAAAGTATCAAAAACAAGTAATCATATGGTTTTATTGAACAAAACTGTTAAAATACATAATGTATTATAAACAATAGAGCTAATGTACATTTTGCAGAGGGCGCCAACGACCTGACGATTGTTTTTACACTTTACTGCGCAATCTAATCCGTGTTTAATACTGACTCAACATTTAATTCAAATGTCCATTTAATCTTTAATATTGGGCCATTTCTTTATTATAGAAACGCTACAGCCACTGTAATTTCTTGAATATGTGGACATCAAAACGTGTAAACTCAGAGTGAGGGTTTAAACTTTTATTTTGAAATCGCAATGAACAGTTAGCATATTTAGAAAGCTAATAGTGTATTCTCTTGTGTTTGCGTAGATTTATGAATGATTTACCTTACAAATCTGATGAAATAGCGTACGTTGCGTTCCCAGATGAACGTTATAATAAACCCAAACTCACAACAACATGCAAAGATGGAGTTTGAGCCACTCCCCACATGTAAATGGTAACAGTTTGTGGAGCAGTACTGTAAAAGGAGCTACTCTGAGATACACGTACATAACCTACACGCACGTGAATAATTAAAGCGCATATATTAAACCTGCACCTCATATATTTATGTAATTAAATCATAGCGTTTGTGAATTCTTAATAGCATTATGCTTTATTATCATTTTTAAATGGGTTTAATATGTGGAATGCGCCACAATATCCGGTATTTTGCCGATTACTCGACATGGGCAAAAACAAGAATTTTTTAAAAATCGAATACTTCAATAGAATCGAGGAATCGTTCCAGCTCTAGTACACACAATCTTTCAAGTTCAAGTCCAATGAAGTTAATCTACTCCATTCTGTCTGATTTGTTTGTCAGGGAGAATGGCGGATTCGGCATTATGATTGGTCAGATCGCCTGTCAATCAAGCGGTTTGCGAAGGGTCAACTGGTAGTTATGTCACATAGCCTACTTTCTGAAATACCCCCCTGGATGCGCTGTGCCTCGTTTACAAGCAAAGGTAAACGTACACTGTTTGCGTAAAACAGTCTTCATAAACATGTCTGAAGATTTCAACAGAGAGGATGACTTGCAATTTTTTTGCACAGCCTTACCTATTTGAACCAGAATATACAGAGGATGAACTAAGAAAGATGGACGCTGTATGCGTCAGCAGCACCACATGCATGCACTGTGATACTCCCGTGAACAGGCAGCAAACGGAAGAGAAGAAATTGTTGAATAAAGTGTTTTTGTTTTTCACATAGCGGCATAAAATCAGAGGTTGAACGACTGATGTCACATGGACTATTTTAACAATGTCCTTACTACCTCTCCGAGCGTTGAACGTGTCGGTTGCATTGCTGTCTGTGCAGGGTCAGAACGCTCTCGGATTTCATCAAAAATGTCTTTATTTGTGTTCCGAAGATGAATGAAGGTCTTACAGGTTTGAATCAACTTGAGAGTGTAGAATGTACTGCCACTGACATACTAAAGAGATTCATCAAGATGCTGTATTGCACTTACCTGCCACTGCCACTACTGCTGGTGCTGCTGACAGAGTCAGAGCTGGAGGAACGACTGCGGGATCCTGAGCCACTGTGGGAGCGTGCCGGCCGCGCTGCTTGATTCGGCAGCCTCTGTGGTGATGGATTGTGTGATTGCGAAGAGTGTGGTGAACGACTGCGACTGTGGTGGTATGTCCTTTCTCCTCGTCTGCCTCGTTCTTCTCTGTATAAATCCCGATGGACCACACTGGCGAGTGTGAAAGCTTCACGGGCACGGGGCTCATAGCGAGTCTCTGTAGTCTCAAAACGACTAGGGCTCCGGCTTCGTGAACCATAGTAGACGATGCCTCCTGGCGTCGAGCCGCCGCTTCCTACTCCGGCAGCGCTGCTGCTGCTACCACCAGCACCGCTGCTTCCTGCAACACTCCCTGCAACAACTACACTGGGCCCTGATGAGCCGCCACTAATGCTGCCACTGGCAGAACTGGCACTCCCGCTGGCTCCACTGAGGGCTCGGTCCCTAGAGTCTCTGTAATAATCAGTCTCATAGTGACGTTGGCGATCGAAGCTACTGCTGTTGCTGCTGCTACGCTCATGGTGTCCATAGGCACTGTGATCGTAAGAGCGCTCCCGACCATCCGCAGCCCTACATGACAAGGAAAGGGATGGAGGATGGCAAAGAAAAATGGAAAGAATGAAATGAATGTTATTTTCATCCCTGACAGGCATACGAGTCAAGTGACATGCGTTGAAGAGTGACTTAATCAAAACATAGACTGCAAGTGCACGTTGGAAAGATGCTGTCTTGGACTTTTCATTTATTGTAGCATTCAATACAAATATCGATACAAGGACAACTTGGACTTTTTTCGTTTGTTTATTCATTTGGGAGTTTTTTGCAATTTACTCATTTAGCATTTCTGAAAACAAAGGGGAAGAAAATTATGCATGACAAAAGTCATGCATGCCATGGTCAGTCACATTCCAAGTTACACAGGGTAGAGAACAAAAAAATCTGGAGATTCATTTATTTTACAATGGGAATTTACAATTTTCTAAATTACTAAATGATTTTTTTTATCTTCTTTAGTTAGAAATTCCAATTACATAACACGTAGAGATGACCAACTAGATGCAGTTCATTTTTTTCTGTATTACCGTGAATATAACAAAGCAATATGTCTTTGAATTAGAAATTATAGTCAACCTACTTCCCTGCTATGATAGCATGACACAACTGCATATTACTGGCTCATTTTGTGATTTAATTAACTAACAGGAATGAGGTTTCACGAATACAATGAAGTCATTCTCAAAGAATAAAATCAAAGCCACAGGTTATAAAAACTCATTATCCTGGAATAAAGCTCTTTTACAATAATACGCTCCAACATCATTTGTTCTGGTCAGGCTGTAGAATAATGATTCATGTGGAGAGTGATTCTAAACTATGCTTTTTTTTTTTTAAATAAAAAAAAAGAGGAACAAAGTAAACCCTAACGAAAGGAATGAATAAAAGGGACGCCATGACATGCTAAGCTAGTAGTTTACTAAAAGATAGACAATCATTCCACAACCTTCTTGATTCAAATAGCTACAGATATATTTAAATGTCTGGTAATATAAAAACCAGTAATGTTTTTATATTTCAAAAATTATATATTTATACTCTTTTAAATTGGTCAATCTACCTGAGGTTTTCTTTGATAGCTTACATTGATAAATCCTTTGAAATTTAAATTTATACAAATTATAATTATACAAAATACTTTTTAAAACTTGAATAGTCTTCATTTACATTTACACGTTACTATATTAGCTATTTATAATACAAGTAAATTCTGTCATTACTTAATTACAAAAAGCTTGAAATAACACCTGACAAATGACATTTAATGCTTAAGATGCAGCTTCTCCAGAATAGGCATTTGTTAGTCATTGACTGTGAGTGATAGTGAGCATGTAGCAACAAATCTGACCTAGTTAATTAAATAAGTTTGGTTTCCATTAGAAAAAAAATGTTTTTGTTTAGTGAAGCCAGCTGTGTAACTTGACTGTGATCAACCTTTACAGTACATATAGTCCACTTCTGTAATTTCCACAAGAACTGACAAACAGTGGTGACACATTGCATCACAACACTCCACAGCTCATTTGCCATCTCCTCCATTTCCACAGAGCTGTTATGTGTTTGGTCAGCTTTGCTGTATTCTTTAAAGTCATTTGAACCTTTTTATTTTCTTGATATGCCTCAAACAGTATTCAAATTATTCACGTAGGTAAAGCAGAGAGGCAAAAAGCCAGGGAGTGTGAAAAAGAGTGAGAATCAGGAAAGGGACAGCAAAGTGAGGTAAAAATCTGCAAATGCCGACAAGCTACTAAAAACAGCCTGTTTAACAGCTACATCTGTTAGTGGGAGATGGAAAAAAAGACAGGGGATCAAACTAGGGGTTAGAGAACAGCTAATATACACAGGGCAGAACATACCAACCTTTTCAGACAGCGGTAACCCGACCTACAATTCCAAATACAATTTAGGGAGACAGAACTTTGTGAGCAAAAAAGGGGGTTAAAAATGTAGAATGTAAAAATGGTAAGAAAAAAAAATGCAACGAAGTAATCCTTATCTCTCAAGATCCAACATAATAGTTCGGCCAAAAAGAATCCATGCATCCTAAAAAAAATAAGTCAGTATCGATATGGGAAAAGCGTATGGAGGTAAAAGTCAGGAGGTAGATTCAGTCCGACTCAGTTCAGTGCAAAACATTCCCATCAGATCAAAAACAGGCTGGAGAAAGAAGTCCAAAAATATTAATCCATCATGTTGTTCTTCACACAGCATTACTTATGTTCTTCATTTTAATAAGTCCTTTGAAACAAAATGTCTCTGTAGACTTAAAAAAAAAATATATATATATAGTCTGCATGATACCTCTCTCCTTTTAAATCCCTCTTCAGTGCATTAGAAAAAATAGATTTTAGTTATTTGAATCTTATTCCGCCACTTCCGGCTGAAACAGTATCATTTCCCTGATATCCAACCAGAACAAGGTACCAATGTTCTAATCGCTGAGAATGTTAATAATCCAAGTCAACTTTGAAAACATGGTCATTCGATCAATGTTTTACAAATCCCAGTGGAATCTTCATTGACGTTTGGAAAAAGAGATCAATAATCCATTGGCATTGGAATAGTCCATTAGGAGAAACCGACTTTCTTCTTTATTGTAGTGTATCCACAGTCTGCTGTAGTCCCAGATCCGTAATGGGGCTTTGTAATCCAGTGGCGTATTTCACATCCAAACAGAGAGGTCTTCAGCCCCACAATAGCAATACCTCCATGCTTTACTTTGTGGATCCAAAAATCAGTTCTTTCTTCAGTATGTTAGACCAGAAGCTACTTTAAATCCATTCTTTTTTTCGTTGGCGATTTGGAAAAAAGCAAAAATGAACTTAAATGGTCTAGAAATAAGTAATGGATAAATAAAGAGATTTGCTCACTGTGTTTCTGTCATATTCTACCATGTTGATCAATGGCAGAAGTCTCCCATGTAATTAATAGCCAAACCCTAACACCACAAATATAATCCCGACCAAAATGAAAAAAAAAAAAAAAAAGAGAAAAGAAACCGTAGTGATAGAATATCCTTGTCATTGGGTAGTTTTAATCCAGTGTGATTAAGAATCCAGAGAATACCATCCAGAGCGCTCCAGATCATGGAATGGAAAGAACTGATCCTAAACCACCCATTTCAATAATCCAATTACCAATCAATGGGTCTTAATTGATCAACACCGTAATTGTGTTACAATAACAGAGCGAAAACACATGACGCAAGACATTAATCCACCTTGGGCGGTACAGTACTCCAGAATAGGGCAATTCCAGGTAAGGCCGCGGTCTCGTTTCCAGAAATCCCGGAATATTTTGATATCCGAAACGTGCCCTGGATTCTCTTCGCAGCGATATCCAACTCTGAGAGAATCCCCATGCAGAGGCACGCTAATCTCTACATAACGATAATGAATTTCGGTGCATGTTCACCATGCTTTGACAAACTTCACAACTGGCTCGCTTTACACGGTGAGCGATGACAGACCTCAACCATCAAAGCGTGATGCCCAAATTAATACCCTCCAGTGTGTGTTCTCTTAATTTCCCTCATGTCACCCGCCCCCAAAACAATAAATTAGCCCAATTAATGACGGAAATAACTGGGAGGGAGAGATGAGTTACAAGAAACGAATGGTCCCCCTGCCTTCAGAAAAACTATGTCCACTTACCCGTCTAGTCTGCGTTCAAAGCGTCCCTCTCTGCTGTGGAGTGACACAGGGGGCCCATACACAGGGCCCCCCGCCCCCCTTGTGAACCCTGAAACATCCCGCCCACGAGTGGCTATGGACAGGCTATCATCCAGGCCTCGAGCTGCACTGGGAATAGTTCCTGGCTCATTGTAATCGGTGCGTAGGTCCCTGTCTCCCATCTTGTTGATAGAATTATGAGCTTTCTGAGCACTCTTAATGTCCACAAAATCCACAAAAGCTGCCACTCCACCCTCCGATCCACGTTTCGGGAGCACCTTGACACTCTCCACACGTCCATACCTAGAAAAGGCAGAAAAGAGAAATGTATTCAGAAAATGTATTCGATTGTAGCCAACACAAATGCATTGCATGATCCTTGCTAGCCATCAATTATGCTGATATGAATAACCATCATACATATTGCCAATCCGCAGAGGGCAGATTAGATGGTAAAAAACCTGAGTAAAAACAAACCTGCATGCCAGTCATTTGTGCAATATGTAAATAAGCCTATTCAAATAAAAACAGCCTGCCTTCTGCATCATCACACAAAAACATACCACTGTATGAGTAGCATCAACCATATGCCAGTAATATCTCCCTTCATTTGCATATGTCCAATAATTATGACAGGAAAACAAATCTGATTTTGATGGCCTGTTTCTGCTGAACCACAGAATTGCAAAATATCCTTGAATACAGGCTTGAAACCTCATTAGGATTGAACTTCTGGACATGTTTAATAAACCATACGTGATTTTTACTGTAAAATTCTTGAAATATGGAGCTTGTATACGCTTCATGCAAATATACTCTACATTAATTCGCTGTCAATCATAAGACAAATAAACAAAACATACGTAAATACCTGACAGGTGTACATGGGAGTTAAGACAACACTTGGAAAGCAAAATGAAAATGAGTAATAAACAATAGGCATTCAAATGGGTGCTCTAGGTGAGCAGCTGTCTGACACACCAGTTCTCACACTCACTACACAATCTCCGTCGCCATTTTACAAACCTATTCACACTGCTTATTCATTCTCGCGTCCCCCATCTTCAATAAGTACCTCTGCAGCACTGACCTGAGCTTTGACAGTCATCGTACACAAATCACTTCGGGGTACTTAAACATGTTCCGTTTATTTATATAAATGTATATATCTCTATTTTTTTCTCTTTGTGCACCAGAAAACTATTTCTCCTTTAATATTCCGTCACAATTGAGGATGAGCGTATTTTAATTTAGTTCCCGTTCAAAGGGCGACCGTTATTACCACAATTCAAAGCTAAATAGACAGGGATGTGAACAAAAGCCTGCCGTTGAGACAACAAAGCGGTTGGTTTAAAATGAATAAATTATTTATTCAAATTTATATGTAGGTTCTCCCATCCTAGTGCCTGCCTCCCTGTGTGCTCGACTCGCAAAAGTAATATCTTGCTACATACGTTCATTAACTTCAGCTTAAACATCTTCAGAATGCACAATACAGGCAATACAAACAAACAAAAACAGCATTATGAGTTCGATCACACCTGCATTTTTTTAAGTCTATGTTTTGATTGCGTTTGAACAAATACATAACCTAGACTATGCATACGTGTAGGTAATAAATGTGGTCGATAAAGTCGTTAGACATCCATATCTATAGGTGTAGCGCTTTTTACAATGTACAATGTACAATGTACAGGAAAAACAAGACGTTAATCTTTATAATACCTTTATACCTTCATGCATTCGTCGCGTTTAGCAGAACAGAGCTGGGTGATAATGTACAGTTTACGTTTTGCGACGATATAAACAATCACGTAGGTGAGACTTGCGGTGTAGTTTCGTTTTACCTGACTATACTGTATTACGTATGAGGATAAATATGGGTATATTTAGATATCCAACCGTTTATAGAGAGCTGTGCGGTAATGTAGTTTATGCTTTGGGACGATATAAACATTCGACTTTAAAAGCACGATGTTGCGATGTCAGTACTGAGGGAGAATTCTCGCCACGCTGTTTCAGACACGAGATAAAGACAGATTCGCATCATTTACTTCCAACAAACCGTGTTATTCTGATTTAGTTACGCCTTCCACCCAAAGCCAGGTTGTAACTTGTGAGTGAAATCAGTTGAAAAACGATCCCTCTCATTACCTGAATCCCTACAGCCCAGAAATGGGCATAAACCCCCTCAGGTAAGTTATGTGGGTACAACGCGCAGATATGGGTGATTCTGAACACTGAAAATCACGATAGACAAAACAGCCAATGTATGTGAGTATGATCACCTCACCGCCATACATAAACTTCTGGCTGCCAACTTAAACGTCCTAAGAACTGTCGCCACATGTTCACAGACTGACATAATGCTAATTTGCGGGTTGGTCCTGAACATTTTCAGTGAGATTACATAAACTCGTCTTGAAAGTAACGTTACTCCCCACACTGCCATTGTTTGACTTCTAGATGCAGCCACTGACGGTCACCGCTCGCCTGACATTCATGACATCTGAGCCGAGGAAGCTCAAAACAACACCCACTGTATTGCCTTTAGTAGTACAGACACCATTTAGCCCATTCAAGTCGCTCGCAGTATTTCTTCAACCACCGAGCAACCTTTAAGTAGTGCTACTGACATCTAGATTGCAAATGAAAGCAAGTTGGAGCCAGCAGTTATGCAGCCACAAGTAACGCGCTTGTATGCGACCCTCCGTGCTAATTAGCAACCTAGCGACGACTGCGACTCTCGAAAGCTAACTCACTAGCCAGCGTACGTTAAGTGAGCCAAAACAAGCCAACTCAATAGCAGCGTTGCTGTGAAAGTTGTGGCACACATTTAAGGTGTTTAACTCCGCACCGGTGTGCTGCTATTGTTTTCCCCCAAACACACTTGAAGGAAGCACATTGCTGGATGTTGTCTCGCTCTCCGCAAATCGTCACTTACCGTTTGAAGTGCTCGATAATTTTTTCCTCTCGTACATTTTCTGGTAAATTCCCCACCCATAAATGTCTGGTTTCCCGGACCATACTGCGTTTTGGTGTCCCCCGATCATACAGAAGATTTTACTGAGTTAAATCCGACTGAATGTGTGTTACGGTGGGGCGAGTAGTTCCTCTGACTCGACACTACGATTGGACCCGCTTGCACTTGAAAGCTGTGTTGACTACGAGAGCCTGAACCTTGCTGTCGAGGAGCGCGCTCCGGTTCATGACGAGATCGCGCATATGCAATGAGCACTCGGAATACCACATGGATCAAATCGGACATGACATGTTTGATTGTAAATCACTTTTAAATGTTAAAATGTGCATATACGTTGGAGTAATGCCCTGGTTAAGCTTGCAAGGTAAAGGTTCACTTTGCTTTAGTTTGACATCTGACAGCCAATTTGTAGAACAGGACTTTAAAAATGCAAGGTAATCATAATGTAGGGGTGTAAAATGTATGAGACTTGTGGTTTACCGCAAACTCTTTATTCATGAGGCAGTGGCTGGACGGTGTTGACAGTATTACTAGCTTTGGTACTGCTGCTTTGTATACGTTTGCACATCCATTTGTTTTCCCAAAATCCAGGTGGGAACTGTCTGTTTGATAGATGACTCACAAGACATCATCACGAGATTCTCTGTATTCAGGTGAACTAGAAACAGAGAAATAAAGCCAAAATTGGATGATTCCTCTCTAGATGATAATAATAATAGTTCCATCTGTATTTGTGGGAGACTATTCATAATTCATCTCCTAGTCTTAACTAACAACGACAAGAGCGATGTCTTTAACACGATTAGTTATTGAAAAGACAAGCATCGCGTCGAATGTAGGCTTAATAATTAATGACAGTGCAGCCTGTTTAAGGATCAACTGTCCAAAATGTAAATAAAGGCGGTGATTAATCACTAGCTTGTGGCGATCAAATACTGTCTTGTAGAAACACCCAAAACAATGCCCAATCATATAACATTTCCTTATTAAAACAAACATTTGACTGTTTTCCAACTATGCACGAGGCGTCTGATTTGATTCACGCATGCGCTAGAATGCGGCAAAACAGGGACCGCAATGGATGAATCGCGCATGCGCTTTACACGCCCACATAGAGTTTTGACAAAGAGCAATTACAAACCCTCTGACTGGCAGAAAATTCTGGAACTTGTACTGAGGTGGAGCTGGTTCTCAAGCTGGATCTTGAGCAAGCCACATAATCTTCAGATTCAGTCTTGAGTCTTCACTGGAATTGCATGGACTTTGTGGATCTGCCTAAATCCTTAATATTTATGGAATAGAACTAATAAAATGTAATTCTTTGACTGTGCTTTTGGGATTGGATTTTCACGTTGGAAATACAAAAACGCACTTTAGGCCTAAACAATATTGTTGCATATTATACAATAAATGAATCCCCTGGATACTTGGACAACAAATGTTCTTTTTTTTCTTGCTTCTAAACACAAGACGGTGTGGCAAACTTCTCAGGATATGAAGACATTTACTGCTTTACTAAATTGCTAAAAAAAAATAATTGCAATACATTTATTCAACAGAGGAAGCGACGGGATTGTAAACAAAAAAGCGAGAGAATGTGGAATGCGTTTGAGAGAAATGTTTTGTGCTTGTATGTCTGAGCGCTTTAAAACGTCCTGGAACAGCCTCACCGTGGAAAATTAAACACGTACTGATTGCATACCAGAACGATTTACGCGTCACAAACAGATCACACACTCGATGTTCTTGAATGTTCAGTTGTTAATTTTTGGCGCCAGTTATCGAAAGAATGTTCTTTGAAATATGACGCCATTTTGAGCATAACCCAGTGTAGACAAAACCCAGCACAACAAAAGAAATGACAGCGCCGCGGCCATTTTGTTTCCAGTGGAGCTATTTTGGGTTCAAGTTCAGTTTAACAACTTTAGCGCATGGTTGCTTCCAAGGAATTGACGGAACTAAATTATTACAGAGCTCAAAAATGTTAAAAGACAACACGCAATTATTTAGTGAGTGTAATCGCTACTTTTAACTCTTTTTGTTGTATTAGTTATCTTATGACTGGGTAATCCTAGCAAATATTACTATTACTGTCTGTTCCTATTCAAGTCATAGATAAAATGAATATCGTTGTGGCTAGAACATAAATGTAGTATAATCATGTTAAGTTCGCTCTAATTATATTCTTGATTAAACAAAAATATGTATTTAGGTATGAAGGAGATATAATTCACAATGTGCATACAGATATTGAAGAGCTATGTTTATTACAATAGAATATTTTTTTCATGCAGCACATATCTTTTAAATACTTAAACGTACATTTTTCACAAACCACAGACCCTCATGGGATTAAGTGTGTGACTATATATATAGTTGAAGTCAAAAGTTTACACACACCTTGCAGAATCTGCAAAATTTTAATAATTTTCTCAAAAAAAGGGGTTATACAAAATGCATGTTATTTTTTTTATATAGTACTGACCTGAATAATATATTTCACATAAAAAACATTTACATATAGTCCAGAAGAGAAAATAATAGTTTAATTTTTTAATAATTTCATTTTTAACTTATAATAATGACCCTGTTCAAAAACATACACTTGATTCTTAATACTGTGTTACCTGAATGCTGTGTGTGTTTTATTTTGGGTTTTTTTTTTTTTTGTTTAGTGATAGTTGTTTATGAGTCTCTTGTTTGTCCTGAACAGTTAAACTACCTGCTGTTCTTCAGAAAAGTCCTTCAGGTCCCACAGATTCTTTGGTTTGTCAGCATTTCTGTGTATTTGAACCTTTTCCAACAATGACTGTATGATTCTGAGATCTATCTTTTCAGACCGAGAACAACTGAGGGACTCATATGCAACTATTACAGAAGGTTCAAACGCTCACTGATACTTCAGAAGGAAAAATGATGAATTAAGAGCCAGGGGTGTAAATTTTTGAACGGAATGAGGATGTGTACATTTTCTTTATTTTGCCTAAATATAATATTTTTTTTATTTAGTACTGCCCTTCAGAAGCTACAGAAGATACTTACATGTTCCCCAGAAGACAAAATAAGTTAAATTTACCCCTTATGCATTGTGTTTCTTTTTGAAGCATCAGTGAGCAATTGAACCTTCTGTAATAGTTGCATATGAGTCTCTCAGTTGTCCGCAATGTGAAAAGATGGATCTCAAAATCATACAGTCATTGTTAGCAAGAATTCAATACACAAAAGATACCGGACACAACACAGTAAAAAAATAACATGCATTTTGTATAATCCCTCTTATTTTGGTAGAATAAGTAACATTTTGCAGATTCCACAAGGCGTATGTAAACTTTTAACTTCAACTGTATATAGCCTGCATAGGTCAAGTGTATTTTCATCCAAGCTTAGTCCAGCTTCCTTTCCAATTTCCTTTGTTCTCCCCGGTTTCCAGGTCTTTTTAATGGGCCTTTAGGCACGTAGATGACATGCTGTGAAAATACAGTATGTTATTATATTTTATGCACAAAGTCTTAGTTATCAAATGGATGCCGTGGGGATCAGATACAATCAATTATTAGTTCTAACCTGATATATGGCTTCCAGAAGATCTTGAGATGTAAACAGGCACGCAGCTTCACCAATGAAGCAGATTAGAACATGGAACACATCCGACCAGCTGCCCACTGTAATCAGTAACACTAAAAGCCCACCTAGTCGCACAACAACTGTATTGAGAATCTGTTGGCCAGGCGGTTGACGTCGATCCTCTGAAATTTTGATTATATATTTAGGATTAGACTCAAATGATGGCCAGTATTGCTATGAAACCATTAAGTTTTACCATTTGATTGTCTTACCATTCATATACACAACCAGCAGAGTGTAGCAGATTGTGAGTGGGGTCCAAAATCTCAGAGCCTCAGTGGTTGATAGAAAGTGTTGGTTTATGCTCGATACGGCAGCAATTCCAGATACGCTAAAAGTTATAATTAGGGCACTGCAGAGCCAGGTTAATATAGAACTTCCAGTGGTTAACAGTCCAATGCAAAGTCCACAATAGCGCTGTGTACTGTGTATTTGATACATTGTATTTACATGTCTCCATACTCCGCTGCACCGGCTTGCCAAGAACCAGCTCAGTCCAACTGCAAGAAGTAGGCTTAGCCAGCCTTGCGGTGCCCCCTCATGGAGGAAATTAAGGCTGCAGGTTAGTGCGCAGCCCAAGGAGAACTGACACTGGACAAGCAGCAGTAACAATGGGTCAAATATTGATTCCTAAACAAAAAGAATATGAACATTTTATCTGAAATGACGACGAGTTGTCATGCACAAATGTATTAAACATCATAAAACAATTACGCTCGTACTGTTGCTCCAGTGATCCGTGCTGAAATGGCTCTAAGTGAGAACTCTAAAACAACCAGTGATGCAACGCGAGACCCCACAACAGAAAGAACCGCTGTTAGGATCCAGAACTGAATTTTCTCTACTAGTCCACCGTTTAGTCTGTTCTTTTGTCTAATGTCTTTTTCAGGATCTGCGATACTGAAAAGAACAGACAGGTGGAATGTACAAAAACACCAACACATAAACAGTTGTATCATATTATTTAAATATTATATTAAATATTTATTATCTTCAGCCATACAGCATGGGTTAAACAATAAAGCACATATGTGACCCTGGACAACAAAACCATTCATGAGGGTCAACTGAGAGTTATGCATCATGTGAAAACATAAGCTTTCTATTGATGTATGGTTTGTTAGGATAGGACAATATTAGGGCCGAGATACAACTATTTGAAAATCTGGAATCTGAGAGTGTAAAAAAAAAAAAAAAAAAAATCAAAATACTGAGAAAATCACCTCTAAAGTTGTCCAAATGAAGTTCTTAGCAATACATATTACTAATCAAAAATTAAGTTTTGATATATTTACGGTAAGAAATTTACAAAATATCTTCATGGAACATGATCTTCACATAATATCCTAATGATTTTTGGCATAAAAGAAAAATTGATCATTTTGACCCATGCAATGTATTTTTGGCTACTGCTACAAATATTCCCATGATACTTAAGACTGGTTTTGTGGCCCAGGGTCACATATAACTAATATTACCTCTGTGCCTCAACAAATAAGTATGTTTTTAAAAGGTTACGAAGAACCCAGATTCCACAAGCACCCACAAGCCCTGTGAGTAACATAACAATAATAATATATATATAAAATGTCACAACATAGACAGGGCAAGATTATACCAACAGATGATGTTTTAAATATTATTACATATTTATGTTAGTAAAATTTGACAGAAATTTCACTTCATGACTCACCTTGTAAAACACTATGTAAAGGAATAGCACTTGGTGTTAGCCAAGTAGGAACACTTGGCAGGAACCGGGAAATTAAGGACAACATGTCTATGTAAGTGAGAAATTGTTTAATGTGCCAAAGATTTGATACTAGACAAGCTGACCACACTAAAATCAAAATCTTAACAAATCAAAATCATCAGTATTACTGACCTTATTTTGTTATTTTCAGCATGCGTTGTTTGTGAACCTCACTCGCGTATAACCTTTATCAGGTGCAGATATGAGAGTTGGAGGTTTGGCAGCACAGTCTCAAAGTTCACTTAGGCCTTGATCAGTGTTTACAACTCTGTGTAGATTTGTTTCTCTACAACCACAACGTTTTAATCTATGAATGTTCATATTTCTAAAGCCTGTTCCTGATTCAAAGTTTTAAAAAATATGAAATAAAAAAAACAACAATATCTCTGCCCTCTGATGGGGATTATTTTTATTTCCGTTAACAGATATTGTGTACTTTCAAGAGATTTTATGAGGGGAATTGAACTTTACACAACATTCAAGAGCTTTGAACAGTCAACCACCCATCTAGAGTAGTACATTAATATTACAATTTGTTGCCCAACAATGTACAATGTACTTTACGAGGCAAAACGGAAACATATGTGATTACATGTTCAACATTATTAATTAATAATAATGATTTATTTAGTAAACTGACATTTCCATGTTTTCTGGATTAGGAAACACACTCTATTTTAGTCATTCATATTGTGAACCGTATTGGAATAGGACAATCAGCCATCATTTTGCGATAATGTTCATCAAATGCAGCATCCTCTTCTGCACTGAACTGATTCTTCCAGTCACCAACCTCACCTAAAAAATAATAAACAAACGTATTCATAAATTATTCATGACATGTTTCTCAATCATACTTTATAGAATAAAATAAATTAAAATCACCTTTTCTCATGAACTCTGAGACTGTGCGATCAAAGACCGTATCTGGGATAGATGAGTAGTTTGCCATGGGGTTTTCTCGCATAGCAGAAAATGTTGTCATTTGCACAATGTTCTCTATTGTACTTTTTGATAACTGCCGTCCGAGGAATTCAGCAACGCGGGTTACTTCGCGAACAGGGTCCTGAAATTATTATTAAATTATACAAATTAGTCAAATACTCAAACTTAGTTTCAAATACTCAGACTTCACATAGGTTCCATAGATATGACACCCAAAAATAAATATTTGCTGAAAAATCACATTACATTACTTGCTCACGAACAGTTCCTCTGGAGTGAATGGGTGCCGTCAGAATGAGTTCAAACAGCTGATAAAAGCATCACAGTGATCCACAAGTAATTCACATGACCCCAGTCTATAAGTTATTGTCTTGTGAAGTGAAAAGCAGCATGATTAGAAAATAAATAATAATCCATCAAGTCATTTTAACTTTAAACCATTGCTTCTTGCCAAAATATAATTCCATAATCCATAATAATTCCTCCTCCAGTGATAAGGTCCATCTCCTGTTGTCCTCTCACATCAAAATCCACAAACACGTTTGTTTACAATTGTTTTGGACTGTTTTCCTTTGTAAACAGCGTTTAATCTGTGCACATTTCTCTCCTGATTCAGATGAGAAAACCTTTTAGCTGGAGAAAGCAATATTATGGCTAGAGGACTCATATTTTAGATGGAAGCAATGGTTTAATACAAATGATGGATTTGTTTTTATAAACAAGCAGTTTATGGATTATTTACACTACTTGTGGATTATTGTGATGTTTTATCAGCTGTTTGGACTCTCATTCTGACGGCACCCATTCACTGCATAAGATCCACTGGAAAGCAAGTGATGCTACATTTGTCCAAATATGTTCCTATGAAGAAACAAACTCGTCTACATCTTCAATGGACTGAGGGTGAGTAAATTATCAGCAAATTTACATTTTTGCCTACTTTAATATGAAAAATATGGAATATATGTTTTGTAGACGCTGACTGACCTCTTGCATGTCTTCATAGAATATGTAAAGGATTTTCTTGTTATGCCTTTCCTTCCAGTATCCTTTAACATGGTCATACCAGGATCCCCAGCCCACTGAAAAAATGATTCAGTCATTAGGAGTTTCAGTCATTCCAGATATCATAATTAAGTGTATTCACGTTTAACACAAAACAAGGAAATTGGTGTAGTCAGTGAACTGTCTAACTGCACCATGCATGACTCACACTGCCCTGTCTTAAACTTCTCCAGATAGTGTGGCCAAGGGCCAGGCTCTGGCTGGTGAAGATGCATGCGGTCAAAATGATAATATGAAACCACAGTGTCTTTCGGATTACGGGCCATATATATAACCTATGGGAAAATGAAGGCGGTTTGGCATTCACATAATATTGTATCCTTCAATACAGCCCATGAAATCTAATTTTCTAACCTTGCAACCAGCATCCCAGAAAGAACGAGGCACAAGCTGGATGGGAAGATGAGTTTTGATAACACGAGGGGGATCCATAACCTCCAGCTTAGTTATACCTAAAACATTAGAGTTTAATTTTTAAAGATGCATAGGATATACAATGCATGAAAATATGTATGCGACCCTGGACCACAAAACCAGCCGTATTTGGCACAGGTATATTTGTAGCAATAGCCAACAATACACTGTATGGGTCAAAATTATAATTTTTTAATTTATACCAAAAATCATTAGGGTATTAAGTAAAGATCATGTTCCGTTAAGATATTTTGTAAATTTCCTACTGTAAATATATCAAAACTTAATTTTTCATTAGTAAAATGCATTGCTGAGAACTCATTTGGACAACTTTAAAGGAGATTTTCTCTACAGTTTGATTTTTTGCACCCTCAGATTCCATATTTTCAAATAGTTGTAAAAATGACCCTTATGACTGGTTTTGTGGTCCAGGGTCACATATGTTTAAATTGATAAACATTTTTTGGTTCTATAAAACATACCAGAAGTTAAACCATCTTTAGAAGTCATCTCTAAGAATGGCATGCGCACCTCAGTGGGCGCTCGCTTGCACTTTTCAACATTTCCTTCGTTCAGGATGCTATCCACTACTTCCTGTGTCCATGTAGTTCCTTTCACATACAATATGATTTCATTATTTAAACTGCATTGTGTAGTTTTCAGCATGTTGTTTTCAATCTTTTGTACTTTACCTGCTTTAGGATACGTGGCAATGAGCAAATCCTCTTTTGACGCCTGGAACTTCTCCACTCTTGCCCAATACTTCACCACGGTCTCTGGAAATGGGACACCCTGAACATGACTCAGCTGTATGCGTGTTGTCCCATCCATATTTCCTTATAATTAGCTGTGATTAAGCATACAACCATTTTAATAATTGTTCGCTAAAATAGGTAGTAACGTTTTTATACAGTATTATTCTGTCTCTTATCGTTTTATCGCTCGCTAGAGGATGTTTAGTATTTATGTATGGATTGTTTTGATGTTGCTTCATGTATTAAACAATTAGTAGTAGGCTACAAAACAAAACAAACTGTTTTTAGAAGAAAATAAGCTGTTTTTCAGTTATTTTTTTATTTCTATTTGCGTATACCTGATAACCTTGGACCGAAGTTTCGTGTTGCAGAATTGGCCGTACTGGTTTGTACACATTCGGGTTTTGTTTTGGAACGAAATGCGCAGTGGCATACTGCGCACTTTTCGGTGTGACTTGCATAGGTTGTTTGCAATCGCGTGATTCTGAGGAGGCGCGAAATGCAGATGGATGGGAGGAAGTGATTTTTCTCTATAGGAATCAATAGCAGAATCTCAAAATGACTGTGTTTTCAGTTGTTTATGGAAATCGGTCAAACCGAGAAATTTCATTTCGTATCGTGTATGAAAATTTGCTGTTCTTAAGGAGGAAAGGGCAAGGATTGACTGAAAAAAAGCAGGAAAAGTGGCTTGTAAACCTGCGTCTGCGGTCAGGAGGACAGTCAGATAACGCCTGTGTGCGCGAATGGTTAATAAAAGATATAATAATATTAAGATATATGTAAATAGATACAGGGTGAGATGCTGAGAATTCACTCAATGCTAAATGCCACACGTAGATACAATGTAAATAAGATATTATATTTGCAGTTGATTACAATGGGACCTTGTGAGATTGCGATAAATTGAAGTGAGTGACAGCTTTTTGACAGACGTCCTTTCCTTTTCCTTTCCTTTCCTTTTTAGTGACTATATGAAAGCGCTATTTGCTCGGTTTTGTGGCTATTGGTCCTGTTGGCAGCACGCAAAGCGAAACTTTTATTAAAATTCCGAACTGTTTATAGAAAGCGAGCAAAAAGCGCTTCCGTATAGTCACTAAAAAGCTGTCACTCACTTCAATTTATTGAAATCTCACAATGTTCCGTTATAATTAATGACGCTCTCGAAACTACAAATATAATATCTTATATTGTGTCTACGTGTGGCGTTTAGCATTAAGTGAATTCTCACTGTCTCACGCTGTATCTATTTATATATTTATTTATTAATATCTTAACGTATTATTATATCTTTTCTTAACCATTTGCAGACACAAGCATTATCCGACACTCCTCCTGACCACAGACGGAGGTTTACGAGCCACTTTTTCCTGCGGTTTTCAGTCAATTTCTTGCCTTTCCCCCCTTATGAACAACAAATTTTCATACATGATAAAAGCTCTTTTGTGGTTTCTCGGTTTGACCGATTTAAACATCCATAAGCAACGCAAAACATAGGCATTTTGAGTTTCTGCTAGTGATTCCTATGGAGAAAAATCACTTCCTGCCCTACAGCTGCATTTCGCGCCACAGTAATGACGTCATGTGCAAACAACTCTTTCCTACTGTAAGCTATAAGATGTTACAAGTAAAGAAAGTCTATAAAAATATAATTTACTTGTAATAAGTTAGCTATAAAATAACGCATATTTTCTCGGTGCTTGATAAAGTGTATGACAAATGGATTTAACAAAGACTGAAAGTTTTTAAGGCTGAATAAGTCTGCGCTGTTTAGAATGAATAAGATAATGGTTGTTTTCTGTCCAAGTTCAAAATTTGTAGCACATTATAGCACATTCCATGAGGGTAAAATTAGAATCTGAAACCAATTTCTTCTTTTTTTAAAATCAAAGGTTAAGTGGAAAAAGATAATTAACATTTAACCCTGGGTATTAAAACTTGCATGGCTTAATATAATTTAAGTGATGTCTCTTACTGAAATATGTAGTAGAAAAGCCATGAAAGATTTATGTCATTTAAAAAATACACATCGTTTTATACATATTTTGGACTATGGGGGGCGCCGTTATTTCGATGACGTGAAATGGTTGCTCTTGGTGAGCTACTTGTGCTACTTGTTGCTATTTTTTACCACCTTACAGACTTACATCGCTTCTCTTGTTGCCCTTTGACTGAACGTTACACCCAAAAGGCACACAATGTGGCATCTTATCAGTTTTTTTTTTCTGAGATGCTGTAATGCCAGTAGCTCACCGAGTGCAACCATTTCACGCCATCGAAATAACACCCCCCATAGTCCAAAATATGTATAAAACGATGTGGTTATCCTAAATAATGTAAATCTTTCATGGGTTTTCTGCTACATATTTCAGTGAGAGATTTGCTATATTAAGCCATACTAATCTTAATATCTGGGGTTCCCTTTAAAGGGTTAGTTCACCCGAAAATTAAAATTCAGTAATTAATTACTCACCCTCATGTCGTTCCAAACCTGTAAGACCTTCGTTCATTTTCGGGACACAAATTAATATATTTTTGATGAAATCCGAAAGCTTTCTGATCCTCTTAGGACAGCAATGCAACTACAGCGTTTGTATATGTTATAATACTCTTGTGAACACTCGTTGAAGAATGACACAAAAGAGAAGAAATTGTTGAATAAAGTCTTTATTTTTGTATTCTCGTAGCTTCATAAAAATATGACCCTGGACCACAAAACCTTAAATAGCATGGGTATATTTGTAGAAATAGCCAACAATACATTATATGTGTCAAAATGATAGATTTTTATTTTATGCCAAAAATCATTAGGATATTAAGTAAAGATCATGTTCCATAAAGATATTTTGTACATTTCCTACGTAAATATATCAAAACTTAATTTTTGATTAGTAATATGCGTTGCTAAGAACTTAATTTGGACAACTTTGAAGGTGATTTTCTCAACAGTTTGATTTTTTGCACCTTCAGATTCCATATTTTCAGATAGTTGTATCTTGGCCAAATATTGTCCTATTCAAACAAACCATACATTAATGGCTTATTTATTCAGCTTATAAGATGTATAAGTCAACAGACCCTTGACAAAACTTATTTAAAAATGGACCCTTATGGTCCAGGGTCACAAATTAAGGTTAAACCACTGATGTCATTTTAATGATGTCCTTACTACTTTTCTGGGCCTTGAACGTGTCAGTTGCATTGCTGTCTACAGAGGGTCAGAAAGCTCTAGGTATTCTTAAAAATGTCTTAATTTGTGTACCGAAGATGAACAAAGGTCTTACGGGTTTAGTACAACATGCGTAATTAATGGCATAAGTTTCATTTTTGGGTGAACTATCCCTTTAAGAAAACCAGGAGGTCAGATAAAGTACTATATGAGCTCTTTAATTTTCTTCTCCCTGTGAGGTTTGGCATTTTTCAAAATTTGGAAAATGCCTAAACATGATTTAATGTCATGATTTGTTTGATTATACAAATGTATAGCAATAAACAATCTTTAGAATTAAATACAAAATAGTTATAAATACTGTCTTTTATGGTTCTTGGCATTTTTGTCATGAATTTCTGATGTTCCTGTACAGTAATTCTATCCTCCCCGCAGCAGGTGGCGCTAATGTGTAACACTTTGGCTCACTAAACGGCTCTCTGACGCTGTAGAGGGAAAATGTGCGTTAGCGTGTGGACCGAGGGAAGCCCCTAGTTAGCCAAGAGTGGAAACATGGATGATGAGGAGGTCGCCGAGAGCTGGGAAGAGGCTGCCGACAGTGGGGTAAATATGCGATAGCTGCGCTTTCCTTCTCTCTTCCACAAACTGTCTTTTCAACGTAGATAGCCTCGCGTGGAGCATTAGGCTGATTCATACCACCGGCCTCATGCTAGCGCGCTAGGCACGCCTGTATATGTAGAGTTGGGCGGTAGGCCGCAGTTAAAGGGAAACTGGTCCCAAAACAGATGTTGTGGGATATTTCTGGTTTTAAACCAGTAGGTAAAATAGAGGCGATTTTGAACATAGCAGTTAGTGAAGCAACAAGTTCGTGCGTTACGTAAAACAACTTGTGTTTTAAGCAAATGACGTAACGAAATGAAACTGTCTGCTAACTAATGCTAGTTAGCCGGGGCAACTTCTGATGAATAAAAAGAGGAAAATCTTTCTTTGCCACCGCGCAAGAAACCAAAGATGGCTGCCGAGTGGGTTGAGACCTGTTGGGTGCCGCAGAGAAAGGACTAACGTTATGTCTTTTTGATACGAATTTTATGAGTTTATTTTATGCGGAAATACGATTTCGAGCAGCGGAATATCGAGGTGGGATAGTCTCCATTCAGACAGTCAACAGGCGGTTTTCACAAGTTTTCAATTTGTCTTGAGGTCTTGTGTAAATTATGCTGTGGCACAATGTATTTGCTAATGCAAAAACCTTTATTTAGTAAAGAATTTGTAGTGATTTAGATGGAAAGGGAACGGTTGTCTCAAAAAGCTCGGTTTTTGTAACTTTCGGATCGTTATACAGATGTGTGGATCTCGTAAACGAAACTATTGTTTTGTTGATTCATTTGAAAGAGTTCGCTCAAAAATTGAAAATTAGACGCAAAAAAACTGTCGTTTACTCGCATTACTGAACTTTTTTCGTCTGTTGAGCGAAATAGATGATGTGTGGCAAAAATCCGGTCTCAGTCTCCATTCACTTTAATTGCAGTTTTTTCAACGAAAGTTGCAGTTGCGTTGTCATTTTGCCTAAAATCTCCGGTTGTGTTTCACAGAATAAAGTAATTCTTGGAGTTTCACCGCGAAATGAGGATCACTAAATAACGATATTTTATTTTTGGGGTGAGCTGTTCCTTTAAGTATGCTCTTGATAGAAAATAGTTCATTTGTGTGTCTCATATGGCGTTTATTTAGTACCATATATATATACAGATAGAGAGAGGTTAATGTGTTATCATGTATCGTAGCTGCTTTCAAACATTAAGCTCTTTTAAAACATAAGACTTTTTTTTATAGGTTTATGTCAGTATTTGTCTGGCAGTAACGTCTACACCCCAGCCATTAGGCTTTGTAAACACATCTTTCCCTCCATTTGAACATTTCCCTCAAGTCTCTGTTTAGAAAAGCCGCATATTGTCCACCTACTCGAGCTGCACTCTGTAATTCGGCCCTGTCATTAATTTAGCCACTGCACTAAGGATATATAAATAACTTTGTGAAATTGAAAACTTGCTGCTGCTTCAGAGGCCCCTCCTTGAAGCGGCCTGCCTGTACTGTTTTATAAGATTACTTTACACTATATTTCTTCATTAGAAGAAGTGTTTACTATTTTTGTGTATGTGTGTGTGTGTTGGACTTAGGAAATGGAAAGAAGACTAGAGGAAAAGCTTCGAATCAGTCAGAAAGAAAGGTACGCCTGGTAGAGTTTTTGAGCCCATATTTTCTTCAGTGTAGCTTGTTTTATTCTAATCATTTTTTTTATGCTCTTCCAGACTTTCAAGTGGCAGTTCGAGCCGTTCTCCAATGAGAACAGCGATCGTAATCCAGGATGACTCCCTCCCTGCAGCACCCCCACCTCAGATTCGTATTTTAAAGCGACCCTCCAGTAATGGATCTTTAGGATCATCTGTGACGCAGACTCGACCCTCCCCACAAGTAAAATCCTTAGCTCAGCGAGAGGCAGAATACGCAGAAGCCAGGAAGAGAATCCTTGGTAGTGCTACTCCTGATGACACGCCACAGGAGAGACCCAATTCAGACCGGTAAAATACTGACACGCTCAAAAGTGTGAAACTCTCATGGTTCTGGAAGCTAAAATGGATTTTCTTTAAATGATAATGTATTACCTTTTCCATGCATTCCAGCTACGAGCTTCTGTTGAAGGCCATAAGTCAGTGCAATATATGTGACCCTGGTCTACAAAACCAATCATAAGGGTCAATTTTTTAAAATTGAGATTTATACACAATCTGAATGCTGAATAAATAAGCTTTCCATTGATGTATGGTTTGTTAGGATAGGACAATATTTGATACAACAAGATACAACTATTTGAAAATCTGGAATCTGAGGGTGAAAAAAAAAAATAAATAAAAGTATTGAGAAAATCACCTTTAAAGTTGTCCAAATAAAGTTCACCCAAAAATGAAAATTCTGTCATTAATCACTCACCCTCATGTCGTTAAAAACCTGTAAGACCTTTGTTCATCTTCAGAACACAAATTAAGATATTTTTGATGAAATCCGAGAGCTTTCTGACCCTGCACAGACAGCAACGCAACTACCACATTCAAAGCTCAGAAAGGTAGTAATAGGGCCATATGAAATCCATTTTTTCCCCCCAATTCCATTTTTTTTTTTCAATTTTAAATTTTCTAGACCGTTTTTTTAAACGGTTTTGAATTAAATTTGACTAATCAAAAAGCCTGTCCAATAAATTAAAATCATGAAATTTTTAAACAGTTAACAACTTAACAGCAATTTGTGAAAAGTTGAACAAAAATGACATTTTTAAGACCTTATGAAATGCGTTTTACTTTTTTCTTCAAATTGAGTTTTATTTTTACCAAATACTGTGTTTTCCATTAATTTTCTGGACTGCATCCCTAATTAATTAACTTTATAAACTAATTTATCTTTTTTCCCCCCAGAAATACTGTGTTGTGTATTTACATCTTTCTGGTAAATAATTATTTTGATAAATATTCCTTAAAAATGTTTTAATAATAATGTTATTAGTAATAGTAGTTCTATCATTACATCAAGTAATATATTTCTTTCACAGTTTCTTCAAGTTAAACCAGACTTTTATTTTGACACTTTGCTGTTAAAACCTTTAAGTTTCTGTTTGTATATGATATGATGGTAAATTTGGTTTCTCTCATAAGAAACAGTAAAATGCTCATGAAGTGACTCTCTCAGCAGTTCTAGGAATTATGTTTGTGTTCATGTAGTCGTATATTGAGGCGGCAGAGGCTGAAAACACCAGCGTGAGCATCACATGCCCTTTAGTATGTGTGTAGGAACCGAAACCGTGCATGTGTGCCATTCACACTGAGATTTGAATTTAAATAGTATTTTGTCTCTTAATGTTCACAGACACAGTCTATATCATGTTTTGATTTAAGCGTGCTGACCTACTTTTAATTTATTCATCCAAAATTTGGCAAATTCCGTGACATTCCGTGTTATACAGTAAGTTCCATTTTTATGACTGGATTCCGTGTTTTCCACATCAGTGGTTCAACTGTAATTTTACGAAGCTATGAGAATACTTTTTATGCAGGAAAAAAAAAAGACTTTATTCAAAAATTGCTTTTCTTCAGTGTCAGTCTTCCAAGTATTCTCATAGCTTCTTAAAATAAAAGTTGAACCACTGATGTCACATGGACTATTTTAAAGATGTCCTTACTAGCTTTCAGGGCCTTGAACGTGTCAGTTGCATTGCTGTCTATGCAGAATCAGAAAGCTCTCGGATTTCATCAAAAATACCTTAATTTGTGTTCCGAAGATGAATGAAGGTCGTAGAGGTTTGGTATGACATGAGGGTGACTAATTATTGACAATTTTCATTTTTGGGTGAACTATCCCTTTAATTAACTCGAAGAATTGTACACAATTTTCACATTTTTCAGTCAGTGTTTATAAAGTTAATCTCAAAGCTGATTTTTTTGTTCATAGCTTAAGGCTAGTTCACAGAATGCATTTTTTGCATTCTTCTCTGCTGCTTTTTCATTATTTTTCTATGTAAATGCATAAATGGACACATTTGACTATTGTGCTCCCACATAACACAGCATACTAAAAACACAGCACTCAAGTTAAAATAACTTCAACCTTTAAAAAAAAAAAAAAACATCTCTTGACCTTGCATTTTTTCCCTAGTCCGCTGCCCACGTCTTGCATTTTTCAAAGCACAAACAAGTCCTGTGTAAATGGTTCCTTAGAACTATTTATTTGTAAAAAAACAAAACAAAATAAAGATTGAAATCTCTGTGGAGACTTCCCAAACCAAGGTTGAAGCAATTTTGGTATTTATGAATGGCTGCTTTGAAATATAATGTCGAAATACTTTTTGATTGTATATTTTACATATTTTCTATCCCCAATCAGATCCCCACGCGGAAGCAGCCATACACTTTCAGAGGAAAACAGATCAGGAAACCATGCGGTTCGACAGCCAGCAGGTCCAGATGGTACACAAGGCTTTCACCACCAGCGCAGATAGGAATAGCAGCCTTTCCTGGGAGAAAGGGAGAGGCGATAGAGGGTCTCCCAGAACACTGTTGAAATTCAGATCATTTTTATCAATATTTAGGATGCGGGATGTTTATCAAATAAATCTAAAACCCTCTCAAATCCAGCACGGCGTGTGTGGAACGTAACGGGGGGAAAGAAACACGATC
The DNA here is from genome assembly GCA_036247105.1 of Cirrhinus mrigala. Lineage (NCBI taxonomy): Eukaryota > Metazoa > Chordata > Actinopteri > Cypriniformes > Cyprinidae > Cirrhinus > Cirrhinus mrigala. The sequence continues at coordinate 15,253,661 of CM070029.1, read as the reverse complement.
CAGAGGAGCGGATGGGGAACATTCCCCGCTTTTACACTGTGATGAGGACCTCGCTTCCGGACACTGCTCACTGTGATGTCCAGCCCCCACCCCCCTCAAAATCCAAACGTATAAAATAGAGAGAAATGAACCTGAACTGCAGAACTGTTGTCCCTTCCTTACCCAACTCAGCCATCAGTGGCAGCCAGCCTGTCAAGTCAAGCCCTCTGAAAAGACATTTGAAACAGAAGATAAGTGCTGGATGTCTGCTAAAAGGATGGTATGAGGCACCAGCTTCCTTCAGCAATAATTCTAGAAATATCACTAATTATCCAGACCTCCCTTCCACACTCTTCTGTCAAGCTTTTGTATTGCTTGTGTTTGTCTTTTGTTTTAATTTTGGTTATTACTGGCTCGGATCTGCTAATTGCCATATGTTTTTAAATGCGTAAGAAACTGAGGGTATGCTGTGGAAACTCAAGCTGACTTTAAGTTCTTTGTTTACGGTTATCTTTATTTTTTTCTTATGTTGTTTTACTCATGGGTCTTCCTCTGACTTTCCTGATTTCTACATAAAGTAAAAAGAATAAAAACAAGAACTAGTAGAGAATTAAACGAGTGCAGCAAATCACATTTTTAAACCGTTTCTATGCCTTTTATATAGGTTGTCATTTTTAGACCTCTGCATTTTAAGTGAAATCCAACGGGAAGATGACTTGTGTAAATATTTGTTGTGCTGGGATAAAGCGAAGGGTGTGAAGCAAGGGGGGAGAAATGACTTCGCTGGCTCCCCTTGCCTCGCTTCCTCATCAAATCTGCTGTTGGCCATTTTCTTTTCTTTTTTTACTTATGTAGGAACTCAGGTTGTTGTGAGGAAATATGAGCGAATGAATGAAGTTGTGTATCAGTGGATAGGTTTTTAACTGAATGATGGTGCAATGTTAAGCTTACGTGAAGTATGGCTTCGAGATCATTTGAAAAACACCTCTATGACTGGATTACAGAATATCCTATAAGAGATTATTTAACGTTTATTAAAACCTAAGAGAAAAGTGTGTGTCGCACCGGTGGCTTAACGACGCAACTTTAACAGAGTGTTAAGTTGACCTAGTTGCTTTGGCTCTTGCAATACAGTGTCTATACATGAAGAGCCATACTACCTTTCTTGACTGTAACTCCCTGCTTTTTTTTTTTTTTTTTATTTCCTTCCTAAACATTTCTCTTCTGTGCTATCCATGAGTGATATCTCTGCCTCCTGCAGTTTATGGAAATACCCTTTAATCTGATATGTCATTGTTCACCCATTGTGCTGTAACAAATCAGACCAGACGGGTTTGTCGTGGCCTGCCTGAGAACACAGAAATCTGCCTGTAAATACTTTTCAAAATGCCCATTTAATAAAGACTTTTTAAATAATGTCTCTGGAGACATTCATTTTCGAAAATATTTCATTGGTTCCATTTATTTAACGACTCTAAGGAGAATTAAAGGGATAATTCACCCAAAAATGAAAATTCTGTCAAACACGATGCTGGGGGTGAAATTTTTTTGAATTTGAGGATCAAGGTAAATTGTACTTAATTTGTCTTCCATGAAACATACAGGTATCTTCTGTTGCTTCCGAAGGGCAATACTAAATGGAAAAAAAAAAGATATTTCAACAAAATAAGAAAAATTTGGACATCTTCATCCTGTTCAAAAGTTTTCACCCCCCGGCTCTTAGTGCATCGTGTTTCCTTCTGGAGCATCAGTGAATGTTTGAACCTTTTTTAATAGTTGTGTTTGAGTCCCTCAATTGTCCTCGGTGTGAAAAGATGAATCTCAAAACCATACAGTCACTGCTGGAAAGGGTTCAAATATGCAGAAGATGCTGGAAAACTGAAGACTCTGCAAGGACCTTGAGGATTTTCCTGAAGAACAGTGCTCAGTTTAACTGTTCAGTACAAACAAGGGACTCATGAACAACCATCACAAAAAAAAAAAAAAAAAAAAAAACAGTCGTAGATCATCCAGGTAACTACACACCGTATAAGAACCAAGGGTTCCCAAACTTTTGCAGGGGGTTATTTTAATAATTTCAGCGTTTTTTTTTGTCTTGTGGACTATATGTTAACATCTTTCATGCAAAATATCTTACTCAGGACTAAATAACATGCATTTTGTATGATCTCTCTTATTTTGTTAAAATTATTCACATTTTCACAGATTCTGCAAGGGGTTCCCAAACTTTTGCATAAAACTGTATTTACCAAACTTTAATGATTGATGATCTGAAAAATTAAGAAACAGTAAACTATTAAAAAGAATAGCTGAACATAAGTTCACAAATAAAATATATTGTTTAAACTGTTACTGCCTTAGAGTTTTTTTGGAATAAATGTAAAATGCTTAAAAACACTAACTTGATGAGATTTATACTTGGCTTTAATAAAAAAAATTACATTGTTAATGTAAAAATAAAAATCTAAAATAGAATTTGTTTTCCTTCTGACAGTACAAGTAATGTTCATTTAACCAAGTAACCAAGTGACTGGGACATTAATTTAAATTTGATTATATAAAATAAAAAAATAAAAAAACTTTGTGTTATTCAGAACACCACCGCACACCACTGATATATATATATATATATTAGGGCTGTCAGTTTAACACATTAATTAGGAAAAAAAAATAATGGAATTACAAATATGAAGCAAGGCAACTCCATAAATGCAGTTATGCCCTAAAATTCAAGATATTGGTGCAAAAATGCCCCTGTATGTGTTTTGTCTCATATTTATTTATATTCATCACATATCACACAGGCAGCAAGAGCAATATGACACGAGTGCCGTTTTTTTTTTCTAATCTATCACAAACTTAAATGTTTTTAATTTCATACAACAGTTCAGTAAATAAGTTAATAAGGTGTTATATTTTAAACACAATATTGTACATTTTTGCTCAATTTTGCAGAGAACATATTACCTTTGAACCCACAGCCGAACTGTTGTGCGTCTCCGAGCAACACAGCGGTGTTTAGTTTATGAATGAATCCACGTTTTGATCGAATCGTGTGAACCAGTGATTCAAAGGCTCATTTATAAAGAGAGCCATTTACGTCATTCCTGAATGAATCAGCCATTTGAATGAATCGAATGAATGAATGACTCATAAAAACATTTACTGCCACCTGCCATGTTCCATAGTTTACGTTAGGCTGTTGCAGCTTAAATGTTTATATGCAATAAATTTTATATCGAATCAAATAAAATATTTCTTTCTAAAGCTACAATTTGTAAAGTCTATACCTTTTCATTTAACAAAAATAGCTTATTTTTTGTGCGTATTTTCAGAGTCAAACTTATTTTGCAATTAATTAATCAAAACATAATGTCATTATGTGTGTATATATATATATATATATATATATATATATATATATATATATATATATATATATATATATATACACACACTGTATATACATATATATATATATATATATATATACACTGTATATATATATATATATATATACATACAGTGGGTATTTTCAGAGTTAAATTTATTTTGCAATTCATTAATCAAAACATAATGTAATTATATATACACACACACATAGTTGTATGGTCTGTTAGGATAGGACAATATTTGGTCGAGATACAACTATTTGAAAATCTGGAAACTGAGGGTACAAAAAAATCAAAATAATGAGAAAATCACCTTTAAAGTTGTCTAAATAAAGTTCTTAGCAATGCATGTTACTAATCAAAAACTAAGTTAAGTTTTAATACATTTACAGTAGGAAATTTACAAAATATCTTAATGGAACATGATCTTTATTTAATATTCAAATGATTTTTGCCATTAAAAAAAATAAAATAAAAAAATCAATCATTTTGACCCATACAATGCATTACTGGCTATTCCTACAAATATACTCATGCTACTTATGACTGGTTTTGTGGTCCAAAGTCACATATTTTTTAATAAATATCTTGCATATTCTGAGGCAATATAATCCCACCCCTTTTCTAAATCAACTGGAACACCTTTTCAAAATACTTAAAGGCTTTTATTCATCATTTATATTTTATATTAGAAACACCACCACTCTTGTCAACAGTCCATTCTTGTTGCTGCATGATAAGTTTTATGCCATATATAATAGGCAGACAAGGACAACACCTGGTACGCATACCTCACTAGTGCACTGAGAGGTGGTATCAGATCTTTGGCAACCCTGGATATGTGCATTGGAAGAGCTGAAATTCTAAAGCAGGAGGTAGGTGTTAGCTAACACCGATGACGGAGCACTGTGATGGGAACAAGGGCTGATTCAGGGGTGGCCATGAGGGTGTTTCCGCAAGATGGACGTCCAGTCGTTTGTACTGCTTTTTGGATTCGCGTTTTCCTCTGAGGTTGCGAAGGCAGTTCAGGGCACCTCGGTCAATGAGAATCTGTGACGAACAATAACTTTGCAGTTACTCATACTGGCAGCATGTTTCAGATGCCATGCGGTAATACGTTTATTTGTCTTTACCTCAAGCAAGTAGCATATGAAGAAGTTGAGTGCAGCTACAGCCACCAGCAGTAGTTTATAGCTCATATCGTTGATCTCATAGAGCTGCAGCAGTTGATGGATTATGGTGTGACGGAAAAGAACCAGCCAGCTCATAAGTGCAAAGAAAACCAGCAGTGCGCCTACAAACAAAACTAAGAAGAAAAACAAAACATTAAAAACGCTAAACATAAATATTAGACTACAGTTTATATAATATTGTTATAAAGTAATTGCTGTAAAATATACAGTTGAAGTCAAAAGTTTACATACACCTTGCAGAATCTGCAAAATGTTAATTATTTTACCAAAATAAGAGGGATCATACAAAATGCATGTTAATTTTTTATTTAGTACTGACCTGAATGAGATATTTCACATAAATGAGTTTACATATACATCCACAATAGTAATTAATAGCTGAATTTATAAAAATGACCCCATTCAGAAGTTTACATACACTTGATTCTTAATACCATGTTGTTACCTGAATGATCCACAACTGTGTTTTTTTGTTTAGTGATAGTTGTCCCATGTTAAACTGCCCATAAATTCTTTGGTTTTTCAGCATTTTTGTGTATTTGAACCCTTTCCAACAATGACTGTATAATTTTGAGATCCAGTCTGAGGGACTCATATGCAACTATTACAGAAGGTTCAAATGCTCACTGATGCTTTAGAAGGAAAAACGCTGCATTAAAAGCTGGGGGGGTGAAAACTTTTTGAATTAAAAAAAAACGGGTGAATTTAACTTATTTTGTCTTCTGGGAAACAAGTATGCTTCTGAAGAGCAGTACTAGAAGGAAAAAAAAGATATTTAGGCTAAATAAGAAAAAATTACACATCTTTATTCTGTTCAAAAGTTTTCACCCCCCGGCTCTTAATGCCTTGTGTTTACTTCTGAAGCATCAGTGAGCGTTTGAACCTTCTGTAATAGTCTCTCAGTTGTCAAAAGATGGATTTCAAAATCATACAGTCATTGTTGGAAAGGGTTCAAATAAACAAAAATGCTGAAAAAACAAAGAATTTGTGGGACCTAAAGGATTTTTTAGAAGAACAGCGGACAGTTTAACTGTTCAGGACAAACAAGGGAATCGTGAACAACTATCACCAAACAAAACACAGCTGTGAATCATTCAGAAAACAACACAGTATTAAGAATCAATCATAAGTAAACTTTTAAACGGGGTCATTTTTATAAATTCAACTATTATTTAATCTATGTAAATAACACGTACACGTAAACATCTTTCACATGAAACATATTCGGGTCAGTACTAAATAAAAAATAACATGCATTTTGTATGATCCCTCTTATTTTGGTAAAATAATTAACATTCTGCAGATTTTGCAAGGTGTATGTAAACTTTCGACCTCAACTGTGTGCATTTTTATTATTATTTATTATATATTTTTTTTCCGCTTTAAATCAATTCTCATTTTTACAAAACAATATTGATTCTTAAATCCCAAGAACTGATTAGCCTGTTTTCAGTTAATGAATGGAACATTGTAGCGCACCTCACATCCAGTTAATCGCAATAAGCTTTGTGCTTTGTTACTTTTGACATTAAAGTCTCATATTTCAAATTCTGTCCATTTTATTACAGTATTCATACAATAAAGGCCGTTTTGGCACTGTTTAAAGTGGAGTCACAGTTCGCTGTAGCACCTCAGTTCTAGAGAAGCACCAGCGCAAAGCGAAAGTGAACTGATTGTCTCCTCCGTTTTAGCCAGTTTAAGCATGTAATAAACATGAATGAATGTCCGAAGGTGTGTTAAAAAGAGGAATACAACTTACTAAAATATGTATCCTGTCTCATATATAAAAGTGTTTTAACCACGCAAAGATGTCAGTATAACAGCTTGTAAACAATGTCACGTAACGTCACATTTTGCTTATTTATTACATTTTTTGTTTTTTCAATATCTAATTTACACTTAAATAAGTCTATTAAGTTTTTGTGACAGCCTCCACTTAAATATTTATATTTAAAAAAAAAAGAATTGGAGTAGAAATATAATTATGTAATTGTAACTTTAATATTATAAAAACTATTATAATGTAATACCAGCTGACCCTCATGTATATTTTACAGCATTAGTTGAGAAATTTATTTTTTCGTCGAGAAAATTTGCCATGTACTCTACCTTATATATCAAAAATAATCAAAATTGAATCACATCGTAGTGTGAAATTTGTGTCAATACCCAGCCCTACTCTATTATTTCATTTTGCTTCATAAAAGCCTATATTGATAATAAAAGATTATAATTAAATACTGTGTATTTTCAATGTGCTTTCTGTAAAACAAGCTCATGTTTGCTGTGTTGAACAAGCCTAATTGCGCACAACAAGGTCAAAGTTTAAATTCTCACCATTGTAATACAGTGGTTTTTTGTAAGGATATCCTTTGGTTATCACAATAGACATGATGATGTACTGGAATCCCGATAAGGCAAATATGCTTGTGTCCTCCATGTTGGGCAAGTTTGCAGCTCCCGTCACAGTGGAATTTAGAGGCACATACCTGAAAACCATAACAGAGTTATAAAACAACACTTGTATGAAGCTGCTAAGATTTTTTTTTTAGGTTTTAGTTGCTTACCAGTCTTGTGACACAGTGATAAGCAGGGCAGACACCTGGGCCAGGATCAGCAGTATGGTGTGCATCAGTAAACTAGACAGGACTGGCAGAGACAGAAGACTGGCAGCGGGTCGCTGAGGATGGAGCTCATCGCTGGGACCTCCCCGTCCCATCACTATAGCCAAAACGGTGACCAAAACCAAATCAAAGAAGAGGAACTGCAAGTCTCCCAAGTTTGTTTTCTCCTACAATAGATAAAACAATTCACAAACATTATTGGTAAAATGCCTTAATTACGTCACTGTATACATGGATATTGATTTTAGCTGATAAAAAAAGAAATGGACAGGCTAACACTTACAGTGTAGAGAATGAGTACAGAGGCAAACTGGATCAGACTGTACAGGGCCATGTACTTGAAAAGACTGAATGATGTCACCAGTGAACACCTGCCTTCCCTATTGAATTATTTTTACATTTCACACAAATTAGACATTAGATTTTGTTATATAATAATAATAATAATAATAATCATCATCATCATCATCACCATCATAATTTAATAATTATTGTTATTAATACATTTAAATAAATAAATATAAATACTACTAAATAACATAGGTATACATATAATACAGTGATATTATTATAACAACTATATTTCAAGACAAGTGGTATCATATTAGAATGATTTTTGACTATAAAACTAAAACTAGACTTACTATAACTATATTTTAAAAGTCAAAAATACAATATTCTGTGAAAAACACTACTTTTATTATATAATGATAATATAATCACTTAAGTGCACAATATCCATATTTTTTGAATGTGTATTATTATTGTTATTACCGTTTATTAAAAGTAATATTCATTATTATTATGAATGTTATTATTATTATTATTATTATTATTATTATTATTATTATACTAAATTGTATATAAAATGATTAAAAATATATATAATGTTGTAAAAGCAATATAAATGGCTTCATTATTAGGTTATATACTGACATTATTATAATCCTCAAGGATACAATATTCAATAAAGACTATTATTATTTATTAATATTATTTATATTAATATTATTATTATAAATTGTATATAATAATTAAAAAATATTTAACATTATAAAAGCAATATAAATTGCTTCATTATATTCTTAAGTCAAGGATACAATATTCAAAGACTTAATAATAATAATAATAACAATAATAATAATAATAATAATTATTATTATTATTACTATTATTATAAACTGTATATAATAATACATTCAAAAAAAATTTATTATTATTATTACTTTTATTTATGTTCATATTATAATTTTTTTATAAATTTATATAATAATTAAAAATATATAATATTATAAAACAGCAATATAAATGGGTTCATTATATACTGATATTATAATTCTCAACTTAAGTCAAGGATACAGTCTTCAATAAATACTTTATTATTATTATTACTATTATTCAGATGCATATTATTACTATTATTATTGTAAAGTGTATATAATATAACATTAAATAGATACTTTATTATTATTACTATTATTCATATTAACATTCATATTTATATTATTATTATTATTATTATAATTATATATAATAATTTAAAAAAACGTAAATATATAACATTATTAAACAGCAATATAAATGGCTTCATTACATACTGATATATACAACATTCAGAAAGACTTCATTATTACTATTATTATTATTACTATTATTCATATTCATATTATGAATTGTATATCATAATTTACAAATATATAATATTATAAAACAGAAATATAAATGGCTTTGTTATATCTTGATATTATTGTATCATATTATTAGTATTATAATCCTTAATATTATATTATATATATATATATATATATATATATATATATATATATATATATATATATATATATATATATATATATATATATATATTATTTACAAATATATAATATTATAAAACAGCAATATTAATGACATCATATATGGCTTTTATTATAATCCTTGACTTATATATTGAATATAATCCTTGAATAATATATTGTTAAAAAAAACAAAAAAAAAAACAGATATTGATCCTATTATAATACCTTAAGCCAAAAACACAACATTTACTATCCAATTTATGGATAAAATCCATGCAAAAGAATGGTAAAAGTGTGTTATTTACTTGATGAGTAGAGGCACACAGCTAATGTTGTCAGACTTGGATGTGAAAGGAGACGCCACAGAGGCCTCAGCCTCCGACAACGACACACCGACATCAGCAGCCCTTAATGCTCCACAGTCATTGGCTCCATCACCACACATGCCCACCCTATAACTGCACACGAGTCAGGAGATATGGGTGTTATATTCAGTCTTACAAAGCCCTGCTAACAAATTCCAACAGGATTACTGTATTCACTGGTTATTTATTAACAATAATTTATCAGTCTACATTTTTGGCTGATATGATTGTCAAGTACCGCACACATTTCAAATATTAGACTCACTTGAGTTTCTGCAGTGCTTTTACCAGCTGGGTTTTCTGTTCTGGGGTCATACGGGCATACACTGTTCCCCTCATCAGAATCTGTAACACAAAAACAATGAGCGCTGTCAATCTCCAGAAAATGCATTTGCCCACCAGTCTAAAATTACAATGGATCAATAGTCCTAAAACTTAATCTAAGTCACCTTGGGCAGATATTCAGGGAAATGATCGCAAAGTGCTGCAAAGGACATTCCATTTATAGCCAAATGATAGCTGGCACCGTTCTGGTAGAGACCCTTATAATACAGGAAGAGGACATATTAATCTCTTTGCTGTTCTGAATTAATATAAACTCTATAAGACATTACTACATGATACGTCAGTGGTAACATCTGTAAAGCACTTATAAGGTCAAACAAGCAAACCTGTGCAGGAATATCAATGGCCTCCTGAGTATTAATGGTGGCTGATGCACCATCTCCTTCATGAAACTGCAGTGAGGCCATTGAACTGGCAGTAGGGGGCGATGCATGAACAAAAATAACCTTCTCATGTGACAACACCATTCCACACGCACGTGCTACATTCACAGCAGTGAGAATATTGTCACCTGACAGAGCAAAAAAAAAAAAAAACATTTGAACATATTTTGTGTCTATAAAGTTAGGAGGGAGGCCAACAAAAATGATTATTTGAAAGTTTAGTGACAATTCAACTAGGTCAGACAATTATGAAGCAAATTATGGTTATAAAAGCTCACTATAAGGTTTGTTTAGATTATGTTTGTTATTTTTAGACATACCTGTAACCATAACAGGCCGTAACTGTGCGAGTTTAAGTGTGCGAATGACTTCTGCGCTTTCTGGTTTTACCTGGTTCTTCATTACCAACAGACCCAGGAAGTTCATGTCCTTCTCCACCTCCACCCTACAAGCAAACATTTATTGTACACATGAGGCAGCAGGCCTGCATCGGTCTACACTGCCAGTCAAACGTTTCTGAACAGTAAGATTTTTAATGTGTTTTAAAAAAAGTCTCTTCTGCTCACCAAGCCTGCATTTACTTGATCCAAGATACAGCAAAAGCAGTAATACTGCGAAATATTTTTACTATTTAAAATAACTGTTTTCTATTTGATCATATTTTAAAAAGTCATTTATTCCTGTGATCAAAGCTAAATTTTCAGCATCATTACTCCAATCTTCAGTGTCACTTGATCTTTTAGAAATCATTCTAATATGCTGATTTGCTGTTCAAGAAACATTTTTATTATTATTATCATTATCAATATTTATAACAGTTGAGTACAGGATTCTTTGATGTATAGAAAGATCCAAAGATCAGCATTTATCTGAAATAAAAAAGCCTTTGCAACATTATACACTAGACTATTCAAAAGCTTGGAGTCAGTATATTATTTTTGGGGGGAAAGGAATTATAGAAATTAATACTTTTATTTAGCAAGGATACTTTAAAATGATCACAAGTGGTGATAAAGACATTTATAATGATACAAAAGATTTCTATTTCAGATAAATGAAACCTGAAAAAAAAAAAATCTATTTTTTTTCTAAATTCTCAACACAATAATAAGAAAAAAATGATTTCTGAAGGATCATGTGACTGGGGTAATAATGCAAAAATTCAGCTTTGAAATCATGAGAATAAATTACATTTTAAAATATATTCAAATAGAAGAGTTATTTTAAATGTTAAAAATATTTCAGAATTTTACTGTTTTTTGCTGTACTTTGGATCAAATAAATGCAGGCTTGGTGAGCAGAAGAGACTACTTTAAAAAACATTAAAAATCTTACTGTTCAAAAACTTTTGACTAGTAGTGTATAATTGAAAATTAATTAAATGTACTAATAAAAGTTTGAGGTCATTTAGATTTAAAAAAAAAAATTACTACTTTTATTTAACAAGGATATATTAAATAAAAAAAATCATTAATAATTATAATAATTAATAAATTAAAGAAATTAAAAACACAATCATTTAAAATTTTGGGGTCAATACAATTTTGCTGTGACATTAATAATGTTTAAATATATGTATATATATTTAACTTTTTGTTCATAATGACTATAATATAATGGTTTCCACAAAAATAATAAACAGCGCAACTGTTTTCAACACTGAAAACACTGATAATAAGAAATGTTTCTCGAGCCGCAAACCAGCATATTAGAGTGATTTCTGAAGGATCATTCTGAAAATGTGCTTTGCCAGCACAGGAATAAATTACATTTTAAAATATATTAAAATAAAAAATAGGTTATTTTAACTGTTTTTACTGTACTTATGTTCAAACAAATGCAGCCTTGGTGAGCATAAGAGACTTTTTTTTAAAAACATTAACAAATCTTACCAACCCTTAAACCTTTGAATGGTATTATTACAAAACAAAGCAGCTGACCTTTCAACAGTGCTTAGGTTGGTCTCTTTAGTGAGGTGCTTGTAGGCAAATCCAAGGACCCTGAAGCCCTGGCTCGCATATTCCCGGAGAGTGGGTGAAAAATGAGAAGGCACTGTTACAAGGAGAGCACAAAGACAGAACAAAACTGAGTGCAAAAATAAATAGGCAGTGTTCCCTATACTCCCGCTTGTTCTTCTCAAGGTGATATAAGAACCAGGACAAGTTTTAAAAGTCAGGTCCTCACCACTTTCTCTAAGGCAGAAGCTGGCAACCATTTCAGGTGCTCCTTTAAGGAATGCGATAGGAGAAGCTCCACCTGGACCGATGGTGACCACGCTCATCCTTTGCAGGGAAGAGGAGAATGGGAACCGCCGTATGATCGCCACTGGTTGACTGACAGACTGAAAAACACATAGAGGACAGGATTTAAACATTATCCTTATCTAGTATCTGGGATGAAAATTAACATCATCCACATGTCGTTCCAAACTTGTAGATTTTCTTTTTTCTCTAGAATACAAAATATATTTTGAGGAATGTTGGGGTCAGCGCTATTTGACTTTCAACTGTATAGACAAAAAAATCTTCAGTAGAGAGAAAGTCACTTAGTTTTGGAACAACAAGAAGGTGAGTGAATGATTTTTATTTGTGCGTAAACATTTCATTCATAATCAAGCCCCAAAAGTTCAAGTCATTTCCTTCTGTTTTTACACCTAGTGATCGTTTCCTTGTTCTGTATATGAATCAACTTACGCTTCCTTGTGACGGGAGCTCAGGTGCAGGAGGTCTCATCACTGCTAGTACTCTGTGTTTGCCAAATTCAGAATCAAGTCCCATCTCATTCTCCGGCTCTGTCAGTTCCTGTCATTTGCATGCAAAGTGACATCAAAGTTGGCAAACAACCAATTAAACAAATCATAGTTTCATATATCTGCCACATGCAAAAGACTGAAATGAGATGCAAATTGCTGAAATGATTTACTATTCATCGTTCCAAACCTGTATGAGTTTATTTGTTCAGTGGAACTAGGGAAGGATGATATGAGTAATTTTTCACAGTAATGATATATATCATGATACAGTTGTTTTTGCTTTAAATAAGGAATAAAAATTTTTGTTTACCTCAAAATTTTAGAACTCGACACCATTGTCAACATCACAAAAAATTAATACTAGCCTATTTTAATAAAAAATAAAATAAAATCTTAAGCTCACTGAAGACAAGTAAACAATAAGTGCTTAAATATCACTGATATTTAGTCAAGAGAAGTGAGAGATTTTCTCTCATTTGTTGTTTGATTAACATGAATGACAGACAGCGGAAATATTTGACCGCTGTCATTTATAAGGAGAAGTCCACTTCCAAAACAAAGATTCACATATAATCTCACCCCCTTGTCATCCAAGATGTTCATGTCTTTCTTTCTTCAGTCGTAAAAAAATGATGAATTTTGAGAAAAACATTTCAGCATTTTTCTCCATATAATGGACTGACATGGTGCCCCAATTTTGAACTTCCAAAATGCAATTTAAATGCGGCTTCAAACGATCCCAGCCGAGGAAGAAGGGTCTTATCTAGCGAAACGATTGGTCATTTTCATTTAAAAAAATAGAATTTAAATACTTTTTAATCTCAAATGCTCGTCTGGCCTTGCTCTGCCTTGCTCTGTGTATTCTGACTCAAGACAGTCAGGGTATGTCGAAAAACTCTAATCGTATTTTCTCTCTCAACCTTAAAAAAAAAAAAAAAAAATCAAAAATACATCGCTGCAGAAGTACCGACACAGTCTTTGCAAAGAGAACATGCAAAGAAGATCAAACACCCTTAACAAAAAAGGTAAAACAGTGATACAGGACGATTTTGAAGTTGAGGGAGAACGAGAGATTTTTCTGCAAACTTTCATCAACCGTAAAAAACTGAGTTCAGGGAGAGAAAGATGCAGCGAGCGTTTGACATTAAAAAGTATATAAATTGTATTATTTTTATGAAAATAACCTTCCGTTACGCTAGATAAGATCCCACATTTGGGATCGTTTGAAGTCACATTTAAACTGCATTTTGGAAATCGGGGCACCAAAGCAGTCCATTATATGGAGAAAAATGCTGAAATGTTTTCCTCAAAAAATATAATTTCTTTACGACTGAAGAAAGAAAGACATAAACATCTTGGATGACAAGTGGGTGAGTACATTATATGTGAATCTTTGTTTTGGAAGTGGACTTCTCCTTTAAGAGCTGCCTGGATCCAATATACTGTTATACATACATCTTCTTTCTCAGCTGTTTGCTTTCACTTAAGACCTAAATTACTGTGTTTAAGAGGATACTTGTTAATACAGCCATTCTGACACATACAAGTGTGTGAACTGATCTGTTTAAGACCTATAAAGTGGCATAAATAACTCCGTTCAATACTTCTTTTTAGCACTGTCTTCACAAGTGTGCACACCTCTCAGAAACAGCGGACGCATATAGTGTAACTAGTTCTCTTTAACTGCTGATTGCGATTCAACAGCTTAAAATCCCTTGTTTTTAAACTGCAATGCTTTAAATGCATGCAGTTGATATGTTGTCATGACCACGTAGCGCAGCAAGTTAGCAACGTCACGTGAGCGTGTAACCATGATAGAGACGATAGTCGAAGAAACCAGTCATTACCCATCCAGTGGATTCTATCATTTTGAGCTCTAGTGGATCTCCGAGTGCTTGACCCCCCAGTAAAGCCACAGTATGGCAGGAGGCAAGTGCATAGAGCATCGGTCCAGGAGGGAGAAAGAGAGGGTCAGGGACCAGCTCGCCAAATGCCGTTCCACTCACTTCCATCACGCCCCACACATCCAGACCCTCCTCTGTAAGAGTGCCAGTCTGAAACGATCACAGTTAATAACAATACTTAGAAACTTTGCCATTACTTTTCACAACTCTTTCATTGAACCAAATAAAAAGGAAAAATTGTCTCTTTAACTGTCTAACTTAACTTTAAAATGTCATAAAAACACAGTAGGATCAACAGGAGCAGCTCTATATACAAATGCCTTGAGCAGTCTTCATTGATGCCAAAAATACATTTATAGTGTGATGAGGATGTTCTCATTTACTTGACAGGATGTTGATATTTAGCAAGACTGCAGCAGAGATCTTATCGGTCATGGCTAACCCACTGTTGCACACCAGAGTTGCCTCTAGCAAACTCATCTAGTAAAAAGTGCTCTTAAAGAAGTATCTTTTTAAATTTTAATTGCATTTTACCTACTTTTTAGTGAGTGTAGTTTATTTTAAAAGGTTTAGTCATTTTAAATTATTTGTATATAATGTTTGATACACAGATAGATAGATAGATAGATAGATAGATATGAGGTCTTTTTATGGAAGAAAAGACAATCAAGCATTTTTTCATAATGCAAGCAATCCAAGGTTAATAATCTAGTCAATAATCCTATCCATGTTAAAGGAGAAGTCCACTTCCAGAACAACAGTTTACAGATAATGTACTCACACCCTTGTCATCCAAGATGTTCATGTCTTTCTTTCTTCAGTCGTAAAGAAATTGTGTTTTTTGAGGCAAACATTTCAGGATTTTTCTCCATATAATGGACTGCTATGGTGCCCCAAGTTTAAACATCCAAAATGCAGTTTAAATGCGGCCTCAAACGATCCCAAATGCGGTTGTAAACGATCCCAGCCGAGGAAGAAGCAAAACAATTTAATTTTTAATTTAATTAGCGAAACAGTTATTTTATCAAAAAAAAATTTAATCTCAAATACTCGTCTTGTCTTGCTCTCCCTGAACTCTATGTATTCTGGCTCAAGACAGTCAGGGTATGTCAAAAAAAATGTGTATTTTCTCCCTCAATTTCAAAAATCATTTCAAAATCATCCTACATCGCTGCAGAAGTTCCGACCCAGTTTTTGCAAAGTGAACATGCAAAGAAGATCAAACACCCTTAACAAACATGGTAAAACAGTGATATAGGACGATTTTAAAGTTGAGGGAAAATATGAGATGGGAGTTTTTCAACATACCCTAACAAAAAATAAAAAATAAAAATTGGGATACCAATGGTATGGTACTTTTTTTTTTTTTTTTTCCCCCGGTACATTACTCTCTGTGTAATAACAAAAACATTTATTTCAGTGAAAAAAATAAGTTGAAAAATCTCACTTTCAACATTTTGAACAATAGGGCCCTACAATCTTTTTTTTTTTTTTTCCAGAAATTCTTGTGTTTTAATTTTCTGATAATCAAATACAGGCATTAAACATTTATTTATTTTTAATGAAATGAAATTTAAACCCTTTTATTTGCTGCCAAACAAACAGAGGTTTTTTTTTCTGTTATTACTATATATTTCTGCATTTAATTGTTTTATTTAAATTTGCCAGAAATAGGAACATTAAAACACCTACATTATACTGTACAAAAGTAATACAAGACTAATACATTTCTGTTACATGTTAAACATTACTTTTATTTTGACAGGTGGCCCTATGGTATGATGCTAATTTTCTCAAATAAAACGGTAAAATTTACATGAAGTGACTCTCACAGCAGTTCTGCAGATTAAGTTCATGCGTTTATGGCGTCATATAATGAGACGCAGAGGCCGAAAATAACCGCGAACGTCACGTGTGCTTCACTATTTGTGTAGTAAACAAAGTCGCGTCTCCGCCATTCATTCATACAGAGCCAAGCGGAACATGCAGGATTCATATTTAAACCGTCTTTTTGCGTTTAATATTCACAGACACTAGTCCATATCGCGATTCGAATTAAGTGAGAGACATACTTTTGATTTATTAATCCAAAATTGGCGAATTATGTGACATCCCGTGCTATAGAGTAAATCCGTTTTTATGAATGCACTCCGCAATCCCGTCCGCGTTTTAGCAAAGGAGAAATTGTAGAGGCGTGACACGTAACGTTAGAGACAGAAATGACATGCCGTTATGTAAGTAAGATAAACAACATTTCGTTTGTTTAATAAAAGAACAAGGTACAGACCTGTTCTATAGGGAAGGTAACCTTAAATGACGTCTGTTGTGAACTGCCGCTATATAGAAAACAAAGTTTACTTGACATTCAAGGGGGGCGGGCCGCCCCCCTAATATAATGGCAGGGGAAACACTGATATCAGCCCATTACATGGAGAAAAATCCTGAAAGGTTTTCCTCAAAAAACACAATTTCTTTACGACTGAAGAAAAAAAGACATGCACATCTTGGATGACAAAGGGGTGAGTACATTATCTGTAAATTGCTGTTCTGGAAGTGGACTTCTCCTTTAACTAGATTATGTGTAAAGGGAACTGACGAGGTGAGTTGTCACAATTTGGCAGTAAAGGAAACAAGTTGTCTATTGGTTTAGTCCAGGACATTGATGATGTAATTATTATACAAACAGAACGTCTGCACTGAGTAATAAAATAAAGTTTATTTTAACAGCCTGAAGATTAAGCTTTGAATAGCTAAATATAACATTCAGCAAATGCTTAATCTTAATATACCTGAGTTTAACCATCCATCCTCAAGATATGAATCATCAGGAGCACAGCATTTTAATGAAACAATAAAGAAACCTTGTTCTCTCACCTTATCAAAACAGAAAAGTGATATCTTGCCGCAGATATTAATGCGAGGTGGGCTGATGCAGAACACCCCATGACGCTTCAGTCGATTCTGGGCATAGATAGTGGCTGTAGTTAAAGCAGCTGGAAGAGCAGGTGGAACTATTATTGTCACAATATCCAGAGACCGGATGATGAGCTCTTGCCAGGTTGTCTGATGACAGAAGAAGTGGATACACAGAGAAATTAATGAGAATCTGAAGTGCGATTATTTGTTAATAATTAAACAGTTTTAATTTAGGATGAAATCATTTAAATCCAAACTACTGTAGTGCAAGACAGCTTAACTAACATTAAAGGAAAAGGAGGAATAAAAAAAAAAAAACCTACATTGCTCCTCGATAGTATCACAAGGCTATAAATAGTGCCGACCAGTGCTGAAATAGAGACGTTCACATCAATGACGGCCCCTATTCTGCATTACGGGACTAACAGAAACAAATGTCATTATATCACATACATGAAGCTTGCAAATAACCCAACTCACCTAGAAGTCCTAGAAATAGTAGGAACTTCATAGCATCCTTGTAGAAGCGAAAGTCTAATGGCTGAGGGTAAAGGATAGAGCTAATAAGGTCTCCTTTGGCCGTGAAAAACCCTGAGGAACATAAACGAAAGTGATTTTCATGATAAAACAACAAAAGAAAGTAAAAATGAAAGTCATTTTTAACTTCTCTATCTTCTACATACAGTACTGTTCAAAAGTCTGGAATCAGCACAATTTTGAAAAGTTTTGAAAGAAGTCTCTAATGCTCACTAAAAATACAGTAAAAATAGTAATATTTGGAAATAATATTACAATTTAAAAGAACTGCTTTTTCATTTTAATACATTTTAAAATGTAATTTATTCCTGTGATGGCAAAGCTGAATTTTCAGCATCATTACTCCATTCTTCAGTGTCACATGATCCTTCAGAAATCATTCTAATATGCTGATTTGGTGCTCAAGAAGCATTTCTTGTTGTTATCAATACTAGTGCTACTTAATTAATTTTAAATTCTAATCTTTTGTAACATTACGTCACTTTTGAGAAATTATACGCATCCTTGCACAACAAAAGTACTGATTTCTAGTGTATAATCAACTAAATTAAATAAATGTATTTCTTTAGTAGTCACCTGTGTGTGTTACAACAGCAATGACCCCATTCCCAGCAGAACCGCCTCCTTTAGCCTGGATGAGCTGTGTGCCGCAAAACAAAGTGTGTCTACGCTGAGACTCTGGACTGTATGTGGCTTCAGACACAGACAATGGTGTCTTCATCACTGGTATGCTTTCACCTGTCAGTGAGTGAAGAGCAAAAAGTGAGAACAGAAGAACAGAAAAGTGTCTAAATTTCCCAAATTCCGTTTTATTCCATTTTAATTTTTCTGGATTCCGTTTTTTCCCGTTTTAATTTTTCTCAACTCCTTTTTAATGGTTAAATTAAGTTGAATTAATCAAACAGCATGTCTAATTTAATACAGGTTTAAAAAAAATGACATGTTTACGGCCCTATGAAATATTTTATTTTTTCTCACCATATGTTTTATTGTTATCAAATTCTGTGTTTTAGCATGTCTAATTATTTGAATGCACACTTAATTTATTCAAATTTATTCTTAAAATAGCCTTATGAAAAGTTTTTTTACCCTCAGAAATTCAGTTTTGTGTATTTAAAATGTTCTGGTTATCAAATGAAGGCATAAAACATTCATTTCATTTATCTTTTAATTTTTGAAAATTAGGCAAACCTTTTTTGGCAAACAAAGTGGAATTTGCTATTAAAATTAAAACATGGAAGAAATGTTGTGAGATTATACCCTAAAAAATAATGTTTGTTTCTTTTTAGTAGTAGTAGTAATAGTAGTAATATATATCTGGCACAATGTCTTCAAGTTAAACCAGACTTTTATTTTGACGGGTTGCCGTGTCTACCTTTACATTTCCGTGTTTATATGATATAACGCTAGTTTTCCTAAAATGGAACGGTCAGACGCTCATGTGACTCTCAACAGGTATTGTTCATGTATTTATGTCCTCATTTAGTAAGGCGATATACGCTAAAATCACCGCGAGAGTCAAGCTCGCTTCAGTGTGTGTAGTAAACAAAACCGCTCGTCTGCTCCATTAAAACAGAGACACGCAGAACATGCAGGATTCAAATTTAAATGGTATTTTTGCAGTGTAATATTTACAGATACTAGTCCATATTGCTTTTTGATTTAAGTGTAATGACCTACTTTTGATTAATTCCACGTTATTCAGTAAATTCAGTTTTTATGACTGGATTCTGCGATATTGTCCGCGTTTTCCGCATAGCGGAAATTATAGGGCCCTAATAAATGCATGAAGATTCAGACTTTTTCCATGTTTCCATGTGAAACGTGAAATGTGAAAAAGTACAATCCAGCAAATTTAAGCCTTTTTCTGCAAGCTTGTGAAAAAATGAGCCACTCAGATTTCACTCCCCCGTGACGTAGAAACTTCGAGCAAAGCATGCTAACTGTGCTATCTTTGGCTGCACAGACGAGCACAGAACACTATTTAGAGTCCCAGCCTCAGAGGAGACAAGAGAGCAGTGGATTTATTCATTTATTTGCTGTATATTACGCTGCTGCCATACAGATCTAATAAAACGTGATTTCTTTCCCAGCTGTTTACCTTCACAGACATAACCGACTGTTTTTGTAACTCATGTGTTTTTAATATAAACTTGTGTGTATTTGACGGTTTAAGTGCAATAAGACATGAAAGAAAACTTAGTTTAGTACTCACATGCCGTGTGACAGACGCTTACTGTGCGTGTGCTTCAGACATATATCAAAAGTTTAAACTAATATGGTTTAAAACGCATGATTTCAGAGCAACAGACATGATAATCAAAACCAAACATTCTGGAAAAGGGGGCGGGGAGCAGCAGCTCATTTGCATTTAAAGAGACATGCACAAACACAGCGTGTTTCTGCTTCCACTCGAATAGGCATTTTCAAAATGATATAATAAATGATCTGTGAGGTATTTTGAGCTAAAACTTCATAGACGCACTCTGGGGACACCTGAGAGTTATATTACATCTTATTAAAAGGGACATAAAGCAATCTCCTTTAAAGCAATACATAGTTTCAGAGGCAGTCTGTATTTTCTCACCAGTAAGCATGCTTTCATTCACCATGCACTCCCCTGCCAGCAGGGCGGCGTCGCAGGGCAGGAGCAAACCCTCGGCTGGAATCACAATACAGTCTCCTGGAACCAGCTCCTCAGAGCTCACACACTCCTCCTCTGGAAAAACAAACACGTTTGCACAAAAAAAACAAAACAAAGCAACATTGGAAACACTGCCTATTTCTGGCGTTTGATAAGCAGCTTTACCTCCTGTGTCTCTACGCACAGTCACGTTCACTATCAACCGGGCCATGCGGTGAAGAGTGGTGCTTTGCTGCAGGAAAAAAAAAGTTCTTACTATTTTGATTCACTAAAGAGCTGAGAAAACTAGAAACACACAAATAATATTCACATACCTTACGAATTTCATAAAGGGACACGCCAATTGAAATAAAGGATATGATTAGGATACAAGCAGCATAATAATAATATCTGTCTGACATCCACAGGATGACGCTGAACACCTGAAATATGTAGAATGGATTGAGCACCTGAAAAAAAAATACAGAGCAGATCAATATATGAACCTTTCACAAAGCACATATAAACACAGTGTTAATTGCAATATATTGATTTTACAGTGTCTTATATCATTATAGAGTTAAAAAAAGTAAACGAGAGCAGATCTACCTCCTCAAAGAGAAGTTGCAAATAAGACTTCACAGGTACATCAATGATATTGGCCCCAAAAATCTGCTTTCTGTAGGACAAAGAAAGTGTAAGGCAAAAAAAAAAAAAAAAAAAAAGTTATGTTAATTGCTCATACAGGTATTGAAAGTATACAGACCTTGTGCTTTGGTCTGCTTTACTTAGTCCTTTTTGTCGGCCATGCAGGTCAGCGCAGGTCCAGCCTTCATTGAGAATGCTGGAGACAGAAGATCATTTACTACCTCACAATTTCAGTCAGCTTTATAGCCACAAGGAGAGGAAATTAATACATACATAAATATCAAACAATACCTTGCTTTGCAAAAGGCTCCTTTCCTGGCAATCCATATGTAGCGCATGCCCTCAAACACATAGTATCTGAGCAGTGTTTTCTAGATGGAAAAAAAAAATAGATGATCAAGCAGACGGAAATGAAATGTACATTACACTGTCTGTTTTGACTGCTCTAATGTTACCTTTTCACTGTGTAGCTGCACGGTGTCTCTCCATTCATTCTCATCTGTCTCTACAACTGCAAACTCCAAACTGGAAAAATTCAACAAAAGTTCAAGAGTTAAATGAATAGCTCTATAAACATTATAGACTTTTGTTTAAATATACTACCAGTCAAACATTTTTGGTCAGTAAGATTTTTTTATGTTTTTAAAAAGAAGTCTCTTCTGCTCATCAAGCCTGCATTTATTTGATCCAAAGTACAGCAATACAGTACAATTTTGAAATATTTTCACTATTTAAAATAACTTTTTTCTACTTGAATATATTTTAAAATGTAATTTATTCCTGTGATCAAAACAACATTTTCAGCATCATTACTTTAGACTTTAGTGTCACATGATCCTTCAGAAATCATTCTAAAATGCTGATCAAGAAACATTTTATTATTAGTATTATTATTATCAATATTTAAAACAGTTGAGTAAATTTTTTTCAAGATTTTTTAAATGAATAGAAAGACCCAAAGATCAGCATTTATCTGAAATAAAAAGCTTCTGTAACATTAAATACTATACCATTCAAAGCTCGGAGTCAGTATTCATTTTTTGGGCAGTAAATCAGAATATTAGAATGATTTCTTAAGGATCATGTGACTGGAGTAATGGTGCTAAAAATTCAGCTTTGAAATCACAGGAATAAATTGCATTTTGAAATATATTTAAATAGAAAACAGTGACTTTAAATAGTAAAATATTGTAATAGTTTTATAATAATATATAATAATAACAATAATGATATAATAATTTTTACTCTTTTTGCTGTATTTTGGATCAAATAAATGCAGGCTTAGTGAGCAGAAGAGACTTAAAAAACATTGAAAATCATACTTTCCAAAAAATTTTGACTGGTAGTTGATTAAATAAATAAGTAAAGTAAAATAAAGTAAAGTTTAAAAAAAAAAAAACAGTAATGAAATTAATTTTTATTGAACACAGGATAAATTCATTTGAGTACAACAACCACTACCACAACACATAAATATATATAAAATTACACTTCAGTAATTATTATAAATATATAATCATGTTAGAAACATGCTAGTAACATGTTAATAACATGCTAATCAAGCTAGCGACTTGCTAGCAACATTCTTACAATGTGCTAAATCATGGTATCTATCTAAATAAATTTTATCCTTTAGAACTGTTTCAAACTTCAGGCTTTTACAACTACTTCAGACTTTTTAGGCTAGGCTTTCTCAAGCCAACCTAAAGTTTGTCTTGACTAAGTTTTTTGTCTAGTTTAAATATGTTATTAACATTATAAATAAATAAATACGGTGAAAAGTAATGAAAAAGTTTTAATGGGATTAGAATGAGTTAAAATTTGAGTAAAATATTGAGAAATCACATTAAATTATTCAAGCTACAAATATACTACATTTCTACTGAATTTTTCTTTTGATTTTGGGGTGAAATCCAAAATTTGTATAAGTCTATATATAAATGTAAATATAGTGCTATGCCATACATAGGTTTGGACCTTCACAACATTTTTAAAATTTACAAAATTATTAAATGCAAAGAATGGGTTAACACAAATAGCTGGTTCCTTTCTTAAAGAAACTGAAAGAAGCACATAAATACAAAAAAGGAGAAGCATGAGCAATAAATATACTGAGGGTCTCACCTGCCTTCCTCAATCTCTTCTGTAAGCACGTTAACAACAAACTGCTGTCCGTATCGGTCCTGTCATAATCAAATTACGGAAAAGCTGTGAATTACTGTATTATCTTTTCCCACCAACAAGTATTCAAAGTCTCAGTAAAACAAACTTAAATACCTTTAATAGTAAAACATCCGCCATTGAAATGGGACAGGATTTGCAGCGGGCCAGGATGCCGAGGCGAGGGCGCCAGTTGAACAGCACTAGCAGCAGGCCTACAGAACACACCGCCCCGATACGGCACAACCACACCTTCCAGCACACCCATTTGTACCCCTGAACATCCTGAGAAACAAATCACATGATATAATTAGCAGTTCTAGAATAACAAGAAACGTATTTGTATTTTTCCAACATAGTACCATATGTGAGATGGGATTGAGCTCCTTGGGTCTCGGATCCTTTATTAGGGGTTCTGTGTCTGGGGAGGTCGCCCCATCCAGCCCCGGGCCACAGCTCCCTAAAAGACAAGATCCGTAATTGGTCCTGTTAAACAGCAGCTTCTCAGGTGCACCACGACATTAGAGCAAACACACTATATAACCTGTGTAGTGTGCACTCCCTTTTTGTAAATATAATAGACTCTACCATCTACACATGACGTCAGTAGGGCATGTCATTGATTATAATGTTGAGATCAAACACATCCACGTCGTGAGTAACATGCTGGCAAATTATCACTGTATAGCTGTCAAAAATGAATGCTTTTTAACTGCTTTTATAAATTGTGAAAAAAGCTTCGTAAAGAGATTTTAACTGGATGTGAGTCTGGAGTTCATCCAAGTCATCAAGATTAAAACTTCTTTTTCCTCTTTTTTCAGGTCATGTGCTTGCTTTGTGATGTTTCTATCCAAACAAAAAATGCTGACTTTAACTGTATAAATGCTTTCTTCAATTTAAACGGAGAAACTACAAAACAACAAACTTTTATGACAAACTCCTTGATTTTTTTCAGCATTTCAAGATTTAATGGTGTTTAGGTGACACATACTCTGTTGAAACATACTTGTATAAAATATTTATAAAGGTCAGCTGAAGGATATTCTTAAGAAATGAACTATTTTAGAAACAGAAACTGGGCAATACAACTAATTCAAAATAAAATACAGTGTCATTTAAAGAATCTTTTTTAGCCGGCTTATGATACAGAGCTTGAAATACAGGTTTAGCAAGCTCAGTAAAGCAGAAAAGACAACAAACAAGTGGAAATATCCAGCAGTAAATGTGCTAGAAACATAATACCCCTTTCAGCACATTATATCTGAAGTCAACTGACTCAACATAATGTCAAATATGCCCTGTTATAGTTTCAATCAGTTCTAACAATCAAAACGATTACCATTTAAAACTCTATGTGCATAAACAACAGAGGTGCATTTTTCAACAAAGACAAAAGACCTTACCTTTTGGTCGTTTCCCTTATGCAAGCTCCTAGCAAAACTTCCAAAAATATTCACCACAAGATTTGCCTACGACATTATAGTTTCTGCTGGCTGAAATATTCACATTACAGTAAATCTTAAAGCGAGATAGGAAACGCTAACGTTCAGGTAAGCCAAAGTAGTAACCCAACAACTCCGCCTACATTCCTCTATAAACCGGTGTGCTCTCAATAGCAAACACAATACTGGTAAAATACTAATGGACTCATTTCCGCGAATCGGTTCTTTCGAAAAGTTCGAAACAAAGAACCAGTTCAAATAGATTCGTTTATTTTTTTACGTCATGAATACGTCACCACATTCAGGCTCGGCTTTAAAAAGTTTCAATTTAGCGATATGTTTACGCAAATATATTCGGTTTTCAGTCTTGAATACGTTTAATAGTGTTTAATTTCATCCAAGTTCAGGGGGGATGTTTCATAAAACAAGTTTACCAAATAAGCCAGACTTATTTCAGTTAGTCACTTGATTTGGCTCAAAATAAGTCAGACTAACTGAAATTAGCCTGGCTTATTTGGTAAACTTGTTTTATGAAACACCCCCCAGTTTTTTGGTTGCAGCAATGAAAACAAAGTTGACTAAGAACCTAAAATTTAATTTATAATACTCGGATTAAAAAGAAACACACACACAAACACACACACACACACACACACACACTTTTGGACGTTTTGATAAAATGCTTGACTGCCCACTGTGTTATGAAAATACAGGTGTTGATTAAAAAAATGTTTTGTACTATTACTGCTATTTGCCTATTAGTAGTAACTTTTTGCTCCATCATGTTGACTCGATCGTAGCGATTCAGACGGAATCGTTCAATCGATTCACTCAAAAGACCCATCGCTCATGAATAGAACAACAGCAAACTGCTTGTAGAGCTTGCTATCGATACAGCCTGCACATCACATGATCTCAGATTGTTTAATCTTATTAAAATCCTAATTAATCTAACTGACTTCATGCATTAAACTAAAACAAACTCCTACATATACAATGGCAACTTAAGATGAGATTTTGACAGCAATGCACATGTTCTGCCCTTATGACATTAAACAACCAGATCAACTGGACACATGCAAGATATCCAGTTTTATTCACATCTCATGCAAAACAAATGTACAGCCTGTAAATACATAAAACTCTAGATTAAACTGCAGCCATGAAGCTTTAATGTGATGAGACTGATACATGTGTTCAGCTCTGGTTACATTTCATTCACCATATACATGCACAGGCGAGCTACACTTACCCATACCAGGTGAATCCATTTATGAACTACTGCTTGAGTGCTAAAGCCCATACTTTTACTCTGGGGCCATAATTATTTTTATACATTAGCGCAGAAACTAACAGTTTCTGATTCAAGTGTCAGTTCTCTAAATATGACGCCACAGCCTTTCTTCCTTTACGATCTTTTGTCATCTCACCCGTTCAACACCGCCACCCCGAGGACATCAAGAGACCTACCGTCTCTAAATCTAATTTATTCTGCAGAAGCATGCCCTTCACGTCTTCACTGCTACAAAACATGTCTTTCTAACCTATGCAGAGCATACATTTTGTAAACAGATTGACTGTGATTTTAAACATCCAGATATCTGTATATATTTTTATAGCAAGTATTATGCGTACAGTAAGAATCTACCACACAATGACAAACTAGGACACAAGACAGATAAACTTTGCTATTATATGTTAAATATGCCTATTTTACAGGTTCCTGAATTCAGATGTACAGTATAACTACAATCAGGTTCAAATGGAAATGAAATACAGGTCCTGTTGTAGATTTACACTACGAGTCGAAAGTTTTTGAACAGTAAGATGTTTTTTTTTTGTTAAAGAAGTCTCTTTGCTCACCAAGCCTGCATTTATTTGATCCAAAGTACAGCAAAAACAGTAAAATTTGTAAATGTTTACTATTTTAAAAAAAAATTCAAAGTTTTAGCATCATTACAGTCACATGATCCTTCAAAAATCATTCTAATATTTTGATTTGCTGTTCAAAAAACATTTTAATGTTACAATTATGTTGAAAACATTTTTTATCACTTTTGATCAATTTAAAGAATCCCTGCAAAATAAAAGTATTAATTTCTATCATTTCTTTCCCAAAAAAAGAAAAAAAATGATAGTCTGAGCTTTTGAATGGTATAATGTTACAAAAGCTTTTTATTTTAGATAAATGCTGATCTTTGGATCTTTCTATTCATCAAAGAAACCTCAAAAATGTACTCAACTGTTTTAAATATTTATAATAATAATAATAATAATAATAATAATTGTTTCTTAAACAGCAAATCAGCATATTAGAACAATATTTAAAGGATCATGTGACTGGTGTAATGATGCTGAAAATGTAGATTTGATCACAGAAATAAATTACATTTTAAAATATATTCAAATGGCAAACAGTTATTTCGAACAGTAAAATATATTTTACTGTTTTTGGTGTACTTTGGATCAAATAAATGCAGCCTTGGTGAGCAGAAGAGATTTCTTAAAAAAAAATAAAAAAAACCTTGAAAATTTTGCTGTTCAAAAACATTTGAGTGGTAGTGTACCTTTCATTAGCAGTAAATGTATATAAAAACTAAATATCCAATATTAGCAAACATGCTGAATTCACACATTTACACAATAATTTAAGCCAAGTGATATTTCCTGCATATTTCCTGCATTTACAAGTCAGATGGCAGATGATTTCTTTTCTTGGTAAGTCGCCATCATTTTCTTAATTTCAGCTATGGCTTTTCCAGGATTGAGTCCCTAAACAAAAGACAGGACAGAACAGATTCAATTAAATACAGACAAAATGGGAGACACTAAACATAAATTATGGCAAACAAACATTTAATTAAAGGAACTGTCCATCCAAAAATAAAAACGAAACAGTTTTGGCTCCCATTGAAGTTTTGTCCATACAATGGGAGTCAATAGGAAATGAAACTCTTTGGTTACCAACATCCTTTTAAAATATCTTCTTTAAAGGTCCACTGAAGTGCTCTGAAACACGCAGCGGTATTCTATGCCTTCACATGATTTCAAATGAAACAAGAAGACAGGGTGGGACATATCCGGCAGTCCTGTCCCCTTTTTTAAATGGCCAGTAGCGTTTTGTTTGAATCAAAGCTTTGGCCAGAGCTTTTGAGCTGGGTAAAGCAGCATTTGACAGCGTATGACAGCCACAATCTCATTTATATCATGTTATTCATATATAAAATAGCATTTAAATGTGTCCGCCACGTTTTGTGGTCTGCGTCCACTGGCGCATATGATCTGCTCCGTGCTATCGTTCATTTGACCCAACGGAATGCATATTTACACTGTCTGAATCGTTCCCAATCCACTAAATAATGCACTACGTGCCATTTACAGTACAGAAAATACAACTTCTGTGAACAAGTGACCACTTTCAGCTGCAGCTTCAGCATCCATTTAAAGTGTAAGGGGCGGGACGCTTCGGATTCTAAAGAGCATTTGATTGGACAGAATGTTTGATGAGAAGCTGAAGTGCAGGGTGATGTCATCAAAATCGTTGATCCATATTGGTGGAAGTAAGAGACTGTATGTTTTCAATGCTTTGTAAATGTGAATTTTGTCATTGTTTTGGAGCACACTCGCTTATAGATAACCTTAGGGCTAACATATTCATACTAAAAGCCAAAAAGTCATTCAGTTTTGAAATGATGAGGGTGAGTAATGACAGATTTTTTTAAAGTGGTGAACTGTCCCTTTAATTTCTAGTCTAGTTCATCAAAGTAAAATGTGGCTATGCAGTTTGATGGGAAGATGGCATACCTTGGGACATGTCTTTGTACAATTCATTATTGTGTGACAGCGGTAGAGGGAGAAAGGGTCCTGTAATTTGGACAGACGCTCTTTTGTAAAATCATCACGAGAGTCAATCATCCACCTGTACGCCTGAGAATTGAATACAAAACAGCAAAGATGTAAAACTCAATGCTGATCCAGACTAACCAAGACTGAGAGATTTATTATTGTCAAATTAATTAGCAATGATAAATGGCTGTTAATTGTCTATCTAAGCAGTGTTATAAAGAGAAAAATATATACCTGCATGAGCACAGCTGGACCAAGGTACTTGTCTCCATTCCACCAGTAACTAGGACAACTAGTGCTGCAGCACGCACACAGAATGCATTCATACAGGCCATCCTATAAGCACAGGAAAGAGTGTGATTAAAAAAAACTTCCCACTGAGAAAATCAGTAGAATATTTAGCAGAGGGTCTCGAACCAGCTTTTGACGGTCCTCGACTGACTGGAGGTACTGCTCTTTTCCCAGGTTTGACTCGTCCTTCTTTTTTAAATAGGGCTCGATTGACTTGTACTGTGCATAAAAGTTGCTCATATCCTAAAACAAAAAGACACGTGTATGGTAAGTTAGAATTTTTAGGTTCATTTTATTTGACAAGTACATACTCGTATTATCATATGTCATTCAGTAACTGTGGTTTACTCACAGGGACAAGATCTTTCACAACATACATGTGAGGCAGGGGGTAAATCTTCGTCACTTTGCTGGTATTTGTATCTATTTTGTTTAAGCAGGCTAAGGTGTTGCCCCCGTTGATATTCATAGCACATGAGCCACAGATACCTGTAAAGTGATATACAGAGAAATTACAATTATTCTGTCATAGTGATGCAACATATTAAAGGAATAGTTGACCCCAAAATGAAAATTTGCTGGAAATGTACTCATCTAAGAGTGTTTCTTTATTGAAACATTCTCATTCTGACGGCACCCATTCACTACAGAGGATCTATTGGTGAGCAAGTGATGCTAAATTTCTCCAAATCTGTTACGTTGACAAAACAAACTCATTTACACTACCAGTCAAAAGTTTTTGAATAGTACGTTTTTTTAAAAAGTCTCTTCTGCTCACCAAGCCTGCATTTATTTGATCCAAAATACAGCAAAAGCAGTAATATTGTGAAATATTTTTATTCTTTAAAAAAACTGCTTTCTATTTGAATATATTTTCTTAATAATTTCTTAACTTAATTTATTCCTGTGATCAAAGCTAAATTTTCAGCATCATTATTCCAGTCTTCAGTGTCACATGATCCTTCAGAAATCATTCCAATATGCTGATTTGCTGTTTTTATTATTATTATTATCAATATTTAAAACAGTTAAGTTTTTAACTGTTAAAACAGTAATTTTTTTTAGTAGAGTAGAAAGATCCAAAGATCAAAATTTATCTGAAATAAAAAGCTTTTATAAACTCTACTATTCAAAAGCTTGGAGTCAGTATTTTTATTTATTTGTTGTTGTTGTTGTTTTTTTGTTAGAGAAATTATAGAAATTAATACTTTTATTTAGCAAGGATGCATTAAAATGATCAAAAGTGATGATGAAAACATTTATAATGTTACAAGCGATTTCTATTTCAGATAAATGCTGTTCTTCTGAACTTTCTATTCACCAAAGAACCCTGAAAAAAAATTATATTTCATAATAATGAAAATAAATGTTTTTTTGGGGTTTTTTTTGAGCAGCAAATCAGAATATTAGAAAGATCTCTGAAGGATCATGTGACTGGAGTAATGATGCTAAAAATTTTGCTTTGAAATTACAGGAATAAATTACATCTTAAATATTCAAATTCACAGTTATTTTAAATAGTAAAAATATTTCAAAATTTGGCTGTTGTTGCTGGTAGTGTACATCTGAGGGTGAGCACATTTTCAGCTAATTTTCATTTTTGGGTGGACTATTACCTTAACAGGACACAGACTTGATTTTATGTAGTGCTCAAAAGAGTAAAATGGATCTATTTTTCATTTTATTTTAATTTTTTTACCCTCTCTGCATGAGCGTCTGAAGGTGAGTGTTGAGTCCATTTCATTTTTAATTTTGATGAGAGCATCAAGAACCATTGGACCACATCTAGGATGAGAAAAAATAATAGCATACGGATATAGAAGTCATTACGATGAATAAATTATGACAAATTTTATTTATTTACTGTTCTTTTAAGTAAAGCAAGTAAACAGTTTGTTAAAATATCTGGTGCTTACGTGTTCAAATCAACCTCATAGGTTTGCATGCGGGGCTTGTCACCAGGTGTGTCAGGGTCCCATCTGTAAATCTGAAATTTCTTTATTTTTGGCTCAGGGGCAGGGGCAGCTGCTGTCTGGGCATATCGCACCAGCTGGGGTAGAGAGAGAAAAGCATAAGATGAGTCAACATAAGACAGGTGATGCTAAATGCTGAGTTTACTGACATTAGGCTGCATAAACAAACCACTTTAAGTCCCTTCAACCTTAAAATATATCTGGTAAAATTAAAACAGATGGCTCTATATCACGGCCATTGCTTTGTCAAGTAAGTAAATACATTATAATGTCAATGTCTTTCTATCCAAGAGGTCTTTGGTCTCAAAAAACAAAACAAAACAAACAAACAAACATGAAGCTACTGGTATTAGTGATTCACTTTTCACAGCGCCACCTCTAGGTCTAAAAGAGAAGTGTGCGTTACATCACCTTATTACTCAACTCATGTTAGTATGTAATATACAATGAGTTTCAATATCACTTTCCATACTAGAAGGTGCAGTTTAGCCTAATTAGAAACAAAGTTAAATTTATGTAACCTGATGAAGCCGACGTTTTTATACGCTGCGCAACAGCGGTTAAGTAACATGACTAAACATCTTAACCCTGGATCTGTCAGCTAACCAGCTCAGCCTAATCAATATGTCACACTTGTTAAGTTCCCTATAGCTAACGAGAACTTCCTTATAAATTACGAAGGTCTCACATATCTTCACATAATCACCTTACACACGCATTAAGATGCTGACAGGTCAGAATTTGTATAAACAACTCACCACCAACGCACTATAGTTGCGAAAAGCAACAGCGTTGCGAGTCAAAGAAATGCACTGGAACATCTTCCACTTCTGTGTTGTTATGTAGGAGTTTCTTAATGTGAGCGGCTTCAACAGTTTCAAATATGTAAGCCGCAATCTGCTCCTCCTCCTAATGCCAGCGGGGCGTGAATTTGTCCTCCGTCAATAAAGAGCGACAGCGAGACTTGCATGTAACTGTACTTGATGCTGAGGCGTCTTTCAGGAACCTTACCGCTATGGACAGACTGGAAACACCGTGGAAGAAACATTGTGGTTTCCAGGCCTGGAAAAGTCATGTAAATTAATAAAATTGTAAAAAGTAATTGGGAGTTTGTTGTTGTTATAATCGGCTCTTTTGTGCTTATATGAATAATTTAAAAAAAAAAGGAGATAAATACATTTATTTTATTATTTTTTAAGTTATACATTTCAAGTGAGATCCCCCATGACTTTATCTATAAAATAGCAGGTGATAATGAAAATCCATATGAGAAACTATACAGGCTATAGATGCAAAAGCCATGATCTGTATATCTTATGAGGATCAACACCTCCAAAGATCAGGTTTCGAACAGTAAAAACCTGACTTCTCAGCCCTAAAAATTAATAGGCATTATGAAACTAAACGGAGAACCTATAGGATGAATTTACTATAACCTTAACCATATTTTAGACTATTTTAAAATGTAATTTATTCCTGTGATCAAAGCTAAATTATTATTAATAATTATTAGTGAATTTATTATTATTATTTTTATTATTTAATAAGTTGAATACATTTTTTAGGATTGTTTGATGAATAGAAAGAGTCAAAGATCAGCATTTATCTGAAATAAAAAGCTTTTGTAACATTATACACTATACCATTCAAAAGCTTGGAGAAATTACGCAAATTAATACTTTTATTTAGCAAGGACGCTTTAAATTGATCAAAAGTGATGATGAAGACATTTATAATGTTGCAAAAGATTTCTATTTCAGATAAATGCTGTTCTTCATATATATATATATATATATATATATATGTGTGTGTGTGTGTGTGTGTGTGTGTGTGTGTTGAGCCCTGTGTTAAGGAAACATTAGTGCAAACAATTTTTTTAGGTTTTTGCTGTATATACAAAATTTTGCTGATCCACATCAGAATACTAAATGCCACACGCAAAGGTATTTATTCTGCAAAACTCATCACTTTAGAAGGGAAAACAGGGTCGAAAGCACCTTTGACAGCATTTTAAGATAAACCCATAGGAACAGAGAACAATGACATAGCAGTTTGTTGTCTTAGAAGCTCAGCCACTGTGCTGTGGCTATAACAGCGGAACACAGGCCTATATATTTAATCTTATGGAGTTCCTGAGATGTGAATCGATCTTGAGTGAGGTTTTCCTCTCTAGTTTGAGAGACGTCAAGAATTACGGTTGAAGAAGCATTAACACATCCCTTCAAGGTAAAACAGGAATGGTGTTCATCGGCCTTGTCTCATTTCCACCCAGAGATGTGCAGTGACTCCAGGATCAAAAGCAATCTTATTCAGGCCTCCAGTGGAGTAGTCCACGTTTATCTGTCAAGTGAGTCCCACTTCTGCCAGAAGAGCTTCTAACAAATCCCTTTGACCTTATGAGGCAGTGGAGGGTATATTGAGGCAAACTGGAAAGGATTTTATTTAAATCTGTCATTTAAATATGTCATTGTCCTCAAGTTATTCTTCGTTATACAGAGCACATTTACAGCCTTATGTGGTTTAATGTCAGTCACTGTAAATCAATGTCAAATATTTTATGTGTTTGAAAAAGAAATCTCTTATGCTCACCAAGGCTGCATTTATTTGAAAAAATACTGCAAAAACAGTAAATAACTGTTTATTACAAGAAAATAATTGTATTTTTATGAAAATAACCGATCGTTTCGCTAGATAAGACCCTTCTTCCTCAGCTGGGATCGTTTACAACCACATTTGGGATCGTTTGAAGCCGCATTTTAACTGAATTTTGGAAGTTAAAACTCGGGGCACCATAGAGGTCCATTATATGGAGAAAAATGCTGAAATGTTTTCACAAAGACATGAACATCTTGGATGACAAGAGGGTGAGTACATTATCTGTACATTTTTGTTCTGGAAGTGGACTTCTCCTTTAATTTCACCGCGGATTCATTTACAAACAAGCCACAATTCTAGGTGTTTTTTTTTTTTTTTTTTTCAGAAAGATTGAAACTAAAAGATTATGCTGTGACGAATATATTGGATCTATATTGGAGCACCACACAAGTGTGAGTAACTGTTTTCATTACCTGGTCACTATTGCTGTCTGTCATTACAGATCGTTTGATATGTACTGAGTATTTATATGTTTTTAACCTAAATCACATCAGCGTCCATCTACATACACGACTTTTAGCCAATCATAGCAGTGGGTGTTTAGGCAGCACTGAACTTAAACAATGTCACTGAACCTAATAAAACTTGCATACTTTGCTGATTATTGCTGAAAATAGTCAGTCAATGTCATGTTTTGGGCTGTCACCAACAATTATTTTGGTAATAAAGTAATCAGCTGATTATCCTGACAATTCATCGAGTAAATGGATAATTATAATAATTTTTTTAGGTAATAAAAATAGACCTAAGCAAACAATAGGCTTTAAAATTACTTAAAATTCAGGCAATAATAATTAGTTAAAATAAAGTATGAAAAGCAAGTAATCATATGGTTTTATTGAACAAAATTGTGAAAATGCATAATATATTATGAATAAATAAGTAAACAGAACTAACATACATTATGTATTATATCAAAGGCCTGCAGAGAGCGCCAAAGGCCTGACGGTTGTTTTTACACCTTGATCTAATACTTGTTTAATATTGACTAAACAACATTCAAATGTCCACTTAATCTTTAATATGTGGCAATTTCTTTACGATAGTAATGCTACAGCCACTGGAATTTCTTTAATATGTGGACATAAAACGTGTAAACTAGTGAGGATTTAAGCAATGAACAGTTAGCATATTCATAAAGATATTGTATTCTCCTGTGTTTGCATAGGTTTGTAAATTATTTACCTTACAAATCTGATTAAATGGCGCACGTTTCGTTCCAAGATGAAAGTTATAGTAACTCAGCAATATGGAGAAATGGAGTTTGAGATGTAAATGATAATGGTTTGATTTTTAAATGGGTTTAATATATCATGCAGCCTTAGAAAACGGTCTAATAACACATTTCAAGAGTTCTCGTTCGTGGAATATGCGCCACTTCCCGTATTTTGCCGGTTACTGGACATGGGCAACATGCAGTGGAGGATTTTTTTTTTTTTTTTTAAACTGAGTACTTGAATTAAATCAAGGAATCGTGACAGCCCTACTATGGACTGCCAAAAGTTATAACAAATCGTTTGTGGTTGGCCAAACTGAACCAGGATTTCCAGGGCAAGAATCTTGACAACATTCGAGTTTGTTCTTATCATTTCCGGTCAGGTAGGTGAAATATTAGGCTAATATTTTATTAATACTGCTCGTACGTATCTTTACCACCTATTAACTTTAGTTTGTCAAAATATTGCGCCTTTTCCTGCTTACTAAGTCCTTTCCTATATGATTTAGCAGCTTACACAAGTGTTTTCCGTGGTTTAGACAGCTTAAATTAGCATAACAATGTATTCAGTAGTACATTAACTGTGCAATCCATGCTGTTGTTTACAACCGAGTATGACCGCACATACGGGTAACTGACCAAATCGTGACATATGTGCAAACCCTCTATAGCCTAATACTTTCACTTTTACTTCTAAATTATGATGGTTTTTGATGCAAACAGTTTTATAACATTATAAATGGACCTCGGAGAACAGTACAAAATAATTTTAAAAAAGGCAGTTCATAACCGCTATACAATATTTTGTTTGAATTTTACTTTAGAGTCAATAATCATACATTTTCCCCTCAGAAACGTTTCCCCTCAGCATGATTGTTATGTGATTGTCCCATGCACACCACCTTGAGTGGTTGAAAAATGACGCATCCCAAAACTAGGGGTCACTGTTGTGCTTCAATGGCACTTTTAATAAAACAGACATTTTATCTTCACAACAGCAATGTCTGGACATAAAGAGGAAGAGAAAATTGGGTCAGGGCTCTGTGTGCTGGCAGGCTGGTTGTTCTTGTTTGAGTTTGGAGTAGTTTAAAAGCAGACCAGGAAGGGCTATTGGACACAGTGTAGGGAAGACAAGGCAAGTGCTAGCGGTTCTCTCACATATATGACGGATGACGTTCAAAACAGCAAAAAGAGCCCTGACCGCTCATTTCAACCTTCCCGCACTCTCCTTTATTTACAGATAAAATTAATACATTCATTTATTTCACATAGTAACAAAGCTAATCAATCAATTTTTCGAATGATCTCTTTTTCATCCATCCAAAAAGTTCACATATCACATATCAGCATTCAAAATTCTTTCCTCTTTATGTTTTTCTCTCTTCTCATACAGTTTGTGACTCGTCTCTAAGAACCTCCTACTCTACTGTTTGCTTAAATCCCATAAAACAATATGTATAACTATATACAAGAGCATTAATCTCTAACTATACCATCACAAAACCATAACCTCAACCCTCCCACCCCACCCGCTTATCACCCCCCTCCCGAAAAGTCATATTCTGATGAAAAAGCTAAAAAAGGTGGGGGGAAAGCAAGGAAAAAACATGAATTGACTCCCAGTGTCTCACAAAACCATTTCTTGCGTCCTCCCCCATTCTAAAAGTGCATGCCTAGATTCAGCAATTGAAAATAAAATGCCTGTACAGAAAAAAACCTTTCTAAATCATTCGCCAAACGAGCGAACGTGGACACAGATCAGCATATTGGCAACGATAATCCTCTTTCTTCTTTTGGCAAGTGGTTTTTGAAGGTCTAAAAGATGTAGTGGAACAATTAAAGTGGGTCTCTGAGGCAGCAGCTGGTAATGGAGCAGTTTTGGGGAAACTGCTGTTAAAGTCAGAGGTGGCGGGGGCTGGGATGACCATTG
The DNA here is from genome assembly GCA_036247105.1 of Cirrhinus mrigala. Classification (NCBI taxonomy): domain Eukaryota; kingdom Metazoa; phylum Chordata; class Actinopteri; order Cypriniformes; family Cyprinidae; genus Cirrhinus; species Cirrhinus mrigala. Next base: position 15,216,691 of record CM070029.1, on the reverse strand, counting down.
TGATAGAGCTTCTGCTTGATGTGCACCATGTTTCCGCTGGAATCCTCCAGCTGCCGCAGCTGTGCGCGTCTACGGAGGTCCCGGAGGTTGCAGAACTGTGGCAACCACGACCAGGAAGGGGTATCTGTGAGCGGCACAGAGAAAAAAAAACAACGCATTAACGTCGGTGGAGTTCCATACGTTCCTAATGACTAGGCTAATGAGATGAGTTAAGAAAAGGAAGAAATGTACAGCTTACAATGAACCAGCATGTCTACACAATGTGTTAATGGAAACAGCGTGTGGGTCCAGACGTGGAGACCGGGGTAGAGGTATAGCGAAACCACAGAGAGTTCCTCAGACAGCCCCGCCTCTCACAACTAGCCCTGTTGGAAGTGTGTCAGTGTGTGTGAGAGGGAGGCGATGGGGGAGCGGGGGGTTATTTATAGCATTCCATGGGTATGCCATCCACTAGGACTGTCGTGAAGGGTATACAGAGGAAGGCGGTGAATAAGGGGTTTTTAAGCCTTGTAGCTGGATCAAAAGAAAGGGAGGAAGCGTTCATTGAAGAGATGAGTATTAAAGGGATTCAGTAGTACAGACAGTTCCTTTGTTTAAACAAAAGAAGGGTAGGGGATGTTGGCTGTAAGAAGACATTATTAGCACTTTTATAAGAATATGAAAAACATCTAAAAAATATTTAATATTTCATCGTGTTTTTTCCTATATTATTATTTTATTGACTGTAATATATTATTTAGTTTTTATTTTTACTGTTCTTTTCATTTTAGGTGCTTATTTTATTTATTTTTAACATTTTAACCTTTTACATCAATTCTGCTGTTTGGGGTTGGTTGGATAATTACATTCATTCTTAAAAATATGGATATACATATTCATCATAATATATTGAAGTATAAATGTAGAAAATATTTTAATTGTATTTTTCTCAAATTTTTAAATTAATTTTTTTTTACATTTTTATTGTTTTAAATTATTTTATTTACTGTAATATATTATTTAATTTTTATTTATAGATAATTTGTATTTACATTTTTATTTAATTTTTTAAATAAAATTATTTTATTGAAATTTTATTTATTTATTTTATTTATAATTACATTTTATTAATTAATTAATTATTTTTTTATTAATTGTTTTTTTTTTCATTTTTTTTAAATATTATTTTATTTACTGTAATATATTATTACTATATTTTTTTTTTTTATTTTAGGTGCTTTTATTTTATTTTATTTTTTTGAATGATTGTAACCTTTTAATTCACTTCTTAGGCTGTTTTGGGTTGGTTGGGGGGAGACTGAAACTGTAAAAAAGGATTGTCTGTACAAATAATTACATTTGTTCTTAAAGATATGGATATACATATTCATAATCTAAAATATATTAAAGTATAAATATACAAAATATTTTAAAATATGGATATGTATTTTTTTCTCATTTTTAGCATTTTTTAAAATTATTATTTAATCTACTGTAATATATATATTTTTTTCAGTTCAGGTGCTTATTTTATTTATTTATTTATTTTTATTTTTTAAAATGATTGTAACCTTTTAATTCACTTCTTCATGCTGTTTTGGGTTGATTGGGGAGAGACTAAAACTAAAAAAAAGCATTGTCTGTACAAATAATTACATTCATTCTTAAAAATATGGATATACATATTCATAATAAAAATATATCAAAGTAATATGTAAAACGTTTTATTAAATGTTTTTTTTTCTTAATTATTTTTTTTTTACTTTAATATATTATTTAATTTTTATTATTACTGTTCTTTTCATTTTAGTAGCTTATTTTATTTATTTATTTATTTATTTATTTATTTATTTATTTTAACATTTTACCCTTTTAATCCACTTCTTCTCAGGCTGTTTTGGGTTGGTTGGGGAGAGACTGAAACTGTAAAAAAGGATTGTCTGTACAAATAATTACATTCGTTCTTAAAAATATGGATATATTTATAATATAAAATATATTACAGTATTATTATATAAAATACTTTATTAAAATATAAATATTTTTTACTCTCATTTTTAATGCTTTTTCCTAAATTATTATTATTATTACTGTAATATATTATTTAATTTGTATTGTTACTGTTATTTTTTATTTTATGTGCTTATTTTATTTTTATTTTTATTTTTTAAACAATTGTATCTTTAATTCACCACTTCTTAGGCTGTTTTGGGTTGGTTGCAGGAGATTGAAACTGTCAGAAAGGATTGTCTGTACAAATAATTTCATTCATTCTTTAAAATATGGACATACATATTCATAATATGAAATATTTTAACGTATAAACATATACAATATTTTATTATTACAATATGAATCAGTTAACAGATACATTTTACCTGATCTGAACAGAAAATGATTATTAAAATGTAAAAAATATGTAATGTATAAAATATTTTATTACTATTATATTATAAGACTATAAAATAATATAAAATAAATAAAAGCTAAATGTAAATATTGAAATTATTACAGTATAAATCAGTCATCAGATAAATCACTCCTGAGCTAAACAGAAGAGTTCCAGCAAACAGTCAAAGCAATTAAATTTAATTCTAAAATAGGAAATGAGAGCTAAAATTTTAGGTATGTATCTCAATGCAGTGTATATGTATTGTGTGTGCGTGTGTGAGTATGACTGCACGCTTACACGTCTCGCCAACTTGCTCTCTCTATCCAGCTGCTCTTTGTCTATTTTTAGCACTCGCACAGTGCAAGGGTGCAAGTCTGTGTGTGTGTGTGTGTGTGTGTGTGTGTGTGTGTGTGTGTGTGTGTGTGTGTGCTGGTGGGGGTGGGGGCATGACAGCATCTCCCTCCCGCCTTCCTTTCCATCAGCCTCACCTTCACTCCCTATCCTGGTGAGGCTAAATGAGGCTGACCTGACATCAGCGTCACTATTTCACAGCTGTGGTGTGCTTTACTAGAGGGGCATCCCCAGTATTTTTTCACTCAGGTCATATCATATGGAAATACCATTTTATATTGGATAGAGATTAATATAAATGGTTGTAATTTTCCTCAGTGCTATTCAGAATGCAAATGTGAACTGACCTGAATATATTTTTTTACCTTGGCTAAATTGAAGGGATAGTTCACAAAAAATAAAAATGCTGTCATCATTTACTCACCCTCATGTCGTTCTAAAACCAATAAGATTTTGGCTAATCTTCGTAATTAATTATTATATTTTTAATAAAACCTAAGAGGTTTCTGTCCTTCCACAAAAGACAGGTAACCAAATTTAGATGATCTAAAAAGGCCATAAAGAAGTTGTAAAATTAATCTATATGATGGAGTGGTTTAATAAGTCCTGTGAAGAGATATTACTCTCTATTATGAACATTTAATTTAGGCTTTCATTTCCATTTTAACACACATGAATAGAGCTTTGTTGTTTACCATATATAATGTACTTTATGTAATGTGTACACTATCAGTCAAAAGTTTTCGAACAGGAACATTTTTAATGTTTTTTTTAATTTATTTATTTATTTTTTTTTTAAGACGTCTCTTCTGCTCACCAAGCCTGAATTTATTTGATCCAAAATACAGTAAAAATAGTAAAATATTTTTTTACTTTTTAAAGTAACTGTTTTCTATTTGAATATATTTTAAAATGTAATTTATTCCTGTGATTTCAAAGCTGAATTTTTAGCATCATTATTCCAGTCACATGATCCTTCAGAAATCATTCTAATATTCTGATTTGCTGCTCTAAAGACATTTATTTTTATTATTATGTTGAAAACTGCGGAGTAGAATTTTTCAGGTTTCTTTGATGAATAGAAATTTCAGAAGAACGTTTATCTGAAATAGAAATCTTTTGTAACATTATAAATGTCTTTATCATCACTTCTGATCAATATAAAGCATCCTTGCTAAATAAAAGTATTTCGATCATTTTTAAAGAATAAAATACATTTTAAAATATTTTCAAATAGAAAGCAGTTATTTTAAATAGTAAAAATATTTCACAATATTACTGATTTTTGCTGTATTTTCAATCAAATAAATGCAGGCTTAGTGAGTGGAAGAGAATTCTTAAAAAAAAAAAAAAAAAACATTAAAAATCTTATAGTTCAAAAACTTTTGACTGGTAGTGTAAGTGAAAGCCTAAATTAAATCTTTTCATCATATAAAGTTATTGTTTCACAAGTCAAACCGCTTGATTCATATAGATTAATTTCACAATGTCTTTGCAACCTTCTTGGTTTTTCTACATTTTGGATAGCTAGACTTTCAAGAGACAGAAAGCTCCCAGGTTTCATTAAAATATCTTAATATGTGTTTCTTGAAGATCATTGTTGCGGTGAGACACTACAAGTAATGCAAGTTATGTAATCAGATTAATTTTTTCAAGTAACTAGTAAAGTACTACTTTTAAATTTACAATGAAATATCTGAGGTACTTTATTTGCAAGTTATTTTATTTCCTCATTTATTCACTGACATCTCTCCTCCAGTGTTGAGAGAAATTGGAAATGAAGTGCAGAGGCAGAGTTACTTCCTTCAGCCTGAGGCTTATAAATTATACTTTTGGTGTGAAAGAGCCCATTCAGTTTCCAAATATATAACATTTGGGTTTTTTGTTATTAAAAAAACAATTGTGACCCTGGACCACAAAACCAGTCTTAAGTAGCACGGGTATATTTGTAACAATAGCCAAAAATACATTGTATGGGTCAAAATGATCGATTTTTCTTTTATGCCAAAAATCATTAGGATATTAAGTAAAGATCATGTTCCATGAAGATATTTTGTAAATTTCCTACCGTAAATATATCAAAACTTAATTTTTGATTAGTAATATGCATCTCCAAGAAAGGCTGACTTTATAGGCGATTTTCTCAATATTTTTATTTATTTTATTTATTTTTTTTGCACCCTCAGATTCCAGATTTTCAAACAGTTGTATCTTGACCAAATATTGTCCTATCCTAACAAACCAAACATCAATGGAAAAACTTGACCCTTATGACTGGTTTTGTGGTTCAGGGTCACAAATAAGCAAGCCCAGTTCAGGTGACGAAAAGTAATGGAAAAGTAACGTAATGCATTACACTGTTGAAGATTAACCAAAGCCTTATGCGACTGGAATGACATGTGGTGAGTAGATGATGACAGAATTTTCTTTTTCTTTTTCAGTTGAACTATATCTTCAGTATGTAATAATATTTCTCACACAATGTTCTGGAATACTTGATTCCGATTGGTCAGTTGCTGCATTCCGCAATTTGATATTTTCATACATTTCGCTATCGTCCAACTCTATATATCAGCCCCTCCTCCAAAACCGAAACTGGCTTTAATTTCTCTCATATGTGACCCCAGACTATAAAACCAGTCTTAAGTCGCTGGGGTATATTTGTAGCAATAGCCAAAAATACATTGTATAACTCAAAATTATTGATTTTTCTTTTATGCCAAAAATCATTAGGAAATTAAGTAAAGATCATGTTCCGTGAAGATATTTTGTAAAATTCCTACTGTAAATACATCAAAACTTAATCTTTGATTAGTAATATTTATTATCAAGAACTTCATTTGGACAACTTAAGGTGATTTTCTCAATATTTTGATTTTTTTGCACCCTCAGATTCTATATATTCAAATAGTTGTATCTCAGCCAAATATTGTCCTGTCCTAAAACCATACATCAATGGAAAGCTTATTTATTCAGCTTTCAGATGATGTATAAATCTCAATTTCCAAAAATGTACCCTTATGACTGGTTTTGTAGTCCAGGGTCACACCACAGAATCACTATTTCTAATTTCATACAAAGCCCTTTGCACTTCAGTTACTGATTGTAGTGAAAACAACCTAATATTTTTTCATTTTAATATATTTGTAATGTTTTTGTACATTGTCATGAAAGCTTGGATCAAATTGCTTACACATTTCACGTCCACTTATTTATTTGCTGAGTATAATGGGGCAACGCACATTTAGACGCTCATTGTTGCTAAATAACCTCTGACTGACTAACCATCCCATGACGCGAACCGTTAATTACTAAATAGTTAGTGGCCACATAAATATATTCTGTTCTTCCAAGCTTCTAACCTGTCACTCTCCTTGACCCATAATAACCATCAAAAGTTCATCCGGTGAACACAATAATCATATTCAAACTAAAAGCGTACCCTATAAGGGACTATTTACATATTCTGCCACAGCCTATGTACCTCCTTGCCCTCAAAGGACCACGGACAACTGTTATAAACAACTGCTGTGCTGCCTGCGATTCGGTTACACTGAGTGAAAGCCTGCTGTTAATTTCTGCAGCCACAGTCTTCATCTTAATACATTCATTACTGGGGGTGATAATAACAGGGCAGAAGGGGAGCGCTGACAGCTGATGAAAATGAAAAATGTAGGTGTGTAAATGTTTGGGGACAGAAAATTGAATTTTGGGAGTGTTTGGAAAAAAATATGTTTATTAACATAAAACCAATACAGTGGGACACATTTTAAAGATGGTTTTATAAATTGATAAGGATTTAGGATACAAATCTGGGTATATATATCACTCTAACACACCAAATGCTAATCATTTTGTGAGATTAGACATCACTATAAAAAATTTTCGAAGTTGCAAATAAAACAAGGATTACTAGAGTTTTAGCCTTTTTACTTAAAAATTTTAGTGTTACTTCATTTTTCTTTGTAATTTTATTAATTTACTTAAAGGAGAAGTCCACTTCCAGGACATAAATTTACAGATAATGTACTCACCCCCTTGTCACTTAAGATGTTCATGTCTTTTTTTCTTCAGCCGTAAAGAAATGATGTTTTTTGAGTTAAACATTTTAGGATTTTTCTCCATATAGTGGACTTATATGGTGCCCCGATTTTGAACTTCCAAAAGGCAGTTTAAATGCAGCTTCAAACGATCCCAAATGCGGTTGTAAAAGATCCCAGCCGAGGAAGAAGGGTCTTATCTGGCAAAACGATTGGTTATTTTCATTAAAAAAATATAATTTAAATAATTTTTAAACTTAAACGCTTCTCTTGTCTTACTCTCCCTGAACTCTGTTTATTCTGGCTCAAGACAGTCAGGGTACGTCGAAAAACTCCAATCGTATTTTCTCCCTCAACTTCAAAAATCATTTTAAAATCATCCTACATCGCTGCAGAAGTACCGACCCAGTCTTTGCAAAGTGAACATGCAAAGAAGATCAAACACCCTTAACAAAAAAGGTAAAACAGCAATATAGGACGCTTTTGAAGTTGAGGGAGAACATGAGATGGGAGTTTTTCGACATACCCTAACTGTCATGAACCGAAAAAAACAGTCCAGGCAGAGTAAGACAAGACGAGCATTTGACATTAAAAATTCTATTATTTTTATGAAAACAACCGATCGTTTCCTTTGGCTGGGATCGTTTACAACCGCATTTGGGATCATTTGAAGCCGCATTTAAACTGCATTTAGGAAGTTCAAAATCGGGGCACCATATCAGTCCATTATATGGAGAAAAATCCTGAAATGTTTCCCTCAAAAAACATAATTTCTTCATGGCTGAAGAAAGACAGACATGAACATTTCGGATGACAAGGGGTGAGTACATTATCTGTCAACTTCTCCTTTAAGTTAAAACAGTTTTGACACCAATTTACTTTAAATTAACTACACAAGCCGTGTTCATATTGTCATTCACATTTAAGGCACTTATTCTTCACAGTAAAGTGTTTGACGTCAATTCTTTAGTTTTTCAAAATACAGTAACCAGTGTTTGTTTTATGCATCCATTTAAATCTTGCACACAAAACATGGCATTTATTTGAGCAAGGAAACAACACTCAGCGACTCACGTTAAACAAAATATAATGCCAAAAAACACACCAATAGCATTACGTCTATTCATAACATTAAAAAAATGGTCACATAACGGAAGAAAACTTGATTTCATTGCATAAAAAGAAATGGATGAACACTCACGTACTCTATAAGCTATAATTTCATTTTCTGTAACCAAATCTGTGTTCCTACAAGAACATCTTTTGTCGTTTACATCTATCCCCACATATGCTTTCCATATACTCTTGGTTACAATGTTCTTCCCACTCACCATAATAGCGACTGGCTCTCCAGGCCCTCACAGCACAGTGCAAAGCTCCATCCAGCCACAACAACAGCCAGCTGATACAGAAGCCCAGCAACAGCCCCAGCATGAGGTCCATCTCCTGTTTGGTCACACTGTCACTCACAAAGTAATTCTCAGACGAGTCCACGAGCGAATGGTCTCCGTCATATGGAATTACGTAGTGAACATGATGCCTAGGGCAGAGAGAGGAAAACTGTTTAGAGGTCTACATTCAGCAGCAAAAAGTGACAGACAGACAGATTAAAAATAAAATGATAAAGAAAAAAATAAATGAGGAGGTAAGTACATACAATATTATGTCAATTACACAAACGCTTGCTGTAATAATGCTCTCTGATACTATTTGGATCCAACTGAGCTCAGTCAAGCTGGGTTTGTTGCCTTGGAACATACAAGTGCATTGAACATATGGTTTGGCACACAGCTGTTACAAATAATGCCATATTACATTTTTGTGTTGTTTGTGGAGGTCTGTGGGAGAATGCTTTTCTTATAATTCATACGAATTAAAAAAAAAGTGTCTTAGATAAGGGTTAAAAGACTATGGATTTGTAACGCTTCATCTGGTTTTGTTATGTAAAAATGACAGTACATGATACCAAATTTCTTTATGAGTATTACTAATTCATGTAAAGAAAATTGACTTATGGTAAGTTTGTATAGGCCTGTAACTTATATGCAGCCTTGATCCTAAGCAACATAATGCCTCAAAGCTCAAATAAATATATTTGAACCACAAAATACACACACACACATATATATATATATATATATATATATAAAATATAAATATATTTGGACCACAAAACCAGTCATAAGTATGCCAACAATACATTATATGGGTCAAAATTATCGATTTTTCTTTTTATGCCAAAAATCATTAGGATATTAAGTAAAGATCCTGTTCCATTAAGATATTTTTTTAAATTTCTTACCGTAAATATATTAAAACTTAATTTTTGATTAGTAATATCAAAAATTATGCATTGCTAAGAACTTAATTTGGACAACTTTAAAGGCGATTTTCTCAATATTTTGATTTTTTTATGTACCCTTATGGCTGGTTTTGTGATCCTGGGCCACATATTTGTGAAAAAATTTAAAAATTAAAATCCAAAAAGTATTTTGAACCTCTTATATATATATATATATATATTCATTTTAATCAAGAGGGCAAAAACTACTACGGTTGCAAATTTAAGACAAAAAGTAGGAAAAAGTTATAAAGATATTAATTTACATAATAAAAGGAAATAAAAGAGATAAGTTTTGCACATTAGATATTGATTAACACTTTGACTGATGAAGAATGATAAATGCTATCTATTAATGACAATGATTATCTATAAACTAGGTTTACGTTTCATGTATGTGCAAATAATTCACACGAGAGTTTTATGCCTTGTTTCTGCAAATATCAGGACACTGGGCAAGTTTTCACTGACCATGACCCATTTATAATGCTCTTGGTCCTGATATGTGACACAGAATATACTCTATGTTTGGAAAGAGATGAAATCATTAATTAACAGATCTTCACCAACAATACAGTGTTCATACATGCATTTCTAAATGAGAACAATTATGATTTAACCTAATTTACTACGGTCAGATGTTCTTACATCAACTTGTAATCAACAGATGTAGCTTGAACAGAAACTAACAAGTCAATAGTAAACGATAGTCCTGTATGTCAACATAAAATACAAAATTGTCTATCTGTGTGTAAAAAAAGAAAAAAACAAAAAAAAGAATATTTATACATTTTGGTCCTAAGCTTTTTTTTGTACTACTAAACATCACAAAACTGCATTTACTACCATGTGCATTAACTCAACGCAATCCTATTAAAATCACATTTTATTTCAGTAATATCAACGTGATTTTATGGCTAACACACGCACTCAAAAGAACAACATCTCTGACTGTGCTTGGAGAAAAATCACACCTTGATACGCAGAAAGAAAAAAAAAAAAAGACACAAGCCTGGAAATCAAGGAGAATTCTCCTACTGAAACACCGACGCAAAGCAACAGTAGCTGCTCAGTATTGATAAACCATTCGAATTACGCCCAAATTATGACATAAACCCCGCGAATACACATATGAGGCCTTTAATGTGACAATCTCCGATTGGATAAATGAGATGAAATGGAAAAGACAGTGTTTCGAGGGCTGGAGAATAGCTCAGGCCTAAGAGCTCTTAGTAATAGATGGGGAAAGCTGTCAATTTCTGGCTCTCTTCTAGAATTCAGTTCATTATTAACGCTTGGGTTTTTTACCTTCCACAGTTGCAATGACAGACGCGGTCTTCCCCTCGTAAATGCGGTAAGATGTAGTTGTGAAAGCGGTCCAGGAGTGCGTTCATGTCCATTAAACACGCTATCGCCTGCAAAGAACCATTCGAGTCAACCGGGACATGACAAGCAGTATTGGAACACAGCAACCGCTACATGACCTGGTACTGTGACCACTGCAGGGGAAAATACACATTACATTTCCACATCAGCCAGTAATAGACACAAGTAGCGTTGTGCTGTCTTAATGAGATTTCTAAATGGACTTTCAGCGGTCCACGCTCTCGTTAAGCCCCGATTTCACTTTGAAAATGACAGAAATGCACAATTGTGAAGTGCTTAGGCAGGCGAAAGGTCTTACCATGACAACTGAAGCACCGAGGATCATAAAAATCATGGTGGTTGTGATCATATGCATCAAAACTTCCGAACTCGCCTTTCCTCTTCCCCAGTCTGCTCAACAAATCCGGTTAAACTAAAAACATGCCGTCCCGGGAGAAGACGCTCATGGATGCGCCCTCACCGCTACACCTGCCTCAGTCCTGAGCCCGCCAGATTCGGGAGCGTTCTTAAGGCGCATAGGGTTAGGATGAGCCGATCTCTCTATCCCAGCGTACGAGCCTACACGCGCATTCACACGGTCTTCACCCACATCCAGCGATACGTTCCCCCAGTGCTGCAGTTGAATCCGCCTCAGCCGTGCGGTTGGGAGGGAGCTGAGGAGGAGAGCGTCCTAGTCTGATTACTGATGCTGCTGCTGCCTCTCTCCTCCTTCGCGTTCTTCCGACGCCGCTGGAAACGTCTTGCGAAAACGAGCGATGCCAGGATCAGCTAGCTCTCTCGTATATCTGTCTAGGAGTTCACGTCTAGTAGAGCTTAGATTCGTCTTCGAGCCTTTATTTGTAGAAACGTGTAGTCGGCTTTACATATCTGCTGCTATCGCCACACTGTATGTGGCAAGCCCTTTTAACATACATTCCTTAATATGGAACTAGTTCTTGCATATATGAAATGTATTATTTACACACCCACACACACATGTAAGAATTTCTAATTATTTTGAAAGAAATTTCCCCTAATTTATGACTTTTTAATGATTTTGAAAGAAATTTCCCCTAATTTATTTGATCAAACACAGTAGAAACAGTACTAATATTGTGAAATGTTATTTCATTTGCAAACAACTGCTTTCTATTTCAGTTGGTACTGTCTAAATTAGCACATTAACGCAGGTGATTCATTTTTCTCAGTTTAATGCATTAAAAATATTTAACTCAGTTAACGGAGATGCGGGGCTAGGGTTGGCCACCCCACTTACAACTGCTGCTTCTGTCTCCTTTTTTCTTGACAATTAGCGTCTTAACGATCACATCAAATGGGAGATGTTTCAGACTCACACTCCAACTTTCGCTAGTGCTAGGTGCTAGTCAAATGAGCATGGAAAAGGTACTGTGCTCTTCGATTGCATGCACAAAGCACAATAGCAGAGACTTTTTAAGACCTGCAGTGGGTCAGAAAAGATAAAGAGAGTTGTGCAAAAATAAAATGTGTGTCAGATCTGTCATGTTCAGCAGGCAGGCAACTAAGCTGATAACCCAGCTGTTGTGAGGTCTGTTAATCAAAGAGCAAAAGAAAAAAAAGAAAATCAGTAACTTTTGTAGCTTTAAGAATTTAGATTTTTTTAGGATTTAGGATCTAGATGTGATTTCGAATTTAGTATTTGATAACTTTATTCAATTTCTTTATATTTCCTACTCGCTAAAGGGCACATAAATAGTCATGAAAAAAATGCTATTAAACAAAAATTTTAAATATACTGTCTTTATGTTGTTTGTACATAAATTTGAAGATTGAATGTGAAATTATTGCACTATAAAGGTGTAGTTAAAAACTTTAATGTTACGTGGGATTCATTGCGATAAATCGCAATTAATTTTACAAAAAATATGCGATTAATTGGTTAATTTTTTTAATCGACTGACGGCACTAATTTTTACATATTTTAAAATTTAATTTATTTTTGTGATTGCACAGCTGAATTTTCAGCAGCCATGACTCCAGTCCTCACTGTCACATGATCCTTCAGAAATCAATTGAATATGCTGATTTGCTGCTCAAGAAACATTTATTATTATCAACACTGAAAAAACTTGTGCTGCTTTATATTTTTATGGAAACTAATCTATCTATCTATCTATCTATCTATATATACAAATTATTTTAACAATATAATTATTGCTATTTTTTAAGTTTAACTGGAAAAAAAAAACTGAAATAAAACTTACTTGTCAAAAATTGAAATAAATATATACTAGTTTTTTTTTTAATTCGTTCTAGTATCTGTTCAGTTATTTAGTTGCATATAGCTAAATAATATTTAAATAACAAAAAATATTACTTAAACTAAGGCAAGAACCAGCAACAACTGGTTTTTAGATAAGAAAAGGGAATAGCTGATTTCAAAATCACCCGCTGTCTGAATAGTAGTATGTTCAAATACATATCTGAAAAACAGTATGTGAAAAGTACCAGATGACCTACTACTTCTGCTGAGATCCTAGCCACCTTTTTCTTAAACTTGGAAGTAAGCCTATGGGTGATATTTCTGGTTCATTATCCACTATAGGGAAATAACGAGAAGAATAACAAAGTGCAGTAAACGGTAAAACTGTTTGCACTACAAACCAGTGTGTTCATAATTAAAACAATGCATTAAAAATATGGTAAGACACACCAATTTGCAATATCACGCACCAAAACTGTTTTGTACAGCTTAAAAAAGCCAGATGCGGTTAAGACCGGAAGCCAGACCCATAAAATTTACAAATAGATGCTCCAACTCTTATGGGAATAAAAAGGTGGATAATGCCATCATAAAGTCACTGCAGTGAAACGACGCGACGCTGGTAGGTCACGTGACAGTAACAGCATGGCGGATGAAGTACATCCGAATTGAGTGAAATATGGAGTAAGTTTCAAACCAAATATAATTGCTACTGGACATTATGCAAATTTGGGTGCGAATCAGAGAACAGAAAGATACTAGCTAGTTTTAAGGAATAATGTTAAAATGGCTTGCCATACACTGTAGGTTTTTGTTGATAAAGTAGGCTTCTTTAGCCAGCATACGATCAGTTTCTTCTTTCTTAATATCCATTTGGGTTTATATGCAGAATCTGCCATCGCAGTGTTATACCCTGCTATTTGATCCATGGCAGCCAGGAGCGTTTCATACCCATCTCCTGGCGGTGCGTGAGCGTAATGTGTGCGTGAGAGGGGTGGGGGGAGAGACAGAGAGGGGGTTTGGGTGGGGAGTGGTAGAGACTTGACTAATTCACTTTTCCCGTAAAAACACGGCTGATCTTTTTCAATTAATGAAATGCACTACATTATATAGGACAGCCATCCTCCAAGGAGCGTGTAGTTTTTCCCAACCCATCCTCACGCCCCCTCACGCGCTCTGCAGTTCATATTGCGCCATTTCGTTTAGCCCATAACGATTGTTCAGCTTCTGAATCCCACCTCAATGTTCCCGATGATTGGCACGTTAACTAACACATGTGAAAGGACCTTGACCGAATATACAAAGCCCTGACTGACTTGGCAGGAATTCAAGCTTTAAGTCTTAACTCAATTTCCTACTTGATGCACTTCAGTTTCTTTCCAGAGCGCGCTGTAATGCAGAGTTATAACTGAAACGCAACCAAATCCATTCTGTTGTACAACAACATGCTGTGACAAGTGAAAATGCGTTATTAGTGACTTTTTTAAACGATCTTTTCATGCAGAACTAGATGCTATTTTTAGTTTTAACTATTATACACTAATTCATTAAAGCTAATATACTGATGACACATCTTCATCTGTGAAGGTCACCGAGAACATGCCACGATGTCCCCCACATTCAGCAGCAAGGCATTTCAGCACCCTGGAGAGCAGCACAGTAAAGATTTACTGCTGACCACCATCAAACTCTCTCTCTCTCTCTCTCTCTCTCTCTCTCTCTCTCTCTCTCTCTCTCTCTCTCTCTCTCTCTCTCTCTCTCTCGCCGATTCTCCATCTCACTCAATAAGCTGACACAGTGTGAATGTAGACTGAAATGGAGAAAGAATTAGTTTTTGTAAAAATCTGAAAATGCTCCAATTTATCTTGTACAATAATGTTTAGATTACTTGGAATAATTTTTGCAACTGCTCTTCCTTTGCAAACCTCATATCAAATAGAAAAATAAATGTACATTTGTATTTTTTTATAAGTAAAAAAATAAATAAAATATTTTTGCTTTTTAAACATTTTTAAAAATATAATATAAAATATAAATAATAATTTTGTATTATTCATCTATATATATGTATGTATGTATATATATATATGTGTGTGAGTCTGTATATATATATATAGATATATACACACATACATACGCTACCAGTCAAAAGTTTTTGAACAGTAAGATTTGAGCAGTAAGAAACCTTTTCTGCTTACCAAGCCTGCATCTATTTGATCCAAAGTACAGCAAAACCAGTAAAAATTTGGAATAGTTTTACCATTTAAAATAACTGTTTTCTATTTGAATATACATTATTTTAAAGTGTAATTTATTGCTGTGATTTCAAAGCTGAAATCTTTTTTTAGCATCATTATTTCAGTCACATGATCCTTCAGAAATCATTATAATATTCAAATTTGCTGCTCAAAAATATTTATTATTCATATTCATATTCATATTATTATTATTATTATTATTATTATTATTATTATTATTATTATTATTATTATGTTGAAAACAGCAGAGTAGAATTTTTTCAAGTTTCTTTGATGAATAGAAAGTTCAGAAGAACAGCATTTATATGAAATAGAAATCTTTTGTAACATTATAAATGTCTTTATCATTACTTTTGATCAATTTAAAGCATCCTTGCTAAATTAATTTCTATAATTTCTTTCCAAAAAAAAAAAAAAAATGTTACAAAAGTTTTTTTTTTCTTTTTTTTTTTTTTTCAGATAAATGCTGATCTTTGGATCTTTTCATTCATCAAACTCAATAATAATAATAATAATAATAATAATAATAATAATAATAGTAATAATAAATGTTTCTTGAGCAGCAAATCAGCATATTAGAATGATTTCTGAAGGATCCCGTGACACTGAAGACTGGAGTAATGATGCTGAAAATTTAGCTTTGATCACAGGAATGAATTACATTTTAAAATATATTAAAATAGAAAGCAGTTATTTTAAATAGTAAAAATATTTCACAATGTTACTGCTTTTGCTGTATTTTGGTTTAAATAAATGCAGGCTTGGTGAGCTGATTATTAAATATTATAAATATTTTTAAAATAATTTTTTAGTTTTCTCAGTTACATTTAAAAGATAAATAACATAATACACAAAAATAATACTTCTATTTTGTCATTTGCTCATTCTCCATAAGTTAAAAAGCATGATATCATAATATAAATGATTAATAATCATTAAAAAAGGCAACTTTTTTTGCATAATTTTAACTAAATTGCAATATGTGAACACATATCTTAAAAGGGAGTATTTTTATTTTCATGTTTTGTTTTGTTTTTGTTTTTTATAAATCTTCTGATGATATATAGTCATAGTCAAAGTAGAAATGTGTATCAAAATTAGCAATGTCTATTAAAGTTCAGCAAAAACATAAAAAATAAGATATGGTACTTGCTACAAAAAATCCTTAATTATTATAGAATTACTCAAATATTAATGTGAAATAATTATGTATTTGTGTTATGGAGTCTTTTATTCATGAGGTTTTATTTTGCACTAATATGTTTCTTGTTCTACGGTCGCTTGCTTCACCCTGCGGCTTATCCTTGGACGTCACTTCCGCTGCAGTTCACAGCGTTGTTGATATTAAAAGTAGGCTGTACACATGACAGAAACAATGGTTGTACTACCTAAATGAATTACCAAATGAAATGTCATACAACGTTATTTATATCACAAGTTTCAGAAACGCCCTATCACAGTAAGCGGTAAAGTAAACCGTCATTTTAAAAGGACCGAAATTTATCTTAACGACAATAACAACTAGCAAACTTACCGGTGCTGTTACATGGCAACTGTCAAAGCTGACAGACGGCTGGTTTCTGCATGTTCAGTCACAAATTACATCTCACAAACTATCAAAGAGGTACAGACGCATATTAATTTAATTAATCATTCAAATCAAAGAGTAGTTGTAATCGCGAGTCGCTGTATACACTTTTGATTAATGTTTTATTTTTCGTTTTTCGCCTTTGTTCATTAAAGTGTTTTAATATTTATGTCTTTCAGAATGATCAAGAGTTTGCCCAAAGATGTTCAAGCACAGCTGCGCTCTGGCGTTACCATTTTCTCATTGCAGCAATGTGTGGAGGAGCTCATATTGAACAGCATCGATGCTGGAGCAACATGTGTGGCTGTCAAAGTAGACATAGATGCCTGCAAGCTGCAGGTGATCGACAATGGCTCGGGAATGTGCCAGGAGGACATGGAAAGAGTGGGTCTGCGATACAACACAAGCAAATGCAGCTCGCTGGAGGATCTTGAAAACCTCCGCTTTTATGGTTTCAGAGGAGAAGCGATTTCCAGCATAGTCGCTCTTGCAGAAATGGTCGAAATAACATCTAGGACTAAGATGTCGCTGAAAACACATGTTAAAACTTTTAATGAAACAAATGCATTTAAGGTTGTCGAAGCTCAAAACGTTCGTCCCTCCGTAGGGACGACCGTAGCAGTCTACAATCTCTTCCACAACATGCCAGTTAGAAGAAAGCGAATGGATGGTGTTTTAGAAACAGAACGCATCCGCCAGAGAGTAGAGGCCATATCTCTGATGCACCCTTCTGTGTCATTTACGGTGAAAAAAGAAAATTCAGCCCACATGATGGTGCAGCTCTCCAAAACAAGCAGCACCTATTACAGGTTTGTGCAAATTCATGGCTTGAGCAGAGCTCAAAAGCTTGGAGAGGTCAGTTACGTCCATGAGCAGTTCGAAATGACCGGTCATATCGGCCGTGAGGGTCACTACAATAACAGCTTGCAGTTCCTGTTTGTAAACGGAAGGCTTCTTCTGAAAACACGCATTCATAAAACACTCAACTGCCTTTTGAAGAGAGTAAGCAGACAAAACAACACCCCGACTGCAAATCCGTTAACATCGAGCCCCAAACAAAGAGGCGGATGTGATCTCCATGGCGTCTACGTGTTGAATATCAAATGCCATTACTCAGAGTATGACATATGCCTCGAACCAGCCAAGTCTTTGATAGAGTTCAAAGACTGGGATAATGTGCTCATCTGCATTGAAGAAGGGGTCAAAGCATTCCTTACGAAAGAAAACCTGGTGACAGAGTTTTCCATGAATGGGAATGATGGTCAATCAAGTAGCCCAGTGAGGAATACAGAGACTCCTGTGGCAGCACAAAACCTCAGTGCTGAGAAAACACGTGAAGCGTGTGAAGCGTGTGATGCGCTGTCTGAGATGAAGGATATTGCAAGTGGTGCAGATGTTCAAATGTTGGAGAATTTGTCAACAAACACTGACACCTTCT
Organism: Cirrhinus mrigala; assembly: GCA_036247105.1. NCBI lineage: Eukaryota > Metazoa > Chordata > Actinopteri > Cypriniformes > Cyprinidae > Cirrhinus > Cirrhinus mrigala. The sequence goes on along the minus strand of CM070029.1, from coordinate 15,198,697 downwards.
TTAGTGAAGAATCAGATGGAGAAAAAGCACTTCAGGCTGATTTGCCTTTGCAGACCATGTTTGCAGATCCTACAGAAATGAATAACAATTGCAAAGAAGATGAAATTGCAGTTTGTCCAAATGTAAGTCATAATGATTCACCAGTTAACAACGACAACATTGTGATGGGAAGCAAAAACCAAAAGATTTCAGTTGTGGATGGAAAAGAGGCACAAGATAGTTTGAAAAAGTTCTGCTTCCCAAATAAAATTTCTCCGGAAAAGAGGAAGTTGCCTGTAAATGTCACTGAAGAAGACAAACATGGTTTTTACGCTTGCAACTCAAAGACTTTCAAGGCTGCGCCGTGTCGTAAATTAGCTCTGTCTTTTGAAACGGGATCTCTTGACAAGTTCAAAAGGTTGTTTGGGAAGGACTCTGAGAAAAAACAACCGAGTACGGAAAAAACAAGCCTTTTAAATCCACCATCTTCTAGAAAATCCAATGACTGCTTTGTAGGATCTGCTTTGTGTTTGGAAGATTTAGACAAGGACCTGCTGAGGAACATTTCAGGAGCTCGTTCTCCATATAGTTCTGAATGTTCTGCTGAATCTTCATCATGGAAGAAAGCAGACAAACTATCATTGGCCGCCAAATGTTCCTATTTAAAACGTGACAAGAACCCATTCAACAAGGTCAGTAGAGATACAGACTTTCTTACTATGGAAAATTCATCTTTCCCAGCTGTGCAAGACTCACACTTTGATGAAAAGTCCTGTAATTTAGAAGAAAGCCTCTTAGATGATGTTTTATTTGGATCCACTCCAGTTGTTGATTCAGTTGTCCATGATTCTTCTAAAGACTTGCCAATCTTCACTCTAAATGAGCAGGACACAACAATACCGGACACTTCCTCCATTTTAGAAGACTCACACCTCTGCAACAAGAATGAGACTTCCTTTGTAGGAAGTGTGAACTGTGTTGATGAAGCCAGCGTAACTTCTCAGCATGATCATCAGTGCGGCAACAGAGGAAATGAAGGTCAGGCTACAAATGAAAGTGTTGAAACAGTCCCAGTGTCCAGCAGCTGGCTGGCTCATTATGACAGTTGGTTAGGAAAGCTGGTTTATATCAACCAAGTTACAGGGCTCAGCAAATACAACTCTCCTCCTGTGGAGGAGACTCAAGTGCCATGTACCACAGATGTCACTAACATGGCGGTCAGTGTTATTTCAAGAACAGGTGGGAGAAATTCAGTGAGCCGTTTTTGGATCGCTAATGTAGAGATATTTATTTTATAATCAGCTTCTCTTTGCTCATAGGATTTGAGTACAGGTGTTATCCATTTCACACAGACATTGTACTTCCCTTTCTGCCCAAGCCCAGAGCAGAAAGAGCCCTTAACTCAGGGATAGACAGCAGAGGTACAGCTCTAGACTGACATTAGGACTGAAATAAGCTTTTTAGTGCACATTAACTAATTGTTTTTCTTCTTACTCTTTTAAGAGGATGCCCAAGGTCCCGATTCACTGTCGACTTTATTCTCAGAATGGAGTAATCCAGTGTTCATACGGCCTCCCGAGGTAAAAAGACTACTAATGTAATGTATTGTACTGTATTGTATTAATTAATTAATAAATATTAAATAAATTAAAAAATAAATTTTATATTTTATTTATTTTGTTTACACTGCCAGTCAAAAGTTTTTGAACAGTAATATTTTAATGTTTTTTTAAACGAAGCCTGCATTTATTTGATCCGATGTACAGCAAAAACAGAAAAATATCGAAATATTTTTACTAATAAAAATAAATGTTTTCTATGTTAATATATTTTAAAATGTAATGTATTCCTGTGATTTCAAAGCTGATTTTTTAGCATCCAGTCACATAATCCTTCAGAAATCATTCTAATATTCTGATTTGCTGCTCAAAAAACATTTATTATTGTTTTTATTATGTTAGAAACAGCTGAGTAGAATTTTTTCAGGTTACTTTGATGAATAGAAAGTTCAGAGAAATAGAAATCTTTTGTAACATTATAAATGTCTTTATCACCACTTTTGATCAATTTAAAGCATCCTTGCTAAATAAAAGTATTAATTTCTATAATTTCCTCTGAAGGATCATGTGACACTGAAGACTGGAGTAATGATGCTTAAAATTTAGCTTTGATCACAGGAATAAATTACATTTTAAAATATATTCAAATAGAAAGCAGCTATTTTAAAAAGTAAAAATATTTCACAATATTACTGCTTTTGCTGTATTTTAGGTCAAATAAATACAGGCTTGGTGAGCAGAAGAGAATTCTTTAAAAAAACATTAAAAATCTTACTGTTTAAAAACTTTTGACTGGTAGTGTATATATGTTCTATTTTATTTATTTAATTAATACTTATTTAAATTATTTAGCATTAATCGACTCATATCCTGTTCATTTTTCTGAAAAGGTTGCTGTGGATGTAACCAGCGGTCAAGCTGAGGGTCTTGCTGTGAAAATCCACAATATTCTTTACCCCTACCGGTTTACCAAAAATATGATCCACACAATGAGGGTAAGTATTTTTACTCTTCCTCTCTTTTTGTGCATCGGGAAACTGACATGCTAAAATAGCAATGTCACAAAGCGTAGCCTTTTCTTATGTGGCTGAAAATTAATCTAAGATTGTGTTGTTGTATTTTTACCTCAGGTCATCAATCAAGTGGACAAGAAGTTCCTTGCTTGTTTGATAAATACAACAGAGCCGGAAGCCTCTGAAAGCAGTACAAATGAAGGTGCCGCAGGCTGAAAACCATTACGTTGAATGTTGTGATGATGTCCTAAACATTTGTCATTGCTTTCACCTGCAGGAAGTCTTCTAGTGTTGGTTGATCAACATGCTGCCCATGAAAGAGTACGATTGGAGGGGTTGGTAACAGGTAAATGCTAATGATTTAAGGGTTAAACACTACCATTCTAAAAGTTTGGGACCAGCAAGTTTTTTTTTTGGAAAGAAATAAATACTGCATACTGCAAAGTTGCAGAAATTAAATAAAAGAAACAGTAAAAAAAAATGTTTCCACAAAAATATGAAGCAGCACAACTGTTTTCAACATTGATAATAACGTTTGGGATCAGTAAGATTTTTATTGTTTTTTTAAAGAAGTCTTTTCTGCTCATCAAGGCTGTGTTTATTTGATCCACAGTACAGCAAAAACAGTATTATTGTGGAATATTATTGCAATTTAAAATATTGGTTTTCTGTTTTAATATACCTTAAAATAAAATGTATTCCTGTGATGCAAGGCTATATTTTCAGCTTCATTACTCCAGTCTTAAGTGTCACATGATCCTTCAGAAATCATGCTAAAATGCTGATTTATTATCAATGTTGGAAACGGTTGTGCTGCTTAATATTTTTTAGGAGCCAGAACCAAACATTTTCAGCATTTGATAAATAAAATGTTAAAAAGAACATTTATTTAAAATAGAAATCTTTTGTAATAACCTACACTATTGTTCAAAGTTTGGAGTCATTTTTGGAGTAATTTCTTTCTTTCTTTCTTTGAAAGAAATGAATACTTTTATTCAGCAATGATGTGTTAAATTGATAAAAAGTGATAGTGAAGACTTATATTGTTAGAAAACATTTATAGTTTGAATAAACACTGTTCTTTTTAACTTTTTATTCATTAAAGACTCCTGAAAAAAGTATTACAGGTTCCAAAAAATATTAAGCAGCACAACTGTTTCCAACATTGATAATAAATCAGCATATTAGAATGATTTCTGAAGGATCATGTGACACTGAAGACTGGAGTAATGGCTGATGAAAATTCAGATTTGCATCACAGAAATAAATTATATTTTAAATTATACTGAAATAGAAAACTTTATTTTAAATTACAATAATATTTCATAATATTACTTTTTAAAAAGAAAAAACATAAAAAATCTTACTGATCCCAAACTTTTGAATGACTATGTATATATAAAAAATAGAAAACATTGTAATAACATTTCACAATTTTGTTTTTTATGTTGTCCTAAAAAATGCACTTTTTGAGAGTAAAAAAAAAAAAAAATCTTACCGAACCCAAACATAAGAATATAAGAAATGTAAAAGCATTGAAAAGGCTAATACACTTCAAGAGATGTACATAAACATTCAGTGTATTTTTTTCCACACTGCTTGTTTGTTTAATGTAGACTCCTATGAGGATGACCCGGACACACCTGGAAAAAAGAGGCTGTGTTCTTCAAGTGTAACCCCACCCTTAGAGATTAATGTAACTGAGGAGGAAAAGAGACTTCTAAGGTCAGTGCAGCTGTTTAAGTCAACATTCCTGATTGCACCGTCATCTTCTCTCTAAAACAAACACGTGTGTTCAATTAGTTCTGCACCTTTGCCGAACGGTGCCATAAATCTCTCTTTTGTTCTTCAAGGTCTTGTCAGGCCTTCCTGAGGGGTCTTGCTTTAGATGTAAGCTTCCCAAAGAGTGAGTCACTGAATGTGTTGTTGGAAAGACTTCCCACATGTTTCATAGAGAAAGAAAGCACAGAGCTCCGCCGTGGAAGACGGTCTGTAATTAAAACCATTGCAGAGGTCAGACTCAGTTCTTATGTTATTTTTTTTTCAATGATTTAAACTCAGTTTACACTCTAACTGTATGTTTTATTTTTGTAGGACTATCTGCGGGAACACATTGAGGTGAGTCGGCATATCCATACGTGATTTGTATCTAACAAATGGTATGGTTTTGGAGCTTGAAGGATATATTTATGACCAATTATGTTCTTTTGACTTATGTTTGCAGCTTCTCCGCTCAACAGGAAGAGTGAGAGGAACGCTGCCTCTGACAGTTCATAATGTGCTTGCCTCACAAGCTTGTCATGGTTAGTGTTATAAATTAACCAATGAGTTCACTTGAAACATATTCTATTTATAAACCATTACAGGGAACACAGGAAATGTCTAATTTTAACCATATGTAGGGATAGTCAGTTGCTATAATTAGCATTTTTGCATAATTGATCATATTTAATATTATTTATTTTAACAGGAGCAATTAAGTTCAATGACATTTTGAGTAAAGAGGAGTGCTGTAGTCTGGTGAGCTCGCTCTCCTCTTGTCAGCTTCCCTTCCAGTGTGCTCATGGAAGACCTTCCATCGTCCCGCTGGCTGATCTTAACCACTTGGAAGATCCACAGGTATATTTCAACTAATAAGCAACAAATCTGATTTTATAAGTGCACTTTTTTGATTATTATAAATATTGATAAGCATATCATGATTAACCATATCACATCATATATCTTGATTTTTTTTCTCTCATACATTACCAGTCAAAAGTTTTTGAACAGTAAGATTTTTAATGTTTTTTAAATAAGTCTGTTCTGCTCACCAACTTTGCATTTATTTGATCCAAAGAACAGCAAAACAGTACAATTTTGAAATATTTTTACTATTTAAAATGCGTTCTACTTGAATGTATTATAAAATGTAATTTATTCCTGTGATTTCAAAGATGAATTTTTAGCATCATTACTCCAGTCACATGATACTGTAGAAATCATTCTAATATTCTGATTTGCTTATTATTATGTTGTTGAAAACACCTGAGTAGATTTTTTTTTTCAGGTTTCTTTGGTGAATAGAAAGTGCAGAAGAAAAGCATTTATCTGAAATAGAAATCTTTTGTCATGTTATAAATGTTAAAATTATACAGACTTCAAGCTTTTGAATGGTATAGTGTATAATGTTACAAAAGATTTTTATTTCATATAAATGCTGATCTCTGGATCTTTCTATTCATCAAAGAATCCTGAAAAAAATATACTCAACTGTTTAATAATAATAAAAATATTTCTTGAACAGAAAATCAGCATATTAGAATGATTTCTGAAGGACCATGTGACTGGAGTAATGATGCTAAAAATGTAGTTTTGATCACAGGAATAAATGACATTTTTAAATATATTATATATATATATATATATATATATATATATATATATATATATATATATATATATATATATATAAAATATATTAAAATAGAAAATAGTTTTTTTAAACTAAAAATTTCCAAATTTTGCTGTACTTTGGATCAAATAAATGCAGGCATGGTGAGCAGAAGATAAATATTTAAAAAAACATTAAATAACTTTTGACTGGTAGTGTATTTTTAATATTTACTGTTTCATTTTTATATCCTCACAGGATCTTCCTAAACCAAATCTGAGGAAACTGAGAAGAATGTACAAGTCATGGCAGCTCTATGGAAAAGACAAAACATGAATTTACAAGCAAAATCCTTTTGCACTTTAAGCTTTTGTATTAAATTATTTACTTTAACAGACAGTCTGCTTCTGTTTATTGCTGGGCGGCTTTTATTATGTTTTCCCCTTTAGCGCATACAGTTGCTGGCAAAGACACTGCTCTGAGATAGAGTAGCCAATAATAAAGCACTATACTCGATCATGGAGTATTTTCCTCCAATCAAATCGTTTCTTGCAAGCTTGTGGTCCAATCAACGTAACGTAGGAGGGCGCTAAAATGGATGACGTTCCTCGACAGCTTATTGTTGTGCATTGCGATGATCGCTGGAAGGGGCGGCAGGAACGTCTCACGTAAACGTTAACAAAGTATTACTTTACAGGTGAGTTTTGGGTGGGGAAATGACAAATTGTATGGTACAAAACAGTCTTAGACTTAATTGATGATATATATTGAGTAATTCTATCAGTTTAAACCAAGAGTATATTATCCTCCCAATTCAAAGATGGCCGAACAGCAGTTCTGACGTATGAATTTGGCGCTTTCTGCATATAAGATTAAATCTCAAAAAATGTTTGAGGACTTGTAGCTTCTATTATGTTAACGTTAGCAGTTTTTGGAAATAGAGAGTTGAAGAATTGAATATTTGAATGATTGTGGAGATTACAGTATGGGGCACATGCTTTAACAGAATCTGAATGTCTCACATGTGGTGGTGTAACGTTATAGTAGAGCCTAACGTTGTTGTATTAAAATGTTAAATTATTTTAAACGAGTCCGTTTTTATCTCTAGAAGATTTGCATAATTCAGCTGTATGCTGCATTTTGGATCTTTTTGGACACTTTTATGTTTGTATTCAATCATGAAGTGCATTGTTCATTCATAACATGTGGTCTGTAAGGTATCTAGGGGATTGTATGTAACGTTATCAGTTTATGAAAAACATGTAAATATCAGATTATGATGCAGATGTAGCAAAATACTAAAAGTTATTTTAAAAAGGTAGAATATACTGTCTATTTCTGTGGTATGATCTGTGCATCCTCTGTTCCCAAATTTTATGATTAATTTCTATAGAAATACTTGTGCAGTAATGTTGAATATTATGGTGTCTGTGTTTCGCATCAGCTATGAATAGGATTCGGATCCACGTGCTGCCGTCCAGCAGAGGTCGAGTGACTCAAGCTGCTCGTGCTCAAGAACCTCAAACCTGCTCTTACACCCAGAGACCCTGTTCACAGCCTCGCCTGGAGGGCCTAGAGTTCTGCATCAAACACGTGCTTGAAGATAAAAATGCTCCTTATAGGCAGTGCAGCTACGTGTCCAACAAAAATGGCAAGCGCTGCCCCAATGCAGCCCCAAAACCAGAGAAAAAAGAGGGGTGAGGATGTCTTTTTATTCCCTTAACATGCTTAACATAGTACTCACTATAGATATATGACTTATTGTTGTTTTTCTTTTTCTTAGGGTATCGTTCTGTGCTGAACATGCACGCAGAAATGCTTTGGTTCAGCAAGCTCAAATGCGGAAAGCGTCAGCTTCAGGACCTTCCCCTGAAGCCTTGCTGTCTCAGCTCAGTGGCTACAGTCGGCCAGAAACTGGAGTTCACAGTCAAGAGGGCCGTAGTGAAGCTAGTCGTATACTAGGTGAGATGTAATCATATGCCATTAAGTATTAACCAGGCATGCTTTAAGGCCTTGTGAACATTGGGAAATCTCTTTAAAGGTTGGATTTGATGCAAGCAAACCTGTGCGTGTGTGAACTGACAGCTACTGTGAAACTGAGTGTGTAAAGTATACTATAAGTAACAAAATAACAATTATGAATAATAGGTTGAAATTATTTACAACCTAGAAATGATTCAAAATTGAAATGCTTCTATGAAAGAGTCCAGCTTTTTTTGCTTATTAAATTATATTTTAAAAAATGGTTAGTTTCTTGTTGTCTTAACTTGCATCAAAGGCTGATAACTAATAGTTTCTGTAATATTTTTGTAATTATTTTGTGTAGTTTGTCATATTTTTGGTTATTTTTATATATGTTACTACTAAAAATTATATTTTGTTTTATTTTGCATTTGATAGAACATTTATTACATCTGAACATAACAGAATAAAATAATATTGTCACATTGGTGTGATTTGTGATGCATTCTATATTTCCTTGTATAGATGAAGAGAGTTGGAGTGAAGAGGAACAGGATCCTGTTGTTTTGGATCAGACATGGAGAGGAGACCCTGACAGTGAAGATGAAAGTCTTGACAGTGACCATGAAGACCCTTTAAAGTAAGACATTCCTCAGTTTAATTTCCTTGTCTGCTTTGTCAAAATTAGTTTTATTAATGTCACCTGAGTTGTCAATTAATAAAGTGTGACTTTCTACAGGCATGCGGGTGTGTACACAGCAGAGGAAGTGGCACTAATCACGCGTGAAAAGCTAATCAGACTGCAGTCGCTCTACATAGACCAATTTAAACGTCTGCAACACTTATTAAAAGAAAAGAAACGGCGCTACCTGCACAGCCGCAAGATTGAACATGAGACGATTGGTAAGGCAGCTGCTTTTATTCTATGATTGCATGAGATCACATATACAGTTACATGCACATGTATACTCACTTGTGTGTTGTGATACAGGGAGCAGCCTGTTAACTGGTCCAGAGGGGTTGTCCACAAAAGAACGAGAGAACCTGAAAAAACTAAAGGCTCTGCGACGATATCGCCGTCGCTATGGTGTGGAGGCTTTGCTGCATCGCCAGCTCAGACAGCGAAGACAAGCGATTACTGAGGGACCAGCGCAACAGGTTTGGATGGAGTTTTTAATAATGCACACTGCCATATGAAACAGACCTGAATGAAATGATCCTGGACCGCAAAACCAGTTATAAGGGTCAAATTGTTTTGAAATCTGCATAAATAAGCTTTCCATTGATGTATGGTTTGTTAGGATATGACAGTATTTGGCAGAGATACAACTATTTGAAAATCTGGAATCTGAGGGTGCAAAACAATCTAAATATTGAGAAAATTGCCTTTAAAGTTGTCCAAATGAAGTTTCTTTCTAATCAAAAATTAATGTTTGAGATATTTACAGTAAGAAATTAAAAAAATATCTTCATGGAACATGATCTTTACTTAATATCCTAATGATTTTTGGCATAAAAGAAATATAATTTTGACCCATACCATTGCTACAAATATACCTGTGCTACTTAAAACTGGTTTTGTAGTCCACGGTCACAAATTTCATTGGTTTTTCCATTCCGTCAGATGTGCATCAGAGGAGACAGTCTGAGCCTACGGTCATGCTCCGTTATTGTTTGTTATTGTTGTTTGTGCATATTTTAATTCTTTTGTGTCTTTTTCTGCCAGGCGATGCGTTTAGGCCAGAGATGCATTTCCTTTGTGGAAGGGACTCGTTGCTCAAATCCATGTCTGCCAATGACACGACATTGTGTCTCTCGTATCCTTATTTGTTTCTGATATATCTATAGCTGTAATGTTCAGATCTATTACATTTTTTTTTTTTTTTTTTTTTTCAGACATATTTTAGCACTTCTGTTTATTTATATACAGTGGAGATCAAAATTAGACAACAATCTATAAATGCTTGATTTATTTCTGAAATGGTGTTACTCTTCATCTCTCAAAATTTGAAGAAATATCAGCTGTAGGTATACCACTGTTCTACTAACTTGTTTGACAAAATAACCAGAGAATTTCAACAACAACAAAAAAACATTTTGTGGAAAACAAAGTGATCGGAATTAGAAAACAGTAACACAACAGTAACAGTAGCACAAAAGAAGATTACAAAATTTTGGAGGGTTACAGTTGTCAGAAATTAGTATGTGGTGTAGAGGCTCCTGTGATCTTGGTCCACTCTTCTTCCACTCTTTTCCATAGTTTGGTAAATGTAGTGCGTTTCTTAGCCATCACCAAGGATTTTCAGTCAAGTTTAGATCAGGATTCTGGCCCGGACATTTTATTATTTCAGTGTTCGTAGCTTCAAGGAACTGCTTTACCTGTTTTAGCAGTGTGACGGGAGCATTTCAGTCCAGTGATTTCTAAACGTCCTGAGAAAGATCCTTACACTCTTCAGCACTGAACTGGCAAGCAATTCCAGCTGGAGTGTTGAACCAATTTCCCATTGAGAGTCTCTGCATTATCCTGTCTTCTTGTGCGTTTGTCTTACGTGGACAACCAGCCTCTTCGGGGAACTTGAATGAATTGGTGTCATTGTAAACCTGCAGTATTCGAGAAATCACAGATTTGGAATGACCAACTTTTCTTGCAGTGGCTAAAAGGGTCATCCCTTGGCCTTCATCTGGACAACCTCCCGTCGCAGGCTTTTAGTCACCTTAGAGCGGCCCACCATCTTGCAATGTCAGTGAAAATTGGAGGAATGCTGGCAGTTAAATAGGGTTTGTCATGTAATTAAGGAAATTAGCACCAGGTGTTAGATTTACAGCAATAACTTTGAGGTATCTGTAAGTGTTCTCTAATTTTGATAAGGTATTTTTTGAATATCTCATTTAGGTTTTTTATACTGTGTGCTTCAGAATGCAATTAATTTATGAAATATGCTTAAAAATTGCCCTTCTACTCCTGTTAGGATAACTTCAAATAGGACTAAGGAGTGACCTTGAAATGTAGTAAATTGTAGGTGGTTCTCAAAAAAGCCCTGAATCAAGGCCCACAGCTTGCTGTAGCTGTTGGTTTCAAACAGCGGCTGACATAAAATTCTTCTTATGATTTGTTGACTTTCCCAGAGTTATCTAATGGGTGAAGTCGTTTCAGTTCGAAGGAACAGTTCACATTTTCCACCTCCTCCAGCTTTGCATATCTTTGACATTTAAAAGTTATTTCCCAGCTGTGTTATTTCCCAATGCAAGTTCTCTTAATCTCCTTAACCCTTCACAATAGACATTTATCAAGACAGCAGCCAAGTTCTATTCAAAATGTGCCCCGGTCTGAAGGACGTACCATGTGACCGGCCTGTGCACATGGGACAGTCAGAAGAGCCCCGCTGTCCTTTGCACCTGTCCCTGCCTCCGCCCATGTACCAGTCTGAGCAGGAGTCTATTGCCCCGGAGCAGCTGGCGTCTGCGCCCACAGACATGTACCTCAGTGCCGCAGAGCTCCAGCCCACAGAAAATCTACCTCTGGAATTCAGTGATGTATGAATTGTGTTGGTTTTTCTCATTAAAATTAAAGTCACTGTGTGCAGTTGCTTTCCTCATGTGTTTCGGCACATCCCTTCATACTAAGTTTCATATTATCAGAGCAATCTGCGCTAAATTTGTTCATCGAAACACCTTGCTCCCTTTTTGGATTGCTAAGGTATCCCATCAAGTATCTACATGCCTGCAAACAGTGCTGCTCAAACATGTCCCCCACTGTGTAAATCATATCTCATAGCCTCGCATGAATGAAAAACAAATTAATCTGGATGTTCAGCAGTCATCTTCCTTTAATTTTGTGTCTGACATTTTTCTGTGCCCACAGTAAAACCTCTCATTTAATCTCATTTTTGGAAACATCTCATTTTCCTGTTATGCTACAGAGTATTCTTGTGCTTTCCCATTACTTGTTTCCATTGCTTGCTTGCTTTCAAAAATGCAAACAATATTGCTAATTTACACATTTATGAATTTTGTTTGGTGGTTATTTGGCTGTTGAAAAAAATGCAGTGTTAAGTATATTTTTGAATATAAGCTGGTTTGCAAAAACATCTACATTACCAGTCAAGAAGTCTCTTCTGCTCACAAAGCCTGCATTTATTTGATCAAAAAAAAAATTCTTAAATATTTTACTATTTAAAGTAACTCTTTTCTTTTTGAATGTGTTTTAAAATGTAATTTATTCCTATGATTTCAAAGCTGAATTTTTAGCATCGTTACTCCAGTCACATGATCCTTCAGAAATCACTATAATGTTCTGATTTGCTGCTCAAAAAACATTTATTATTATTATTATTATTATTATTATTATTATGTTGAAAACAGCTGAGCAGAATTTTTTCAGGTTTCTTTGATAAATATAAAGTTCAGAAGAACAGCATTTATCTGAAATCAAAATCTTTTGTAACATTTTAAATGTTTTTATCACTTTTGATCAGTTATAAGCATCCTTGCTAAATAAAAGTATTTCTATAATTTCTTTAAAAAAAAAGCTATTTATTTCAGATTCATCAAAGAATCCTGAAAAAAGCATACTCAGCTGTTTTAAATATTGATAATAAAAATAAAATGTTTCTTGAACAGCAACTTAGCATATTAGAATGATTTCTGAAGGATCATTTGACACGGAAGACAGGAGTAATGATGCTGAAAATTTCGCTTTGATCACAGGAATAAATTACATTTTAAAGTATATTTGCATAGAAAGCAGTTATTTTAAATAGTAGAATTATTTCACAATGTTACTGCTTTTGCTGTATTTTGGATCAAATGAATGCAGGCTCGGTGAGCAGAAGAGGCTTCTTTAAAAAAAACATTAAAAATATTTTTAATGTAGTTTTTGCAAAAGAACTGATAAAGTACTAAATTAATTAATTAAGAAAGTGGCCATGCTTACTATATTTTGCACTGTTTTGGATATAATTTGCCATGTCATTCGTGCACAATGCTTTGATTCCATTCCAGTTATCAGCAAGTATTACAGTTTAGTTGACATTTAGACATTTTGTCCTATTTTTACATTAAATTTATTTGCTATAATTTTTCATCTTTAAAAACATTAATATTTTAATAACACTGTCAATTGTAACCTTTAGCAATTTACAAAATGAATATCCATTTATGCTGTTAGAATGTTGTGATGACTAAATTCACTTTAGCATTTAAAATTCTTTATTTTTAATGAATTGTTAATGATTGATTCTATTTCAAATTTGAGAAAAAATGCATAGAAGTTTAATATCAGCCAATTTATTAGTTATTTGACATAAAATATTGTCCAGATTTGTGCATCCTTTATCACTGTTGTAATCAAGTCTGTTGATGTGCAGGATCTTGACGTTGAAGATGAGGGTTTGCAGTGTCCCCCGTCCCCCTTGCTGTTTGACACAGCGCTTGCGTTAGAAGACCAAACCATCAGAGAGATCGCCGAGGCCCCCATGGATATTCTGACAGGGGCGGAGCAGGGCGATCTAGACGGCTCTACCCAAGATGCTGACCTCTCAGAGAGAGACGAGGTGTCTGTGGACGATCAGGTAATTATCACGGTCGCTTGTTGGGATAATTAAACAACGCAACTGAGGCATTATCTCTGTTCCTTGCAATGGCAGTGGGCATTTAAGCACAAGAACTGTTGTTTTGTTTTGCAGGTTGAATCTGAAATACTTGAAGCAGTTGGACAAGCGGTTCCCATGCAGAATTCATCAAAGGACTCTGACACGAAAACAACAGATGCCTTATCCTGAGCACCTCGTGACCTGATTTCTCAGCTGCCGTACTGTTGATGTTTCAAACAGTCCAGATATCTATTTAAAAGCCATATTTCCGGACATTTGCTTTCATTGCTGAAACATTTTTAAACTAACATTCTTGTAACTTAAAATAGCACAATAGCACATGTTCTGATATAGACTGTAAGCGTTTTGTGAAACTAAATGGACCGTTATATGCACAGTTTGTGTTTTGTAAGGTAAAGAGGTACGCATTTCACTACAAAAGCTCTCCAAGCACCGTCTCCACTCTTACCCAGTACATTTCTGCTTCCATATGATATTCATGACTCATACTGGGATTTGTTCACTAAAATAAACCTTTACATCTCATCTTGCTCTTGTTAATTATAAATTTGCACTCATGAAAGGAGCTCCTCTGGGATGGTTCCCACGGTCATGGAAAACCTAGAAACATCAGGGAATTTTTATCTTCAGAGCAATGGAAATATTTATAGTGGATATACATGGTTCTCGTAATGAGCTGCTCTGTGTGTGGGGTTGAACTTGATTGCAAACACCATTTGATTTGCAAGCAAACTTTTCTTTCAAGCTAGTTCTTTTTGTTAAATCAAAGAGGTGCACAAAAAGATCTCATTTGGTCTCTTAGGCTTTTTGTTTAGGAATCATGCCTGGAAAGGTCATGGAAATTGGTCAACAAGTGAGAACTCTGGACAATGAAATAGTGTCTTGATGTTGAACATTTACTAGTTGCTTTCCCTGCTGTAAAATAAGGCAGGTTGTGTTTTGAAAAACATTAAAAATAACAGGTTTTAAATTCATATTTACACTACCAGTCAAAAGTTTTTGAACAGTAAGATTTTGAAGGTTTTTTAAAAAAGTCTCTTCTGCTCACTATGCAAAGTGGTCCAAAGTACAGCAAAAACAGTAAAATTTTTGAAATATTTTTGCTATTTAAAATGTAATTTATTTCTGTGATTTCAAAGCTGAATTTTTAGCATCATTACTCCAGTCACATGATCCTTCAGAAATCATTCTAATATTCTGATTTGCTGCTAAAAAACAAAAACAAAGAAACAACAACAAAAAAACATTTATTATTAAATTGAAAACAGCTGAGTAGATTTTTTTCAGGTTTCTTTGATGAATAGAAAGTTCAGAAGCATTTATCTGAAATAGAAATCTTTGTAACATTATAAAGTCTTTATCATCACTTTTGATCAATTTAAATCATTCTTGCTAAATGTATTAATTTCTATAATTGCCCAAAATTATACTGACGCCAAGCTTTTGAGTGGTATAATGTAGATAAATGCTGATCTTTGAATTTTTTTTATTCATCAAAGAATCCTGAAAAATGTACGGTTTTAAAAATGTATACTAATAATAATAATAAATGTTTCTTGAACAGCAAATCAGCATATTAAAATGATTTCTGAAGGATCATGTGACACTGAAGACTGGAGTAATGATGCTGAAAAATTTGACTTTGATCACAGAAATAAATTACATTTAAAAATATATTTAAATAGAAAGCAGTTCTTTTAAATAGTAAAAAATATAGACATTTTTTTTTTTTACAGTTTTTGCCGTACTTCGGATCAAATAAATGCAGGCTTAGCGAGCAAAGAGACGTTTTTAAAAAACATTAAAAATCTTACTGTTCAAAAACTTTTGACCGGTATGTTATAATTATGAAAAATAAGTAGGGATTTTATACACTTAAAAGCGTAAAATGAAAAACATAATAAAGACTGGCCACAGAACATTAAATTGCAAGTCAATCTTGACGGACAAAAATAAACAGCTGAATCGCTGCTTAGTCACAATTCATTATTAATAAAATCACTGCAGATGCGTAGCGAAAAAACGAGCTGACAGCGTAGCTTATTCAAATAAACTGCGTTAGCAAGTTAAAAACACTACTTAATAAGACAAACGTGTAAGTTAAAGATATAAATGAAAACATGCTTTTGAAAACGCTACGTGGAGCAGAAGATAGGCCCTTTTACTAAAAGTGGGGCGGGCAACACAATTTCAAGCCATGACATCACTTTTCCTGCGAGTGCTTTAACCTAAACACGGGAAGAGAGACGGATGGGAAGAGACGACGATAAAACCTCTAATCAGCGGCTGGGAAAACAGATAAACATGTCCACGAGCTGTGAATTTAAAAGTGCAGTTCAAGGTATTTCTTAGCGATATTCATCGGGGATATTTTCACACCTTCCGAAGCAACACAAGGACCGTGCGAGGTAAAGATCCCTTTTTTCCCCAGCTATCGTACGCACACTTTGACGTTTACGTGTCGAAATTGTGCTGATTTTGCAAAATGCAGTGTATTGTGGTCCATTGGGCGTTTTGTTGTGGTATTAAATGTTGATGTGCGCGGTGTAAGATTGGAAAGGGAAATGTGGGGCATTAGCCATCCGGCTATCTGGGACACCGGTGGGGCTGTAGACTGAGGATGCTTGTCGTGATATCCTGCTTTGCAAATGCATTGCGCTTGGATATATAAATCACTAATTCTGACACAATCGACTTCATATATAAACATATATTTCATTCATATATTTATCATGGCAATCACAATAATCCGATTTCATCCTAAGCCTTTGCATCAGTTTTCCCCGGATCACTGTGTTTTATGTACGTTAGTTAAAGCTATAGCCTTTCCGCCTCCTACAGCATAGCGAACGTGCAAGCCTGTTTATAGTTACACACTTTGGCAACCCGCAACTTTTGTGTTTACTTGTGTGTGATGAGAACGCAGTCTGCATTGTAAAATTGCTAATTTTGGCAGTTCATTCTGCTTGAGACCCTAAAACAGCAACTAATTCAAGAGTAATTGAGGGTAAAAGCATGCCCCCCGCCCCTCCCCTTTAATATTTTACAGATGTTTTTCACATTTGCAAGTCCCATGTTCAAAACCATGTTAAGACTGGCTTACAACCTACAATTCTCCTACATTTAATATTCAGGTTTCAAAGGCAGTGCAGTGGAGATATTTGGGTGGCTTTTCATTAGGGGAACGTCATGTTGTTTAGATTAAAAAAGCAAAGCAGTGCTGTTTTGAAAGGTCATTTTGTATTGCTCTTTAATTATTTTTTTTTTCTAATTCATAAGTTTTGAAATGTTCAGTTTGATCTGCTGTTTTTGAGTTGACTTTGTCATTCAAATGTTTGGAATCAGTAAGATTTTGAAGATTTTAAAGGCTTTTTCTACTCATCAAGGCTGCACCTATTTGATTAAAAATACAGAAAAAAACAGCAATATTGTGAAATAATATTGCAATTTAAAATAGTGGTTTTCTATTTTAATATACTTTAAAATATATTTTGAATATGAATTTTCAGCATCATTACACCAGTCTTCAGTGTCAAATGATCCTTCAAAATTCATTGTAATATGCTGATTTGTTATCAGTGTTGGAAACAGTTGTGCTGCTTAATATTATATACTTTTTTAGGATTCTTTGGTGAATAATACATAAAAATAGAAATCTTTTGTAACAATATACACTACTGTTCAAAGTTTGGGGTCAGTGAATTTTTTTTTTTCTTTTTTTTTTTAAAAGAAATGAATGCTTTTATTCAACAAGGAAGTGTTAAATTGATAAAAAAGTGATAGTAAAGACTTATATTGTTAGAAAAGATTTCTATTTTGAATAAATGCTGTTCTTTCTAACACTTTATTCATCAAAGAATCCTGAAAAAAGCATCACAGATTCCAAAAAAATATTAAGCAACACAACATTCAACATTGATAATAAATCAGCATATTAGAATGATTTCTGAAGACTGGAGTAATGGCTGATGAAAATTCAGCTTTGCATCACAGAAATAAATTCTATCATAAAGTATATTAATAGAAAACTGTTATTTTGAATTGCAATAATATTTCATAATATTAGTTTTTCTGTATTTTTGATCAAATCAATGTAACTTTGATGAGCATTTCTTTAAAAACATTAAAAATATTACTGATCCCAAAGTATGTAACCATAGCATGCCATAATCAAGTCATTTTTATATCATAAGCAGTCAATTTGTTACTAGAAGTTAACTCACTGCTAGTTAAATTGTTGTCATCAAGTCCAATGTTTATCCATTACTGTTTTTTTACTACAAAAAAATGAAAAATCTCATTAGAATCACGCCATTAGCATGACACATTATACCAAAATCTATTTACAAGCTGATTGACCATGATCAGATGTTCATTTGTGCTAAAAGCATAACACATTTCATTCCTCAAGACTCCATGCAGTCCAAAGTGCTTCTAATTGAAGAATCCACCCATTTATTCTTACATAGTGCTCTTGGAATTTCGATGCCCAGACAGACGTGGAGTTGCGCAGCCGATGAAGTAAATAATGTCCCCAAAATAGCTGACAGCAATCGAAGGCGAGATAAACTCCAAATTGCTCAGTAAACCAAATGGCCACAGAGGACATCAGAGGCAGCAGGGGGCCTTGCTTCCAGTTTGCTGATAGTCATGGTCGTGTGGTAATTTTGCGAACTACTCCCATGATCACAACATTATCTTCGGGTGGCTTTTGATGTTTTTGCATGCCCGGCAGCCACGCATTGTCCTTAATGGGAGTCAGATGACATAGGCAAGATCACATTATTAAAGATTCCAAGACACTTAGTGAGGAATTCCGAACGTTTGCCGTCGTGGATTCACTCGAGTGTTGTATGAAAATATGAAGCTGTTTCCATAGCTTCAGTTTATCTGTTTGTCTAACTGTATCTAAACAGTTTGGGTTGTTTTTTTCTTGTTTATAATATATTCTTGCCTATAGATCACACACATGCTTGTTTTGCCCTAGGCGGTTCGTGTGAAGCGGATTTTCTCGTTGGACGTCTTCACTCTGCAGTGCAATTACATTCTCATGTCTGTCACCAAAACCATTTTGGATGCAAATTATTATTTTTCTATTCTGCTTAAAACATACTTTCTAAAATTATAGAATAGAGGGAGTGACCTAAATGAATCGCAAAGGTCTTTCGTTTACTTGGAACATTTCTTTCATTGTTTGCTTTCACTGAAATGATTGACTCCGTACTAATAAATATAGCAAATTCTGCAGAAGGCCACTGACTCGTGTTAAAGCAGTGTAGTTTGCATTCCTCTATGTGCCTAAAAGGTCACACAACTATTGTTCTCATATATACATATTTAAATAAGATGCTATCAGTCATAGCGCTGCATTACATTTCAACACGTTACAACTCCCACATGGCCTGAAGTTGTTACTCTGTAATGTTGTAGCTTGCGAACAGTGCCCCTCGTTGTTTTTCCAGGTTGTGGCTCATGATGTTATTCCATGGACTGGAGCCCAGAATGGTCGGGGGAGATTGTGCTTGGCCACCTGATCCTGGTGCGCGGCAGAGACGCCGATCAGCTGCTATCACAAAGCAGAGCCACATGAGCCGCATACAAACAAAACCCCTGTGAAACATCTGATAAAGGATTGAAATCACACAGGGTGCTGTGGGAAAATTTAGAAGTGATACCTTGCAGGTTTTGCCCCCTGGCTTTAACGTTTGTTGATGAAAGGTTTATGTCTTTTGATTTGTTATTCGGTGCAGCTTTAAGGCAGGACGTCCCAAGTGAATACGGTAAAGACGTTAACTAATAGTCACTGTGCCTCCCTAGTTGAAACATTGTTTGTATTACATTTGTATTGCATTTAAATATGCCAGTGAGGCATTAAATAATTAAACGTGAAATCATTTTGCATAAATTAACAGAACATCAGATAAAGCCAGGTTCAGAATTTTGCTGACACATTGAAGTCAAAAAATTTCCAGAGGGGATTTTGGGTATTTTTTATTTTTTATTTTTATTACTCCAAAAATTTAAAAATAATGTCAACAGCCAGGAAAAAAATATATGCTATCTAGTTTCATTAAGTTCTGAGTTTTCAACTGGGAATTATAGGGTTTGGGGTATATTTAGGTATGCCCATTTTGTAAATAACCCCATTATAGCTGACCAGAATGTAAAGTTGAACAATTTTTTGATAATTATTGACCTGGAGAAGTCCAGAGAATTGTGCTGCAGGGGTTTTGTTGAGATTGAGCGAAAAACCTGGGACTAGTTTGCAAAAGTAGGTTTTTTAAAATAATCTTAAAGGGTTCTTTGGATGCCCATTTTCCACAAGTTGATATGATTCTTTAGGGTCTTAATGAAAAGTCTATAATATACTTTGATTAAAAATTCTCAGTGGTAGTGTAAAACAACACCTTTTTTACCTTGCCAAAATCAGCTCTGCAAAAATCATCCTGTTCTGGTTGAGGTTGCTTTAAATGTTAATGAGCTCTGCTCGCTCCGCCCCTCTCTTCTCTCTGCGGAGTGACCAGCCTGTTTACTTTAGCCACGTTTAGCTGCTAAACTTGCTAACTAGCACATTATTAGGAAAGACGATTGCAAAGATTCATAAAAAAACTCTTATATTCGTGTCTGCTGTAAGTGAAGCTGGATCACGAATGATTTGCGCGAAAATAGACGGATATATGTAGATCGGGAGGCGCATTCTGTTCACAAACAAACGTAATTCACTGCATCTTCAGCGGCTCAGATGTCGGGAGTAAATGACGACCACTATGTTCATTATTACATCCAGCAACACAACACCTCAATCGCTCAATCAGAGATATTCTTGTCTAACTTACATCCCTGCTCCGGCATCGAAACAATGGAGGTCAGACTGTTACAGCTGATTTAAGGCGGGTCTGAGGTAAGACGCTCATGTCAATCAACTATCGTGGGAGCGGCCACACGGACAGGCATCTGAGAATGGCTCAATTTGAAAAAGGGGATATTATTTTTACAGATTAATTAAAAACCACTGCAATGGATTTTTATCATTATAGGGTAGATGTGTACATACACTGCCAACACACATTAATGTTCAAACTATATGTAAACTAAAAAAGTTGTTCAGAATGAGGAGAGCTATCATATTATATGAATATTGTGTGTGTGGGTGCATGTTGCATGATTACAGAGGTGTAAAACTTGTTAGCATCACCTAGTGGCTGGTGTCTTTTACATTTCTCACGGATTCAAACAGGCTCAATGAGTTTCGTATCAATCAGCCTCTGTTAACCTTGTCTAATAGGTGCTCAAAATTTTTGAGATATGCAGATGTCTTCATAGACACTTGTGGCACTTTGGACAAAGACACTCCATACCAATTTTCAAGTCAGTTGGACTAACGGGTGCATAGTTCTAGCCGTTTTTGTTTTTACCCTGTTATAGCGTCACCAAGTGGCCAAACTCTGCATTTTCTTTTACTGTGACCTCAGATTGAGCTCTTACATACATGTTCCAAGTTTGTCAAAAATATCTCTTTCCGTTCAAGAGTTATAGGCAGTTTAGTAAAAGCTGATCTATCCCTTACAACATTTTGGCGTCCCTTTGCAACAGTGAGTCGAAAGTTCAACTTTTTTTTTGATAATTATTGATATTTATTCTCCAGAGAATCTTGCTGCTCTGGTTTGGTTCCAATTGGGTGAAAAACCTAGGACTAGTTCACCAAAGTAGGTTTTTCAAAAAAAAATCCTAAATACCTAAAAATTTCACCAAGCCAAGAATTTCTATGATATAAGATATTTGAACCTGTGACTAACGGTTTAGGAGTTATGAGCGATTTTGTACTTTTGATTGCTGTAGTGCCACCGTCAGGCCGATTGGGGTGAGCCTTGGTGACATTGTAGACGGTGCGAGTACTACCATCCCTCCAAGTTTCAAGTCTTTACGACTTATAGTTTCATCTACCCAATACGTTATAGGTGGTGAATGCTTGACCATACAACAGTTACAATGGGGTTTCAGTGCAATGCTCTTGAATAAAATGTTTATAAAACTTTCAGAATATAGATCGGAGTAATTTGGTGCAAGTGCTAATGAATTGAAGATTTTTGGCTCGTGCAAAAGAACCCTCCTGAAAAAGACAGCTAAAACCAGCTTATGCTGGTTTCAGCTGGACATAGCTGGTTTGAACTGGTCAAGCTGGTCTCCCAGCCTGACTAAGCTGGTGTTCAGCTGGTTTTAGCTGGTTAGTCAGTTCAAGAAGTGTTCAAAACCGTTCTGAAACCAGCCAACCAGGCTGGTTGCTGTTTTTTTTTTTTTGTTTTTTTTAGCAGGGAAAAAACTCATTTTTGAAAAAACGTCCTTTAAAGATATGCAATGTTACTGATATCTATATATGCAAAAAAATAAATTACCACTTAAAAGTGTATTTTGAACAATTTCTTTCCACTTGAAGCATCACGTTATAAAAAGCCAAACAGCCCAAAATCTCAAAATAGTTTTGCCTGTGGTGTCTTAAGGAAGCACCCCAGAAAGTAGGGAAGTGAACAGTTCCTTAAATTCAAATGTAGCTGTAACTGTAGCGTTTTGAGCTTGCACAGTTTCGTTCGTGCTGCGCTTGGTCATCTAAACATGGCTCTTTGGACAATTAGGGCTGAGGCATGAAATTGGACCTTTGGCAGTGGCTGGTTGGCTCTGAGAGCCTCCGTATAACCGGGCATCCTGATTGGGGCCCAGTAGTCGTGCATTAGTGTGAGAAAATGGAAGCCGTCATTACAGCAGCATCTTTCTTGTCAACATAAAAGGCTAAAAAGTCTACTGATGGGCCAGCATTGGCACAAAGCATGTTTAAACTCCCTCCAGACACGCAGGCTCTCGTTTTACCCATGCTGGGTTAGGACGGCAATGTCTGTTATCAGTTTTCCCTGCTGGCGCATTTCCCCTCACCCTGCTCCCCGGCAAACAGTTACCATGGTTATGGATTGGGGGATCATATAAATGTAGAAAACTCATCAATTACTCTGGGATGCTGGAAAGATATGCCGTATACACAGCAGGGGAGTGGGCTGCCATCTCCCCAAGACATTACTACTGTTTTCACAAACACTGCAGAAATTTGGATGAGTGCAATTACTCTTCCAGCATTCTCTCCTTCCAGTCTTTGTTGCATTTTTGAGGTGCATAGTGAGGCTTTCTTGCAAATTTGCACCTGTATTTTACACATTCATGTATATGGCTGTCTGACGTGATGCTCATTTTCTGTTAATGTATTAAAATCTATTCAAATATCACATAGTTTGACTTTTTTTATGACAAAGCAAAGTTAGTTTAGGTTATAAAATGTAGGGACTGACCATAAAAATGCTTAATGCTTATGCTCGATAATTGGTTGAAACCTAAAATGTCATGTGGTGTAAATCTCTAAAAATATAATATTTATAATTAATAATTAAAAAAAATAATTGAAAAAAAGTTTATGGATTTTGAGGAATTCTAAGATGTATTGTCACATCTTTTCAAGTTGTAAGAAAAAAATATTATTTTATACTTCATGGTTACACCAAATGACATTTTAGTCATTATTAGTGTTATTTTAGTATTATTTATGTGCTATTATGATATTATTTATTATACTATTATTATTATTAGTGTTATTTTAGTATTATTTATGTACTATTATGATATTATTTATTATACTATTATTATTAGTATTATTTATTATACTATTATTGCTTAATATTGGTGCCGATAATCGGTCGACCACTAAAATGTCATGTGGTGTACATCACTAAAAACATAATGACGTTTATAATTTATAATAATAATAAAAAAAGTTTATGGATTTTGAGGAATTCTAAGATGTATGGTCACATCTTTTCAAGGTGTAAGAAAAATGTATTATTTTATACGTCATGGTTATACCAAATGACATTTTTAGTCATTATCAGAGTTATTTTAGTATTATTTATGTACTATTATAGTATTATTTATTATACTATTAATAATAGTATTAGTATTATTTATTATACTATTATTACTTAGTATCGGCGCCGATAATCGGTCGGCCCCTAAAATGTCATGTGGTGTAAATCACTAAAAACATAATGATATTTGTAATTAGTAAATAAAAAAGAAAAAAGTATGGATTTTGAGGAATTCTAAGATGTATGGTCACATGTTTTCAAGGAAAATGTATTATTTTATACTTCATGGTTATACCAAATGACTAACATTTTTAGTCATTATCAGTGTTATTTTAGTATTATTTATGTACTATTACAATATTTAATATTTTGAATTAGTTTTTAGTTTTAGTAATTTTAGCACTTCGACTTATTTCATTTGAATTACTTGCCAAAGTTTTTAAGTTTTTCATCTTATTTTTTTTTTTAATTTTAGCATTATTTCCATTAACAAACAACTTTTAATAGTTTTTATTAACAACATTGGTCATTAGGTCATTAATTTTGTACCAGAAAATGGTATTTAGTTTTTTGAGGTCAGATATTAAACTTAAACATGGAAAATGTGTTTTAAACTATATATTTCAATGGTTTTTCCTTTATTTATCATGGATACACTCACATGTCATTGACCCGTTTATGTTAATGTATATATTATTACAGTGGGTTTGTCAAGATTACATTCCTCTTACCTTCCTGTATACTTAGCCAGTAACAGTATCTTTAGTGCTGAACAGTGGCGCTTAGAGAACCTATCAGCGTTGACCAAGTGAAAGCAACGCACCATTGCAAAAATATATGGATTTATTTTTCTTCACATTCACACTGTAGAAAAAAAAAAGCGAAGCAAACATTTGCTTTGGTTTCTCACAGTGCGCCAGTCTTCAGCTGCAACAAACATTCAATTCATAGTTTTACTCAGCGGAAATATGCTTTGGAATGTGGCCTTAATCAATTCAAGCAAACCAGGTCAATGGCACATCCTGTTTGGGGAGAGAGGGGATAAATGTCCACGATTTGGTTGGGCAGCAATGAGAGTCAAACAAACCTCATCGTCATTGGCGTAGAGTGCGCCAGTTGTACAGCACCATACATTTGATATGGCGGGGGTCCCTTTTCTCTGGCACAAAGAGGCTACAGTCACGGACCCCCTTTGAAAAGCCACACCACCACCCTGTTTGAAAGCCAGGAAAAATGGCCTCACGTGCTTTCATTTCCCTTCTTTTTTCTCTCCAAATGAAAGCGTCGGCGGTTTAGGATCCGATGACCTTTAGCCTGTTAATTACGCCAACTATTCCCTCGAGAGGCTTACCAAAGCTGATGTATGTTATGTTTATGTTAAATCTGCATCCTGCCCTTCGACAGGGTCACTTCTTTTAAAACACCCACATTATCAATCTGGCCCATAAGAGCAGTCGGTTATCTTCGCAACCTTTTTTGGTCGACGGAATTCGAATATTTATGTAGCTCAGAGGATTAATGCCAGGATGGAAGCACATGTAGAACACATTCATTTGACTTAAATATGGATTGTAGCATTTCTAAGTGCACAGTGTGTAAGAACAAAAGAGGTTATCCATATTTAGTAATGTAAATAAAACAAACAATAAAAAAATATTAATACTATAATAAACTATTAATAAAATCGGTAAAATTAGTGTGATGCTTTCATTTAGGCATTACAACATTAAGGCAACACTAGTTTTTTGCCCAGCAAAATTTATGTATTTACAGTTAAAAGTCAAAAGTGTACATACACCTTGCAGAATCTGCATATTTTTTAGAAAAATAAGAGGGGTCATACAAAATGCATGTTATTATTATTATTAGTATTGAAAACCTTTGAATTTTTAGATGAAGATAAATTTAACTTATTTTGCCTTCTGGAAAAC
Organism: Cirrhinus mrigala; assembly: GCA_036247105.1. Lineage (NCBI taxonomy): Eukaryota > Metazoa > Chordata > Actinopteri > Cypriniformes > Cyprinidae > Cirrhinus > Cirrhinus mrigala. The sequence goes on along the minus strand of CM070029.1, from coordinate 15,173,366 downwards.
ATGCAAGTATCTTTTATAGCTTCTGAAGAGCAGTACTAAATGGGGGGAAAAAAAAAAAAAAAAAAAAAAAGATATTTATGCAAAATAAGAAAAATGTACAATTCTTCATTCATTTCAAAAGTTTTCACCCCCGGCTCTTAATGCATTGTGTTTCCTACTGAAGCATCAGTGAGCGTTTGAACCTTCTGTAATAGTTGCAGCTCTTTCAAGCTTTATAATGGCAGTGAATGGGTGTTCAGATTTTGAAGTCCAACAAACCTGTGTCTATAAATCATAAAAAAAAGTACTCCACATGGCTCCAGAGGGTTAATAAAGGCCTTCTCAAGTGAGTCGATATGTTTGTATAAGGAAAAACATCCATATTTAAAACTTTATAAATTGTAATCTCTAGCTTCTGCTAACTATCGTACGTGCGTACATAGTAGGGGTGTGACGAGACACTTATCCCACGAGACGAGACACGAGCCTGGGTTCACGAGAACGAGACGAGACGAGATTTTTAATCTTTTCTTAAGAAATCCTCAATGATGACATATATAGGGAAAATATTCTTTTATTCAACTGAAAAAGACAAAATGCAAAAAAATGTAGGTGCATTTTGAACTTTATGAAATTAAACTTCCATTTTAATGAGTTATATGCAGTAATAACATTTAAACAAGCTTCACGATTCTGGATAACTTGAGAATCCCAGTTGTTATTAATAAATTGGAGACCATGATTGTCTCACGATTCTGGAGAAAAAAAAAAGATTAGAAAACTAAACAAAATAACGTAATTTACTGGTGGTTCTGACAAACTGTTCATTGCTTAAGTCTTTTAAAAACATATATTCATTTTAAAACAAAAAACAAAAACAAAAAAAGCATTCAATGAAGGAGTCAGTGTCTCATTTCATTAAGACTTGTTTGACTTGAAATCTGAATGATTCAATGACATCCTTTTTTTTGAAACGGCCAGTTGTCGCCACCCCCTGGTGGAAGAGGATAAGCGTTACTATACATACAAGTGTTAAGATACTTTAGTTTCGTTTTAATCGCTACTGTAGACAATAAGTGTTTATACCCAAACTATAAACTTTTATCCCAGTACTTCTACTATTTAAATGTCTGTAACACAGAAATAATGATTATAATGTGTTGGAAAGACTGTTTGTGTTGCTTTTTCTGCGTTCACATTTTCCCCGACCCTCTGATTCATAAACATAGGCAGCGACAAAACGTGCTTCTCAGGCTACACTGACACTCGCGATGGGAAACAGTCATAACAGACATAGCTAAATCGTTGTCATTCAGGAATAAGATGGGTGTTTGAATCGAGATTTCGATATTTTAAGGATTAATTGTGCAGCTCTAGTGTAAAAACTGCAAAATGTTTTGCCAGGATATCGTCACGAGATCTCGTCACATAGCGTGGGACATGGGCAAACGCAGTGACAAATGGTAGTGCAGAGGAAAAAGCAAAACAAAACACAACACCGGTCACGAATTAGAAGTACAAAACAAGGATTTGTAAAGAAAAATGTTGGAGGATTTCGATATAAGCAAAGAGGAGACTTGTTTTACTTTGCTGTAAACAAAACTTGGTTGTCGCAAAACTAGCATATTCTCACCGGAATATCCGCTGGAACGCCACTTTTTTGTGAATGCGTGTACGACAGTTAGCGGAAGCTAGAGATTACGGTTTAAAAAGTTAAATATGGATATTTTTCTTACACAAATGCATCGATTCTCTTCAGAAAGCCTTTATTAACCCTCCAGAGCTGTGTTGAGTACTGTTTATGATTTATGGACGCAATTTTTCAGGCTTCAAATTCTGAACATCTATTCACTGCCATTCAAAAGCTTAAGAGCCAGGACATTTTTTTTTATATATATACAAGTCAGATTGTATTCGTCTGAAAGATGAGTCATAAACATTAGAATGGCTTGAGGGTATGTAAATCATGGGGTAATTTACATGTTTGGGTCAACTATACCTGTAATAAAAGCTTCTGTCGATGTCAAATCAATATAATGCTTCAAATTAGGCATCATAAACTTTTTGTACCATGGAAGACTAAAAAAACTACACTATTTTAAAAAATCGATCAATTTTGCTTGGGCATCACAAGCTTTTTTGTCGTCAGACAGAATTTACTTATGTATGTAGGGCAGAGGATTTACGGCGGGACGGAAGTACACGCAGAACACATTAATACGCTTAAATATAGATTCTTGCGTTTCTAAGTGGACTGCGGCCGCATGCGGCAGAACAAAAGAGGGAAGGTAGGGAGCTGAAATGGCTGTGCGTCCCAGCTGGAAGGTGCCGGAGGGCATTCGCTTTGAGCCACGACGCCTGGTGTCCAGATGTTTAGTGGCTGTGTCCATGTTCACTGGCTCTGCAGTCTGCTGAAAACCAGGCTTCACTGCACTTTACTGCAGTGCCGGCACGGGGACACCGGCTCGGCCAGCGCAACTCGCATGCCAGTCTGTAAACCATGCATATAGCCCACTGTTTTATTATGCTGAGCTGTTTATTTTACAGTGGAAGAACATTTTTCCAGGTTTGTTAAACGTGTGGCTTTGTTTATCAATGGAACCTGATCCTGACCCTCCCTTTTTTTTTTTTTTCCCCAATACAGTAGCCAGGGTGACATTTAGTCAAGGTGGTAACCATGACTACAAGATTATTCCACTTTGGCTTTACCAGATGTCCTTGTCCCGTAGATACAGCGTTTACTCGTGTGTTTGTGACCTCCGAGTCAAATTTGCTTTGTCAGACGGTTATTTTGTCTCGGCGTGTTTGTACAGTTCATACTTGCATGCTGTATTTGGAATTTAGTGTTCACGCTTATCCTTGGAATTGATGCGATTTTCCTTCTAAGGGGGGATAAGTGCAAGATAAGTCATTGTTTATTGTAAAAAGTCATGGTGTTTACCACTACATAGTTGTTGCTGTAATACAGAAGACGTGTAGACGTGTTCCCCGCGGGGCAAAAGGACCGGTCAGTTTAGCACAGTGGCGTCCCGCCCCTCCTTCTCCCCCCTCAGACTAGTGTCACATTTCTAAAAGGTGGATCAGCCCCTCCACCTCACATGGAGTTCAGCACATTACCGCCCATTAAGCTGTCTCACTCTCAATGGGGGCTTTTTTGCCATGAGCCTGATTTATTCCTTTAATCCTGAGTCACCCAAATGCTTTGTCATTGACCAACTGCTGGCAAATGGAAGTGGACCAAACACTAGCAAATGTCTGTCGTGAGGATTTTTTCATTAGGGATGCGCTGGTATTAAAATTCAGGCCGATACCAATAAGCTGATTTATTTTTTTTCATTAGATTTTTCATGTGGCTGTCTTTAATTTTATTATTATTTTTATTATTATTATTATTATTGTTATTATATGTGACCCTGGACCACAAAACCAGTCTTAAGTAGCACATGTATATTTGTAGCAATAGCCAAAAATACATTGTATGGGTCAAAATGATCGATTTTTCTTTTGTGCCAAAAATCATTAGGGTATTAAGTAAAGATCATGTTCCATTTGGATATTTTGTAAATTTCCTATCGTATCAAATACGTATCAAAACGTAATTTTTGATTAGTAATATACATTGCTAAGAACTTCATTTGGACAACGGCGATTTTTCTCAATATTTTATTTTGTAAAACAATGTTGTGATGCCTAAATTAAATTGATTTGGCATTGACAAAGTGAATTATTAATGATTTTTATAATTGATTTTAAAAAATTTAAGTGCAGTTTTTTTTTTTTTTTTTTTTTTGGTTACATAATTAAATATTTATTTCTATATATTTACCATATTTATTTATGGACATATATATATATTCTGATCTACTCAAGGAAAAATTCTGTATGAATACAATAAAATATTTTAGATTATTGTTGTTGTTGTGTTGTTGTTATGGTATTACTGTCTAAAAGAAAAACACTAAAACCAATAATTAAAATTAACATTTGACAAAGTGAATTATTAATGGGTTTTATTAACTGATTTTAAAATGTACAGTATGTGTAGTTTTTTTTTTTTTTTTTCAATTTACATTAAGTATTTATTTACATATATTTACAATATTTATGTAAATTTTATTTATTCTGATATCTGCTAAAAAGTTCAGTTTGAATACAATACATTTTTTTAGATGATGATGATAATAATAATAATAATAATAATTATTGTTATTATTATTATTATTATTATTATTATTATTATTATTATTATCTAAAAGGAAAACTAAACTAAAATCTATCATTAAAATCAATAGTAAATTTCACAACAATGTTGTGATGCCTAAATTTAATTGATTTGACACTGACAAAGTGAATTATTAATGATTTTATTAATTGATTAAACCGTAAGTGTAGTTTTTTGTTTTGTTTACATTATTAAATATTTATTCACATAGATTTACAGTATTTATGTATGGAAACATATTTATTCTGATATCTGCTATAGGAAAAATTCAGTTTTTCAGTTAATTCAAAAAATACTTTAAATTATAATTTTATTATTATTATCATTATTATTATTATGTTGTATTACTATCTAAAATAAAAATAAAAAAAAAACCCACTAAAATCAATCATTAAAATCAACAGTAAATTTCAAAACAATGTTGTGATGCCTAAATTAAATTGATTTGACATTGACAAAGTGAATTATTAATGATTTTTATACATTTATTTAAAAAAATTAAGTGTAGTTTTTTTTACATTATTAAATCTTTTATATTTGCAATATTTATTTATATGTATTTTATTTAATATATTTATTATAATATAATTAGTTTGAATGAAATAAAATATTTTTCTATTATTATCATTATTATATATATATATATATATATATATTTGCATTATATATATATATATATATATATATATATATATATATATATATATATATATATATATATATATATATATATTAGATATTTTAGTGGCATTTTGTTGTAAGATTTAAAGACTATTCTTTCTATCTATCTATCTATAATATGAATGCATGGACATATAGATACACTACAGTAGTATTGCACATAGATACTATTAATAACACAATCCTACCATTTAATAGTGATAATAATATATTGAAAATTGATAGATACTAATTAAAAAAAACTGCTGTAGTCTAATATATTATGCTTCTTTTTAAATATTTTCTTATCAGTTCTTTCTGTTCTGCATCTGTGGAATACAATTCAGTTACCAGGAAATCTCAGTCACAACCCTCTCTCAGGCATTTCATGGTCTCCCACACAGAATCCAAGATTTTCTAATCAGCTTTATCAAATCACGATGTTATTGTAGTTATGTAACATTTGTGAGCTCCAGATATTGCTCAGTCAGGCTCAATCAACAGTCTTGAAATGTAATTGCCTCCATTGCTTCCTTTGAGATTTTCTAATTAGGCCAAATGTCCAGCTGTGTTTAAGGAGATGTAGTTCAGCAGAACTGTTACAAGCATGTTAATGTCACTTGGCACCTGGGGCTTACAGACGCTTTCAAGTGTGCTCCACTTTGCATGTCATTGCTGACTAGTGAATTGGTAACACATTGGAAAGCCAAGATGACCTCCCAATAAGACTCGACTCAGAATTCCTGACATTTAAGACCATCACGTCACAATACGCTTCATTATGGATCCGGATCATTGTATGTAATGCCGTAAGTCTATCCCTCATGGGTGTTTAGAGACGTGAAAGTGGAGTTTAAAGGATCACAATGGCCCTTTGTCCAGAAAGCTCTCACCCCTTGACTGTTGACTCCAAGACAACATGTGACCCCCTTGCATTTGGGTCATTTCATCCAATTTGGTCGTCTCATGTGAAGACGCTAACACTAGCTGAGGTGGAATTCCTCCTACAGGCATGCACATATGAATTAGTGTCTGGCAGGGGCATGATCTGAGATTCATTCACAGTCAGGGACGAGCTTTTTCACCCTTTTGGCCTTGTAGAGTGGCCTGTAGCCATAACTCTAAAATATTTAGATAAGCTTTTAGTGCCTGCAACAATTTTGTTGTCTTTTGAGCAAAGGGGGTGGGTTTTTTTGTTTTTTTTTATTAGGGGTGGGTTACGGAAGTGTCAAAATCTCCTCTCAGGTTACCAGTATGTATACATGCACAGTTATAATTGAGCTAGAGTGAAGTTGGCTTTGTCTGTCAAAGTATACATGACACAATATGTAACTGAGCCACATCCATATTATCTAGGATGCTTAGTCATACTAAAGCATTTAAATTACACTTTAAAAAGATCGCGTTACGTCACGGTTTGGTCAGTAACCCAGATTTGCGGCCGTATTGGCGATATTCCGATGTGAACAACAGCATGCATTGCACGGTTAATATACTACTGAATAGGGTATTCTGCTAATTTATGCTGTCTAAACCATGGAAAACGTGTGGGAGCTGCTAAATTATATAGAGAAGGACTTAGTAAGCAGGCAAGGGCGCAATATTTTGACTAACTAAAGTTAATAGGTGGTAAAGATGCGTGCAAACAGTGTTAATTAAGATATTTGCCTAATATTTCACCCACCTGACCAGAAATGATTAGAACAAACACGAATGTTGTCAAGATTCTTGCCTTGGAAATCCTGGTTCAGTTTGGGCAACCACAAATGCCTTTTATTGCTCAGACAGTTTTTTTTTTTTTTTTTTTTTTTGCAGTTTTCTCCTTGATTTGTTTTAGCAGTCTATAGTCCAAATGTTTTTTCCTGGTCCGACTAGATTAGTACAGCCCAAACATGACAATATTTGGCCATTTTCAGCAGCAATAATCAGCAAAATATGCGAGTTTTGTTTGTTTCAGTGGTATTGTTTACATTCACTGACACCGATGTAGCCGATTGAGGACGCGTCGTGAAAACACTCTGTACTGTAGGTGCGTTCACGCCATATCGGAACTTGTAAAAAGCGTTCACGTTCTCGTAGAACTCGTAATTACAGCTTGTGAACTGGGAGTCTTCTGACAGCTACGACTTGTACCACATTAGAAGAAAATCCTAAATCCTGAATTGGGGTTGTGGGTTAATAAGAATGTATCACTGAGGGGAACTAACTGTGAAAAGTTTTGATATATTTTCTTTTACATCTTACCTTCATATAAGCATATCCATGCAGTATTTAAAACCACATCGCTGCTTTGTTTACAGCAGTACCCGACGAAGGTAACCAACATTTACGCTATTCCATAAGCGCCACCTGTTGGCAGAGAGTAAATTTGCATCTCATTCAACCCGTCTGTTATTTTTGTTTCATGCAGTTGTTTTAAGTAGCATAATTTCACAAAGATGAGGTCTGGCAGTTCTGTTTTTGCTCTGTATAATTTCAAAATGTAATCTAATTTACATTAACAACTGCTCATACATCTAGCATGTTTGTTTGGATCATGATTAAAATGCAGTGGTTCTGGAACTGCATTTTTATTCATATAAAAGACATGAACCATGATACAGATTTAGGGGTTTTTTTTGTTTTGTTTTGTTTTTTGGTCAAACCGCCCAGCACTATATTTATTAATAATTCACACTTTATGTGTATGATTTCAGTTCATTTTAGTTTAAGTTTTAGTATTTTTTTATTTTTTTTTTTATGCATTTTGTCCACTGATCTATGTATAATGTGATTATACATAAGTGGTTTTGTCATTTTATTTTTATTTTTTAAAATTTGATATAGCTTCAGTTTATTTTTATTTCAAGTATGTATCGGGGACGTCTCTTCTTTTCCCAGACACTTGCATCTTTGGCAGCAGTGTTATTTATCCAGGTCAGTTTTTGGTCATGCAGCTCCACGCTGACTTCCACAGTATCTGCAGTTGCAATCCAATCAGTGCAAGTCTGATAAAGCAGTCTCAATCCTCTTAGAAAAGAAGCTCCTGCTCCTTGACAAGGGACTGAGTTGCCTGGGTAACTCCATTTTCTTCCCAGCGCTCGTTCGGATATCCGTCCTATATTGTCCTCATCTTTGTTCGGGGTGCCTTTCTGAAATATAACCCCCTCTCTTTTTATGGCCTCTCCAGCAGTTGTAGGGTTAATGTTTAGCTGCAGCCGTTGGAGGAGGGAGAGACACTCAGAGGAGAGGTGGGGGGCTGGCCCACAGCTGTTGTAGTAGGCAGGGTCTATTGGGGTAGGATGCCTGCCTCACACTCCCTTGAACAATGGGAGGACATGGAGGCCACTGCAGACGACAGAGACAGTTTCCTCGCACTTGCCTAAGGACAGGCACTGTACTTCAAGTATAACGTGAGGAGGGTTTCCAAAGAGGAGCGGTAAAAAATCAGCAACGGGTTTCTTTGTGGTGTTTGCGGATCCTGCTCCTGTGCCTCACTCGCATTTGCCTTGCATGGGCTGCACTGAAACGTCTGGGATGCTCTAACTGGAATTAAAGGTAATTTTATGCATAGCAGTTCGCAGTGCTGGTTTTTAGCCACGGCTGAATCCCGTCTGTATGTTGCTTGCTGTATTTCAGTGACTTGTGCTAGCAGGCACTTTGTCAAGAGTGTGTTTTGTGGAGATCAGATTTGGCTTAGTATGGAATAACTATGCAGCTTCACGGTAGTCTATACAAGATATTTGTATGCATTACCTTGCAGCATTAATGTTTAGTACGTTGCAGGTCGGTCAGTGATGATTTCGTATGCTAATCACTCAGAACAATTTGCTTAAGCCGGCGTAGCGTGATGAAACAACCCATACAAGTTTTTCCCTGTCCAGGAAAACAGCTGATGCCATTTTTAAATGGACTATTATAAAGTCTATTGCGTCGCCATCTAGATTAGACAAGCGGTTGCATGCTAAAATGTTAATAAACACAAGTCTGTTTGCATTGGATCAGGAACAACATGGCTTACATCCTTCATAGTGACGCCTGAAGGACTCATTGTTTGGGTGTAAGTGATTACCTTATTTAACTCAAAGCCGACTGTAAGTAATTGAGAATTAGATTGGAGTTCATTCACAGTTAGTCTGCGAATCCAGATAGTCCTTGAAGGAGCCGGAGCTTTTGCTTAGCCCTCTTTTAAGTGTGTTCAGGCAGCTCATGCTGCAGTCAAGGCCGTGCAAATGTAGACGGCGTACTTCCAGATAGGTGCACTGCTGCAAAGGACAACAATAGTGCATGAGTCTGCAGATGCCTGCGTGGTAACTTTGCTGAGAAACATGGCTTGGCTTTTATGTTTTGTGCAAAATGGAGGACTAGAGAGTCCATAAACATTTTGGGGGCGCCTCTTCTGTCACTGATGCGACAGTCGGAGCGAGTGGACGAATAATCTTTAAAGCACACTGAAAATTGCAATGGAAATCTTTACCCCAGCTGCATAAACCTGCATTATTAAAGATTTTATATATTTAATGCCACATTCAGGAATAGAAGCTGCCTCGCCGTACTTCAGAGACTCTTTATCCACCGGAATAATTTACATCAAAGAGAAAAAAATAATGCCCTTAGGGACTTGATGGAGAGTCTATATGTTTGTTTGCTTTGCCACAGAGTGCTTTTATTCATTATATCTCTATTCAGTGAGTTTGCATACTGTGCGTTTCCTCTGTCTCGCTGATTGATCATTTTATCAGCTCGTAAATCATGCAAAAAGATCAATAATTGGGTTATGAAGGTGTCTGAGGGCTCTGTGGCCATTGTGCAGGGTGTGAATAATCAGAGACCGTCTCTGCAGATGCTGATTGGCTGCTTCTTAATAACTCCTCGAGTGTGGGGGATGGAGGCGGAGCTCCCAGCACATTTTGGGATCCCATAGAGCCCTAGTTCTGTTTGATTGCCTTCACACTGGCTTTATTCCACCCCTCCGAGCCATCCAGGGCCTCCCCCAACATCCACTTTCCCTTTTTTATCGACACTGGTGTAAATCCTAATTTGCATTATTCGAGATATCATTCGCAACTGTACGAGGTCACCCCCACTACAAATGCAAAATGACAAGCGGATCCATGGCAGCCATTCATGGTTTATTGGTGAAGCCAGTGGAAGAAACATGGATTTTTTTGTGTTCAACTGGGTTGTAGTGAATTTCTTTAAAGAATGAGTACTGATTGTACTATTAATTACCAGATTTAAATAGTTTAATATTGACTCTGGAGCACAAAACCAGTCTTAGGTGGCACGGGTATATTTGTAGCAGTGGCCAAAAATACTTTGTATGGGTCAAAATTAATCAATCAATTTTTCTTTTATGCCAAAAATCATTAGGATTTAAGTAAAGATCATGTTCCATGACGATATTTTGCAAATTTCCTAACGTAAATATATCAAAAGTTGATTTTTGATTAGTAATATGCATTGCTAAGAACTTTATTTGGACAACTTTAAAGTTGATTTTTCTCAATATTTAGATTTTTTTTTTTTGTTTTTTTTTACACTCTCAGATTCCAGATTTTCAAATTGTTGTATCTGAGCCAAATATTGTCCTATCCTAACAAACATACATCAATGGAAAGGCTATTTATTTAGCCTTCAGATGATGTATAAATCTCATGAAAAATTGACCCTTATGACTGGTTTTGTGGTCCTGCGCCACATACGAGTAATTTTATTTCACGGTAACAGTATAGTTATTTTTGCTTTAAAAAGGTCATTATGAGATCAAAAAAAATTTATACCAAAGAAATTTCATAATTCTTATCACCAGTGCCAATATCACAAAAAAGTAATACTAGCCTAAATTAAAAAAAAACAAAAAAAAAAACCCATAAAACTCAAGCTCACTAAAAATGAGTAAACAGTCAATAATTAAGAAGAAGAAACTAATTACAAGCAATAGGACAGAAAAAATCTGCAGTGGAACAAATAAATAAGAAATGCTACATACATTGTATGAAGTAATTAAATGTATAGAAAAGATCCATATTAAATATATATTTCTTTTTATGAAAGTTACAAAAGCGAATTAGTCAAGAACAGTGAGAGATTTTCTCTCATTTGCTGTTTGATTAACATGAATGACGGACAGCAGGAATATCAGACTGCTGTCACTTTAAGAGATGAGTTCTCTTTTGCTGCTGATTGCATAACGGCTTAAAATAACTTGTTTTTTAAACTGCAGTGCTTAAAACGTGTGTAAACAATAAGTTTTGGTGACCATGTAGCACAGCGTTACGTGAGCGTGTAACCACAACCCAGATAGCACACGTACGTCTGCAAGATGTCTGTTAAAGATCACTTGATCTGGAAAGCATCTGCTGTGTACAAACATCTGGCAGACAGCTGTAAGATGTCAGTTTTACACCCATTCTAAATCACAAACATCTTAAAGACATCTAATAGACATCTATTTGACATCTGATAGGAAACGTCCTATAGACATATTGCAGATGAGCAAACATTCTAAAAAATACGTCTTGCAGATGTGAATGCAAATGTCAAATAGACGTCTCTGTGATGTACGTGCCCAGATAGCACATGTACGTCTGCAAGATGTCTTTTAAAGATCACTTGATCTGGAAAACATCTGCTGTGTACAAACATCTGACAGATGTCTGTAAGATGTCAGTTTACATGTATTCTAAATCATAAACATCTTAAAGACATCTAATAGACATCTATTTGACATCTGATAGGAAACATCGTATAGACGTATTGCAGATGAGCAAACAATCTAAAAAATACGCCTTGCAGATGTAAATGCAAACATCAAAAAGACGTCTCCGTGATGTACATGTGCTATCAGGGGATGGAGACAATAGTTGAAAATCTCTACTGGTTGAAAAGTTTCTACCTGTTAATTGTGTCTACTGGTATATCGCCCACCACTAATTGCTGAAAGTATATAAATTACATTTATTAGAAGGCATGTGGTTGTGATCTTTTTGCTGGTCGTGACGCCCTTGTCTTTTACAGATAGGCGTGTAAATGAATGCCTGTGGTTTAGTGCACCATGGTTAAAAATAAATTTGACATTGTGTGCGATCGAAAACTCCTTCGTCCTTCTTCCTGATTAAGCAGATGTTCTCCTCATCATTCGATCAACCTCTCAAGAAGCTGTGTCCTCTACATTGTCAGATAAGAGTGCCTCTCTTGAGTTTGATATATCCAGCAAAAGAGACGGTGTCCTCTGGTATCTGACTCCGCCATGTTTTGTCGTAGTCTCGTCTCAGAGCATAGCTTTGATTTCTAGTCTTAGTCACATTCTGTAGACTTCTCTCCTCTGGGCATCATACCAAGCCAGTGACTCAGAAGTATGTGAGAATATAAGTCCTACCAACGTTAACAGTAGTCTCTCAGAAGCTTAGCCTCAATAAATGTACTGCTTTACAGACAAATGAGTTTGGGGCCCTGTTTTGGGTACGCCACAGTGCTTTATTGCTATGTTTACTATACAGAATATCAGTGGATTAAGGGGCTTGCATTGTGCTTGTGCGCTGCCAAGAATCCTGTTGGCATGGGTGCTTGTTTGCCTCTGTTTTTGCTTGTCGCTAAAACCGACTCCACTATGCTATGGTATATAGAGCAGGGCTATAAGCATCCTAGATGTTATGGCGGATATATACACCCCCGCTGTTCAGAACAGTGGTTGATTTTTCTATGCATGATTCTGAAAGGGACAGTTCACCCAAAAATGTAATTTACGCACCCTGATGTTGTTCCAAATCGGTTTAGAGGTAGCTCACCCAAAAATGAAAATTCTGTCATTAATTACTCACCCTCATGTCGTTCCAAACCCGTAATATTTTCGTTCATCTTCAGAACACAAATAAAGATATTTTTAATGAAATCCGAAAGCTTTCTGACCCTGCATAGACAGCAGCGCAACTACAATATTCAAGGCCCAGAATGGCTGTAAGAACATTGTTAAAATGTGAAATCAGTGGTTCAACCCTAATTTTATGAAGCTTCGAGAATACTTTTTGTGTGCAAAGAAAACAAAAATGCTTAATTAAAAATATCTTAATTTGTGTTCTAATAGTTTAATAGCCGTTTTTCCACTATCGGGCCAAACCGTTCTCTTTGCTTAACCATTCCATGATCCAGGCTAGTCAGCATGGATATGGTTTCATTTTCCACTGTGGTGCTGATAAAACGGAATTCTTTGGAATGTAAACACGAATGCGTCAGTCGTTGCCTTAGTATTGCAATTGTAATATAAACAGCTATATGGACGATGATCAGATATTTCTGTTTTGGGGACTTCGTTAAATAACAGGAAAAAAAAGGACACAACTCTTGGCGCAAAAAATAAAATAAACAGAAGGTGACGATAGGTATAACGTTACCAACAAATGCTGAGGGGACATGCATGCCAACGGAGACGGACACAGAAGGTAAAACCTTTCTAAAAAATACCACATTTATTGACAGTATTAATGCATGAGCTATGAACGCAGCGTAACAGCTGTTTACTTGGCTGCTTGATCAAATAATGCGCTTTCACTTAGCACACATTCTATCAGCACGGTTGGCACGGTTGTCTAACCGTGCCGAGAATTCCGGGCTGAGAATGGTTTGTAATCGTGCCGTGCCATACCAGGCTTAGGTGGAAACACAACTGGAACCGTACCTGACCGTTCTAAGAACCATTCGGCCCGATAGTGGAAAAGCGGCTAATGACAGAATTTCCATTTTTGGGTGAACTATCCCTTTAAGTTTAGGCCCAGATGCAAACTGATGCTAATCTGCTTAGATCCTTACAAGAGCGTAGAGGATTAGCCCTGTTCTACTGAACACAGTACTTCAGTTGTGTTTAAGAAGTGATTGCGCTGTAGCTAAGGCCATTAGCTCTCAATAAATACAGATGTATTTCTTTATTTGTTTACATGTTTACTCTGAAAATTAAGCTTGAACCACTGGTTTGGTTGACCATCATGATTCAGTGTTAGTTAGTCCAAACATGTCTTAAGGAATGTTTGGATGTTGTCTCTCTGGGGACTTCTAGGGAAGGTCCAGAAGTACAATAACAATAGAGGGGAATTTTTTTTGACTGACAGTCATCTCTCCAATGACAGTATTATCATAAAGACTCCAAAATAGGCTTCTGAGGATCTGTATCATCAGAATCAACTTACCCATAAATGTTTTATTGCTTGCAAGTGATTCATAGATGAAAGGGAAGATGATCGAGGCTGGTGGAGATCCTCTTGAGGTTTTGCCCAGCCCTGGCCTCCAGCATTCGGAATACGGTCAAGCATTAACAGCGTGGGGTAAAAATGCAGAGACATGACGGAGTTCTAGCAAATCCAGTATTGTAAATGTTGTGAAACCGATATGTCATCACTTACCCATAATATGTAGAATTGACTTCCTTGTAGCTCGAGATTATCTTTATCTTACAACCCTTTTAGACAGACGCACACAAGGACTCGAGCGTGACAGTGAAATTCAGAGGGATGTTTTGTTTAGGTTTTTCTTTTCAGACAAGAAACTAAAGTACTAACCTGGAATACCAGTTACTTCTACTCCTCTAGCTATATTCACTCTACAGAAGGAATATCATATAAACTTGATTTTTAAGGCATTACATTTCAAGCTTTTTCCCCAAGGCATTGGATTTTCACTATATTCATTTCTTGGTGAGTTTTTGCCTACTATTTATTACTTTATTTTTTTTTTTTTTCAGTTATTATTTTAATTCGATAATTTGTGTGTTTATATACAGTTGAGGTCAAAAGTTTACATACGTCTTCCAGAATCTGCAAAATGTTAATTATTTTACCAAAATAAGAGGGATTACACAAAATGGATGTTATTTTTTATTTAGTAAATATATTTAGTACTGACCTGAATAAGAAATTTCACATAAAAGATGTTTACATATAGTCCACGAGAAAATAACAGTTGAATTTAGGATAATGACCGCGTTCAAAAGTTTATATACACCTGATTCTTAATACTGTGTTGTTACCTGAATGATCCACAGCTGTGATTTTTTTTTTTTTTTTTTTTTTTTTATTGGTTTAGTGATAGTTGTTAATGAGTCCCTTGTTTGTCCTGAACAGTTAAGCTGCCTGCTGTTCTTCAGAAGAATCATGTATTTGAGTTTTTGTGTATTTGAGTATATGTTGTGTATATACAGAAGGTTCAAATGCTCATTGATGCTTCAGAATGAAAAATTATGCATTAAGAGCTGGGGGGTGAAAACTTTTTAATTTGCATATCAGGGTAAATTTAACTTATTTTGTCTTCTGGGAAACATGTAACTATCTTCTGTAGCTTCTGAAGGGCAATACTAAATGAAATAAGAAGAATCTACACATCTTCATTCTGTTCAAAAGTTTACACCCTGGCTCTTAATGCATCATGTTTCCTTCGGAAGCATCAGTGAGCATTTAAACCTTCTGTAACAGCTGCATATGAGTCCCTCAGTTGTTCTCCTGAAAAGATGGATCTCAAAATCATACAGTTATTGTTGGAAAGTGTTCAAATACACAAAATTGCTGAAAAACCAAAGTGGGACCTGAAGAATTTTTCTGGGCAGTTTAACTGTTCAGGACAAACAAGGGACTCATGCACAACTATCACGAAATAAAAAAACACAGTTGTGGCTCATTCGGGTAACAACACAGCATTAAGAATCAAGTGTATGTAAACTTTTGAACAGGGTCATTTTCATAAATTCAACTATTGTTTTCTTGTGGACTATATGTAAATGTCTTTTATGTGAAATATCTTATTCAGGTCAGTACTAAACACTTATTTTGGTAAAATAATTAACATTTTGCAGATTCTGTTATTTATTAAACACCTGGTACATTGGCAGTAAAATTTTTATAGGATTTATAGATGGATTAAATTTGGGATTTTAATTATGATTTATCACTTATGTATCTATTTTCATTGCAAGTCATTGTGGATGAAAGTGTCTTCTGTATGAAAAATGTAAATGCTTCCGTTCTGCACGGCTTAATGTGTGACAGTAACGCTACAAATGCGTCTTCCTCTATCAGAAGGCTATGCCTTGTGTCTTTTTGAAAAGACTCTGTCATGTGAAAGGAGCCTCCTGGCACCGCAGGAACTACCAGCTCTATAGTGTGCCCCGGAGCCTGTCAAATAGTGCCATATTTACTGTTAAAACAGAGCAGTATTCTCTGACCCACTGCACCCTGTCAACCCTCTAACCCCAATAGCGTTTGTATTCATTTACTCCAGATATGGAGCTTCCATTTAAGCTATTCACTCATGTTAGATGTCTATAGACAAGCTTGCTACATAAATGAGCACACAGAATGCTTAGAGGATCAATAATGAATAAGTCCCATGAACATATTGATTTTTAGATTCAGTTTTAATGTGATAGTCCATCCGCTGACTACATCCGGTGTTCATATTGAAGGGCAAATTTATGGTATAGTGCAGTGGTGGGAATAGGTGGATGATGGTGACTGGAAGCTGGTATAGTTCAACAATAAGGACATTAACACAGGAGAAACATGTTTAAATTATATTTTGATATCACTCAGATTTTATATAGTATAATGGTAAATTGGAGCTTCAACATACAAAGCGAAATTGGGGTAATGGGAAAAATTCTTGGTTTGCCAAGCAGGTTTGTCCACCATAATTTTTTTAAAACACATCTTTGAACACGGTTTTGACAACTAAGTTTAAATGCAGGTCAAGAGGATCTGATTCTGCGCCCCAGTCAGTAAGTCAGTAGGTCGTGAATCTGCGTGATGGCTGGAATCCTCTAGTGTTTTCAGACCTCTCTTGTCTAATCCCTTCTGATGACACTATTAAAGTGAAGATGTGTCCTGCCAGGGACTCAAGCCCTGCTTACTCACTCCCAGATGTCTTAAAGACTTGCTAATCACGCAAACTCTTTTACATCGAGATCAAAAGGCACACCGCTGGAGCGTTCTATAACAACACCAAGTACACCAGAATGTTTGGAAAGTTGATTTACAGGTTGTTTAACCAGTTGTTTACAATATGTGAACGCAGTGGTTAAAAAAGCAAGAATCTGAAACTCTTTAAAGGTGGGGTGTGTAAGTTCTGGTTCATTAGCACACCAAAGAGAATTGCATTAATAATGTGTCTTCAAACAAGTTTCGCCAAACACTCCCCGCATCTTCAATCGGTTGGACAAACAGACAGCCCTGCCCCAAACTTACAGTTGTTGTCTGTGTATTAAGTATTGTCGACATTAAAAACACTTGACAAGCTCAAATAGTGATTATAAGAATAGCGTTTTTCTTTTACTCAGAGTGGTTGACATAGTGTGGGGACACAAAGGCACAATGACAAATTTTTTTGTCTCTATTTTAAAAACTTTTTATCTATCTCTTTGTTTTCGTTAGGTGGAAACAATGTCGGAAGAGGCCCAAAATAGAGTAGATGAGGACTTTGAGTCTGAGGAGGGTGATCTGGAGTCCTATCTAGAAGAAGAGAGCAGCAGTGAGCTTCTGGAGCGAGTGAGAGAACTTCAAGTAAGTGCCATATACTTTTGCAGAGAGTACAGTTTTGTTTACTTTTCTCCCTGTTTAAACTGTTCTATTTTTGTATAGGCCGAGAACTCTGCCCTTTCATTAGCAAACGAGAGTCAAAGAGAAGCATATGAGCGATGCTTGGACGAGGTGAGTTCCTTACCAACCCATGCATTTGCCTTCCTGTGGAGATTTTGCAATGGTTTTGCCTAATGCAGAAGCCAATTAGATAGAAAGTATTTTATGTTTAATTTATGTGTTCATTTTTAGGTCGCCAACCATGTTGTCCAAGCTTTGCTCAATCAAAAGGTAAAAACCTTGTAGTTTTGCTTTAGAAACAAAGTTATAAAAACCTCATTTGAACTACAGAGTCTAAAGAGTTTTTTATATTTAATTCATATTTATTCATGAATTATTATTTATTATAAATTATTGAATTATTAAATCATTGATCATTTTGCTTGTATATTTTATAAGTGCTGTACATATTCTAGTCATGTATTTTTAAAATGTTTTTTAAAAAGCTGTGGACTTTTCTTTTAGGATCTCCGAGAGGAATGCATTAAGCTGAAAATGCGTGTGTTTGATTTGGAGAGGCAGAACAGAACACTGTGTGAGCTCCTGCAGGAGAAACTGCACAGTCAATCATGTGTACATCAACAGGTAAATGATTAAATCCGTCAACATATGTGACCCTGGAGCACAAAAACAGCCATAAGGGTCAGTTTTTTTGAAACTGAGATTTATGCATCATCTGAGAGCTGAGTAAATAAGCTTTCCATTGATGTATATTTTGTTAGGATACAACTATTTGAAAATCTGGAATCTGAGATTGCAAAAAAATCAAAATATTGAGAAAATCGCCTTTAAAGTTGTCCAAATGAAGTTCTTAGCAATGCATATTACTAATCGAAAATTAGGTATTGATATATTTACGGTAGGAAATATATATACCAAATATCTTTACGGAACTTAATATCCTAATGATTTTTGGCATAAAAGAAAAATCTATAATTTTGACCCATACAGTGTATTGTTGGCTAATGCTACAAATTTACCCGTGCTACTTATGACTGGTTTTGTGGTCCATGGTCACATACAATGACAAAATGCACAGTACTGGTCCAATTTGTTTTTCACAAAACATTCTTCGAAGTCCACAGGGATGTCCTATTATGTTTGTTTGCAAAGTGAAGAAAATGGCTCAATTAACGTCTTCCTGTTTAATTTTCTTGGGCTGCATGGGCAGCATTTTTTTTTTCCATGTAACTACAAGGAATTTGTGTAGAGAAATTCCCTTGTTGTGCATGCATAGTTGTGATACATGAGGTGTTTTGCATAATCCAAAAATTGATTCATATAATAAGAAGCTTAAAGCTTACCTGATGTGTCTTATCAAAGCAGCCAGGACCCTGTCTGGAGCACATTGGTGAGCTGCAGCACAGTGAATCTAACAAACTGATTGAGGCTCAGAGGAATGCACAGGCCAAGGTAAGAGCCGTACACAAAGTCTTTGATGAATCGATCTTGTATGACAAATTTACCTCATCCTTATGATTTGGTTCTGCAGGGAAACAGCGAATGTGCACAAAATTGCATACCAGAGACCCAAGGTTCATCCACGTCCATGGAGGCCATGTCCCCATTCTTGAAGAAGAAAGCACACATTTTAGAGGTCCTCCGCAAGCTTGAAGAAACAGATCCGCTTCGGTACCACCGTTCCTCTGGCATTCCCTCGATCTGTGACTATAGCCAGGCTCTTGCCTCTAAGGAGGCTGTATTAGCCTGCAGAGACAATTCATCCAGGTGCAATGCACCCAAAGCACATTGTTCCCATTCCTGTCCAGATGTTTGCACACATCAGCATTTGAATGGAGGAGAGCACAGCAATGTAAAATGTGGTAGTTGTAGCACATGCCTGATGCTGTCCAATAAAGATTCAGTCAGCTTAGCCAAGAGTAGCCACAATTGTTGCACTTCAGCCCCAATTACCATCGATAACCTCAATTTGGCTCGGCCCGATTTCCAAGAGAATGTGGAAATGCAGAGCCTCGTGAAGCCTGCCACAGGTACAAGTGAACTGTTTATAAATAGGACATCTGGAGACATGTCCATTCTTTCAGCAGAGCAAGGTCTTATCCCACCGAATGACCCCCACTCATTAGAAGTCCCCGAATCGTACTCAAGATTGACCATTTCAGAAAGAGATCAGCCCAGAGGATCTGACCACGTCCTGGTGGAAACACGAGACAAGAATAGGTTATCTGACCTTCTGCTTGAGTCTCAATCCAATAGGTCCAGCGGCAGCACCTGCAATGAGACCATTTGTGACGAAAGCACAATTGATGTGGCGCTACTAGACTCGGACTTGAAGCACTTAAACGCTGTAGCGCCACAAAGACTCGAGAAGGAAGAGTTCGCAACAAAAGACGACACTGACTGTGTCTGTCGAGCCACCTCAAATCTTCCTACTCTCGGACTCAAAGACAATTTACAAAATGCACACTGTGAGATGGACAGCAATGAACCAGTCCACAAAGGTCTGTTATTTTCTCCTAATGAGAATCATACTGCCTCAAAAGTACTGGATGATATCTCCGTCCCTGTGAAAGACACCCCATCCGATCCTCAGTCCATTAGATCGAAAGTTGCCGTCAGCCCGAATCAAGTTTCCTGCCTTAGAGAGGTCAAGGCCTCACCTTCCAAACTGCTCAAGTTCCTTAAGATACCCACTCTTGGGGAACGTACCGCAGTACCTGCTCCACCTCGTCTCAGTCCTCAGTTGACTCGTAGCTCGAAGATTCCTTGCCGGAGCAACAACTACGAGGTGCACAATTCCCCCGTAGCCACACGAAAAGCCACCACGACAGAGAGGCAAAGACAGCTGCCCCCTTCCAAATCGGAGTCACACTCTGCTCCAACTTCTCCGCCCCAGCCTGATGAAGTCCCTGCACCTTTGCCAAAGGACCTTGGCTGTGCTATCCCTAAAACAACTCGTGTTGCCAAGCCTACACAAAGTTCTCACATTCAAAAGACCCCTCAGAAAATTCCCCACTACGAAAACGTCTCAGACATCTCCAAAACGTGCACCACCGACGTATCCCAGCTGCTTGGAGAAGTAAGCTCATCTCTTCAGAATTCCAGCCCGGCTAATGAAGGTGCGAAAGGAAAGCAGACGAAGTTTGGAGTAGAGCGACCAACGAGTCTCAAGCAGAAGGAAATCTCACCAGAGTCTGATTCTTCAGACCAAGATGACAGCTCGGATAGCCCGGTTTGGCATAAGCAAGTCAATCATCGCAGTCTACCTAGTCAGTCATCATCCCAGAAGGCTCAGAGTGGGATAAGCACGAGATCCAGGAGCCAAGAGAAAAACGAAATGGTGGATAATGATTCGCAAAGCTCCGAATCGCCTTTTAAAAGAAATGAACCACCACCTGTTCCTAAGAAATCAGGGATTGGTAGACATTCAGGTGAATCAAGTCATTCGTTTAAAGAACGGCTGGCTGCACTTGGCAAATTGAGGAACCCAGACGAGTCTGCAACTTGTCCTCCGGCTGCAGAGAAGAAAGAAATTCAGTCAGCTGCAAGCATACCGACACGACCCACCGATAAAAGCAAAATTGCTGACAGGAATTCTGACTGCAAGTCGAGTGAATATAGACTTGCTAAAAATACAGATTCCATTGAGGATAAGTCATACCATTCAGGTCATCTTGATGGTGCTGTTTCGAAACAACAAGCAACCTTTCAGCATGTTGAGCAAGCTGTCAGGTCTCTTCCCACTAGCACGTTAGTTTCCAAACTTGAACATGAGTCTTCTAGAACATTCTTAGCCAAGCAGGAGAGCCCAAAATCTAAGATGCATCCACCGTCTACTAACCTAGAGGCTGCGCAGGCTTTGCGGAGCTATGCTAAGAGTACGGCACCTCATAGCCTTTCATATAATGGAAAAAATGTCGCTGGTCCCCATAGTGGCAGCCCCAATAAAATCCCCCTCAAATCACCAACTAAAACTGTGCCACCCTCTATGAACCGAGATGGGAAACCTGCTCAAGAGTTTCAGAGGTACATGTCCAAATCTGAGGACAGGAGCCATCTCAGGGCCAACAAGAAGAAGAATTCTTCCTACGGAGAGAGTCTTCCTCCACCGCCGCCAAGGCCAGTAGAGTCTGTTGAAGAAAAAAGGCACTCTGCCCCCAGCCCACAGTCTTCTATTGAGCAGAAGGTCATGAAGGGCATTGAGGAAAACATGCTGAAACTGCAAGAGCAAGATAAAGGGCAAATGGCCGAGGTCAAGCAAAAGGCTTCCAATGGAATTGCCAACTGGTTCGGTCTGAGAAAAAGCAAGCTTCCCGCTCTTAGCCGTAAACCAGAAACGTCCAAAGCGAAAGATGACAAGAGAGAATGGAAACTCAATATATCCTCTGTGGGCAAGGATTCCAAGGGGGCTGCGAAGAGAACCGAGAGCGAGAGCCTAAACATTTCCATGCTGATTGAGAAGGCAGAGGGTTTGCATAAAGCTCTTGAAGAAGAGCGGGCTTATGTGAACGGAGTGGCCTTGGACCGACAAGGAAAGGGACATTCCTGTGAGGTGGTGATGGACCAAGCCCAAGGGCAGCTGTCTGTGATGTACAGAGGAGTGCCATCTGACAACTTCATGCAGCAACTGCTTAACCGGTTAGTACAAAGGTGTTTTATTTTGACATTTGTTTTAAAGAAAGATGGCACAAGTACATCTTTCAAGCAGAGAAGAAAAGGGAAAAAATAGTTTAAGCCATTTGGTTTGGTTTAACGCAATTAAATGTAATTTTAAACAATATTTTCAGTCATGTTCTCTGCAATTTTGTTCCAGGACATGTTCTTTTAGTACAAGAATCAACCCACAATAAAGCGAGAAATCAAAGGCCAAATGAATTACTTTAATCCTTAATTCCTTGATCGTCAAGTGCATAGTTGTAGAACGGGTTTGCAGGTGTTGAAAGTTAATTTGAATAACTGATGTTTGAGTAAGGTGAGAAAATGTGCTTTGAGAACATTTATTTGTAAAAATGTTTATAAATTTTGTGCTTTATCTGAATATGTCTTGTGAATCAGCTGTCTTGACAGTTAATGGGAATTTTGCATTTTCATAGTGACTGGGCTTTTGCTTCTGGTTTAAGAAATGAGAGGCAAAGTTTAACCAAAATGTAAAAATGTACTTGCATTCAACCAAAACCAGAACTATTTAATAAAAAGCACTAGAAAGGAAGATCATAAAAGTAGTCTACCTGTTTTTGAACAGTAAAATTTTTAATGTTTTTAAAAAAGTCTTTTCTGCTCACCAAGCCTGCATTTATTTATTCCAAAGTACAGCACAAACAGTAAAATTTTAAAATATGTTTACTATTTGAAATAACTGTTTTCTATTTGAATATATTTTAAAATGTAATTTATTCCTGTGATTTCAAAGGTGATTTGCTGCTCAAAAACTATTATTATTGTTGAAAACGGCTGAGTAGAATTTTTTCAGATTTCTTTGATGAATAGGAAGTTCAGAAGAACAGCATTTTTCTGAAATAGAAATCTTTTGTAACATTATAAATGTTAAATCTTTATTATCACTTTTGATCAATCTAAAGCATCCTTGCTCAATAAAAGTATTCATTTCTATTAACCCCCCCTCCAAAAAAAAAAAAAAAAAAAAAAAAGAATGGTATAACTGAAAAAAATGTACTTAACTGTTTCAAATATTGATAATAATTATAATAATTAAAAAAATGTTTCTTTAATCGCAAATCAGCATTTTAGAATGATTTCCGAAGGATCATGTGAAACTGAAGACTGCAGTAATGAAGCTGAAAATTTAGCTTTGATCACAGGAATAAATTACTATTTAAAATGTATTTAAATAAAAAAGATACTTTAGTAAAAATATTTCAAAATTGAGCTGTTTTTGCTATACTTTGGATTAAATAAATACAGGCTTGGTGAGCAAAAGAGATATCTTTAAAAAACATTAAAAATCTTACTGTTCAAAAACTTTTGACTGATAGTGTATATTCCAGGTATTCCAAAGCCATACGCTTTGTTTCTAAATAACAGGCTGAAATGTAATTATACTGTGGATAAACAATGAATAGTATTTTCACATCAATTTTATTCTAATTCTTCCATAAGGGTTGATGGGAAAGACACTGGTGGCATCAGTATGGCACATCGACGCCTTTCGTTTGACTGTAAATCCAGACCTGTATTCAGTCACCAGAGTGCTGGCATTGCTAGTCAGACAAGAAGCAGTGACGACATGGAAAAGGTATAGAGTGAAATTCGTGCATATAATTCGTATTGTTGTTTTAAAAGCTCTTTAACGTTACGTTGACTATTCGTTTTTCACAGGTTTCTGCATTACTGAGTAAAGATGTCACGTCAGATGAGAACTTGGCTGAGACAATTCATCATGAACACTTTGCTGGTAAGGCATGATCGCAATGCATGACATCATGGTTTTCAATGTTTCCAGAGGCTGGAATTTCAGTTGGTTAGCATGTAGCAACAAAAACGGGTTTTAACCTGTCACAGATGATGAATAATCTAGGTGCGTCTGAATTTCTGTGGCTCCCATATGTGAGTCATTCAGCAACAGCTGTATGGAAAACCTTATCTTGAGTTTAGGGTGTGATCCTGTGTTATGCAGTGCTGTAATTTAAATAAGAATAAAAAATAATATGAAGTAATTTGTGTATTTTAAAATAATGAAATTAAAATAAATAATTAATGATATAAAAATTAATAATACAATTTCTCTCTTTCAGGATCTGGAATCTCCACACACACCCTTGACAGTGGCATCGGCACCTTCCCTCTTCCCGACTACAGTGCAAATGCTGGTTGCAAAAGCATTCCCAAAGGGAAGGCCCATGGGGAGAGTGACCCTTCTCATCTCCAGGGAAAACATGGCTCAGGGATGAAAATGTCCCACAAGGCCTGGACATTGGAGAGAGAGCTGTCATCTTTAGAAGAGGATTATATGGGGGGTCAGGATATGGACCATCACACCAGCACTTTGGAAAACAAGATTCCATCCACCCAGATTGCGAACATCGTTCATGATGGTATGTAACACTTTTTAGCCATCACTTAAAGGGATAGTTCACCCAAAAATTAAAATTCTGTCATTAATTACTAACCCTCATGTCGCTCCAAACCTGTAAAACCTTCATTTTCAAAACACAAGTTAAGATATTTTTAAATGAAATCCGAGAGCTTTCTGACCCTGCATAGACAGCAATGCAACTACCACATTCAAGGCACACAAAGGTAGTAAGGACATCTTTAAAATAGTCCATGTGACATCAGTGGTTCAACCGTAATTTTATAAAGCTACGAGAATAATTTTTATGGTCTTATGGTTTTATGGTCATCACAAATATTTTGATGAAAAAAAGTGCTGTTCCAAAGACGAACGAAGGTCTTACAGGTTTGGAACAATATAAGGACAAGTAATTAATGACAGAATTTTTCTCTTTAAATGGTTCATGAACTGCCTTTATTTATTTTGTACTGTTCTTTGAGGTCCACTTATAATGTTATCAAGATTTTTACATCAAAAAACATAATTTAGAAGTAATAGGCTATTTTCTGTCCTGCTTTTAACCCCCTCATCAGAATGCTCTGTTTGAATGAATAGGCATGGCGGATTATAGACTCGAAAGTAAACACCCACTGCTATGATTGGCTAACGGCGTACATTCATTCCTCAGATGGATGCTGCTGTGATTTAAGTTTAAAACACATAAATAACTCAGTACATATCAAACAATCTGTATGAGGAGACAAAGCAATAGTGAACACATAATGAAAAGAGTTACTCGCACTTCTGTTGCAACATCAATGTCGAATCCAATATAGTCCACATAGCATCGTCTTTTAGTTGCAGTCTTTTTGAAAATCCCACCTTGAATTCTGTCGCTCTGGTTACTGACAAAACCGAAGGAACAGAAGGAAGACAAAGCAACAAATTGGCACTGCAGAGCGTCCTGTTGTTTTCAGAGCCATCTTTATTGTTTGTTTTTTGCGTAGACCTGCACGTTTGGCTCTCTATTAAATATAATGCGTGAATTGGTGGGCGGGGCTAAACAGGCAGGGATGTCGTTTTGCAGACTGCCTTCAATATAAGCTGTTTTTAGACTAACAACAAAATTTTGAGTTCTGAAACTTACAGACAGTGTTGCCAAGTCCACGGTTTTCCTGTGGAATTGGGCTAGTTTCATACTATTGCCGCGGGTTGTTTTTCATATCTGTGGGTTGAAGTGACACCAATAATGTAATACTTAGCCCCTAAATATGCTAATTTTACTAGAGGAACCCCACCAAATAATGTGTATTTTACCCCCCGGAATGCAATTTTTACTCTGACACCCTCCTCAAAACACAATTGGGCTACTTTTGGGCTAGTTTTGAGTAGCAATAGGGTGGGTTTTGTTGTGAAAACCTGGCAACCCTGCTTACAGGATGTTTTTATAGTACAATAACCTCTTGTCATATGTCAAAAGATCAAGCCAATTTTGGTTCCTCAGTTTGTCACCCCTTTAAGCTTAATCAGTTATGTGAGTTTTCAATATAGAATGATTGTGTGTTAATTAAGAGAAAGAAGTTCTAGGTGGTGTTACTTTTTTTCCTTGATTTCTTAACTTTGATTTACTTGTTTCAGGCACTGATATCTGTGGAGCACCTATGAAATTAGGCCCCACAAAGAACTGGACTTTCCCAAACCTCAAAGCATCTGCAGAGCCGTCTGAGGTTTATCTTGGCGTTGGAGACGGAGTGGAGCCAGTGAGTCATAAGACTTCATTTAAGAGGGTGAGCATCACTTCAGATCCTAGTGTCACCTAACATGACGACAACACTGCAATCCAATTTTTTTATTTTATTAAAACTATTTATATACACTACCATTCAAAAGCTTGGGGTCTGTAAGATTTTTTTATTTTTTATAGTTTTTTTTTTTTATTTATTAATTATTTTATTTTGTATTATTTTGCTGACTAATTTTGCAATTCAAAATGTTTGAATTTATTTTCATTTATTAATAATAGTATTAATTAAAAAAAAAAAATCAGTAACACTTTAGTATAGGGAACAATTCTTACTATTAATTAGTTGCTTATTAACATACCTATTATTAACATATTGGCTGTTTATTAGTGCTTATAAAGCACATATTCTGCATGACCATATTCAACTACATCCCTATCCCTACCCAATGCAAAAAACTTAACTACCTTACTAACTATTAATAAGCAGCAAATTAGGAGTTTATTGAGGTAAAAGTCATAGTTAATCGCTTGTTAATAGCGAGAATTGGATCTTAAAATAAAGTGTGACCAAAAAAATATTTTGAACGATGTGCATTTCTGTTAGTGTACACATGGTAAAGTTCAGCAGCATGTTTACTTTCTTGCGTTTAGATTATCTTTGCCATCATCTAAAGTTCACTGCAAGTTAATCTTTAAAATGACTAACAATAACAGCAAATCTCACTCGTAGCATTTAAAACTATTGATTTTAGTTTTTAAAATTGTAATTTATTTACAGAAAATACAAATACAATTTCGTTATCAGCCATAACAGATTAAGTAATAGTAATAGACTTAAAGGAGAAGTCCACTTCCAGAACAACAATTTCCAAATTATTTACTCACCCCCTTGTGATCCAAAATGTTAATGTCTTTCTGTCTTCAGTCGTAAAAAAATTATGGTTTTTGAGGAAAGCATTTCAGGATTTTTCTTCATATAATGGACTTCAATTGTGCCCCGTTTGAACTGAAAATGTAGTTTAAATGCAGCTTCAAAGGGCTCTAAATGATCCCAGCCGAGGAAGAAGGGTCTTATCTAGCGAAACAATTGGTCATTTTTTTCGAAACATAAAATTTGTATACTTTTTAAGCACAAATGCTCACGTAGCACTAGCTTCTCGGATGCGCGTCCACGGGTCGTTCTTGAACGATTCGTTCATTTTAAACGAATCTTTAATGTGACTCGCGAAGAATGAGTCGTCTCGGGGAGTGATTCGTTCAGTCGCGCATGCGCAACATCCTATTAGGTTCCGTACTGGAATTAGTTCACCTGTTTCGAGTCTTCGGGTTTTTCGAGTCGTTCGTTCATCTTATGGGGCTGTCACGTGATGCTGATTTTGCTAAAATGAACGAAATGACTCGGAAAAAAGATTCGTTCATTTTGCTGAGCGAGACTCAAAGGTCCAAGCCGGTAAAATGATCCGAACTTCCCATCACTACTACGAATCACGTCTAAGATCATCGTCTGTGTACTCCGGCTAAAAAAAGGTACGAGTATGGCGAAAAACAATGTTGTTTTCTCCTACAACTTCAGAATCGTCTGACAAAGTTGTACCTTTTTGTTTGTAAACGGCGTTTGACTTACTTGCACTTTCTTAGTCTTTGCGCGTTCGCTTTAGTAAACACTGGGTCTGTGGTTCCGCGTGACCTTTCGACATATTTCAATAGTACGTAGCATCGTGAACGCGCATGCCATACACATTTTTATTTTCCGAAAAAAAATCACCGATCGTTTCGCTAGATAAGACCCTTCTTCCTCGGCTGGGATCATTTAGAGCCATTTTAAGCTGCATTTAAACTTCATTTTCAGTTCAAACGGGGCACAATTGAAGTCCATTATATGAAGAAAAATCCTGAAATGTTTTCCTCAAAAACCATAATTTCTTTACGACTTAAGACAGAAAGACATGAACATCTTGGATGACAAGGGGGTGAGTAAATTATTATGCAAACAAAATGTATTGTTGTTCTGGAAGTGGACTAATCCTTTAAATAGACTAGCCACATACAGGCTATAATAATGTATTATTATGATTAATGAAATGATTAACGCATTATTATGTGTTGTTATGTGTTGTACTACCATGTTACTCACTGTGCCTTTCTGGGCCTGTTTTACCTGCAGCGGAACAAAACTAGTGATTCGGTAGCCAGCCGCGAGGGAGACCCGAGAAGTCTTCCTCAACCCGGTCAGGCACGTAGAGGCAAAAGCCGCATTCCCGCCAACCCAGATATGGTGAGGGACACCGGTTTAGAGTTGGTGAGAGAGAGACCCGACGACGGCCTGTCTCCAAGTCATCCGCAGGTCCTCGAGACCCCTGAATCCCTGAGCGATTCCCTCTATGACAGCCTGTCCTCGTGTGGTAGTCAAGGCTGAAGTGTTTTCGAAAGGAACTGAATGATAACCAGGTACAACCTTTTTGTAACCCCCAATTCTCGTGACGCTTCAGATATTTGGATACTTACGGGATAACCCATTTTTTTTGACCGGAAAAAAATCCCACGCTACCCAACGAAATACCCACGTTTCTATCCTGATGGTTGGAAGAACTGATTGGACTTTTACAGTGTGTTTGTGGTGGTGTCATTTTAGCCCATTATATCAACTCTATCATCTCATTCGTGTTCTCTGTTTCAAGTGGTAGCAAAAGTAGTGACGTTCGACTCATGTTATCTTAAAATTATGTTTTGACGGACGAATCCAAGCTCAGTCTTCCAGTTTTTAATCTCACAGAATGTTCTGGTTCTCATGCAACATCAGTGCACACACTCTTTGGTAACATTTGTGTAAAGTTATTGGAAAGTGAATGTTAATATATGTGATTTTCAATTAATTTAATATGCATATTTCATGAAAATAAAAAAAAGAAGAAAAACGCATCTGTGTAAAACCGCATCAGCCGTAGACTTTCGATTCATTGTGTTTGAAGAAAAAAAAAAAAAAAAACTCGTAGCAGCAACATACAGTACAGTAAGTGCGATCCATATTAGACAGAGCTACAGTGTTCCACGGTGAATTATTATTTACGTTTATTTATTTATTTTCTTTGAATAGTGTGGTAAGACAAGACCACCTTTTATTGGTTACTCCTTTTAAGTTTGTTCAAACATGTTCTGTGCCTGACTTTGTGTGTACGTGTCTAGGTTAGTTTGTTCTCCACATCTGGCCATGACTTGTTGGTTTTTTGTGTATGTTATCTTTGTTTTTCAACAGTTTAAAGAAACATGTGACTCGTGAGCTTATGGCCCATTTTTTGAACTGTGTATTGTTGGATCACCCTGCTTACAATCAGCGAACAAAGCTTAAACTTAAACCCAGGATTTTTTTTTATCCCAGCTTGGCTGACTTGTACATGAGAGAAAAAATAGTTCCTTGCGATATTTTGAAAAGGTGGCTGACGATTTCTTAATGTTGATGTAATAATGCTGACTCTGCCTTACGCATCTTTCCACAGCTGTTAGAAATTAGCCTCCTGTGGGCCAGGTTTCATGTCGATTACTCAGAAGGGTTTTTTTGGGGAATATTCCCGATCTTTTTCCACAAACCCATCGTATTTTTTCAGCCTAAAGCATTTTTTTGCAATTCAAGTCAAGGTGCGTTGCATGCGTTCGACGATGCTAATCCTGCAAAATGGATTACAGGCACAAACTTCTCATTTTCAAATGGTTGCTCAAAAAGCCATAGGTTAGTAGATTAATAGTACAAAACAAATCCTTTCTAATCTGTGCTGACCTCAATAGCTGTTTTTTTTTTTTTTATGAAACGACCACAACAAAAGACTAATTAGAAACATTCCCAGCATACATGCTTTGTCATCCAGGCCTGTGTAAAATTTTTGTAGAGATAAAATAACTTTGTAGTCATCCTCAATCTTATACGCATGTCACTCTTGATTTGTCACAAAATTCTTGTTTTTTTTTTTTTTTTTAAGTAGTTTGTGTTACTATTGTAGTTTCCTAATTTGCCTGCCGTTATAACCTTTGTTATTTACTTTGTTGTAATTGTCAGGAATATTTTATATTAGTTTGGTATGTTTACAAAAGAATTTATGATGAAGTTGTTAATATATCTGTAAAATGTTTATATAAGGTGCTATCTGATTTTTGTTTTCACTCTGTCCTGCAAAAGCCATAAATGTGTTTTCATAATCTCCTTTCTAAGCAATCGCCATCACTCATGCAACTCAATAAAACCTTTTTAAGTATGTTTGTGTGGTGTTTTTATTATAGAAAATGTGACATATGTGTGTCTTCATATATGGGCCATTCTTCAGAATTGGTTCAAAGTCAAGAGTTGGAAACGTCTTGAAAAAATGTCTTTTTCCAACAAATTTCATATGTATGCAAATTGTATAATACCCAAGGTACACATTTCTGGTAATTGTGCAGTTAATTCTCATATTGTATTTTTTTTTTTTGGAATATTTGTCCTCTCCCCAAATTTGTCACTACAGAAATACAATAATATATACTGATTTAGTAAATCAATAATAATTACAATTGTAACAATATTTCAAGTGTGATTTAGGAGATTTGTTGTATTCTGAGTCCAGTTTTTCTTTGTAAAAGACGAAAAGTTGATCATACTAATTTCAAACTTAAGGATTAATTAGTTTGAATGTACACTGAGCGAAACACTATCATAACATCTTAGTTGATAATTCAGTGTACGTTATTTTTTTTTACGAAACATCCCATGTTTTGGGCGTGACAATAGTGTTTTGGTAGTGACCACATACTTAAACACAACTAAAATATACTAAAATACGAAAATGTTGCATAACTGCAGTAAAATTTTATTTTCCTGCAAATAAAGAATTATGTGTTCCCTTTTGTCACTACCAAAACGTTACCAAATGTTTCTTTTACCAAATGGTACTTTTGAACCTAGCTCAAAGATGCTAATCAGCACATGTTTAGCTAGCACAGCTATGAACAGTTGTACACATATAGAAACAAAAATTTATGGACTAACACTCAAAAAAAAAAAAAAGATTTCACAACCTAGCTCAAAGATGCTAATCAGCACATGGTGGTTAGCTAGCACAGTTCTGAACAGTTGTACACACACAAAAACAATTTTTTATGGAATAACACCCTAAAAAACAATGATTTCACAATCGAAAGTTCACCAAATGTTTCGGTCATGACTGTTTTGGTAGTGACAATTTTAGATACTTCTCAACCTACCTCAAAGATGCTAATCAGCACATGGTTAGCTAACACAGCTATGAACAGTTGTACACATATAGAAACAAAAATGTATGAAATAACACTTAAAAAAAAAATGATTTCACAACCTAGCTCAAAGATGCTAATCAGCACATGGTGGTTAGCTAGCACAGTTCTGAACAGTTGTACGCTCATAAAAACGAAATTTTATTGAGTAATATGCAAAAAAAAAAACAATGATATCACAACCGAAACTTCACCAAATGTTTCGGTAGTGACAATTTTAGATACTTTTGAACCTAGCTCAAAGATGCTAATCAGCACATGGTGGTTAGCTAGCACAGTTCTGAACAGTTGGACACACACAAAAACAAATTTTTTATGGAATAACACCCTAGAAAAACAATGATTTCACAATCAAAAGTTCACCAAATGTTTCGGTCATGACTGTTTTGGTAGTGACAATTTTAGATACTTCTCAACCTACCTCAAAGATGCTAATCAGCACTTGGTTAGCTAGAACAGTTTTGGATCGTTGTACAAATATAGAAACTAAAATTTATGGAATAACACCCCAAAAAAACAATATCACAATCAAAAATTCACCAAATGTTTTGGTCATGACTGTTATGATAGTGACAATTTTAGATACTTTTGAACCTAGCTCAAAGATGCTAATCAGCACATGGTGGTTAGCTAGCACAGTTCTGAACAGTTGTACACAAACAAAAACAATTTTTTTATGGAATAACACCCTAAAAAAACAATGATTTCACAATCGAAAGTTCATCAAATGTTTCAGTCATGACTGTTTTGGTAGTGACAATTTTAGATACTTCTCAACCTACCTCAAAGATGCTAATCAGCACTTTGTTAGCTAGAACAGTTTTGGATCGTTGTACACATATAGAAACTAAAATTTATGGAATAACACCCCAAAAAAACAATATCACAATCGAAAATTCACCAAATGTTTTGGTCATGACTGTTATGATAGTGACAATTTTAGATACTTTTGAACCTAGCTCAAAGATGCTAATCAGCACATGGTTAGCTAGCACAGTTCTGAACAGTTGTACACTCATAAAAACTAAATTTTATGGAATAATATCCGAAAAAAAACAATGATATCACAACCGAAATTCACCAAATGTTTCAGTCATGACTGTTTCGGCAGTGACAATTTTAGATACTTTTAAAGCTAGCTTAAAGATGCTAATCAGCACATGGTTAGCTAGCACAGTTATGAACAGTTGTACACACATAAAAACTAATTTTTATGGAAAAACACCCTAAAAAAAAAAGATTTCACAACCCAGACTTCAAATGTTTCGGCCATGACTGTTTCGGTAGTGACAATTTTAGATACTTTTAAAGCTAGCTTAAATATGCTAATCAGCACATGGTTAGCCAGCATAGTTCTGTACATTGTACGCATATAGAAACTAAAATTTATAAAAGAACACCCAAAAAACAAAATCATCACAACCAACTTCACCAAATGTTTTGGTTGTGACTGTTTCAGTAGACACAATTTTAGGTACTTTTGAACCTAGCTTAAAGATGCTAATCAGCACATTGTTAGCTAGCACAGTTCTGAACAATTGAACACATATAGAAACTAAAATGTATGGAATGACACCCAAAAAACAATTAAATCACAAACGAAATTTCACCAAATGTTTTGGTCATGACTGTTTTTGGTAGACATTTTTAGATACTTTTAAACCTAGCTCAAAGATGCTAATTAGCACATGGCTAGCTAGCACAGTTCTGAACAGTGGTACACATATGAAAACTAAATGTTATGGAATAACTCCCCAAAAAGTGTTTAATTATAGAAAAATGCTATTCAGTAGTGACATTCTTTATAGTTACACAGATTTTCCATACTTTTGAACACGTTTACCTCAGAATGATGGGGCCTATCTGCTCACCATGTAGATATGAGACAGAGGGACACAGGAATATTTCTCTGATCATAAATGTAGGGGTGTAGTTAAAATCAGTCTCAGCCAATGGACTAAAACTTACACTATTTTGGTAGTGACATGAAAAAGTTTCATAGTTTACAAAGAAAATATAAAATATATTTTTTTTGAACCTCACTTTAAAAAAAAAAAAAATCAGAAAGATATTTTTAAAAAGAATAATGGAATAAAATGCAAAAATTATATCCGTATCATTTTCATAATTTGAAAATTAGGGGTTAGGGTTCAGGATAGCCATTTCCCAATTGCAAGTACCCACTAAATGATGATTTTATATATATTAAGCGTACTGATATTTTAAATATTATTGTGGGTTTCGATAGATAATAAAATGATGTTAAGAAACATTCAATATTTGAATACTTAAATGCTTTTCAAATGTGTTTTTGGTTGTGGGACAGCAGTTTGCACCATTTCTGTAGAATGTCCCATATACAGAGATGGATTCTGGCGCCCCTAGGGGTCAGAACAGGGACGTACAAGTTACTTTTCAGATGATTGAAATAATTTAATGTGACTAATACGTCCTATATGGTATCAAAGAGTTTTAAAATGAGTATCATTTTAGGCCAAAGCATCTGAATGCTTGTTTTGTGGTGTTTCATCATTCAAAACTGGAAAGTGGATGCATCTTGAATTTGAATGCTATTTACATACTGTTTGAATTCTGTGCAGCTATGTAAGGCTATGATTACTAATCATAGCTTAGAGTTGTTCAAAAACACATTCACATGATGTTCCACAGAAAAAATTTATTGTCGCAAATACAAAAGTCAACACAAATTTGGGCGTTTTTATTTTTTTTTTAACCAAAAGACAATAATCTGCCCTTTCCAGCATTTTGCTGTGTTTATAAAATCATGGCCATTTTGAATATTTGTGCTACAGTAAAAAAACAACTTATAATATAAAAACATGATCATGTTTAAATAATATAAGATGAAGTACAGAGGTGGAGCGTGTGGTCTGCGTCCACAGACGGTATCATACAAAGATGGACAATTCAAGTTCAATTCAAGTTCAACCAAATATACACATAGATGACAGCACAAGTAATCGTCTGCATAAATACAGCAGAAAGACAATAACTGAATAAGATAAATCTCTTTGGTTCATTCTGTGGTGTTAATTCTGCTCCTCGCGTATCCCTTGATACACTTGAAGCAGACATAAGGCCACTTTAAGATGAATACAGGAAGTGTCAAGATAAGCATGTAGTTGTAACACACATCAAACAGTGTTAAAAACAGAACAAGGCTTTGTGTAAAGTAATCAGACTCATCAGAAACAAGGATGAATGGGTGCTTGCTGTCCCATTTGCATTTATGGAAAAAGTATGCATAGCATGTTGGAAAAGACGATGTGTATTCCCGTAGCATTTTTAGCTTGAATCTGGAATACGTAACACTAGTTTTTCTTTAAAGTATGCTTATGAATGCTGAAGATTAAAAAAGTGTGAGGTTGATTTCAGGTAGGATTTTGCATAGCAAGACTGGCCTGAAAGTTTGTTGTGCTTTATGTTATTTGCTGAGCTGTATAACATAATTGCGGATTACAGACCTGCCCACTGTTTTAATCTCCCAAAAGATGTCATTATAAATGTAAAAAAAAAAAAAATGGTAATAACAAAAAATAGAAAAGTAAAAAAGGAATATAAAATCTGAAAATCGTTATTGCAAAATGCAAGCTCAAAGACTGAGATGAAGCTTGCTTCTGACCAGGATATTTATCATCGCTAACTGTTTAAGGTCCTCAACCTTGTGGCAGAACCACATATGTTGAGCAGAATGAGCTTTCGTGTTTGTTTTCAGGTCAGAAGGCGGAGTCTCCTGTCATATGAGCTTACTCGCGTGCGATTGGCATTCAGTGCTACACAACATGGAGGTTTGCCCTGGTCTGGTGGTTGTAGGGATTACGGACCCCTGAGTTGTTCGAGTCTGCTGTAGACATCATCAGCCTGACTTAACTCTTCAAATACTGGAATGAGGTGAAGCAGCTCAGTGTCCTCTGAATCATCAAACCAGGAGAGTACAGGAACCTGTGAAAGGCACAGAGGATATTATACACCACTACTTTACTAGCTTAAAGTAATATATAGTCCATCTTGGGATTATTTAAAAAGTGCGTTTTTGCATTTTAAAGATCATTTTAGATGGTGGTACATCAATAGTTTATTACATATAGGCCTACAGTAGGTTCCAAAAGTACGCAATGAAAATATTTAAAGGAGTAGTTCACTTCCAGAACAAAAATGTACAGATAATGTACTCACCCTATTGTCATCCAAGATGTTCGTGTCTTTCTTTCTTCAGTCGTGAAGAAATTATGTTTTTTGAGGAAAACATTTCAGGATTTCTTTCCATATAGTGGAGTTTTAACTTCCAAAATGCAGTTTCAAAGTGCTCTAAATGATCCCAGCAGATGAATAAGGGTCTTATCTAGCGAAACGATCTGTCATTTTCTTAAAAAAATACAAATTTATATATTTTTTAACCTCAAATGCTCGTCTTGTCTAGCTCCGCATGTACTCTGCGCATTCTGGTTCAATAAAATATGGTAGGTCGAAAAACTCTCATCTCATTTTCTCCTCCAACTTCAAAATCATCCTACATCACTGCTGAAGTACCAACCCAGTGTTTACAAAGTGAATGTGCAAAGAAGGTCAATTGCCCTTTACAAAAGGTGAAACAGCGATGTAGGACGAGTTTTTCGACCTACCCTAACCATCTTGAACGGGATTGCACAGAGTATGCATGTGCATGGCAGAGCTAGACAAGAGTTAAAAAGTATATTGATTTTTATTTATTTTTTTTAGAAAATGACAGATCGTTTTGCTAGATAAGACCCTTAATCCTCGGCTGGGATTGTTTAGAAACTGCATTTTGGAAGTTCAAACTTATGGGTACCACAGAAGTCCACTATATGCAGATAATTCCTGAAATGTTTTCTTTAAAAAACATAATTTCTTTACGACTGAAGAAAGAAAGATGTGAACATCTTGGATGACAAGGCGGTGAGTAAATTATCTGTTCGGGAAGTGAACTACTCAAAAATCTCATTGTAATCAAAGACATTCTAAAATTTGTCAATATCATTTAGAACGCTCAGTTTAATATATACATATAATATTTGATCGACTATATACAGCGTTGGGGTGTAACTATTTGCGTGTAACTGCGTTACTTAATTTAATTACAAAAGAAATGTAACGGTAATTTAATTAAATTACAGTTACTTATGAAAATGTTAACAAGCACAAAGGGGATTACATCTGAATACACACACATACAGATTTACTTGATTTCTCCCAAATTGCATCAATTGCACTAAAAAAATGAGACAACAATTTTTTTAGGACATGAGTTCATGCTTATTCGACAACCGTTTTATTTCCTATTTGGATTCATGTATATGCTTTATTTATTAAGATTAAAACAGTCAAAAACAGTAACATAAAATATAAAATATAATATTTTAAATCTGTATTTAAGCTCAGAATTATCTTAAAGTAAAAAGAGGTGCTAAAGTCAGATTTTATGTTGGCTGTGGTTTAAAATTGTATTATAATTAAACATTTTAATAATCTTAATTCATGTGATGTAGGATTTTGAAAGTCTGACAGTAATTAGTGTTGAGTAATACTGTAAGGTTAACCCTGTCTGCTTTAAATGTTTGATAATGATTAACATTTGTTAAAAATAATAATAAATAAAAAAGGTAATCAAATGTTATCAGTTACATTAATAAAGTGAAATTGTTACACTACTTATTACATTTTAAACAGGGTAACTTGTAATCTGCAATCTATTACCTATTTTTAAAGTAACCTTTCCAACACTGACTATACATAGAATAGAATATATGTGTTTCTATATAACACATACATACATTAGCATTCAAAATTTGGAAATCATTCATTTTTTGGGATTTTGAAAAAAGATTTTTGTGTTAAACACTGTTAACTATTATTTTACAATTTCAAATAACCGTTTTCTATTTAACTTTTATATTTATCCTTGTGCCATCACATCTTGTAAAGGTAAAGAAAAATGTTAATTAGTCGTTACAAAACAGTACATTTAACCCTTTAACTGTAACTCCCATTTTTGAACAGACGTAAAATTGCACTTTCCAAACTTACTTTTTTATTATTCATGATCGAAACATTTTGTAATATGATTTCGATGTACATTTACCATGGTGACGCAATGTCTGATTTTAAAATGGTTTTCAAAGGATTAATTTTGAGATTTTAAGTTTTCAATTGATATACAATTTCTTAGGATTTCTAAAGCGGGAAAAAGGCAACAAAGAAAGTCTTTTTATGACAAGGTCAGAACTCCTGTTATGATGTAGATTTCTGAGGTGCACTCTTGTCATAAATGAATCTGTTACTTTTCCTACATAATTTGTAACACAAAACAGTAGTAAAACATCTATTTAGGAGTCTTAGACCTTTCCAACGATATATAATTTGTCATGATTAGATTAGGATTTATTTGTAATATGGTGAAGTAAACTGAGGCGTCCCGGTGACAGTTAAGGGTTAAAGAACAGCAATTATTTGAAACAGAAATATTTTGTAACACCGTCTTTACTGTTATTTTTTAATTCATTTAATGCATCCTTTCTGAATAAAATTAGATTTTTTTTAAAAAAGAGGTTCTCTTATGATTCTGAACTAAGCAAAAGAACACATAATTTACTAGAGGTTGTAACACAATATTAATTGCTTATTCTATTGAATAATGTTAAATTAATTTACGTTAAAGTGAAGATTTGCTTCATTTTGATTGCTACCTCCACCTTTTTCGTCTCGCAGTGCAGTCATTTGTAAATTTTATGGGTCAGGCTTTCCGGTCTCATCTGCGTCCAGCTATTTTTAGTGTACAAAACAGCTTGTTTTGCTGCTTGATACTGCAAATTGGTATTATTTTAATGTCTTAACTTAATTATGAACACACTGGTTAGTAACACAAAAAGTTTTACCGTTTACTGCACATTGTTATTCTTCTCATTATTTCCCTATAGCGGCTAATGATCTGGAAGTCTCACGCATAGGCTCACCTTCGCATTAAAAAAAAGGTGGCTAGACATCAGTGTTTATATCCGAACTATAAACTTTTATCCCAGTACTTCTGTTATAATATAAGTGATTGCAAGACAGAAATAATACTGTGTGGTTGAAAAGACTCTGTATCAGATTTCATGTTCAGATAAGGCTTTTTCAAAGGTTTAATACACGGACGAATCGTTGTTATTTAAAAAAAAATAAGATTGCGTAGATGTTTCGATCGAGATCGCAATCTTTTAACAGTTAATAGTACAATTATATAGATATATATATAAGTTTGGACCCAGCTGTGTATTATGTCAAATAAAGCAAAAACAAACAGTTGATAAATAGCAAAAGGGACAATCTAAAGGGCAGGCTTTAAAAAAAGCTAAATAGCAGCAGGACAGTGAAACCCACAGCATTCTCTGGGTGGAAGATGTAGGAGGCAGGGGAGTTGTCCAGGATCAGGGTTTTGTGGAGCTCACGGCCGAGGCGACTCAGGTCTTTAACATAGCAGCCTTGATAGAAGACGCAAGATTCACGGAAGAGGCGCGTGCGGAACACACCACACTGATCCAGCAGGTCAGTCACGGGGTCTGCATACTAACACAGCCATGAACGGGGAGAAGAGGGATGGGTTAAGGAAACTTTGATACTAGAGAACATAACACTATAACACTAACTGACCAGCACTAGTGAGGAATTTCTACTTCCTCCTAATGAAAAGCGATAAATGTTTAAATACCTTAGCAAGGCTGGCAGTGAACAGAACACATTCAAAGAGTTCTCCCATCCTCTGGAGAAACTCATCCACGTATGGCCTCTTCAACACATACACCTAAAACACAGATGTTTATGAGACTAATGTTTTTTTTCCATTTAATTTTCATTCAAATTTAGAAGCTGAAAAGTAGCAACTTTAGAATCAATTTTAAAATCCTGTAAATAAAACAAATGATGTTCTGTAGGTCCATCTAGTGCTGTTGCTCGTAGCCTCCTCCTGAAACAAGTAATCAAGAATAGGCCGTACTAGTGGGAACTAACCTATCCTGGATTACTTGAACCAGGCAGAGGCCAAATGCAGATTTTCTGTGAAAAGTTGTGGAGAACCATAAAGGCTTAGGGAATATTTTCATTTGAATTCAATCTTATTTTAAAAACTATATATAAAAAAAAAATATTCCGGCTGTACCGCGTGTTGTGATGTTCATCACGGTTATACGAGTAAAACAAAATGGGCAAATATAGTGTGTCGTGACTGTACACGTGACGTCACGATCTGAGGTTGTTCTCACATCGGTCCAGCAGATGGCGCTCGCCATTCACTTTTAAATATAGAACAACATCTCTCTTTCCTCATGCCCAAGTCGTGCACAATTCAAGTCAGTGCGCACTGGCAAAGGCTACATACACAAACATTTATCAGATCTCACCTGGTGTGTGGTCCCCTCAATCTCCACAGGCACAATGAAATCGGCATTGCTTATTGGCTACAAAAACACAATGTGGATACGGTTAAAAACACCGTTATTAACGCTGTTGTTCACATGCAAATTGTTGCTTACATGCAGTGTCATATATGCACCTATTCTTAACTTTAAATACACAGCTCCTTAAAATGTCAATTTTACAATAGCAATCTGTGTACCTTAAAGGAGCTATGCACCAGTGTTTCATCCAGATCTATGACCACACAGATCTTCCCCTGGTCTTGAGAGGTCACTGCTGGCAGCAAACACTCTCCTGGTAACTACAGATAAGACGTAAAAGATCAATATTTTATTATGTGTTAATCATGTGGGCTTGTAACTCAAAATCAACTGAAGATAAATAAAATACAATAAATAAAAAAAGGGCTGATTGATTGAAACATTGCCATTGCTTATCTATAACATTAACAAATATTTTTTTTAGTAAAATAGAAATTTTAACTATGTACAGTCAGTGTTAATTTACTATTATCTATATATATATATTTTTGCAAAATTACATTTAACAATTGGCAGCTAGTTCTCATTCATCTTTAAAGAGTTTCTTTATTTGTTTTATGATTCAATTATACAAAATAACAAACTGGAACAAAAAAAATGACACAGTCTTGATTAATGGTTACTATAATACTTTGGCAATGGTCCCATTGTCCTCCGGCGCTAGCAAGGCATCATGGGTAGGTGATGTTGGCAGTTGGGCATCTTGAGCTCGAAGGCAACAGATGAGCTTTTTGAAGATATTCCTACTCCCAGGTTTGTGAGGCGAGCTTTTATTCACCTGATCTGTTTGAACACAATAAAACAATTTTTTCAAATGCATCATTTGCATATATTATCCCCGCTGATAATTGTATTGCATAAACACAGCATAAAGAGGCTCACGTTGCGTGGTTTATAAACAACCCCACTTAAATCCCACAAAGTGCTATTGTCAAACCCCACCCAGAGTGCATGCTAATACATATTTTCACATAGTCTCTGACAGATGACAAATGAAAACTAAATTCACGTTTGCCAATCAGCAACATACATTTGCATCAAATAAACCACCGAGGCTCGACAGAGCTTTTAAATAATTCAGAGCGGAACGAAATGTATGTTTTCCTCAGTAAATACGGTGCCTATCAACATCAAAATGACCAAGTGCTCAGCCGCCCCTCTCCAGAGATGGCACACGTTGCACAGAAACAGAAAATCTGTTTTAAATGAGACTGCTGGCCACGGCTGGTATATGTTATATAATCTCAGGAGGGCGGGAAAGCCCACACATTTCAGCTGTACCTTCGAAGCAAAACATACACACACACACAATAAAATGCTCACACACTGCTCCTGCCATTTCATCACAGGAGAGTCTGGTCCGAAACAAGCCTTAGAAGTGCATACGCAACAGACATAACTTGTAGCCACAGAAAGAAGAGCTATGTTTTGTAACACGACATCTGTAGCGAGCTTTGTTGTGCACTATGGAGGGGCTCCTTGCATATTTAGGGGGCTTCTGCGTACTTGTGCTTGCAAATATTTGCATGTAAGTGAAACATGATTTTGT
Organism: Cirrhinus mrigala; assembly: GCA_036247105.1. NCBI lineage: Eukaryota > Metazoa > Chordata > Actinopteri > Cypriniformes > Cyprinidae > Cirrhinus > Cirrhinus mrigala. The sequence goes on along the minus strand of CM070029.1, from coordinate 15,131,898 downwards.
TCAGACATGCCTGTTGAGATTCCCAAGAAGAAAAAAAATGGACATGAAAGCCCTCGCAACATGAAAGCGTGCCATGCAAAGATTAGAATCTGTTTTTTATTGCTATGGTGATGTAACTTCAGTTTCAGTACTACTAATGAATTTTTTTTTTGGTTTCAGCTAAAGGAATTGACTGTGATGTTGAGCAGGGGCCGAACCCAGGCACCTTTTCCCCCTCTCGTTCCCTATGGGAGCTTATGCAGCCATAGGAATCATCTTATGTAACATACGAGCAGCATGTACAGCAGAGGGAGGATGAGAGAAAATGGCCTCCTTCGTCATCATTTACTCTGTGCTGTATTTGCCCATCTGTACACTCGCTGATAACGCCCTGCTTAACAAAAGGACTCAGGAAATGGAGTACAAGGAAAACGTAGCCATGAATTCAAATGCACTTTCTTGAAAACATTTTTCACATGAAGATGGAGCGATGCTGAGCGGATTGGAAAGAGTGTTTCGTTAAGGACCGTCAAAGGTTCTGCTAGAAGCTTTTAAGTGGTCAGGGTTTCTAGCTAGATCTAATCAAATGTGATTTTGTGTGTGTGTGTGTGTGTGTGTGTGTGTGTGTGTGTTTTAATGAATTACCAAAAAACTATTTAACTGCTGAATCAAAGAAAGCTGCTAATTTCATCCTCAGTGAATTGTCATCTGTTTTCCTAGATAATAAAGGCAAATTAAATGGCAAGCATGGATTTGAGTTTCAAGGGATTGTGTGTAACTGGAGTCCAAGGAATCTGTTAAGAAAACAACAAGTTCTTGATATATGTAATTAGACCAGTGGACAATGTAACTGAGAAATTATTTTTAGCTCAGTTGTGTTGCATTAATATACCAAGTGAAGATGAGAAAGCACAACAGTTTTCCTAGACAAAATCAGTTATCAATACATATGGAAGCTATTTTTCAGACATTCAGATTGCTGTCTGAGCATTCATTTAAGCACAATTTTAATACTCAAAATAGTGTAACTAATTAAAAAAAAATGCTTTTTTATTTCATAATTTGAAGAGTTTATTTGCAAAAACATAACTCAGTTTTTTATTTTCAAAAATCATACGTTTTTTATTATGTTTTCATGTTTTTATTGTGCTAGTTAGCTGATTTTTTTTTACTTTATATCAAAATAACCCAACTGCAGTTTGATTGAGATTACTTGCAAAAATATATACATATATATATTTTAATAGTTTAAAACGGAGTTATCTGATTTTGCAAATTAACTCTTAATTTGCACATTTTGTGTTTTCAAATATCTAATATATAACTGCAAATTTCTGTATGTCTCATTTGCTATCAAAAAAACTGTATTTTGTATATGTTGGCTTTATATTGTCAGTCTGTCACTATCAGCTGTTGAAAAACATCCATATTGGATAACCTTTATATTTAAACTAAGCATTTTTATTGCATTTCTTTGTGGATTGCTTTTTGATGTTATGATGTACATTAAACTAAACCATAGCTTGATACCGATGGATATTCAGTTAAAGACAAGATAAGGCATAACTAAATTATTTCTATAATTGAATCTTAGCTTGATTTGAAAACCATCAATGCAATATATTCAACAAAACTAATTGAATCTATTTCCACAAGACTGTATAGCAAAGATAAACAAAATTTGACATAAAAATTGCAAACATTCTTGGCTTTTAGTATCTGGTTTAGGGGTCAATGACGTGACTTGTACGAATCTAATTAATTACTCAAAAACACTTTAAGAAATGCAGCTCATACAGAAATGGCTTGCATATGGCTTCTATGATATTTTCATTTAGTGAATTAAAATGCTTTTGATATTTTTATAAGGTTAATAAAAATGTTGAGGTAGTTTAATTCTCTGAAGATTATAAAAAAAGACAATAATTCCATTAAAAGGATTAGATTCTTGAAAAAGGAAATGATGGCAAAAGTAATTATATATATATATATACATATTTGGTATTATTTTCTTAAAAATAGTATCAATAACATGTAAAAAACAGACAAATCAAAGTCAGTGTGGCATAACAACAAGCAGGAAGCCATTTTGTTGTCATGTCACAAAACAGAGGACCCTTTTAGACCCTGACGACTGTGAATCATAGCCTTTTAGTTTATTATATTATATTAAAAATATTATACATGTATTTTTATATTTTGGCCTTTTTAAGCACATTTTTTACTCAAAAAATCATTATATTTTTACCTTGAAAAATGTCTTTGAAAATGTTTTTGAATTTGAGTACACCCACATGCCACATGAATTGAAACTACTTCAGTCCTTGGTAACACCAAGTAAAATATTTGCACAAAATGGTATAGAAATGATTTTCAAACCATCATAAATACAAAGATCATGTCTTAGAAGCTAGCCAAATATGTTTTAAACTATATTGGTAAACTGGTTTATACTATTGTCCTACATTTGCACTAATGCTTATGTTCACATGCCAAATATCATGTTTTTTGAGAGTCTTTGCTGCTATAGCCACAAACAGAGAAGTCACACTGGACACTTAATGCCAATGAGTACAAACTGAGTTCAAGGGGTCTTCAAGGAAATTGTGCAGACTCGGCTTGGCTATTTTCCCAACATTATGGCTGCTCGTAATTCACTAATCCAGGGATCGTAAACATCTGAAGCAATCCCCTAATTGACATCGGTGAAGTATAGTCATACTAGAACGACTGGTGTTTATGTCGTATTTGCGTCAGATCTATAATAAGCGCACAGCTCTGCGCATATTTACAAGACTCACGATAAACACCGCTACGAACCCCACGTCAAGTGAGCAGATAAGACTCGCTCGCCAGGTAGTAAGTAAGGGGTTACAAAATGGTTACTATGTAATTTTCCGCATAACACCGTGGCCTTTCCTCGTTAAACGTCTAGATAAGGCCTTCATTAACCGTTAAGGTTTAAACGCTTGTAATCGTAGCGTCGCTGGCAGATGGAGGGCGTGTGCTGAGGGGTGTGTTGTGCATTCCAGCGCGGCACCTTGCGCTCTCCATTAGGCCGATGTTTTTTACATTTCAACTCGATATTTTATGTAGTTTGACTTCGGTAGGAGGGTGAGGTATGCGAGTGTAGGTAAGAGAATGTTTTAAAACTCAATCTGCATAACGTTAAAACAACATGTCACTCAAATTATCCATTAACCAAACGATGAAACGACGTCCACAAAAGAGGAAACAACAAGCAACACGAATTTACTTGGTCGGATTGGTTATGTGTTTTTTTAAAACATCAACGTTTCATCTATTGTGTGAAGGAACAACAAATAAATAAATAATGAAATAATACATAAATAAAATACTTTATTAACATACAGCAAGGAGCCCAAATGAAATAAAGAATAATATATTACAGAAAGAAGGGAAAAAAAACGTCAACGTTTTCTGCTCGTCGACTGAAATTCTTTAAAAACATATTACGTAAACATTCAGCAATGCCTTACTGCAACAGCAAAGCATGTACATGATAAAACAAGTCACACATAGATTTTTCTTCGCAAAACCGAGCGTCCTCGTTCACATTTCGCTGTACGGAGCGGAATTCGTTAAGTTTCAACGGTTCGAACTTAACGAATTCCGCTCGCCACTGTGACATGTCAATCAGCTCGATATGACAAATAACTGTCACAGCGCGAGTATCGAACATGTTCGAATCGCGCATCGAACAGCGCGACGCGATAATGCCAGACAGGGAATATGCGAGCAGAAAGAGTTGACAGCGCTAAAACATCAGCATTTAGCATGTGACAGTGCGTTGCCTACCTGTTTTCGAAGACAACCGAGAATCCTCTCTCTGCACTTGAGTGATGATAGAACTTTCCATCTAACAAACGCACAGCCCTTAACGTCCGACCAACCTTTTCCAGCGACAAACAGTCGGTCCGCATTTAGTGGCATTAAAAGCAAGCGAGGCTTGAAATGAATAATTTCCGTTCGTTCGCGCAAAAATATCTCGAACCTACGGCGACAAAATATTTTGATATTTATTTATTCCCGCCTTCTATTCTCTTCCACATGGGAGGGGCATGACACTTTGTTTTGTTTTGTCTTATCTGCTATTTTCTAGGCTTCGCGTCTCGGTTTACTTTATCGCTTGTATATTTATCCATAGCCCCCTCTAGCCTAGGTAAAGCCCTCACTTTTTCTCCAACAACATGGAGAATCCAGGCGAAAGAAGAAAAACAACCGAGGACATGGGGCAAGGACGGTTTCAAGTTCCCCTTACTACAGATAAACAACCCCGTAGCTGGGCTATATCCAAAAGAGCATTTTAAAAAAAGACACGACCAGTTCGATCAGATGTAAAATATACGAAGATAAGACGCGAAAACAGGCGATAACTGACGATTTTTGTGTTTTTCCGCGTATTGTTTTGCTTTGGACCGACTCGGAGGGGCGCCTTGAAACAGCTGGTCGCTTCGGATTGGATCTCCAGGAAGTGGGAGTAGCTGAAGCATTCTTCTGTTCTGCACACTCCACACCGAAAACATTCCAGTGCTGGTTTTGTCGCAAATCAGTAGTCAGAAGCGCTCGCATTAAATCTAAATTGCAGTGTCGGAATGCTAATTTAATAATGAGGAAATTGCAAAGGAAATGAGTAATGTGATTGAACGGCTAATATCTTGAAAAAATCTCAGGTTTCAGAAATGCATCACACCTAATCCACCTAATCATTTTTCTGCCGCTCCTCCTCATCATCATCACATTAGTGGATTAATTAAGGCTGTATACACTATTAGTCAAAACATTTTGAACAATAGGATCTTTAATGTTTTTTTTTTTTTTTTTTTAAAGAAATCTCTTCTGTTCACCAAGCCTGCATTTATTTGATCCAAAGTACAGCAAAAGCAGTAAAATCTTTTAATGCATTTACTATTTAAAATAACTGTTTTCTATTTCGCTATATTTTAAAATGTAATTTATGCCTGTGATATCAAAGCTGAATTTTTAGCATCATTACTCCAGTCACATGATCCATCAGAAATAATTTTAATATTATTATTGTTGTTGAAAACAGCTGAGTAGATTTTTTTCAAGTTTTTTCAAGTTTCTTTGTTCAGAAGAACAGCATTTATCTGAAATAGAAATAATTTGCAACATTTTAAATGTCTTTATCATCAATTTTGATCAATTTATAGCATCCTTGCTAAATAAAGGCATTCAGTTCTACAATTTCTTTCTATATTTTTTTAATTTATACTGACTCCAAGCTTTTGAATGATGTAGTGTATAATGTTACAAAAGCTTTTTATTTCAGATAAATGCTGATCTGGATCTTTCTATTCATCAAAGAATCGTGAAAAAATGTGCGTAACTATTTTAAATATTGATAACAATAATAATAAAAAATGTTCCTTGAACAGCAAATCAGCATATTAGAATGATTTCTGAAGAATCAAGTGACACTGAAGACTAGAGTAATGATGCTGAAAATTTAGCTTTGATCCCAGGAATAAATTACATTTTAAAATATATTAAAATGGAAAGCAGTTATTTAAAATAGTAAAAATATTTCACAATATTACTGCTTCTGTATTTTGGATCAAATAAATGCAGGCTTGGTGCAGACACTTCTTCAAAAACATTTTAGTGTGTTCATAAACAAATAAACTTGAGCACAATCAAGTTATTAAATTATTATGCAACACTGTTTATGAATATTTGTTGAGTGCTAAATGCTGTGTTTTAATTGCTCAAATTAATGCAAGTCTAATGTTAATTCCAGCATGAGAGGTTATGGCGTATGACATCACTAAAAACGATTCATTAATTATAGGTTATTAAACTTTATCATAATTAAAAACAAATCAATCAAGCTTCACAAACCATGTTACCACTAAGAACTTGTTTGTTTTGATAACAATATTGCCTGTCATGATATGAAACATAGTTGGACAGTAACAGCATCACTGTGAAACTGCAGTGGTCAGCTGTGTAAAAAATATATATACATATTTTTTTGAAATGCGAAAGCTCAATTGTCCTGTATAATGCCTTGTATAACCCAGTTAGGTGTTCATTTAATGACTGAATGATTTAATTAATTATTGTACAACAGCATCCAATTTGTTTGCAAACAGAAATGAAAGCTGTGTCCCTTCATTCTGTTTTTCTACATTCTATTTCTATCTATTTGTTTTCTCTTAATCATAGGAAAAAGGTAGAGTATGGTAAATGTAAGTGATAAAAGAGCAACAGGCATTTTTACGAGTCTGAGTACTGCCCAGAACTCCTATGTTGGAAATCTATTCCTGACTATTCCCAAATGGGACCAATTCTATACCACAAAACCAAGACATAAACAAGAATGGTACCACTGTTTACATTCCTAGTTTTAGAAATGTGGAAGTTGTGCAGATGTCAGATATGTGACTAAAATAAGTGTAAGCTGGAGAGCTCCAAAACATGTTCTGCTTTTTTTTTTTTTTTTTTTTTGTTCTGCAGCGGTAGGCACGAAATCACATGCATTATAATATCAAACCACAATATTTCAAACAAATAGAGATAATAAAACATTAAAATATGCTTTTATGGTATGAATTCAGCTTTATCAACAGCAACATAATTAGCTTTTTTTGCAACTACAGTTTCTCAGTCCATTGTAACTAAAAGCTCACTCTTAACTAACTATAAACTATGACTTTTGCCTCAATAAAATCCTAATTTGCTGGTTATTAACAGTTAGAAAGGTAGTTGTTAGGTTTAGGGTAGGATTAAGGGATCTAAAATATGGTCATGCAGAATGAGGTATTAATATGTGCTTCATTAGTAAACAGCCAATATCCTAGTAAAATGCATGCTAATGAGAAACTAGTTAATAGTGAGAATTGGTCCCTAAACTAAAGTGTGACGAAAGCTTTAGTTACAGAAACTTTAACGCCTCTTCCTTGCTGTAAACAGTGCCCTTTGTTTGTCCGGTTGACTAAACATTCCATAGAGGTCAAAAATGAGAGATAAAAAGTCATAGTTAACGAAGGTTTATCTTGATTTAACACCAGTCAAGCTGAGAATGATTTAATATTGAAATAATAATTACAGCAAAGACACTGGTGGGAAAATGATTACAGTTACTCATATATGGTGAAAGTAAACATAGAAAGCATTGATGGATGCTTTTCACAATTAAATTCTTGTGACTAAAATATTTTTTTTTGTCCTTTTATGTAATTTGTTTTCACAAGAGAAAGGCTTCAACTTGACATTTTCATTACTCATTTCATTTCTTCTCATCTGAATTTACAACAGTTTGTAAAGAGGAAACGTGTGTGCGAAAACTCTTACAAAACCAGTATTGGGGCTCTTAAAGGAATAGTTCACCCAAAAATGAAAGTTTACTGAAAATGTGCTCGCCCTCAGACCATCCAAGACGTAGATTAGTTTGTTTCTTGTTCTGAACAGATTTTGTGAAATTCTGCATCACATGACTTCTGTGGTGAATGGGTGCCATCAGCATGAGGAAATGATGAGATAATCAGAAGAGAAATATGCACAGATCAAGCAGTGTTTACAAGTGAAAACAGTCAAAACAGTTTAAACAAATATGTTGGTGGATTTTGATGTGAGAAGACAACAGGGGATAGACTTTTTTGTGGATTGTGGACTCATATTTGGTTTAAAGTTAAAAGGTAGTGTGGATTATTATTGGGAATTAATTTGCGTGATGTTTTAAATCAGCTGTTTGGACTCATTCTGACGGCATCTATTCACTATAGATTATTCATTGGTGAGCAAGTGATGTAATGCTGAATTTTCTCCAAATCTGTTCAGATGAAGCAACAAACTCATCGGCATCTTGGATGACCTGATGGTGAGTACATTTTAAGCAAATTGAATTTCTTGGGGGTGAGCTATTACTTTAACAACTTGTTCTTCTCAAATATCTTTTTGAGCCAGGTGGATCCCTTTTGTAAATCTGTAGGTACCATCATGGAGTTGTACCTGCCTCCAAAAAGTTCATTAAACCAAAAAGGTAATCCTAGAACCTGCCCTAACCCAAAAGGGCAACCTAATTGCTGTGTTTTTATAAGGTTACAATTCTGGATTGGTGCCTTGAACAAGGATGGAGAGAAATTAGAACCTGTTCCCTAACACTCAAGCATCTGTGGTGTACATTTCAAGACAAGCAAACAAAAAACTGTCAAGCTGCTTAAAGGGGTCATCGGATGCAAAGTTCACTTTTACATGTTGTTTGAATATTAATGTGTGTTGGCACACATCTACCCTATAATGATAAAAATCCATGCAGTGGTTTTTAATTAATCTGTAAAAAATAATATCCCCTTTTTCAAATCAAGCCATTCTCAGATGCCTGTCGGTGTGGCATCACACAGACAGAGGCCGCTCCCACGATAGAAAAATTGACATGAGCATCTTACCTCAGACCCGCCTTAAATCAGCTGTAAGAGTTCGACTTCCATTGTTTCAATGCCAGAGCAGGGATGTAAGTTAGACAAGAATATCTCAGATTGAGCGACTGAGGTGTTGTGTTGTTGGATGTAATAATGAACATAGTGGTCGTCATTTACTCCCGACATCTGAGCTGCTGAAGATGCAGTGGATTACGTTTGTTTGTGAAGGGAATGCACCTCTCAATCTACATATATCCGTCAATGTTCGCGCAAATAATTTGTGATCCAGCTTCACTTACAGCAGAAGCGAGTATAAGGTTTTTTTATGAATCTTTGTGATCGCCTTTCCTAATAACGTGCTAGTTAGCAAGTTTAGCGGCTAAATGCGGCTAAAGTAAACAGGCTCTTCACTCACAGAGAGAAGAGAGGGGCGGGGCGAGCAGAGCTCATTAACATTTAAAGCCACCTTGACCAGAACAGGATGATTTTTGCAGAGCTCATTTTGACAAGGTAAAAAGGGTGTTGATTTACACTACCATTGAGAATTTTTAACCAAAGTATATTATAGACTTTTCATCAAGACCCTGAAGAATCATATCAACTTCTGATGACCCCTTTAACATACTGATCAGATGCATTCAGTTTATTATAAATATAAACTACCATTCAGAAGTTTGGATTTGTCTTTGAAAAAAGTCATGCTCATAAAGACTGCATATATTTGAACTAAAATACAGTAAAAAAGTAATAAGTAATATTGTAAAATATTATTATTAATTTAAAGTATATTATTAATCATTTAAAGTTAACTGTTAATGTTAATCTTAATATATTTTAAGTCTATTCCTGATGATGAAGCTAAATTTTCAGCATCATTATTCCAGTCTTCAGTGTCACATAGTCCTTTAGAAATAGGCCCTGTCCTAAATAGAACACCTCATGTGCACTTGCGGTCTTACGGTCTTACAATGTCTGCCGCATGCGCATGTCCATTAAGTCCACAAGACCTCAGGGTGTCCCGTTCACCATTTTAGCGTTCAAAAGGGTGCTTGAGAGTGCCCCCTTTGCAGCCGTTATACACCCTCGATACGTACTTCTGCAGAGCCTACACTGGTGCGGGTGAAAAGAACTCCACTTCCAGAACAACAATTCACAAATAATTTACTCATCCCCTTGTCATCCAAGATGTTCATGTCTTTCTGTCTTCAGTCGTAAAGAAATTATGGTTTTTGAGGAAAACATTTCAGGATTTTTCTCCATATAATGGACTTCATTGGTGCCCCGATTTTGAACTTTCAAAATGTAGTTTAAATGCAGCTTCAAAGGGCTCTAAACAATCCCAGACAAGGAAGAAGGGTCTTATCTAGTGAAACGATCTGTCATTTTTTTTCGAAAAATAAAATTTTTTATACTTTTTAAACACAAAAGCTTGTTTAGCACAGGCTCTGGGATGCATGTCCACGATGCTACGAATTAGTGATGAGTCATTCTTGAACAATTCGTTCATTTGATTCGTTGAGTCGCACATGTGAACGACTCGAATCCGAAGACTCAAGAGATGAACTAATCAATTATTTTTCCGGCTCACACTGCATTGGTTAAGCTTATGGGGCTGTCACGTGATGAACGAACAACTCAAACCTGAAAACTTGTCAGATAAGAGGTGAGGTGAGCTAATCATAGACTAAAGACTAAAGGTAAACAATGAATTAATCTTTTCTGTTTCTTATAGCATTGTAGTTTTGTCTTGTTTGTAGTGTGATCAACGTTCGTGTAAGCAGTAGATGTGTTAGGGAAGTAACACGTTAATTATATTTTGCTAAAATGAACGAAATTAACGAAATGACTCGAAAAAAGATTTGTTCATTTTGCTGAAAGAGACTCAAAGGTCCGAGTCGGCAAAATGATCCGAACTTTCCATCACTACTACGAATCAAGTTCATCGTTTGTGTACTCCGGCTCAAAAAAGGTAGAGTATGATGAAAAACTCCATCTTATTTTCTCCTACAACTACAGAATCATCCGACATTGTTGTACCTTTCTGTTTGTAAACAGCGTTTGACTTACTTGCACTTTCTTAGTCTTTGCGCATTCACTTTGTAAACACTGGGTCTGTAGTTCTACTACGTTCCATGTGACCTTTCGACGTGATTCAATAGTACGTAGTGTCATTAACACGCACCCCAGAGCCTGTGCTACACAAGCTTTTGTGCTTAAAAAGTATACACATTTTTATTTCCAAACAAAATGACCGATCGTTTCGCTAGATAAGACCCTTCTTCCTCGGCTGGGATCATTTAGAGCCATTTGAAGCTGCATTTTGGAAGTTCAAAATCGGGGCACCAATGAAGTCCATTATATGGAGAAAAATCCTTAAATGTTTTCCTCAAAAACCATAATTTCTTCAAGACTGAAGACAGAAAGACATGAACATCTTGGATGACAAGGGGGTGAGTAAATTATTTGTGAATTGTTCCGGAAGTGGACTTCTCTTAAAGGCTAGAAGGAATACAGCTCTAGCTACTGGGCATGCCACATTAATCTAACGTTATTTTTGTCACACTGTACAACAATAAAACTGTTTTTGTATTATAGTGAGGGCTAAGTTTAGGGTTGGGGTAGGCAGGCCCGGCATCAAGGGATAAACTCAGGTAAAAGGTGGACAGAGGGATTGCACTTACGTCACAACTTGGTCAGTTAACCGGATGTGCGGCCATATTGGCGAAACTTCGATGTAAACAACAGCATGGATTGCATGGTTAATGTACTACTGAATTCATTGTTCTGCTATTTTATGCTGTCTAAACCATGGGAAAAACATGTGGAAGCTGCTAAATCATATAGAGAAGGACTTAGTAAGCAGGAAAGAGTGCATTATTTTAACAAACCAAAGTTAATAGGTGATAAAGATATGTATGAGCAGTATTAATTAAGATATTAGCCTACTATTTCACATACCTGACCGGAAATGATGGGAATGGTTCAGTTTGGACAACCACAAACCATGTTCCTCAGACAGTTTTTTGCACTCTTCTGCTTGATTTGTTATAACTTTTGGCAGTCTATAGTACTCCAAATGTTTTTCCCGGTCCAACTGATTAGTGCAGCCCAAAACATGATAATAATTGACCAATTTCAGCAACAATAATCAGCAAAATATGCAAGTTTTGTTCAGTTCAGTGACACTGTTTACATTCAGCGCCACCAATATGGTCGATCGATGATGCGACGTTAAAACACTCTATAGAGAAATGACGAGAAGAATAACAACATGCAGTAAACGGTAAAATTGTCTGTGATACAAACCAGTGTGTTCATAATTAAGATAATACATTTAAATAGTGCCGTAAGACACACCAATCTCCAATATCAAGCAGCAAAACAAGCTGTTTTGTACAGCTAAAAATAGCTAGACGCAGAGACTGGAAGCCAGATCCATAAAATTAACTAAAGGGAACTTGGCAAAAATAAGGTGGATTATGTTACAAAATATTTATATTAAGGGCTGTTTGCTTTCTAATTTACAAAGAATCCTGAAAAAAAAGTCATGTTTTTTTACAAAAATATTAGATAGCAAAAATTTTACATTGATAATAATAAAAACATTTAATCATTGAGCACCAGTAATAATTAATAATAACTGAGCACTAAACCAGCATATTAGAATGATTTCTGAAGGAGCATGTGACACTAAAAACTGGAGTAATGGAGTAATTCAGCTTCACCAGGAATAAATATCATTTTTAATTTTATTCAAAATGGTAATAATAGTTCACAGTATTACTGTTTTTAACTTAATAAATGCAGCCTTGATGAACATAAGAGACCTTTTTGAATTATTTAAAACATTTGAAGGGCAGTACATTTATTAAATTGCAATAATAATTACTAGTACTAATAAATATAATAATAATAGAAAATAAAATGTTATATTTAATTTGTTTTAGCATAATAATAACATTAACTAATAATACAGGTAAATATAATGACGCTTGTCTTGCATTAAATACAATAATTGCAAATCAAATATTTTTTAAAAAGATGCACGTAAAAGTGCAACATATACGTATCGCAACATATACACATGTGCTCTTCAAGTGTTGGAAGCCTGAGATATCTTCAGGATTCATTGAGTCTTCAGGCTTTCTGTACATATCAATAATCAGTGAACAGGATATAAGCTACTTAATCCTGCCTTGAGCCCCCCACCCTCAGTGACTTACGGTCCGTGCACTCAATGACCTGAACACATATGCTCAACGAGAGCTGTGCCCAGATTGACCAAATCTGAGGTTTCTGTAAGGCTCAGACTCAAGTCTGGAGCCATGTGATTTGCAGGAAGGGGAAGGAGACCCCCTCCCACAATCACTCTCTCTCTCCCCCCACCAAACCTGCCCCTGAGTGGCCCCTGCCAGGCTCTGTTTCCAGGAAAGGGGCCTAGTGGACAGGCGCAGGGGCCTGCGTCAGGGAGAGCCTGGCTCATTGAGAAAAACAAAAACAGAGAGGGGAGGTGGGAAGACTCTCCCTCCTTACATAACAGTCTCTAGCAGTGAAAAAAAAAACCTCTCTCTCTACCACCACCGTACTTGAAACCCGTCTGTCTGCTCTTTATACAATGCCACACCCTATAGTAGAGCTCTGCTAGAACTTCAGCATTTGGTTTATTTATTGGACAGAAAAGAGACTCTAGCTTCTTTTAATAATTTAAAGATTGCCAGCTGGATGCTTGTGACGTTCATTAAATGCATTGAGCGTGGAGGTGACACGCATTTGTCAAGCTCGCAAAAGTCTTTGCTGCTGTGCATGAATTTTTAGATGACAACAATCAATAGCTGGAGGAAAACTGGATTTTGCAATGCATATGTGTAAAGAACACGTAGTAATATTTATTAGGGTCTTAGAGTTCAGAGGCACATATGATGCTCATACCAACAGTCTATGATTTTTGACACTTTACTGCCTCCTTGTGGTTATACTGAAAATAGTAGACCGTTTATTGTGTAAAAATTTACAAATTAGTTCTAGGAGCAGTTTCATATGCTTTCAGTATTATATTTGTGGCTCTGGACCACAAAAGCAGTCATAAGGATCAGTTTTTTTTAAAATTGAGATTTATACATCATCTGAAAGCTGAAAAAATAAGCTTGTTAGGATAGGACAATATTTGGCCGAGATACAACTATTTGAAAATGTGAAAATATTGAGAAAATCGCCTTTAAAGTTGTCCAAATTAATTATATATTAAATTTTATATATTAAATATATTAAACCTTTTAATATATTTACGGTAGGAAATTTACAAAATATCTTGATGGAGCATGATCTTTACTTAATATCCTAATGATTTGTGGCATAAAAGAAAAATCGATAGTTTTGACCCATACAATGTATTGTTGGCAATTGCTACAAATATACCTGTGCTACTTATGACTGGTTTAGTGGTCCAGGATCACATTTAGTCGTTTAAAAGGCGCTTTAATTCAAAACATTTTGCAAATGAGGAACATAGCAAGCAATTTATCACAACAACCAGTGATATTCACAGCAATGCCAAGTGTAAGTTAAAATAGTGCCGAAGTGAAACGCAAAGGTTATAAGAATTTAGAAGCATTTAGAAGTATATTTAATGTATTAATCAACAATTAAATCAACTCTTGCATTTTTGACCATCTCTGTTTGAACAGGATGTGATCTGCTGTGCAAGTTCCCAAACAGGAACTGAACCAGACAAAAATGTCAACCAGAAGAACTATACAACAAACCAAGAAAATAGTCACTGTCAAATTAATAACATATAATGATGAGCGATGTAGATGATTCTGATATTCATGTTCACAAATCGTTCTAATATGCTGATTTGGTGCTCAGTTATTAATGTTTATTATTGGTAGTCAATTATCAAATGGCTCTTATTATAAGTTTTGGAAACTGTTTTTGCTGCTTAATATTTCTAAGGAAGCTCTTTTCAGGGGTCTTGATGAATAGGATGTTCAAAAGAACAGCATTTATTTGAAATCGAAATTTTTTGTAACTTCATAAAAGTGTTTACTGTCACTTATGATTAATGTGTAATGCATCCTTGCTGAATAAAAGTTTTAATTTCTTACTACAGATGTTTTCAACATCGAGAGAATCAGCATATTAGAATGATTGATGATGATCATGTGACACTGAATGCTGAAAATTCAGCTTTAGCATCAAACTGCATTTTACAAACATAAAAATTTGTTTTTTAAATGATATTTTATAATATTACTGTATACTGTATTATTAGTTAATTACTGTAATATTACTATATATATATATATATATATATATATATATATATATATATATATATATATATATATATATATATGAAAAAATTTCAAGGATTTATGATGATGATGATGACCGTTGAAACGCATCGTCACAGTCTTGTGAAAAGGATCCACTTTTAGCTTCTTGTTGGTGTTACATCACACCAACAAAGGACGCTCCCATGATTGTTGACTGACATGACCGTCCTACCTTAGACCTGCCTTGAGTGACCTGTGAACATCGGACTCCGACCACTATTGGATCTACTCCCGGTGCAGGGGAAGACAAGAATGTGATCAAGGTGTTCTGTTGTTGGATGTAATAATGATCATAGCAGTCATCATTTACTCCCAACATCTGAGCCGCTGAAGATGCAGAGGATTAACATTACTTTCGTTTTAGCAGGAAACGCGCCCGCCAACCTACATAAATGCATCTATGTTCGCGCGAAATCGTTCTTGATGCAGCTTCACCTACAGCAGAAGTGAATATAAGGGTTTTCTGCATCTTTGCAAATCGCCTTTCTTAATAATGTGCTAGTTAGCAAGTTTCGTGGCTAAACGCCGCTAATGTAAACAGACATCGTCACCCTGGTTGTGGCTAGAATGGATACAGCTCAGACCGGAAACTAACAATGAAATGAATTATTCTACTCTATTATTCTATGGGGGCAGCCGTGGCCTAATGGTTAGGGAGTTAGGGAGTTAGGGAGTCGGGCTTGTAATCGAAAGGTTGCAGGTTCGAGTCCCAGGTCCGACAGGGATTGAGGGTGGGGGGAGTGAATAACCAGCACCCTCTCCACCCTCAATACCACGACTGAGGTGAGTCCCTTGAGCAAGGCACCGATCCCCCAACTGCTCCCCGGGCGCCGCAGCGATAGCATAGCCCACTGCTCCGGGTGTGTGTTCACGGTGTGTGTGTGTTTCTTCACTACTCACTACTGTGTGTGTGTGCACTTGGATGGGTTAAATGCAGAGCACAAATTCCGAGTATGGGACACCATACTTGATCACATGTATGTCCTTTCCTTCCTTTCCTATTGGATTGTGTTTTTTAACGTCCCAACCTTAAACTTAGCCCTTACTATAAAACAAAAACAGTTTTATTGTTGTACAGCGTGACAAAAATAACGTTAGATTGATGTGCGCATGCCCAGTAGCTAGAGCTGTATTCCTTCTAGCCTTAACCCCACAGAAGAGAGGGGCGGGGTGAGCAGAGCTCATTAGCATTTAAAGGAACATGCAATATAAGGGCTGGCTCTGAACAGGGCTGATTTTGACAAGGTAAAAACTGTGTTTTTACACTACCACTGACAAATTCCAACCAAAGTATGTTATAGACTTCTCATTAAGACCCTAAAGAAACATATCAGCTTGTGTAAAATGGGCATCCAATGACCCCTTTAAAAGTAAATTTTATTTAAAATTAACAGATGAAATGTCTCCCCTAGTGAAAAAAACCTTTAGTATTCTAAACTAGTATATTTAAAGTCTGCTAAATTGGAACAACACATTTCTACTTAATGCACTTGTGCACAAGTAGTGCTGAAGTCTGACTAAAGATATACTTAAGTATATTTGATTGTGCTAAAGTGGAACTATTGCAAGTATACCTTAAGCACACATCAAATATTTTGCATTTAAAGACCAATATTATTTAAAGATCACACAATTCTCATCAATAGTGACATTAAAACATTTTAGGCTTAATATTAAGAAATGTGCATTGTGCACAATTAGTACCTCAAATAAAGTTTAAATACAACTTTTTGAAAATAATTTTTATATTACTAAGTCTCAAGTGATATGTCAGTAAATATGTTAATACTTGAACTATACTTAGTATATTAATTTTTTACTAGAGTCTTTACAAGGAGTGTAAAAAGTGAATGTTCGTAGTTTAATTTAATTGCCCAAATGTAATTCACTGGAGTGTGATTTTGCTGTTTGTTTTGCAAGACAGATGAAAATATAAGGATAGCTTTACATTATAATCCACCAGTTAATGACCAATGTGTAACAGGAATGTCTAAACAAACTGTTAAGGTGTAAAAAATATATTTGTACCCCAGAAACGAAGAAAAAATACAAGTCAGTTAAAGAAGTTTAATATTGCATCCAAACACAAGCTTATGTTGGGCTAAAAATTATTAGTATTTTTTTAAAAACAGTTAGGAACATCACAGTAATTCTTAACATATAAATTATATGGAGAATATTTACTCTAAAATTGTTATTTTTTTAATAAGCAGATCTCTAGCAATTAGCCCTAAGATTCTAAGGATGCATAATGACATGCACATAGTTGCGTAGCTTTCATTTACTTTTATAACAATAATTAAAAAAAAAAAAAAAACTCTAGAATCTAGAAACGTGTTTCAAATGTTAGGAAAGATTTTTTTTAAATAATTTGAAAGGTAATGTAATTTCATGCTTTGATTATGAATATTATAAATGCAGAATAACATTATCATATATTATAATGTAATATGTTATTTCATTACAACGTAACAGCGCATTTAAAAGTTTCATGACATTCAGCACTCAGGTTTATTTTTTCTTTTTTTTTACTTTAAGCAATTGCTTTAATTTCCACAGGATGAATTTAATATATGATCAGTCAATGAACAAGGATAATTGAACACATTAGCAGCTCATATTTTAACATCCATTAAACACACAATAGAAATCAATAACAAAACAAATTAATCCAAAAAGCCAAAGTGATAATTCTTATAACAAAAATAAATTTTAAATCTTAAACTATTACCAAAGCATGCTAAAAATGTTAACCACCAACTGTATAAACGCACAGTCAACAGAACACATTAGCCTAATTTTCCTGAGGCAAATGTGTATTTTAATAAAACTTTATTCTCAAATCCAGAAAATACATGTAACGGTCCTTCCGTTTTTCATAGCAATTTAAAAAGGGAAAATTATAGATCCTAATGATATAATTCCTCTTAAAGCATTTCTCTAATGTTTAAATCTCTTTGAATGACTTTTTACAATACAGATGTCAATGGAGAAACATCAACGTCATCACGGAATATGCTCTATTACTCTGACTAACATTTGACAGAAGGAGACTGCTGAGGTAACGCTGAACTGAATTCTTAAAAGTAATAAAATAAAAATATGCAGGCTCCATATACAATTATGACTTAATGGGGTTCTTGAAACACTTCAATGTGCAAATAGGTCACATCTGGACGGATGAACTTTCAATATGATTCTTAATTTCTTGACTTTTATTACTGCATTTTTGCATTTAAATATGAGATCTTAAATAGAAGTGCTATGTATAGGCCTGTATGTTACATTTTTCACAAAATTACCACCCTAAATCATTTCGCTGGCTTGTCATCTTTGGAAATAACCCATCTGAGGAAGCTAAAACCCTGTCAAAAGCAACCCACCCAAAATGTGAAAACATTTATATATTATGGCACTCCAAACAACTACATTATTTACATTAATCTATTTTGTTTTTCATATAAATTCCACCTTCATGTGGAACATAGTCTTTCCCCTCACCAATTCCTCATATACAGACATTTCTCTTAATTATCAACACTCAGAAACGTGATGAAAGTGACAAAGTGTCTAAAATTATTTATATTATGGAACTTATGGGGCTCAATTGGAAATCACATCTATGACATTATGAAGGCAAAGTCCTAATAATGTGTCATATCCGCGCACTGCAACATCGGAGAAGGTTTTGTGGCTTGCAGGTTTGTACATTTACAAACATGTCCGAATGCACTTGTTGATCCCAATCTGGGAAGCAAGCAAAGATCATCCTTGCGACACTTTAGGGATATATACATGCTTTTGTTATTCATGAAGACCTGAGGAGATCGTCTTAGAACTCCTCATGTACGTTACGGGCATAGTCCATGAGTTTGCTGCCAGTGAAGTACTCGCTGTATTTAAGGATCTCCTCTAGTTCCAGATTGTGGTTTTGGTTCTCATCCGCCACAGCAATCATCTGCTTGGCTTCATTCAGGGCGTTGTACTCATTCATAGGGTCCATGTATTCCTGTAGGACAGATATACATTAAAATGAGATTTTATAAAAGTGTTCTTATCCTTAAACAGCAGACATAAAAGAGGACCAACCTCCAGCTCCTCCATAGTTACAATCGTATCATGGTTAGCGTCAATAACTTCTTCAAACTCCTTCTTCCTTTCACGAACCCAGTCGTCATCGATGTCTTGGGCTTGCTGATTCTCCACCGTTCCCATGGGGAGGGAGATAAATTCAGCTAGAGTCAACTTTCCATCTCCATCTTGATCTGTTTAGGAAACATATAGGGTTTGTTTACCAATAAGAAAATGTGCTGGCATTTCTTGGGTATGAATTTCAGATTCATACGCTTACCAAGATCTCGGACGATCTCCTTGACCATGTATCTCAGCATGCCTCTGCTGTGCTCCGGGTGCAGGAACGAGAGGAACTCCTCTTCATTCAGCAGCTGGTCAGCTGGAGGGTTATCTGCCTGGAACCAGCGATCCTTCAAGCTCTCCAGAACCTCCTGAGCTGTAGTGAGGCCATATTTCATTAGAAATGGCCTTGTTACGAGTACTAGACTATATCAGGCCAATGCATCTTCTAAATTACAACTTACTTTCTTCATCCACTTTTAGTTCTTCGTTGTTTTTTATCTTCTCAGCTACTTCTTTTTCATTGAAACCTTTGCTGGCCAAAAACTTCACACGGTATTCATCCCAAGTTACATGTCCTGAGAGAGCACAATTTGAGAAGATTTGGTTGAAATTGGCAGTCAAGACTATCGTTAAGTGTCATGAAATGCCAGATGTCAAGAACAATATACATATTTTTTGCTCTTGTAAAACACAGGAAACATTTATAACTACAAATCATGTTTAAACTTGCCAGAAATGGGATTCTACATACAGTTGAAGTCGAAAGTTTACATACACCTTGCAGAATCTGCTAAATGTTGATTATTTTACCAAGATAGGAAGGATTATACAAAATGCATGACCTGAATAAGATATTTCACGTAAAAGATGTTATCATATAGTCCACAAGAATAAATAATAGTTGTATTTATAAAAATGACCCCGTTCAAAAGTTTACATAAGCTTGATTCTTAATACTGTTGTTACCTGAATGATCCACAGCTGTGTTTTTTTTTTCTTTTGTGATAGTTGTTCATGAGTCCCTTGTTTGTCCTGAACAGTTAAACTGCCTGCTGTTCTTCAGAAAAATCCTTCAGGTCCCACAAATTCTTTGGTTTTCTAGCATTTTTGTGTATTTGAACCCTTTCCAACAAAGACTCTATGATTTTGAGATTTTGAGGACAACTGAGGGACTCATATGCAACTATTACAGAAGGTTCTAACACTCACTGATGCTTCCGAGGGAAAAACAATGCATTAAAAACCATGGGTGTAAACTTTTTAACAGAATGAAGCTATGTACATTTTTCTTATTTTGATTAAATATCATATTTTTTTTTAGTTAGCACTGTCCTTCAGAAGCTACAGAAGATACTTACATTTTTCCCAGAAGACAAAATAAGTTAAAATTACCCTAATCTTAAAATTTAAAACATTTTCACCTTTCATTTTTGCCTTTTAATGCATTGTGTTTCCTTCTGAAGCATTAGTGAGCATTTGAACCTTCTGTAATAGTTGCATATGAGACAAACTGGGACTCAGGAACTACCACTAAAAAAAAAAAAAAAAAACACTAAACAAAAAAAAACACGGTTGTGGATCAATCAGGAACAACACAGCGTTAAGAATCAAGTGTATGTAAACTTTTGAATAGGGTAATTTTTATAAATTCAACAATTATTTCTTCTTGTGGACTATATGTTAATATCCTTTATGTGAAATATCTTATTCAGGCCAGTATAAAACAAAAAAATAACATGCATTTTGTATGATCCCTCTTATTTTGGTAAAATAATTAACATTTTGCAGATTGTGCAATGTGTATGTAAACTTTTGACTGCAACTGTATCTCTACTTGACATATAATTTCATTATGGCATGGGTCTAAATAATAACATCCTCTTACCATCCCCATCAGGGTCCACGGCACGAAAACTGAGCTTGTTTTCTTTAACAGCCTCCTGAAAATGTTCTTCTGTCTTCTCCATGATCCATCGCTGCATTTCTTTAGCACTGACACTCCTATCTTTATTAATATCCACCCTACGAACAGAGAGTAAAGGTTTGATGATGCAGCTACAGGCATGATTAGACAATTAAAAATTGTGCAATCTTACTGTGAACTGTTCATCCGTGCATGTGTTTAATTATGTTTTTGTTTTAACTTTTTAGCTATTTAATCAAAATATCGTAACTCGATCTTCTGATGAAGACTTCAGACTTGTCTCTAGACTTCTTCAATCATATATCTTAAACCCTGTTCCATTAATATCTGCCTGTATCCAATCAATAACTGGTAGATAGTACCAATACCCCGCCTTACATCTTTTCTATCTGCATCACTCAGATGCGTCACAATACAGAAAAAAGATCTGTCGCTACTTCCGTTTGGCCACGACATAACTATTGCTCAACGTTCATTGGGTTTAACTATGTCTTTAGAATGCCACCAAAGCATATCATGGGAAAATGGCATTGTTTCCACAGCTGTATACATACTTCGTGAAGATTTCAATAAGTTTCTTCCTGTTTCTCCTGGGCTCTGAGTCCTCCTCAAACTCCTCCATCTCCTTCCCCAGAAACACCTCCTGATGAAAGTCTTTATTGAGGTGGCCGTCCATTTCCATCTTCACACCGTTCAGATGGTCAGGTGGAAGGATCTCATTGTCCTCCTTGCTGTTGGGGTGTTTGTCTTTTAACGCAGATATATTTGCTGGCCTGGCCTGAACATTTAAAGCCAGCATCACAAATACTGCCAAAGTTGAGCCGCACAGGCGGCCAAGCTGAGATCTTCTCCAGCTAGACATGGTTTTACTGCCTAAACCTCACAAACAGATGTAGGAACACTGTGAAAAGAAAAACAAAAACACATTAGAACAAAAGCACAAGCAGACTTCAACATATTTAAATAAGACTGTGCAATTTGCTGCTGAAAAATAATATATACGTTATAATATTAATTTTATGTCAGACTTAGGAATTTTCTGGTTTTAAGGAAACTAGCTTTCAAATAAGATCAAATACAAAGACTGCTTTAGGTCGTGATGAACTGACAGAATTAATACCAATTAGTGAGCGCTCAATATGAATCAGCACGTTTGACAACACCTGTCGAATAAAGCTGCAGCTTGTGAACGGAAATAAATAACAGTCTACTTGCCTGTGCGTTTGAACGGTTCTTTCCAAAAATAAAATATCAAATGAATGAAGACGAGCCAGTGGCCTGCTGTATTAAAAGCACCGAGAACGCACTATTTATGTGCAGCTCATCGCGCAGTTCCTGTACACGTCGCCACTCGAGACTAAACGCTGCTCAGTGGAGCAGTTTATGGCCCTAAACGTGACGTCCTCCCTTTCTGGACTCAGATATCACACAAACACATACAGGACAGACCGATAAACCGCAGAAGTTCACACGAGCTGACACCAGAAAGGCGTTCAGGAAAGAAACATTGCTACGTTGTCAGAATCGCGTGTCTTCTTCTTGAGTAACATGAGGTGAAGGATAACGGTGATAACGCACATATCGCCATCTACTGTACCAGCAGACCAATGTCTATGAAATATACAGTGATACAAACGTCTGTTTATCTTTCAGATCAGTTTTTCTTTGACCACCTGTGCTGAAAGACTTAATTATTTAGATTTTGAGGAATAGCATTAGCTTCTTGGGATTCTCCACTGGGGGGCCTTGGAACAATTAGGCCTACAGCAATACAGGAAGGTTTATTATAAACATGAAAAGTCAGGTATCTGTTTTGTTTTTAAATGATTAAAACTAGTCAGATGTAGGTGTGCCGGTGTCCCCACAAGGTTTCCTAACTAGCTTAATAACCACTTTTTGTCCAGTTTAACCGGGAAGATGTAAATGTGACTCTGGACCACAAAACCAGTCTTTAGTAGCATGGGTATTTTTGTAGCAATGGTCAAAATGATCAATGTTTCTTTTATGCCAAAAATCATTACGATATTAAGTAAAGATCATGTTCCATGAAAATATTGTGTAAATTTCCTACCGTAAATGTATCTAAACTTAATCTCTGATTAGAAATATGCATTGCCAAGAACTTCATTTGGACAATTTTAAAGGCGATTTTCTCAATATTTTGATATTTTTGCACCCTCAGATACCACATTTTCAAATAGTTGTATCTCAAACAAATGTTGTCCTATTCTAACAAACCATACATCAATGGAAATCTTATTTATTCAGCTTTCCAGATGATATATAAATCTCAATTTCAAGAAATTGACCCTTATGACTGGTTTTGTGGTCCAGGGTCACATATAGATTTAGAAAGCCAAAATCATACATGCATTATAGTTATTAGGATATTTAGATTTAATATGCAATATTTTCTTGACTTTTCTATGCTTTAGGGTCTATAATGTATGACATATTGACAGTCCTGGACCTGGTAGACAGATCAAATGGGGCTGGCAGGAAGACCCTAAGGTTAATCTGCACTAGTGCCCAAGGTCAGCATCTGTGGTTTGCTATTTTTCTGTGATTGAGAAGTACCTGCACACCAGCATGGTAACTTTGCCTAGAGCAGATCGTCATTAAAGGTGAGTAATGTTATGGAGATTCTTCAGGGTAAATTTAACTAATTTTGTCTTCTGGGAAACATGTAACTGTCTTCTGTAGCTTCTGAATGGCAGTACTAAAAGAAAAAAAAGAAGATATTTAGGCAAAATAAGAAAAAGTACACATCTTCATTCTGTGCAAAAGTTTTCACCCCTGGCTCTTAAAGCATTGTTTTTCCTTCTGAAGCATCAGTGAGCGTTTACATAGTTGCATATGAGTCCCTCACTTGGTGTATGTAAACTTTTGACCTCAACTGTAGGTCTCTTTCTGTCATCTAAATTCCACTGCATATCATCTTATGCAGATTTGTTTCAATTTAATATTCTTTAAATTGGACAAATTTAAGTTACAATGAACTTATATATAAAGTAGTTAGAATGCATACCAATGCTGCATTCATTTGATCAAAAACACAGTAAAGCAGTAATATTGTGAAATGTTATTTAAATGGAGTCATCTAATAACATGAACTATGTCCATCTGCATGTAGACCTACTGAGAGTGTTAGAAACAAATTTCATAGTACAAACAATATTTTCAATTTATATGCAAAATCTGGCATGTTTTGCTGCTTAGGATTCTTTAATGAATAGTTCATTGAACAGCATTTATTTTTAAAGCATAATGTTTTTGTGACATTATAAATGTATTTACTGTCACTTTTGATCAATTTAATGCATCCTTGTTGAATAAAAGTATTAATTTCTTTTTTTCGCATTGTAATTACCCCAAACATTTAGAAGCGTTTTACGATCTCCATAAAAATTTTCAGCACTGGCAATAATAAGAAATGTTTCTTGGGCAGAATATCTGCATATTATGATTTCCAAAGAATCATGTGGCACTGAAAAATGCTGTATTAATGAACAGTAATAATGTCTCCCTGGTAATATAATGTGTATATTACAAAACAAACTTCAATTTGCATATTGCTTTTCTGGAAGATTTGAGTAATATACATAAAAAGCTAGACTACTGAATTTTTATGCAGAAATGCATTTTGTCAAGATTTCTGCAGTTTTATTTCAAGCCACCAGAGGGGGAAGAGTGTCAAGGCATGTAGGATATCTCCCAGCATTGTTGCTCTGCTGGCAGACTGCACACTAAACTAACCACAAAATTACAAAAATCTACATAATGTAATGCATCACTTAGATGAATAGGATTACAGTAATTGATCAATGACATGAACAGATTGTGGTTATATCGTAGAAATACTATCAGGATCCTTAAAATTGCACTTACTTTTAATGCCATGTTTTGCAAGTTGTTGCATCTAATGGGAAAATATAGTTTGAACTATGAAATATGTTTCTGACACAGGCATGTTAATGTGTGTGCATGCAGATGGGTGATTGACAACACGTTAATTCATCTCTTCATACCCAGACATCTGGGTCAGCTGGTCAAACATCACTTCCTAGTGCCTTAAAGCAGTTCTTTCTAAGTTGTCTGAATTCTCTGAGACTAAATGTCACATGTACAGAGCTACTGCAAAGTAGGACACTACACACACACACACACACAGAGATTTACACCTACACACATGAACACGCATTCCCTAGAGTCCGCCTGCCAAAGAGCTCTCCCTCAAGACTTGAGTATTTCATTAGTGAGATAAAACAGGGCTGAGCCCACTGAGGTTGCCAGTTTCACTGATGAGGAAAAGAGAAGCAGGGGAATCAGAAAGAGAGAGAGAGAGAGAGAAAGAGCGAGAGACAGAGAGGGGGCTGTGATAAACTCTGCTGCGAGCCCTCCTGTAAGCAGAGTGAGAGAGTGCAGGAGCAACAGCAAAAGATCTGGAGAGAACTGTGAGCTAGACCTACCACAAAGTCCAGACAGATCTCGCACTTTGAGGTGAGTGTGCATTTGTTTTTGTCACCCTGCAGAACTGGGCTGATGCATTTGGGTGCGATCGTCCCGTCAAGTGCTTCTCGGCTTTGAAGTTGGCCGTGGGGGTCCGATTTTTCCCTGCAAGGAAAAAAAGGCAAGAGAAGGCCAAAGGCTACAAAAACTGGAGTGTTTCCAACTTCCAATTCCCTCAGGACATTTTTTTTCTCACCTCGGCTTCAAGAAGGAACCACATGTGAAGACTGATGGGGCTAGAGCTCAGCATTGCTTACCAGAGAATCGGCTCAGATGCATCACCGCAGAGACTCCACATCCCAGTAGGAGCGAGACGGAGGTAAAGAACCAGAGAGAAAGTGAGAGGGAATCTGAGTAATTTCCATCCACTCCCCCCGCCCCACATCGAGACCTTCTTCAGTTGCCCTCTGCTACCCCCCGTGGGACAGGAAGCGTGAAAAATCTCACTAATGGGTTTATTTGCTGTCAGCTCAGAGACGACCTGTCATTTCCCAGGACCACTCCACACTTGACACATTTCATAGTCGAGTAAGCTTTGCTTTGTTTTTGCCCTTGCTTCACACTGCTGGCTGTTGAGAAGATCAAGACCAGGCTGAGGTATCAGGTGGAGCAGACAAGTCCCTTAATCACTTTGCCTGCCTATTACAGTATTTTTCTTCCAGTGAGGTCAAGCGTGTGGGACGTCTCGCTGTTCCTTTGTATTTCTCCAAGTCGAGAACTTCCCGCTGTTAAAAAGAGTCTGCTTTCTGACCCAACTACGGTGTCCTGGCTGGTGGGCTGAAGATGCGTTGCTGGCTGCTAGCCGTGGTGACGGTAGTGCTCTGGAGCCAGTGCATCCTTCTAGGGAGGGCTGAGGCCAGGAAGACGCGTAAGAGGCCAAAGGAGCTCGCTCCGCAGCACACCGAAGCATTCAACACCACTCTTTCCAACAGCGAGGAGCTGGATGGCAGCACAAAGGTATATGTTATATGTGTCAGCTCTGCACATAAATATGTTAATATGTTTATGATTTCACACCAAAGTGTTCAATTATTGTTTTATATAAGATCACTGTTAGGAAAAAAGTATGATAATTGTCCCTTTAGGGGTACAAAAGCTTGTTACTGAGGCAGCATCCACAAAAGTGGACCCCTAAAAGTGTTTATTATTACCTTAAATGTACACGTTAGTATCTTAAAGTACTAATATCTGACCCTGGACCACAAAACCAGTCATAAGGGTCAATTTGTTGAAATTGAGATTTATACATCAGCTGAAAGCTGAATAAATAAGTTTTTTCATTGATGTATGGTTTGTTAATAGGACAATATTTGGCTGAGATACAACTATTTGAAAATCTGGAATCTGAGGGTGCAAAAAAATACTGAGAAAATCACCAATAAAGTTGTCCAAATTAAGTTCTTAGTAGTACATATTATTAATCAATAATTAAGTTTTGATATATTTATGGTAGGAAATTAAAAAAAATATCTTCATGGAACACGATCTTTACTTAATATCCTAATGATTTTTGGCATAAAAGAAAAATCGATTATTTTGACCCACACAATGTATTTTTGGCTATTGCTACAAATATACCCGTGGTTTTGTGGTCCAGGCTCACATATACAGTCAACAGTGTACTTTTTAAGGTACGACCCATTGAACAACTAAAGGTACAATTTTTGCACAATTTCAGAGTATGTCATATGGCTGCTATTTATTCTCTGTATTTACTGCAAACCTCTGATATTAGAGTAATCATTAAATCTCAAGGCTGTGAAAACACACAGACAGCTGACGCCACTGTTACTGTGTTTTACATGTCTTGGGGCTCTGTTTTATTGACAACCTCACCCTAGCTGGGTACTAAAATCACGTGAAAAATTATAGAAGACATGATACAACACATTGGTTAAGTAAGCTACCATTCAAAAGTTTGTGGTCAGCAATATATATATATATATATATATATATATATATATATATGCATTAAATAAATAAAATGAGACATTATTAGATACATGAGACATTGAGACATGAGACATTATTAGATATTATACAATGTTAGACATTTATAATGTTACAGAAGATTTCTATTTCAAATAAATGCTGCTCTATTATATTAAGTGGAACAACCATTTTAATGATGACAAATGTTTCTTGAGCAGCAAATCAGCATATTAGAATGATTTCTGAAGGATCATGTGACACTGAAGACTAGAGTAATGATGCTGAAAATTCAACATTTTAAAATATATTAACATAGAATACAGTTAGGTAATATTTCACAATAATACTGTTTTTATTGCATTTTAATCAAATAAATACAGCCTTGCTGAAAGTAGGAGAATTCTAATAAAAAAAAAAAAAGACTTTTGAAAAAAAATAACTTTTGAATGGTAATGCGTGTGTACACAGGCCTGTATAACTCTATGGTACACTAATGCACACTAAGTCTTTCTGTAGCTCAACAGGACTCACAGTCAATGCACAGAATAATAAATGATATACCTTAAATGCATTTTAAGTTGCTTAGATAAAAACATCTGCCAAATGTGTAAATATACTGCATTTTAGCAACCAATCATTCCTCACAGTGTGTCAAAATCACCCTGTAACAGCCAGGCAGAGAAAATACCTCAGAATGATGTGTTTTAAATGCTCTGTTAAATATGTCAGCACACTCATCAGAAAGCAAAGCCGACTGCATTTGGCACTCACGGTTGTCTCTCATCATACTTTGTAAATGCGCCTGAGCAGAAGTCGGCAGCTGCTTTGCAAACTTTGGCTATTTAAACAAGCTTAGAACGAGCTCATCCAAAGCCCATGATGGAGACGCTACAACCATTTCTGATTAGCTTGGCATAGATTCAAACATGTATGTTTCTTGAGAATTAGACAGGTCTAATTCTTTAGAACAGCTTGACTGAATGAGATTTAGAATGATAAATAGTGTGGTGTGCAGGCTCTAATGTGTGAAACGGACGATTGAGGCATGAAATATGTGAAGAATGCACACTGAATGTGAATGTGATCAGAGCATCGATTAGTCTTCTCAATAGGGGTTCTCTAGGACAGCTTGTTTGTTATTAGAGACTTGTGGTGTCAGTAGGTTACGGATGATGAGAACAGTAAACAGGGACTGTGCTGCATTTGCATTTGCGTATAAAATAAACAAATACAGAATTACCATTTATTTCTTTGTGCATAAACCTTGGAAAATATCATATTGTGTTGTCTGTAGCTGAATTAGCGTGCATATGTGCGTTGACGTTTTCTGGCTCCACCAAGGCCAACATATTACTATTCCAACTCTGTATTTGTTTATTGCTCCTATATTGTTTAGATATCAGGGTTTCCATTGGAAAATTAGCTCCTGCCTCAGCCCACCCATAGAGTTGGCATTCTCAAATAACTCCCAGCTACCCCTGTGCCAACCACTCTAACTATAACTGCTTCAGTGATCTTGCTGACAAGAGTTATTGTCTTATTGAGTTTTTGCACATCACTGAAGTATGTTGACAGTCTGGTTGTGTCTTATCTCCATGTGTTTATTTTGATATTAATGTGAAGTAATTTTCAAAAAGGAGCCAGTCAAACCCTGCACCATTTGGGGTCAGTAATACTTTTTTCCATTAAAATGATCAAGCGTGACAGAAAAGAAGCCTGATGACCTTGAGTCAACCTCTTGATGTTGTACCTTCATTGCATCCCAGGTGTGTCGTTTGCTACCTCCTTCTCCTCGTCTTCTTCTTCCTGCCTTTGTGGCCCAGCACAGGCAGGCTGCCATGATGTAATTCCTGGGAAGGTTAGGTGGGGAGATATTTAAAGACCCTTGGCAGAGCTCTTTCCCAGCCCATTGATTCTGTCATTCACAGGCCAGGCTGACTCCGCTGTGTCTGGGACATCCGATAGGGGCGGTGCGGCCCCCTGGAAAAACTGGGGCAGCAGGCCGCATAAGCCCCTCACAAAGCCTCACAGAAAGGGTCTTGAAAGAGGACACCTCGAGAAGGATTAGTCACTCTCCCTCCCCTTGCTTACATTCTTTTCATCTTGTCCCGTACAATCAGAGAGTAATGACATAATCACTCTAAAACCCAGTGTTTTGCCAGATTTGTCACTGGGAGAAAGCGTCACTCGGGCTGGGGACCCTAGGTGACATTCATAGGGATGGAGATAATCTTTACAGGTATAGGTGCGTTTTGTAGGATCTATATGCTACTTGATGTCCAACTACCATTTGATTGACAAAGTGACTTAATACATATAGTGCAGTGCAACGAGTGTAGTTTGATTCATGAAACAAATGATTCTTATGAGCAGGATCTTTTTAGCAAATCAAAACATAGCTCAACCAGTGAAATTAGCCTCATGAACAAATGAGCCAGTTCTATTTAGTGAATCAAAACATAGTGCAACCAGTGTAATTCGTCTCACGAACAAACAACTTTTATGAGCTGGTTCATTTTAGTGACTTAAAACCTGCAGTTCAGTGCAACCAGCATAGTTCAATTCTTTAAAACAAATGACGCTTAAGAGCCAATTCTATTTAACGAATCAAAACACAACCAGTGTAATTCACCTCATGAACAAACAACTCTTATAAGCTGGTTCATTTTAGTGACTTAAAACCTGCAGTGCAACCATTGTAGTTTGATTCATAAAACAAATGACTCTAATGAGCTGGTTCTATTTAGAGAAACAAAACATAGCACAACCAGTGTATTTCGCCTAACGAATGAACTGCTCATATGACCTGGTTTATTTTAGTGACTTAAAACATGCAGTGCAGTGCAACCAGTGTAGTTTGATTCATAAAACAAATGACTCTTATGAGCTGGTTCTATTTAGAGAAACAAAACATAGCACAACCAGTGTATTTCGCCTAACGAATGAACAACTCTTATAAGCTGGTTCATTTTAGTGACTTAAAACCTGCAGTGCAGTGCAACCAGCGTAGTTCAATTCTTGAAAATAAATGACTCTTAAGAGCCAATTCTATTTAACGAAACAAAACACAACCAGTGTAATTCACCTCATGAACAAACAACTCTTATAAGCTGGTTCATTTTAGTGACTTAAAACATGCAGTGCAGTGCAACCAGTGTAGTTCGATTCATGAAACAAATGACTCTTATGAGCCGGTTCTATTTAGCGACTCAAAACATAGTGCAACCAATTCGCCTCATGAACAAATGAGCCGGTTCTATTTAGCCAATCAAAACATAGCACAACCAGTGTAACTTGCCTCATGAACGAACAACTTTTATGAGCTGGATCATTTAGTAACTAAATGCGACTCAAAACATAGTGCAACCAATGTAATTCGCCTCATGAACAAATGAGCCGGTTCTATTTAGCCAATCAAAACATAGCACAACCAGTGTAACTTGCCTCATGAACGAACAACTCTCATGAGCTGGATCATTTTAGTAACTAAAAACATGCAGTGCAGTGCAACCAGTGTAGTTCGATTCATGAAACAAATGAGCCGGTTTTATTTAGCGAATCAAAACATAGCGCAGCCAGTGTCATTCACATCACGAAAGAACAACTCTTATGAGCTGGTTCATTTAGTGCCTGCAGTGCAACCAGTGTAATTTGATTCATGAGACAAATGACTCTTATTAGCCGGTTCTATTTAGCGAATCAACACATAGCGCAACCAGTGTAATTCACCTCATGAACAAACAACTTTTATGAGCCGGTTCATTTTAGTGACTTAAAACATACAGTTTAGTGCAACCAGTGTAGTTCGATTCATGAAACAAATGACTCTTATAAACTGGTTCTATTTAGCGAATCAAAACAGCACAACCAGCGTAATTTACCTTGTGATCAAATGAGATGTTTCTATTTTGTAAATCAAAACATAGCTGTGTAATTCGCTTCATGAATGAACAACTTTTATGAGCCAGTTCTATTTAGCGAAATCAAAACAGTGTAACCACAAACCAGTGTAATTCACCTCATGAACGAACAAATCTTATAAGCTGGTTCATTTTAGTGACTTTTTAGATAATCAAAACATACTGTGTGACCAGGGTAGTTCAGTTCCCATAAGAAATGACTTTCTTGAGCAGATTCTTTTAATGATTATTCGCAAAGATGAGATCCCTGTTTAAATCAGACTAAAACGATGCCCTGTGTAATTTACAAAACTAGTAGATTTTTTTGTGGGGGGTTTTCATACGACAGAAATATAGGCTA
This sequence comes from Cirrhinus mrigala, assembly GCA_036247105.1. NCBI lineage: Eukaryota > Metazoa > Chordata > Actinopteri > Cypriniformes > Cyprinidae > Cirrhinus > Cirrhinus mrigala. The sequence goes on along the minus strand of CM070029.1, from coordinate 15,100,414 downwards.
ATGAATCAGAATCAAGTTATCTAGAATCAACAATGGATTTGAATTGCAAACTTGTGCTTTTGAATCAAATCCAATCAGGAATCAACACAGCCCTAGCTTCAGTAGCTCTACCTGACAAAGTCAGGAAAACATTGTGTTCTCAAAAACTGAGCCCTTACAAGTCTTAGGTTGTCTAATATTAAAAATGACTTATTACCAAATGTGATTAATTGCAAAGAATAGAAATATTTTAATCCAGCCCTGCTATTTACTAGAACAGTGGCCACTGGGACATTCACATTAGGACATAGAGTACAGGGAACAGCATGTACAGACATTAAATGGGGTAGAAATAACTCAGATCAAAACACCTGCCCTAAACCAAAAGACCAAACCTCTCGAAGAGACACAGCTTTGCCAATAACACTTCATATGAACGTCTCACCCATTTTTTCATTAGCTGAAATTGAAATATGCATTACATCTCAAGTACATGAGATATAATCTTACAATTATCCTGTTTTATCTCTTTTGTGTTCAAAATTACTCCTGAACTTTCACAATCACAAAACCACAGGAGTTATTTTGCGAGTACGAGTGCAGCATTACGGTACGTCGCTGTAGGTGTTTATCCGAAGCATTTCTCAGCTGCCCGTTTGACCTACCACAGATAATAAGGGAAATGAGCACCAGCGCAAACTAACTCAACGTTATAATTTGCACACAAAGCAGGTGTGATGCTGCAATCAGACTCTCTTCAAGTCTTTGACTTTTTTATGGCGAGAGGAGGGCAGGATAATTCCTCTGTAGATCTCATAATAAGTCTTGTGGCTCTCTCTCCCCTCACATGTCTTCACTAGCCAGGAATGCACACTTGATATACATATAAATATCTAAACAATGTTTACCCTGCTACGATGGCACGGAACAGCGCGAGTTATTAAAACAACACGGAGCCTCATTACCTCGCCTAGATGTTCGTCTTGTAAAGTTCCGAGTGTATTCTGACACATACATGTTGTTGTGCTTGGTACGAGCGAAGATAGAGAGTAAATTGGATTCAGACGTCTTTGATGTCACTGTTTAATGACCTGTGGGCCTATAATGGGCGCATTTCCAGCGTTCCCCCCCTCCGAGTAATAACAAAGCAGTTAACTGCCTGTTTCACTGCTCACGTAAGAATGTGATGAAAGGAGCTTTATGGTAACTGCCAAACAAATATTCGACATACATGCGAAAGAAAAACTCTATCTGTCGACCATTTGGAGTGTATTAGTTATCAGACCTTGTCCACAGGGAAGGAATTACAGAATAATGAGGCCTCGGTAATGAAATATACAGTGGTGCCGGGTCTGTTACCTGTTAAATGATGGCCTTTGAAGCTTTCTGCTGCTTGATATCCAGCCAAATAATCATTTCTCGTTTCGTATCTCTATGTTCTGAGTTCCAAAGCAGTAATGACTTGGTACCAAAAGAAACCATAATTGCAGGTAAGAATCTGAGGTGTGGTGTGAATGCGTCCATATAATCAAACCCATAAATCTGTGTACCGACCCATAAAGCTGTGTTTGGGAACATACCATCATCCCATTTTGTTCTCTCGCGCACATACCGTGTCCATGAGACCAAGTGAAGATTTGTGTACTTTGACGACGAATGCGAGGGTGAATTAAGAAATAATAGGTGGGTGACATGGAGGATGCACGCAAATCTGTCCATCTGTCGATACGGTAAAGGGGGATCCTACCCCCAAGGCATGGGATGGATAAAATCATCAAGCCATGCATGGATGAATGCACAGACAGTCATGAAACACCCTTCTAGAAACAACAAAAACTTTGGGAAAGCCCTCAGTCACTGTTTCTCACTGTAAAGCACCTGTAGTGTTTATTGCCAACTATGTCTGATGTGTTTGTATTGCATGCTGTATTTATTTTTCAATGTCAGCTAGTGTTATTTTTACCGGAATAGCTATTGTATCTTTGTAGTGTTGGCAGCAGTCCTGAGGAATGTGTTTTAAACATGTTATTAATTGTCACATAGTATTTAATCTGAATTTGGAGCTGAACACTAATCGAAATTGTACATTCAGACAGAAATAGACCTAACGCTTTGGTATTTTTAGCTACGTACTTGTCAGGGTGTTACTGTAATGTCTGGTAAATTTTGGACTTGAGGTACAAAGATCAACAAACAGAAGCAATTTCTTCATAAAATGGCACTAAACCTCATGGCTGTGTTAGAACGGAGCCAATTTGTAAAGTCTGGACTATATACTTGTCACTGAGTTAATGTCAAGTCAAAACATTTTGTGTCATTTCGTACCTTCAGACTGTGTAATGAAATGAATATACAGCCTAGATGAGGTTACAAGGTTTTTCACAATCAAACACTGCTTCATAATTGTTGATTGTGGCCTCAAGGCAGATTTTTATGGCCGTGTTTATGTTTGCTGTGGCGCGCTGCCACAAAAATAGTCTGTGACGCTTCTCTCTAAAAAAAATAAACCGATTTTCTCTTTTTTTTTCACTCTCTCTCTGAATACACAGTGAGAGTTGTGGAGAAATGTTGTATTTTTAATCAAGCTAATTATTTAAACAGTTCTTCAGTTTAATATGTATATGTTAGAATTTTGATATTCCATTATTACCTAAATTATGTTTTAGACTATTAAATTAGTCATTGAAAGTAATTACCGCAATGGTTTTTCATCAATCATCAGAAACGGCTATAACAATACACTAATAGGTGCATTACAGACTTAATTGAATTGCCCAGGCACTTTGTTCTGGTAAACCCCAAAAAGTGAAATTGCTGATTGGGAAAAAACCATTTACAATTAAACAGAAGTTTTGACATGCTACATAAGTAAATGACTTTGTAATTACAGATTCGTGCTCGCACTTGTAGAAGAGTTAGCAGATATTAAGACATTTAAAAGTTAGTGGCTGTGGACAAAAACAGACAGAAAGACACATTCTTCAGTATGTTTTTGGAACAATGTGAGGTTAAGTAAATAGCACGGTTTTCATTTTGGGGTGAACTTTTTAACCAGTTAACAAAGAAAGAAGATGCAATTTCCATATTGTGTTCATCTGTTTATATGAAAATAATAAGGAGCTTTGTGTTTGCTTAGTGGGGTTATTATAAAGTCTGGTAAAGTCTCTTTTTCTCAGCCTTCCTTCAGACTCTCATCGAAACTCTTAGCTTGGCTTTTTTTTACTCAGTCTGTAATGGAGCATTTGGCAGCTTTGCTCCACAAAGCTCTGCTGTTTTAACAGCCCCAAAACAAACTCATCAGAGAAAAATCCACCTCAGTGGTATGCTGAGATAATAACAGCTTGCCATGATCTGTCATGATCTGAAATACTTCAGCGTATAGAGCTTTTCATACAAGCCATGTTACCGCTGTCAACCGAATCGACTGTGTACACAGCGCCCTGAAATATTGGAAAGTTTATCGCACTGAGCAAACCGCTGCACATTCCGTATCAGCCTGGAGTCTCTGCGAAAATGTTCCTTTGTGACCAAAAAACATTTCAGAGAACTCTACAGAATCGTTGCTTTCTGACAGTCAGAGAATGGTTTATACTTCTCTGAGTGAAGAACATGAGGGAACATGATGAAATGAGATTGCGTGGATATAGATGTGTCTCCACAAACTTCTACGACATTTCCCAGCAGCAACTTTAGGCAAGTTAATCCTTGTCTTGACAGAATTATGGATCCTCCCCGTACACCAACTGATCTCTGATCATTCAAAGTGTTAATGGACGTTCCTCGTATATTTTGAAATGAAGGTGAAGGTGTTGACTTGTCCAGCTTGCCAATCTTGTGGAAACTGGTTGCGAGTTTCTTGCCGAGGCCAAAAGTGAGTACATTTCCCTAAAGCTTTAAAGGGATGGTTCACCCAAAAATGAAAATTACCCCTTGATTTTTCTCACCCTCAAGCCATCCTGTGTGTATATGACTTTCTTCTTTCAGACGATTGCAATCAGAGTTATATTAAAGGGGTCATCGGATGCAAACTCACTTTTACATGTTGTTTGAACATGAATGTGTGTTGGCAGTGTGTACACAACCACCCTATAATGATAAAAATACACCCAGTGGTATTTTTTTTTATCTTTATAAGTATAATCCCCTTTTTCAAATCAAGCCATTCTCAGCATCTTGTTTATGTGATGTCACACCGACCAAGGCTGCTCCCATGATAGTTGATTGACATGACTGTAGGTGCGTTCACGCCATATCGGAATTCCCGTAATTACGAGATTCCAACTTGTAAAAAGCGTTCATGTCCTCGTAGAACTCGTAATTACAACTTGTGAACTTGTAGTCTTCTGAGAGCTACGATTTGTACCACATGACCGCTGTACCACCTGACCAACGTAGGCTCTGTTTAGGCGTTGATAGTGTTGCCATAGAAAAGCATAAATCCGAGTCTGAGGACGTGAACAGCTCCGAGTAGAACGTCACATGTTGTCATCTCGAAATTACGGTAATTACAATATGGCGTGAATGCAGCATTTCTTACCTTAGACCCGCCCTGAGTGAGCTGTAACAGTCCGACTCCGACTGCCATTGTGTCGACTCCGGTGCAGGGGAAGACAAGAATGTCTCCAATTGAGTGACTGATTCTGTTCTGTTGTTGGATGTAATGAAAATAGCAGTCGTCATTTACTCCCGACATCTGAGCCGCTGAATGAATCATTCGTGATCCAGTTTCACTTACAGCAGAAGTGAGTATAAGGGTTTTTTATGCATCTTTGCAAATTGTCTTTCTTAATAATGTGTTAGTTAACGAGTTTCATGGCTAAATGCTGCTAAAGTAAACAGTACAGCTTGTCACCCCACAGAAGAGAGGGCCGGGGCGAGCAGAGCTCATTAGCATTTAAAGGAGCATGCAACAAAACGGCTTGCTCTGAAAAAGGATTTTGACATGGTAAAAGGGGTGTTTTTTACACTATTCCTTGTCATCTTCAGTCATAAAGAAATTATGGTTTTTTGAGGAAAGCATTTCAGGATTTTTCTCCATATAATGGACTTCATTGGTGCCCTGATTTTGAACTTCCAAAATGTAGTTTAAATGCAGCTTCAAAGGGCTCTAAACGATCTCAGCTAAGGAAGAAGGGTCTTATCTAGTCTTTTTTTTTCGAAAAATAAAAATTTGTATAATTTTAAGCACAAAAGCTTGTGTAGCACAGGCTCTGGGATGCGCGTTCACGATGCTACGAATTAGTGATGGGTCGTTCTTGAACGAATCTTTAATGTGACTCGGGAAGAACGAGTCGTCTCAGGGAGTGATTCGTTCAGTCGCACATGCAACATCCTATTAGGTTCTGTACTGGAATTAGTTCACCTGTTTCGAGTCCTCAGGTTTTTCGAGTCATTTGTTCATCTTATGGGGCTGTCACGTGATGCTGATTTTGTTAAAATGAATGAAATGAACGAAATGACTCAAAAAAAAATTCATTTTCCTGAACGAGACTCAAAGGTCCAAGTCGGTAAAATGATCCGAACCCATCACTACTACAAATCACGTCTGAGTTCATCGTCTGTGTACTCCAGCTCAAAAAGGTATGAGTATGGTGAAAAACTCCATCTTATTTTCTCCTACAACTTCAGAATTGTCCGACATCATTGTACCTTTTTGTTTGTAAACAGCATTTGACTTACTTGCACTTTCTTAGTCTTTGCGTGTACACTGGGTCAGTAGTTCCACCTACATTCTGCGTAACCTGTCGACGTGATTCAATAGTAAGTAGCGTTGTGAACGCGCATCACATGCTACACAAGCTTTTGTGCTTAAAAAGTATACAAATTTTTATTTTCCAAAAAAAATGACAGATTGTTTCGCTAGATAAGACCCTTCTTCCTCGGCTGGGATCGTTTATCATTTTGGGGCACCTATGAAGTCTATTATATGTAGAAAAATCCTGAAATGCTTTCCTTAAAAACCACCATTTCTTCACGACTGAAGACGGAAAGACATGAACATCTTGGATGACAAGGGGGCGAGTAAATTATTTGTAAATTGTTGTTTGTGGAAGTGGAGTTCTCCTTTAATAAAGGCCTCCTGGAGTGAATCGATGTGTTTGTGTAAGAAAAATATCCATATTTAACACTTAAAACCGTAATAATCTGTTGTACGCGTATTCGCGAGAAATTGGCGTTTCAGCGGATGACATAGGACGCAGGTGTAACATAATCTCCAGGGAGAATATGCTAGTCTCTTGAGAACCAAGTTTTGTTGTGTAGTTTGATTCATAAAACAAATGGCTCTTATGAGCCCGTTCTTTTTAGTAAATCAGAACATACTGTGCAACCAGTGTAGTTCAATTCCCATAACAAATTACAAAATACTGTCTTGAGCCAGTTCCTTTAATGATTATTCGAAAAGATGAGAAGCGAATAGCTTTTATCGAAATCCTCTGACGTTTTTCTTTACAAATCCTCATTTGGTACTTCTAATTTCCACGTTTGTCACTTCTCACTGGAGCTTACGCTACAGCTACGTCCTACATCATCCACTGGAACGCCACTCTCTCATGAACGTGCATACGACAATTAGCGGAAACTGGAGATTGCAGTTTATAAAGTTTTAAATATGGATATTTTTTACACAAACGCATCGATTCACTTCAGAAGGCCTTTACTGACCCCCTGGAGCCATGTGGAGTATTTTTTATGATGGATGAATGCACTTTATTTTGCTTTAGAGTCTCAAAAGCCATTCACTTCCATTATAAAGCTTGGAAGAGCCAGGGCAGTTTTTAATATAACTCCGCTTGCATTCATCTGAAAGAAGAAAGTCATATACACCTAGGATGGCTTGAGGGTGAGTAAATTCATTTTTGGGTGAACTATCCCTTTAAGTGAGCATCTGTGGCTTATACTTCTATTTGGCACAGGAAATTAAACAACTCAATGGAGCCGCCAAGCTCGATATTGATCCTTAATAGAACCGTGTTGAATCAACAGTATTTAGGGGACTTCATGACCTGAGCGTTTGTTCTTTTTGGTAATATTAGAATCCTGCAGATTTTTTTTTGGCACAGCTAACCTGCTCTGCGCTGCTTTGACATACTGATGATACAGTCTGTATTTATAAAGCATTCCATAAAAGACAATGGAAAAGAAACAAATCACGTCTTCGCCCGGTGTTTGGGGAAGATCTGAGGGATTGCCTTTTGCTGTAACAGTATCTGTACAAATCTGTCTGTCTTTTGGCTGTCTCCGGGCTCCTAATTCACAACAATAACACTCAGACATCCAACATGCGAGAGGCTTGTGTGCTAGTTAAGTTGTTTATTTTGTCTCCTGTCACAAGAATAGAAGGAGAGAGAGAAAAAAATTACACCCAAGCAAAAATATGAGCTCGTCTCATTCCAGTATGTATGAGAAAAACAAGGGGTTACTTTGTTACAGCTTAACATGAGGCAGGTTTTTCTGTGAAAAGATGCAGCGTGTTAGTTTAACAGATAAGTGATCCAGGTCTCGGTGCCAAACCTAAACAAATTCCATTTCAGACAGCTCACCTCTACAACTTGTCTCTATCTCTGTTTCTATCTCGACCGCAGTCACTTGAAGTTTAGAGAAGGGCTCAAGGAGATTCAATTCATATTTGTGGTTACTGGGATTTATAAAGCCTCGCGTTTCATCTGAGCGAAAACATCGTCAGCTCTTCAGCACTGCTGGTTGTTAGTTGATCAAGTGACATTTATGTTTAAATAAATATTTACTTTTCATATTTATATACAGTTGAGGTTAAAAGTTTACATCCCCCATTCAGAATCATTAAAATGGTAATTATTTTACCAAAATAAGAGGGGTCATACAAAATGCATGTTATTGTTTATTTAGTACTGACCTGAATAAAACATTTCACATAAAAGATGTTTACATGATAGTTGGTTCAAAAGTTTACATCCCCTTGATTTTTAATACTTTGTTCTTACCTGAATGATCCACAGCTGTTTTTTTGTTTAGGGATGGTTGTTCATGAGTCCCTTGTTTGTCCTGAAGAGTTAAACTGCCTGCTGTTCTTCAGAAAAATCTTTCAGGTCCCACAGATTCTTTGGTTTTCCAGCATTTTTGTGTATTTGAACCCTTTCCAACAATGACTGTATGATTTTGAGATCCATCTTTTCACACTGAGGACAACTGAGGGACTCGTATGCAACTATTACAGAAGGTTCAAACGCTCACTGATGCTCCAGAAGGAAAAATAATGCATTAAGAGCTGGGGGTGAAAACTTTTGAACAGAATGGAGATGTGTATGTTTTTCTTATTTTGCCTAAATCATATCATATTTTTTCATTTAGTACTGCCCTTTAGAGGCTACATAAGATAGTTACATGTTTCACAGAAGACAAAATAAGTTACATTTACCCTGATCTTCGAATTCAAAACGTTTTCACCCCCAGGCTCTTACTGCATCAATTTTTCTTCTGGAGCATCAGTGAGTGTTTGAATCTTCTGTAATAGCTGCATCAGCTGACTGAGTCCCTCAGTCGCCTCACTGTCAAAAGATGTATCTCAAAATCATACATTCACTTTTGGAAAGGGTTCAAATACACAAAAATGCTGGAGAACCGAAGAATTTTTGGGACCTGAAGGATTTTTCTAAAGAACAGCAGGCAGTTTAACTGTTCAGGACAAACAAGTGACTCATGAACAGCTATCACTAAAAAACAACAACAACAAAACACAGCTGTGTATCATTCAGGTAACAACACAGTTTTAAGAATCAAGGGGATGTAAACAAATTTTTTTCTTATGTGGACTACATGTAAATATATTTTACATGAAATACCTTATTCAGATCAGTACTAAATAAACAATAACATGCATTTTGTACGATCCCTCTTATTTTCTTATTAACCTTTTTTATGATTCTGAAAGGGGATGCAAACTTTTGACCTCAACTGTAATTAAGTGTAAGTGAAATTTGTGGGCAATGCAGTTCAGTTAAAAATCAAAGTATGTAGAGCGGGTTCTCACATTTTAAAATAAAACGCTTTTGAAATTGCAAGATGAAATTTAATGCACAAACTAATGAATATGGACACATTTTGACAGTCTAGGTGAAATTGTAAGGATCATTGTATGAGTAACAGTATTTAGTTTTCTTTTATTTTTGTATAAAATAAATGTTTTTCAAAATATTACTTCACCGGTGCTTTGCAGGGGTGTGTCGCACATGAGTAATTTTTCATCACACCCCTGCAGACAGTGTGTTCTTTCTCCTAGAAGCATTTTTATGTTAAATTCGGAATGCTACTATTGAGAAGAAGGCTCAAAATGTACAATCTGCCCAAATAAGGGGAGATGTCATTGGTTTGGCTGATGATTGCTGAAGTCGTTCCAGTGTGGGATTTAGAGGGTTCAAACTGTTGCCAGAAAAAATGAGTTATATCACTGATTGCACATTTGATAACCTCTTTCTGAGTTCAAAATCTACCTCTCAGAAATGAACTTCAGGCTCTGAGAGCTTCTTGGAAAGAAGAAGCCAGCAATGTTTCCACTGAAAGCCACTGTATGTGTTTAAACAGTTGCAAAAAGAAACCCGCAGTATAATGCAATGTCTCGGGCCTCTCATTTTTAGGTGAACAGTAACGTTGTGCTCATGGAAACTTGTTGAGAGAGATCAATTTAGAAAGACTGTTTATTTTTCACAGACCCTACAGGGCAAAATTGACGTAGCACCTGAGAGAGCTACTGAGAAGGAGTAATTAAGCAAAGAGTAAAGTCCTCAAGAGAAAATTTGACTGACTGTGTTTGGCATGAGGTAGTGCTGCATGCCACACAAAAGACCCATTCCTTTACTGCAGTGGTGCAACCTGCCTTGATGTCTGGCACCATTTAATAGCATCTTTAGACATAATTTTACTGTGAGGTTTTGTAAGCAGAAATTATGACTCACTAGATTTTGTTACGTACTGTAGCTACGATGCTCTGTGCTCAATGCCAACTGTTGGATGATCTCTGGATTAAATATTTGATAAATAACACAGTTAAAACTTCTCCCAATGACTCATCAAATACAAAAATGTGAGTATAGCATACCTTTTTTATGCATCCGTTCTGACATGTACACTAACCAAACCAAATATTATGACAATTTGTCATGTATGCATCATATCCGGATGATATTATACAGAAATATGCAAAAACAAAACAAAACAAAACATGCGTGTCATATAAATAATCTTATCTGTGTTTTCATTCAGGAGGTCAGTGAGAAGCAGAGAGTGGACCCTCTTGGATCATGGATGGATTTCGTGAAGAGACCTGTGGGCAGCTTTCCCGGAAAATGCCGAAAGCGAAAACGACCGCTGGTGCGGAAAATCTTTACAATCACATATTATCAGATGTCAAACACATAATCAACAGTAGCACATGAGACAGAGCTGAAATTGTGGGAAGGAGAGGAATTTTCATTCACCCGGAATGTACGGAACAATTCTTGTAAATCCAAAAAATAAAAAAGTGGAATTTAAGAATGTTTTAACAAGTTAAAGGAATAGTTCACCCAAAAATAAAAAATTGCTGAGGATTTACTCACCCTCAGTTCATCCAAGATGTAGATGCGTTTGTTTCTTCATCAAAACAGGTTTGGAGAAATTTAGCATTACATCACTTGCTCACCAATGGATTCTCTGCAGTGAATGGGTGCCGTCAGAATGAAAGCATAAACAGCTGATAAAAACATCACAATAATCCACAAGTAATTCACATGACTCCAAACAATCAATGAATGTCTTGTGAAGTGAAAAGTTGCATATTCGTAAGAAACAAACATGGTAACACTTTACGATAAGGTTCATTAGTTAACTACATTAGTTGAATGAACAATACTTCTACAGCATTTATTAATCTTAGTTAATGCTAATTTCAGCATTTACCAATGCATTATTAAATTCACAAGTTGTGTTTGTTATCATTAGTTAATGCACTGTGAACTAACATGAACAAACAATGAACGACTGTATTTTTATTAACTAACATTAACAAAGTTTAATAAATAGTGTAATAAATATATTGTTCATTGCTCATTCATGTTAGTTAATGCACTAACTAATGTTAACAAACGACACCTTATTGTAAAGTGTTACCAAATTAACTTTTTAACCATCACCTCTGGTCAAAATACCAGTCCAGTAATCCATAACAATGGTTCCTCCATCTAAAAGCCCTATTGTCCTCTCACATCTGATCAAACACAAGAAACATATTTGTTTAGAACTGTTTTCACTTGTAAACATTGCTTGATTTGTGCATATTTCTCTCCTGATTCAAACGAGACAACTTTTTTTACTGAAGAATGCAATATAATGGATAGAGGACTCATATTTTAGCCATAAACAATGTTTTGAAGTTAAAACGTTTAAATAATGAATTTGGTGACTCAACTGACCGATTCAACTTGGTTACTTGCCATTTTAAACAATTCATTAAAATTATTTCGCAATAATTATTTCAGGAATCTGACTAATTTTTTAGCCAGAAACAATGTTTTGAAGTTAAAATGCTTTAATGATGAATTTATTACAAACACTTCAAAACTTTTGGATTACTTGTAGATTATTGTGATGTTTTTAATCAGCTGTTTGGACTGTCATTCTGACGGCACCCATTCGCTACAGAGGATCCACCGGTGAGCAAGTGATATAACGTTAAGTTTCTCCAAATCTGTTTTCAATGAAGAAACAAACTCATCTTTATCTCGGCCTGAGCGTGAACCCATTTTCAGCAAATGATAATTTTTCTTAATTATTTCTTTAAGTGATTTTTTCTTTTCCAGTCGTGGTGTGCCAACATTTTTCCTAAACACATAGTTCTTTTGGCCAAGCACATACACAATGCTTTTTTCCAGTGATGTGCATGCTTTTTTGTACTTTAGTACATTCCTTGGCCAACACGTGCTTACCACTATTACTAATTAATAAAAAAGGTAGCTAGAGACATGTGAAATTTTAGGTGCCAATCCAAACTAACAAGCACAACTGCACGTGTTGCACTTTAAAAAAGTCGAGTGGCTGAGAATGAACTTTTAATATATATTTGATCTCTACCAGAGAATTTGTAATATATTGCATAACACATTCCTTAATAAATTTCAAGATGTAACATGTCATTACGTAAACTGAGATGATCTTTTATGCCTTCAAAGAAATTTGAGTCTTGATTTGAAATTATATAACAATGATATTCCTTTTACTATCAGCCTGGTCCCCCAGGCCCTCCTGGACCTCCAGGGCCTCAGGGACCCCCAGGATCTCCTGGGGCAGAGGTCACACAAGAGGTCCTGCTGCGAGAGTTCAAAGAAATGATCAAAGGTGAGAACCCACAACGCATGTAAATCTCAGTGATGGACATTTTCTATCATCATCAAGAGGCTATCATGAAGATGAGCTGGACATTTTGAGAGATACAGTGATGAGGTGTCTTTAACTGCATGCAGTGATGTGTCTACTTGTGATCTGCTTGAACAGAGGCCACAGAGAGGCGAGCAGCAGTGGACAGGCCCAACGAACCCAGTCAGCTGCCCACGGCTCTGATTACACTAGAGAGTATGACCTCCTACAGGAGAATCGAGGAAGCCTTCCACTGCAAACTGAAAGGCCCTGTCGTCGTGGACAAAAAGACTCTGGCTGAACTGCAGAACTTTCAGACAGTAAGCACAGACAGTAAATATATCTGTCTTATATCATAATAGAATATCTATCATAATAGAAGTATAACGGTCTTTTTAAAGGAATAGTTCACCCAAAAATGAAAATTCTGTCATTAATTACTCACCCTCATGTCGTTCCAAACCCATAAGACCTTCGTTCGTTTTCTGGACACCAATTACCCTGCACAGACAGCAACACAACTGACACATTCAAAGCCCAGAAAGCTAGTATGGACATCATTAAAATAGTCCATGTGACAACAGTGCTTCAACCGTAATGTTATGAAGCTACAAGAATACTAAGAATATGTGTGTTCACAAGAGTACCATGACACGTGGTTGTAGTGCTGCTGACGCAGGAGGAATGCACACGTATACGTTGTGGTACTGTTGTGAACGTGTGTTGAAGACTGACAGGGAAGAGAAGAAATTGTTGAATAAAGTCATTATTTTAATTTTCTTTCCACACAAAAAGTATTCTCGTAGCTTCATAATATTACGGTTGAACCACTGATGTCACATGGACTATTTTAACGATGCCCTTACTACCTTTCTGGGGCTTGAACGTGCCAGTTGCATTGCTGTCTATGCAGGGTCAGAAAGCTCTTGGATTTCATCAAAAATATCTTAATTTGTGTTCCGAAGTTGTTTGGAACGACATGAAGGATGAGTAATTAATGATAAAATTTTAATTTCTGGGCAAACTATACCTTTAGGAAGTGACACATTATCATTTCAACAACAAATTAATTTCTACACTGATTTAAATGTTAGAATATACTAAAAAAGAAGTGATTCAACTGAGCTTAGTAACTTTAATTTATTAAAACTGGCTCAGTAATTATTTCGAAAATCGGAAAACAGCGCTATGTGTTTGTGTTTGATTCACTAAAAAAAATTGCTTTTAAGAATATGATAAGTTTTAAAAACAATAATCCAATTATTTTGACTTTTTATTAATGGATATTTTGTCCCAAATCACAGTGAGATTTTTAGTCTTTTTTTCAACAGTCTTTAATCATCCATTTTACATTTATGTCTTTTGTTATTGGTAAGCTATTGTTTTTAAAAGTTATTGTGTTTGTTTTTTTCCTGACTACAAATGATGAAATCAGTCATAATCCCCTATATCTAGATTTTTAACATCAAATGGACAAAAAAAGAGAGTATCTTTTGTGTTTATTATACACCAGTCAAAAAGATTTTTAATGTTTTTTAAAGAAGTCTCTTCTGCTCACCAAGTCTGTATCTATTTGACAACTTTTTGAAATATTTTCTATTTGAATTGATTCCTGTGATCAAAGCATCATTACGCCAGTCTTCAGTGTCACATGATCTTTCTAATATGCTGACTTGCTGTTCAGGAAACATTTATTATTATGATGATGATGATGATGATCAATATTTAAGTACTTTTTTAGGATTCTTTGATGAATAGAACGATGCAAAGATCAGCATTTATCTAAATAAAAAGCTTTTGTAACATTATACACTATACCATTCAAAAGCTTGGAGTCAGTGTAATTATAGAAATTAATACTTTTATTTAGCAAAGATGCTTTAAATTGATCAAAAGTTATGAATGCATTTATAATGTTACAAAAGATTTCAGATAAATGCTGTTTCTCTGAACTTTCTGTTCATCAAAGAAACCTGAAAAAATTCTACCCAGCTCTTTTCAACATAATAATAATAATCTCAAAAATAAAAATCTCAGGAATAAATTACATTTTAAAATACATTCAAACAGAAATTTCAATATTTTTCTGTTTTTGCTGTATTTTGTAATCAAATAAATGCAGGCCTGGTGAGCAGAAGAGACTTAAAAAAAAACATAAAACATCTTACTGTTCAAAAACTTTTGACTGGTAGTGTAATTGTGCTGTATGTTGAGCACATTATTGTTAACATCCCAACAAAAGCGAAGTAAACACTGGATATAAACCTGGGTAGCAGCAAATTCACATTAATGCTAATTCAAATGAGCATTCCTGCTATTTAGCAACACAGTCATTTACAGTAAATGATACCACTTTCAAAATGAATGTGATCGTCTGGTTGCGGCAGTGGGATCGGCCTTTGCCAGAATGTTAGAAATTCCAGTCTGTTGCAAATAATTCCAGGTTGGCTTGTTTTGTCCTCGTTCCATTTGGCTTCTTCATGGTGACAGTTTTACACAATACTAAACACCATTTTGAAACACTTCCAACCTGTGTGTGTGTTCAAGGTGAAGTGTGTAATTTCTTCATCACCAACGGAATTGCAAAATCAATAAACTGTCTGGTATTGGCCAGTCAGACAGATATTGTAACTCCCCCAATCAGCTGAATGAAGGCCACCTGTGATTGTAACCATCCGAATCTGACTCTTGACGTGAACATTAGTGACTAGACACTGGATTGGCCGAATGTTTACTCAGCCAATCAAGAAGGGCCTAAGCCACACTCCTCCTAAAAAATATATCCTTTTTCAAATGTGCTACATTGCTTTCTTGGTGGTGTACAAAAGGTACTCTGTCTGAGGTTTTGGACGAGTGAGTGGTGTGTATAAAAATAGACACCATTTGAAACAGTGCGCTGTTTCAAGGAAGAGCTTTACCCTGTGGCATTCTGATCAGCCAGTGAAAATCAATGTTAGCGTATTTTTGGAGCGTCTTTTAGTTGCGGAAAAAATCGCGACTGATTAATGTAGACAAAATTGAATCTACGCTCCAATGAGCAATTTAATTCTGCTGATCGCCGAGGATGTATGATTCTTACTTTCCGTATTAAAGAAATTACGATCATATAGTCTTTCAAACCTGTCAAATGGACACAAGAACGGTTGTAAATGTCAATACAAAGTTTTATTCATCCAACGTAGAAATAGATGTCAAATAAA
This sequence comes from Cirrhinus mrigala, assembly GCA_036247105.1. Lineage (NCBI taxonomy): Eukaryota > Metazoa > Chordata > Actinopteri > Cypriniformes > Cyprinidae > Cirrhinus > Cirrhinus mrigala. Next base: position 15,084,872 of record CM070029.1, on the reverse strand, counting down.
ATTACGCTCTTCTCACATATCTGTTAGGATCTGACATGTGTATGAAAGGCATTCATTGTATGTGTTCGAAGCTGACAGCACCAACATGGCAGACGCGAACAGTGTTTAGCACACTAATCGGAGGACTCATTATAAAAGCGTCTGAGTCTGGAACTCTTGGTGGGTTCTGGAGGCGTAATGCAGAATAATGTGGTCTGGCATGGCTGCAGTGTGCAGTTATGATCAAAAACAGAATTGGAGGATTCTTGGCAGATGTCTACATATTTCTAACCATTTAATGGTTATGTGCTCCCAAACTAAGCCCTAAAACTGCTATATTTTTTGAAAGCTGTATGCAGAATGCTTCGATTTGCATGTGAGCTTATTAGAGTGTGGAGAGCAACAATTCTGCTGAAAAACATTTTCTTGAGATGCTTGGAATGCAAGCCGTAGTATGATTTTCAGAGCGAGTGGTGTTTGATCAATGGATATTAGGTGTGTTCATTGTAGCCCCTCTATAATTCTCACCTGTTTCATACCTTCAGCCTCCTGCCAAAGGTGCCTTCCTCAGAGGGACGGGGATGGACCAGTCCACTGGACGATTTACAGCTCCTGTAACTGGAATTTATCAGTTCTCTGCCAATGTTCATATTGGTAAGGAAAGGTTGAAAGGTTCACCTCACCAGTAACAAACTGTCTGTGTTTCGTAATCTTTTGTTTTTGTATACTTTTTTCAGTGTTAGACAAGAGATTTTGGGGTATGATAATTACTAGCAGAGTCAAACCTGTGCTACGATAGAACGGGAATGCTTGAAGTGCAAAAATGTACACAATTTACAGTGATTTAAAAGTATAAATGTTAGTACTGTCAAAATTAGCAACACAGGGGGATGGCTAGAATTGGCCACCCCACTCACAATTGCTGCTTCTGTCTCTTTTTTTCTTGAAAGAAGTGAATTTATTTAATCGCATCTTAACGTCTTAACGACCACATCGAATGGGAGACTTTTTCGGAAATGGGAGACACGCACTCCAACTTCACTTCAGCGTTAGGCACTAATCAAATGAGCATGGGAAAGGTACAGGTGATGAGGGAGCTTCAGTAGAACAACAGTGAACTGTGGTCAGATGGGATGTTGTCAGGCCATATGTCAGTAAAAACAAATTTTCCTGTTCTGGCAGTCGTTATACTGTGCTTGTAGCACATGCGCTTCAATTGCATGCACAGATGCGCCGGCGTGCACTGTAGCCTGTATCATTTTATATTAAAGCACGAATTAAACTATGAGCATGCGTGTCAGATCCGTGACATATTCAGCAGCGGCAGCTCTTAAAGTAATAGCAGCCAAATAACGTAATAACCCACCTGCTGTGATGTCTGTTAATCAAAGAACAAAAGAAAAAAGAGGAAATCAATAACTTTTGTAGCTGTAAGGATTCCTCTAATTTAATTTAATATTTAGTGTTTGATAACTTCTGTATATTTCCTACTTGCTGAAGGGGCACAGGTAAATAATTTAAGTTTTAAGTTCACTTAAAAATAGAACTTGTTATTTTTTAAAGTCTAATAAATGTTAAAATCGATAGCTCTCAATTGTACTGAATGGCTATAGTCAATGGTTAAATATTAGGCAAGAATAAAAAGAATATAAAAGAATAATATAAAAAGAATAAAAAAGAACAAGTTTCTACAGACATAAAAAAATATAGCTGCGAGCAGCAATTACCGGGGTCCAAGCACTTAAGGCATTTCAGAATATAAGGAAAAAGACATGACCTATTATTGTTTGTGTTTGTGAGTTCTAATTGTTATAGTGCCAGCAGTGGTCCGATCTCCTTAAAACTTTGCATGCGTGTTTAGAATCACCTGTCGCATGTGCTCACCAGGTTTTGTGAAGTTTTGAGTTTTCCTTTAGGCTTTATAGGATTTTGGGTAAATTTGGACAGGTCCCTTTCCTAAATTACCCCATTATAGCTACCCAAAGGATAAATTTCAGCATTTTTTCATAATTATTGACCTAGAGAGTCCAGAGAATTGTACTGCAGTGTTTTTTTTTTTTTTCAGGTTGAGCAAAAAAACCAAGGACTAGTTTGCAGATATAGGTTTTTTACATTTTCTCAATCATTAAACAAACAATTTTATTGACAGCAGTTTTCTGAAATAAGGAGTTCTATCGTATGATATGAATATCACGCATATGTGCAGAAAACCACATGAGGTACAATCGTTTACGCTCTTGAAAAATGTGACATCCCCCCCCCCCCAGAGGCCGATTTCTTTCAAATTTCTCTCAGACCTTTGGGGCCGTGAGTCGAACAGGCCCACCGAGTTTCGTTCCTATCGGCCTCCATTAACCTTGTCTAACAGGTGCTCAAATTTCGTCGGCCAATGCCGGCCATGTTTTTTAAGATACGCAAATGTCCTTACAGACACTTATGGCACTTTAGACCAAAACCATGCACACCGATTTTCTTGTTGGAAGGACAAATAGTTATGCAGTTATAGCTATTTTTATGTATGGTTTTTTTGAAAACCACTCCTCTAGAGACTGGTTTGGTTCCGATAGGACTAGTTCAAAAAAGTTTAAAAAAATGTGAAATACCTGAAAATTTTTCATGATTGAATCTATGCATTTTGTCCGACGTGAGCCAAGGATTCCAACGACATAAGACACTTGAGCCTACGACTGACAGTTTAGGAGTTATGAGTGATTTCATACTTTTGATCGCTGTAGCGCCCCCGTCAGGCAGACTGGGGCAAGCCTTGGTCATGTTGTAGGCGGTGTGAGTACTACCATCCCTCCAAGTTTCAAGTCTCTATGACTTACGGTTTGGTCTGCATGATCAATTTTACGTGGAGATTGCCGATCCTTGACCATACTAACATTTACAATAGGGTTTCAATTTGAAGATTGAATGTGAAATTATTGCAATATAGAAGTATATTTAAAAACTTTAATGTTAAATGTGATTAATCATGATGAATCACAATTAATTTGAGAAATAAATGTGTGATTAATCAGTTAACATTTTTAATCGATTGACAGCACTAATAAGTGTATATGGATGGTACACACAGCAAAGCTGAATTTTCAGCATCATTACTTCAGTCTTCTGTCACATCTTTCAGAAGTTATTCTAATATGCTGATTTGATTTTTAAACATTAAACATTAAACATTAAAAATTTGATTTTTAAACGGGTTTTGTGGAAACCTTGTTACAGTTTATTTCATGATTCTTTGATAATTAGAAAGTTCAAAAGGACAGTTTACTTAAAAAACTTACAAAAAAATCAATGCATCCTTACTGAATAAAATATTAATGTCTTAAAAAAATGCTTACTGACCCCAAACCTCTGAACCTTGTGATGGATATAGAGTTTTTTTATACACTAAAAATACTTTTGATAAAATTCTCTGCCAAATACAGTAGAGAGATTAATGGAAAATTCAGTTTCTCTGCTATAAATACAAATGCATGGAGTACAAATTAATATTTCAGTGTCAACTCTATCAGAAGATGCCATCATGTAATGGATGTGTTTCAGACTTGGCACTTTGTCAACAGATGGATTGCATTCCCCTGTAACTTGCATTCCAACCGTGCTGCATTTGTTTGCTGAGATTGAGGGTGCCTTGCACAATCTTGCATGTTTAAAAAGCTCAAAAAATTTGTGCCGTGCTTGAAAGCACACAACCGTTCCTTTTTTTTTTTTTTTTTTTTTTTGATGTTTTTGTTGGTTGATGCTCTAAAGAGGGGGTCCAGTGATCCTTCATCCGTCCTTTCAGAGGCAATGCTTATGTGGAGTTACGCTGAAATAAGCCCCAGGGACTCTGAATGCAAAACTCTTCTAAGCTGTGGCGCCGCCATGCAGCTCCGGGAAAGGGAATTGGCTCTCTGCAGTAGACTGTGGCAGAAAATCAACATCCCCAAACAAATTCACAAATCCACTGCAGACTTATAGAACAGACCAATATTTAGACGCGGCTGGAGGTCAAACATGACTGGCTGTGGCATCGTGTGCTCCACATACAAAGCTCTGTCAAACAACATTTCAACAGCCTTTACTCTTCATACAACAGTTTGTAGTGCATGTCTGAAGTGTATTCTCGGGAAATATGATTTTTTGTACTTTGTGTATGTTCTTGCAGACCACACTGAGGTGAAGAAAAGTAAGAACCAGCTGAGAGCCAGAGACAATGTCCGAGTTTTGATCTGCATTGAATCACTCTGCCACAGATATACGTAAGTTTGCAATTTGGTCTCATATTAAAGTGATAGTTCACCCCCCCAAAAAAATGCTGTCATAATTTATTGATCCTCATGTCATTCCAAAACTGTATGACTTTCTCTGTTTTGTGAAACATGAAAGGAACATTTTTATTTTATGTATTTATTGATTTTTTTTAAAACACTTTACAGTAAGGTTCCATTTGTCAACTTGGTCATTAGTTAACATAAACTAACCATTTAAAAATCCTTCTAAAGCTTTTATTAATCTTAGTTAATGTTGATTCCAACATTTACTAATACATTATTAAAATAAAAGTTTTATGGTAACATTTTAGAATAGGGAACATTTATTCACTAGTAACTACTACTTTTCCCTCAATAAATTCCTAATTTGCTGCTTATTAATAGTTAGTAAAGTAGTTGTTAAGTTTAGGTATTGGGTAGGATTAGGGATGTAGAATAAGGTCATGTAGAATAAGGCATTAATATGTGCTTAATTAGTACTAATAAATGGCTAATATTCTAGTAATATGCATGCTAATAAGCAACTAGTTAAGAAACCATAAAAGAAAGTTAATAGATAAGTTTTATCTATTAATGTTAGTTAATGGACCTGAGATAACATGACTAACAATTAATTATTTCATTTTTATTAACTAACGTTAAAAAAGATAATTAAGATAATAAATACTGTAACAAATGTATTTCTTATTGTTTGTTAATGCATTAAATATAGTTAACAAATGGAACCTTATTGTTACGTGTTACCTTTATATATATATATATATATATATATATATATACACTAAATTTTCCCATGCTATTATGAACAATGGGGACTGAAGATTTTACATTTAAAGAGATATTTCACCCAAAATGAAATTCTTTCATCATTTACTCACCCTCATGTTGTTCAAAACCTGCATGAGTTTATTTCTTGTGTTGAACACAAAGAAGATATTTTGAAAGCTTTTGTTAACCAAACAGCTTCTGGTCCCCATTGACTTCAATAATATTTTTTTCCATACTATGGAAGTCAACAGCTACCAGCAGCTATTTTCATTTTTTAGTGAACTGTCTCTTTAAAAAAGACACAAAACTACCATAAAAGTATCATAAATGTGGTTCGTACAATTATATTATACTATATTACAGGGGACACGGGGATGAAAATGAGATGGGCGGAAAAATATATTTGAATGCTTTCCCGTTCCCCAGAAACTGCATTCACTCGCAAAACATTAGTGACGGAAATAATATGAGGTGGGAGGAAAAATGATATTTCAGTGCTTTTGTGAGAAAATGCAAAGTTTCTCAGGGTAACGCAATACTTTTGCGGGAGTTTTGTGAGTGAACAATGTTTTTCAGGAAACGCAAACATTTTGCAAGCAAACGCAAAAGCTTTAAAATACATTCTTTCCTCCCATCTCATATTTTTTTCCACCACCATGTCCCTTTAGGGGCTCTGTACAAGTAGATTTGTGTGATAAACAGACTAAAATTTGAGTTATTATTTTCTGAAAGCCTCTTGAGAAATAGCGACGTTTGATTCATGAATGAATCATTTAAACTATATATAATTAATGTGCAAGAATTTGTTCTCCAACTGCCCACACAGAGTTTCTTGTGATTTTCGTTGATTTTAGAGTCTTTCTGTCAGACTTAGTGTCAGTTTTGTTAGCAAAACCATCCAGGAGAAAATCTGACACTAGCAATTTTGCTAGAAGAGTTATTATGATTACATTATGTATAATTTACCCTCAAGTAGTCTATTTATTAACATTCGATTTTGGACCCGTTGTCCACTGACCACATCCACATCAATATAAATTCATGACTCAGACTCTAAGGAATACATCGCTTATGATGAAAATTAGTGTTTTTCTTGAGCTCCTTTTTACATTGTGCATGTGGTTTTTATTTCAGTGGCTTAAGCGTGTGAGTGCATGTCATAAAAATCCTCTTTCGCAAATCAAACAAAAATGAATTTACTTAAAAGAAAAGAGAAAGGGGTACATGAGGTGGGGAAGGGGGAATGGGGGTGGCTGATCAGAATAAACTCTCTTCCAGTGTTTGCTGGTTGTTAGCGCTCTTTCGCTCTTAGTGAGCAACGCATGGGCTGTAAAGCATGTTGTCTGTTCTAGCTTGTGTGGAACCAGCAAGGCATTTCCTGTGTTAAAATGGAGCAGGCCTTTAAAAATTGTCCTCTCACCTTCAGTCTGGTTCTTGTCACCTTAGTGACCTTTACCGTCACCTTTGACTTATGAGGTCCCTGTTGGTTTTAGCAACAGTAGTGAAGGGTAATTCCTAAAGGTTTTTGCTGGAAAGCGCTTACAGAGAAATTTAAAGGAAACTTATGAGTTTTTAATCAATGTACTCTTACGTATAACAAAACAAATTGATATTTCTTTTAATATCCTTAACAATGTGCCATGACTTCAGTAAGTAAAAATGAATAAAATACAGTAAAATATGAAGAATCAATTAAATATTTATAATTATAATAATAATATTTTCTGTACTGTTATGCAGCTCCTTGGAAATGATTGTTGGCCTTGAGAGTAACAGCAAGATATTTACAGTATCTGTCCATGGACTGCTGGAACTTCAGGTAAGAGTTGTGAGTGCTGGAAAATGAAATAATTGTTAAAGGATTAGTTCACTTTCATAATAAAAATTTCCTGATTATTTACTCACCCTAATGTCATCCAAGATGTTCATGTTTTTCTTTCTTCAGTGGAAAAGAAATTAAGGTTTTTGAGGAAAACATTCCAGGATTTTTCTCCATATAGTGGACTTCAATGGTAGTGAACGGGTTGAAGGTGCAGTTTCAGTGCAGCTTCATAGAGCTGGGCGATATGGCAAAAAATGTAAATCTTGATTTTTTTTTTTTCTCTCAGAACGTTCGATCGATTCTCAGATTTTTTACGATTTTTAACCAGTCAACTTGAAAATGATTCACATCATTCAAGTAACTTTTCTTTATTAACCCTCTAAAGAAAGTTCTATTCCAAGTGCACCACACATGAAGTTGTCAACATGATGTAAATGTTAAACAAATAACTTGTTAAATATTAAGGGTGGAACGGTTCAACTTAATCATGGTTTGGTTCGTATCACGGTTTTAGAGTCTCGGTTTCGGTACGGTTCAGTATATGCTATGCTGAGGGAAAAACTATACTGTCAAATAGAAATAAAGAAACATCACGTTTTGGGTGGGAAGCGTGCAAACTGTGATTGTGTGCAGCTGCTGATGCTAGTAAAAGCATGCAATTGCTTTCTCATGCGCACTGTTTTATCGGTTTCACTTTCGCTTTCGAAATCAATCACATTCAGGAAGGAAGGGAGAGGCAGTAACTCGTTTGGGTGGGTTACCCCCACGAATGCCCCCACTTGGCGCCGACCCTATCTCAGAGAGAGCTTAATATTTGTGTGCGTTCTGAAGTGGGTTTGCGAACACACAAATCTTCTCATTGCGTGTACAAGCTTGCGTCCTCAGGCTTTTAAATATTTAAATTGGCAAGGCTTAAATGAGTTTAAACGTTTAAACGCAGATATCAACGTGTGCTGTTCAGGTCTCACCTGTACACGCACACTATCAGCACGATGACGGAATAAATGACTGTTCATATTTCAGTTCATATTTCATTTGCATTGAACAAGAGTGAATGGTTTGTCCACTTTTTTTTTTTTTTAATCACTGTTGTTGTAACAGAAACAGAAACATACATTAGCCAAACCCTGTTTGTTTTATGTGTTGTTATTTATAACAAGCCATATTACAGATACATTGTCAGATTTAAGTTGAACCACAGTCCTAGTGCGTACGGTTCGATTTTTTTTTTAACCGAGAACCATTCCATCCCTATTAAATACCTTTGGAAAAAAAGATGCATAAACTACAGCTACATCTTGTACAAACTTGTCTTATCCATGTTAAGAAATAATATGAGGAAAATACTTTTTAACTATAAATCATCTGTAAAAACAATGAACAGCAGCTTTCAGCCTGTCATCATGATGGAAACACGAAATATCAGTCATAAAGTAGTAGTTCTTCAATGGTTTTTTTATTCGATTGCGCTGCTTTTCCATTGGTTTTTTTGATGTAAACATGGACGTGTTTGACTCCATTGCAGCGTCTCCTGCATGAAATGGCATTATAAAAACCCGGCACTCAAGTTAAAACAAGTTCACTGTCTGTGTACTTCGGTTCAAAAAGGTAGAGTAGAGCGAACCAACTTCACAATCGTCCGACATTGTCGTTTTATGTTTTTTAGTAAATGGCGTTTGACTTTCTTTGCACGTTCGCTTTGTAAACACTGGGTCAGTACTTCCAACCTACATCATGCACGACCTTTCCAAGATAATGTGTGAAGTCGAGCTAGTGCAAGGCAAGCATTTGTGGTTAAAAAGTATATTTTTTAGAAAATGACCGTTTCAAATGACCAGAGCTCTTTGAAGCTGCACTGAAACTGCAATTTGGACCTTCAACCCATTGTCCCCATTGAAGTCCACTATACGGAGAAAAATCCTGGAATGTTTTCCTCTAAAACCCTAATTTCTTTTTAACTGAAGAAAGAAAGACATGAACATCTTGGATGACATGGGAGTGAGTAAATTATCAGGAAATTTCCATTCTGGAAGTGAACCAATCCTTTAATGCATATTTCTATTCTTACTGTAAGTGGTTGTAATTCTTGATTAAAATACACAAAATATCTCACTGAATAACCTCAAATACGTAAAATTAAGTAAAATTTTCTTTCTAACAGACCGGGCAGTACACCTCCATATTTGTGGACAATGCAGCTGGAGCATCGATCACAATACAGAACGGTTCAGATTTCATGGGCATGTTGTTGGGGGTATAGCCTCGTTTTACAGCCAGACTATATCTGGCATGCCACGTAAGACTGCATAGCTCCTCTTTGGACTATCACCCAGCACCATATATCCTCATGGGACAATATATGACTGCTATAAAGCTTTGTTTGTGGACAAGAAATGGACATATGAAAACCCACAAAGCAGAGACAGTTGGACGCAAAACTGAAAGACTTTACCGAGGACAGTCGATCCACATCTGCCTCTCTCAGAGGTTTTTACCTCTTCAGAAAGATCGGTTCTCACTGTTTCCACTTACCATGTCCTATTTTGTGATTTATAGATGTATACAAAGAGATTTTTGTACTTTGACATTGTGTTGTTATGTCTTTCCTCTTAATTAATAGTGTTTATATACAGAATGTTTATATACACAGTTTGTTTTCTACGGTGAGAGGTTTTCTACAATACCAGAGCTAAACTAAGATTTATTTTTTGCAAGGAATATTTCACCGCAAAATGAAAATTTGTTGAAAATTTACTCACCCACAGGCTATCCAAGATTGGTTTTCTTTTTCATCAAAACAGATTTGGAGAAATTAGCATTACATCACTTGTGATGGATCCTTTGCAGTGAATGGGTGCCATCAGAATGAAAGTCCAAACAGCTGATAAAAACAAATCCATCATTTAGACTTCAAACCGTTGCTTCCGCCTAAAATACGTCTGAGTCAGGAGAGAAATATATACAAATCTAGCACTGTTTACAAATAAAAACCGTTCTAAACAAATATGTCGGTGGATTTTGATGTGAGAGGATGGATTTTTCACTGAATGAAGCGTTATTGGATGGAATAGATGTGGATTATTGTGATGCTTTTATCAGTTGTTGACGGCACCCATTCACTGCAGAGGAACCACTGGTGAGCAAATGTAATGCTAAATTTCTCAATTTGATGAAGAAACAACTCATCTGGCCTCAGGGTAAAAAAATGTAAGCAATTTTTCATTTTTGTGTGAACTATTCCTTTTTTATGACCTTTCGGAGGTGTTACCCAAACTCCGCACCTCCTCTTGTGCATACATGCCTCTATTTTTAAATATAACAAGCTAGGCAAAGTTTTATTTACTATGCAGCTCAGAAAAGCATGTTGTAGTGACTTGATTATTGATAAAAGAACAAATTTTCCATTATACTTGGCCAAAAGAAGGAAACAGCCAAATACAAGAAAAGAAACAAGATGAATGACTCAGTCTATTTTTACGTCCAACAGCTAACAGTCCTAAACAATAGCGTTTATCAAGGAGTGTGTGTGGATGTGTGTTTGGAAAGCTGCTGCCATGATCGATTAGACATGTTAGAGTCCTGCTGAGTTTTCATTTTGTTTACTGCAATGCCAAATACGTCATCTGAATGCTCTGTTTTTACATCTCCATGAAAGTTTATTCTTGCTTTCTTTCAGATGTGTTGCTCAAATGTCTCCTTTGTTACTAACAGAAATTAAGATGCACATATATATATTAGCATATGTACAATTTTACATACAAATTATTTATGTTTAAATGTATCTGCCAATTAAAACAGATTTATTTTTTTAATTGGCTTCCAGCCTTCCAGTAGATCTCAATACAAGTGAAAATAATGTAAGTGAACCTGTTTAAACATACAGTATTTGCTTGTATTGTGGTGTAATGGAAATGAAACTATATTCAATAAATGTAAAATCTATCTATTCACCTGGGGCATGCTTGCGGTTGACTCGAAATGAATTTTATGAGCTTTGAAATCTTGCTAACGTTCGTAGTTCTCTGCTCGATAAAGCAGGCAGGACATACTCCCGGTGCCGCACGATGGAAGCTCATGGAAAATATTCTTTGGTGCGGTAGTGTGGAAAATGCTTCTTTGCATCATTTGCATTGTAAATAATCCAGGATACCTCAAATACCTTGGCGAAGATGAGCACGTCTGACAGACTGATGGTGGTACAGTACGCCACCTGGGCACACACATGAAATCCAATCATTCAACCTTGTCGTCAACTGTCATTTAGAATGTCACATGGAAAAACATAACACTTACAGTTGCACAGAGTAATAACGTTTTTCTCTACAAGACATGTGGTTTCGCCTTCAAGCCTCATCTTTAGTCAATAGGCCTTTTTGTTTTTCTTGTCTACTTACACTCTCAAGAAAAGATGGTACAATAACTGTCACTAGGGCAGCTTTTGTCAATAGATACACCTTTGTACCTAAAAACTCCATATAACCCTGGACCACAAAACCAGTCTTAAGTAGCACGGGTATATTTGTAGCAATAGCCAACAATGCATTGCATGGGTCAAAATGATTGATTTTTACTTTTTGCCAAAAAATCATTAGGATATTAAATAAAGATCATGTTCCATTAAGATATTTTGTAAATTTCCTACCGTAAATATATCAAAACTTCATTATTGATTAGTAATATGCATTGCTAAGAACTTAATTTGGACAACTTTTAAAGGCGATTTTCTCAATATTTTAATTTTTTGTACCCTCAAATTCCAAAAATTATGACTGGTTTTGTGGTCCAGGGTCAAGTGTACATATTATTACCTAAAAGGTACAAAAGGTACCGCCCCTTTGAAAGCTTTTGTACCTTTCTTTCTCAGAGCGAGAGTTTCTGAGAAACAAAACTGTTCAAAACAAAACAGTGGTCTGGAAGTTTTAGACCAAAACCTCCAAATTATTTTCTTTATTTAATGTTCTGAAGGATACTCTTAATGCTCCGGTGAAGTTCTTTCATTTTGAGCCAATACCACAGCTTTGTAATACAAAGCATTGTGGTTACATTATCAATCTGCTGTAAAAACCGTCTGCTGCTGTGTTATTTTATTGTATTATTTATATACCATCCTAGTTTTTATTAATATTTTCAATGGGCTATTGTTTTTATATTTTCAGATCCGTTCTAATTTTAGTTATATTTTATATTAGTTTTTTTATATATATATTTCTAAATTGTTTTACTAGTACTTAAACATATTTCAGTTAGTTGCAAAGGCAACATTTAAAAATTTGTCAAAACCTTGCAGTAAGGTTTCATTTGTCAATATCAGTTAACTAAATTTGTTAACATAAACTAACAATGAACAATACTTCTACAGCATTAATTAATCTTAGCTAATGTCAGTCTTATCATGAAAATGGACCTTTCAAAGGAGACCTATTATTCCAATTTTTACAGCATGTAATATAAGTCTCAGATGTCTTCAGAATGTGTCTGTAAAGTTTCAGCTCAAAATAACCCACAGATCATGTATTATATAATTCTGAAAATGTATATTTTTGAGTGGAAGCAGAAACATGCTGTCTTTTTAAATGCAAATGAGCTGCTGCTCCCCACCCCCTTTTCCAGAATAGAGCTGTACCTTTACAGCTTGTACCTCTGATACGCAAAAAAAATCTGTTTGGTTTTGATTATCATTTTTACCCCATTGAAATCATGCATTTTTAACCATATTAGTTTAAACTTTTGCTATACGAATATCCGGCTGTCACACGCATTCCAGGGGATAAATATCACGTTATTGGGGTTGCTTAAACCAGTGTTAAAGTCCAATTCCGCAGGAAAACCGCAGACTTGGCAACACTGGTCGTGTCATGAAGCTCTAGATGGCGCTGGCCGTTAGGTCTAACTCAATCTAATATAATGACATCACCATTGACATGGTACAGCTGATTGGTTCTTTTCGTATATCAGCAGCCAATGAGCTTGCTGCTCAACATTTAAATACTTGGCTACAGCTTGCTGTAGCAGTTGCAGGGCGCTTTAGAAACCCTCCGCCTTCCTCAGCTCCACCTGTATAGATCTGCTACGGAAGAATCTTATGTATGTTATACATGGAGGTTATTTCCAACCTGGTCTCATGATAAAAACGTACCTCTGGGAACTTTTTCGCAAGATGCAAAATACGTACCGCCATGTACGTTTTGTGACATATTCTGTGTGAAATGAGTGTGTGTACATTATTTTCCGTGGAACAGATGAACATACATATGGTACGTTTTATGTGACATTGGTTTGGTTTTATATGTCACCGCAGTTCTGACTTGAAATGTCCATTGAGTGGGGCTATAACTCTAATGCTCCGTGATGTTTTAAAATAATGTACCATCTGCACTACAGCTAAATCTACCCCACAGTATGAACAAAAGCAAATGTGACATAAAAATACAATCGCAAGCATGCTGTTTCAGCTCTTTCATCAAGAGTCTTGTTTTTTTATGGGATTCATACCCATGGATTCCGCATCTTAAAGGGGTCATCGGATGCAAACTTCACTTTTTCATGTTGTTTGAACATTAATGTGTGTTGGCAGTGTATGTACACATCTACCCTATAATGATAAAAATCCATGCAGTGGTTTTTAATTAATCTGTAAAAATAATATCACCTTTTTTAAATAGAGCCGTTCTCAGATGCCTCGCCGTCACACCGACAGAGGCCGCTCCCACGATAGTTGATTGACATGAGCATCTTTCCACAGACCAGCTGTCACAGTCCAGTAACTTTCCTTGTTTTGATGCTGGAGCAGGGATGCAAGTTAGACAAGAATTTCTCAGATTGAGCGATTGAGGTGTTGTGTTGCTCGATGTAATAATGAACATTGTGGTCGTCACTTACTCCCGACATCTAAGCCGCTGAAAATGCAGTGGATTACGTTTGTTTGTGAAGGGAATGCGCCTCCCGATCTACATATATCCGTCTATGTTCGCGCGAATCATTCGTGATCCAGATTCACTTACAGCGGAAGTGTGTATCAGCGTTTTTTAGGAATCTTTGCGATTGCCTGTCCTAATAACGTGGTAGTTAGGAAGTTTAGTGGCTAAACGCGGCTAAAGTAAACAAGATCGTCATTCCACAGAGAGAAGAGAGGGGCGGGGAGATCAGAGCTCATTTGCATTTAAAGGAACAACCCCTTAGAATGGGATGATTTTTGCAGAGCTCATTTTGACAAGGTAAAAAGGGTGTTGTTTTACAAAACCATTGAGAATTTTTAATCAAAGTATATAAGAGACTTTTCATTAAGACTCTAAAGAATTATATCAACTGGAAAATGGGCATCCGATGACCCCTTTAAGTCCATTTCCATGCCAGCTGAGCTACCAAGCAAGCTTGTTACGTCCAGAAAGCGAAACATATGGAGCTGTAATCATAACTGTGTTCAAAATCGATTACAAGTGCTCGCTGTTTAACCACCTCTAGTGTTAATTTCTGTTGGAAACTGAAAAAGTTCCTAGAGGTACGTTTTCGTCATGAGACCAGGTAGGTTATTTCATGTATGTTACATGTTCAGCAGCACTATTTTCTACAAGCTCACAGCAGCAGGTCTGTCAGTGTAAATGTATTGGCAGTAGCAAATCTCGGTACTCGGTCTGCCCCAGCAGCAGGAAACAGATCAATTCCGCCAAGACTAAATACATTAACATTGTTATGTATATTACCATGATAAAACTCTCCAAGAGTTGTCATGACAGAACTAATGCTAGCAAATAAAACCTTAGTGTTACCAACATTTTTAGTTCACGATTTTCATCAAATATTCATACTTCTTTTAATTTTTAATTTATGTAAAATGTATGTAAATGTATAAATGTATATTTATCTTAATTAAGATGATTAAAGAGTTTATTTTTGTAGTTTTAGTGTAGGTTAATGATAAAAACACTGTTATGTAACAGTTTAATGACCTTTAGTTTTCTATGGTGAAAACTGAGTATGTACAATACATCAGCTAATCTAAGGGTTCATCGATGGGCTTAATGGTCTATTTGAGATGTAGTCCAAACATTTCCCTTTGTGCACACATGACTGGATTTTGTACGCATTTACTATGCACCTTCAAAAAGCCTGTTTTGGTATTTTGGTAATTGATAAACAACAAATTTTCCATGATGCTTGGCCAACAGAAAAAAAAAAAAAAAAAAACAGCAAATAAGTGATGATGATTCAGTCTATTTTTGTGTCCAGGTCTGTAAGCATTTTTGCAACAGCTTGACTAAATTAAGCCCTTATTATGTGAAAAATGTACACATAAAAGGCTCCCAACACTTGTGACAATTTTGCACCACTTTTCTTCGCACTTGGGGATGATAATTGAAACCCGAGTGCTAGTTACACAGTGTCTGCAAATAATCTCTTTCAGCTGTTATCATTAACAGCATGGACCCGCACAGTAGCCGCGGCACATCTCAACCATCATACGTTCACTTCAACACAGTTACTAAACAGAAACAGACTGAATTTTGCAAGCTTACGTTCATTAATCAGTATTTGAAGGATAAACATCGTAGATAAACATCATATCACAATGGGCTCGAAATGGGTTAAACATGAATCAGGTATAGATAGATAGACAGATAGATAGACTCTTAAAAATAAAGGTGCTTTAAAAGGTTCTTCACAGCGATGCTATAGAAGAACCATTTCTGGTTCCACAAAGAACCATTCAGTCGAAGCTTCTTTAAAGAACCATCTATTTCTTAACTTTTTACAATCTGAAGAACCTTCTTTTGCCACAAGGAACCTTTTGTGAAACAGAAAGGTTCTTCAGATATCACAGATTCTTTATGGAACCATTTAGACAAAAAAGGTTCTTCTATGGCATTATGAAGCACCTTTATTTTTAGGAGTGTAGATAGATAGATAGATAGATAGATAGATAGACAGATAGATAGATATTTTAATGAGGCTGTCTTATTATGTGTAAATATTATAGAACACATCTATAAAAACTCATGTAAGGCCTTAATATTTCATACTGCAGCTTTTTTTGTATTCTTGAGCAAGGCTGTTTAATATGTGTGAGTTATGTTCTAGACAAGATTTCTAGACATGACTTTTTCAGTCAAATGTTTGAAAACATAGACAGCTAAACTCCTTCACAATTTAGTTGTAGATTTATACTGCGGTTATTGGAACATGTGGTTTTAAAAACTAACTATGCTTTGCCTGGCATAAAAACTCTTGGCTGAAGGGCTGCGTGGCCATTTTCTTAAAATAACATTAATTGGAGCACAGAAACATGTGGTTAAGGACACTAATGTTGCTGTGCACTTTTTAAGAGAACTAATCAACTCTTTTAACTTTTATAAGCTGAATCGACTGAGAAAAAACTGTGGATATGTGAGTGTATGCCAAAACTGAATAATAGACAAGAATTTCTTCAACTTTCCAGGGTGTGCATTTTATAATTAATTATAACAGATATCAGCTTCTTCGAAAATTATTTGGTGAGGCATGTATGTACTCTAAAAGAAACTGTTAGAAGACAAATGTGACACTGGACCACAAAACCAACCTTAAGCAGCACAGGTATATTTGTATCAATAGCCAAAAATACACTGTATGGGTCAAAATTATCGATTTTTGTTTTATGCCCAAAATCATTAGGATATTAAGTAAAGATCATGTTCCATGAAGATATTTTGTAAAAGCCCTGTCGTAAATATATTAAAACTTAATTTTGATTAGTACTATGCATTGCTAAGAACTTCATTTGAACAACTTTAAAGGCGATTTTCTCAATATTTTGATTTTTTTGCGCCCTCAGATTCCAGATTTTCAAATAGTTGCATCTCAGCCAAATATTGTCTTATCCTAACAAACTATACATCAACGGAAAGCTAATTTATTCAGCAATTTATAAATCTAAATTGCAAAAAAATGGTCCAGGGTCACAAAATATTTTAGGAATTTTATAGCCTTGAAATTGCACTCTTTGCCATTCTTGCATATTGCTATTAATAATGCTCAAATAGCAGGATGACTATCACTGCAAAGGCTTTGTCTTTGTCTTTTTTTTGCTGTAATGTTGTTGTTTTAAATTTGTTTAATGACAGCTATGTGAGCATGCTTCAACTTATACACCGTCCCAGTGTGGAGCGCTCAGAGGCTGCCAAGGCAGTTGCGAAACCACCTTGCACCACAAACTCCCTGACAGGAATTTCCCATTGCCCCATTATCAGCATCAGACAAGCTGAGTGATCCCAATTACCTCTTGCCCAAATGCTAAGAGCAACTCTTTTTTTTTTTTTCAGAGAGGAGAGTGAACGTTTATGAATGGTTCCATTGTGAATGTGAAGTTTCCTTGTTCGCTGAGCACTGTATAAACAATCACAGCATATGGCTGTAGCCTATAGGTTTTAATTAATAGATTCCTCATCCTCAACAAGAGGACAGGTAGGAAGATAACAGCACAGACGCACAGGGATTGACTCCAGAGATAAAATGAGGCACCGTTAGATGCTTAACAGGCTTCCTCTTCACAAATCTATGCCTTCATTGTTGCACTGTAAAAAAGCAAAAATGTTCCTTCGTAAGATAATACAACCTGGTCTCATTGTTTATACATAGGTATTAGTATGTAATGTTTACTAGCACAAAACTACATTTTTGTACGTTTTGATTGAAGCTGAAACCTACAATTTGGACCTATCACAACATTTAAAACATAACATAACTACATATTTACAGCTAAAAATCTTTTATATTTTTCAGATACACCCATGAAGGCGCACATTTCTCAATCAAACACTTCACCAGAAACACGGGTGTCACTATCTGTGGCAAAGCAGGCGAGAGCCAATCAGCGTTCATTTTTACTGCTGTAAAACCTGTTTTAAAGCTTCTTGAAGCTGCAATTTTGGAATTTGTAATGAGCACATTAACGCAGGTTTTGATGCTGCGGTTGCTGTTGAGGATAGAGATGAAGATTGCTGAATAAACATTTGAATCTGGGACAGTTCCTTGCTGGCGTATGGATTCTAAGAGATTTGGATTACAGCACACAAATTAAATTGATTACTTTTGTAATTATGTACCATTATGGTGTATTTTAGGGTTTTACTGTCAGCATTTCCCACAGCAAACAAATGAAGTATCACATGATAAGTAATGGTTAAAATATTGCAGAAATGTTATTCATTTTAAGTATTTAAAGTGCAGTCCTGTTAAACCTTATATGTGTTCTTTGAAGTGAGCTGACAGAAAAAATCACACAGAACAAAATTAAATGTCATGCTTTCATGTTAGTTAAATGAGTAAACTTCATTTAATAAGTGCAATTGAAAACATAATGCCATTGATGACAACTGAATATATAATAATAAAAATGTTAATTCCACGATTGTAATATTGATTGGCATTCATATGTCTGTAATGTTGTTCATATGTAAATTCACGTTTTAGGTGTTGCCAATACATCAGTATTGAACATTTAGGTGCTGTAAATTCGTCAGTGTTGTGCGTTTAGATGTTGTAAATATGTCAGTTTTGTACATTTAGATGCTGTCAGTACAATACATCACCATTGTTCATTTAGTTGCTGTAAATATGTCACTACTGTACGTTTAGATGCTGTAAATATGTCAGTATTGTGAGTTTCAGTGTCTATGCAAACGCAGGCTAAGTAAATGTACGTTTTGTAGAATCACATTTTACAAAAAATACATACAAATTCTCATGAGATTATATTGTACAATAACATCAGCCTTTTCAAATCTGTTGAGAAGATTTCAAAGCTATTCTGACGTTGCAACACAGTATATTAAAGTTATTATTTTAATAATATTACATTGTACTATTCAAAAGTTTAGTGTTTTTTAGTCTCTTATGTTCACTAAGGTTCCATGCAGTAAACTAGTAATATTGTTAAATATTATTACAATTTAAAAGAACTGTTTTATATTTGAATATATTTAACAATGTAATGTAACCCTGTGATGTCTTAATGTAATGCATCCTTGCTGAATAAAAGTATTTATTTCTTAATTATAAAATCTTATTGACCTAAAACTGAACAGTAAGATTTTTAATGTTTCTAAATAAGTTTCTTCTGCTCACCAAGCCTGCATTTATTTGATCCAAAGTACAGAAAAAACAGTAAAATCTAAAATAAGGAAATTATTTAAAATAACTGTTTTATATATGAATGTATTTTAAAAATGTAATTTATTCCTGTGATTTCGAAGCTGAATTTTTGGTATCATTACTCCGGTCACATGATCCTATATAAATGTTTTGATAAATTTAAGGCATCCTTGCTAAATAAAATTTCTTTCCCAAAAGAAAAAAAAAAAAAAAAAGCTTTTGAATGGTATAGTGTATAATGTTATCAAAAATGTACTTAAACTGTTTAAAATATTGATAATAATAATAATAAATGTTCTTGAACAGCAAATCAGCATATTAGAATGATTTCTGAACAATCATGTGACACTGAAGACTGGAGTAATGATGCTAAAATTTCAGCTTTGAAACCATAGGGATAAATTACATTTTAAAATATATTCAAATAGAAAGCAGTTATTTTAAATAGTAAAAATATTTTTAAATTGTACTGTTTTTTTTCTGAACTTTAGATCAAATAAATGGAGGTTTGGTGAGCAGAAGAGACTTTAAAAATCATTAAAAATCTTACTGTTTAAAAACTTTTGACTGGTAGTATAAATTGAAATATAACTGAATTTTCTGATATTTCTGTATATTAATGAAAATCTTAGATATACTGAGAAGATAAAAGGCCGCTCTTTTGCTGACACTAATAAAAGCATAAAACCTCTGTGCAAAATATGAAATATTATCAAAGCCACCTCTCTCAAAATATCTCTATTTAATATTTTTTTTATAAAACTTTTATGAAACAGTAAAAAGAAGAAAAAAGTAACTAATATGACAAACCACTGTTTAGGCTGAACTAAATAATAAATTAAGGAAATGAGAACATTATAACTGACAGGATAATGTCCAAAAATGTAATGGTTGTATACAATTACTGCATATAAAACACTTTTGACAACTTATGAAACTTTCCGCAAAAACGTAATTTTTGGTAAAAATCTGCTTTCGTAACATATCTGAACCACCAAGTCCCAGTGTGGTTTTATTGTTCACTTCTTTCCCCAGCAGCTATTGAATTCACATGAAATATTTAAGATAGCTGTGAAACCATCTCCCCAGAGAAAACAAGCATTTGTACATGGACCGACTCCAAACCTTATAGTTAAGATATATTGTAGCCTGTGTGACAACTAGCCCCGGCATTTCCTACACTACACTCTATATGTATGTGACAGCCTATGACCAAACCCTGAAGTGAGACACAAAAAGTGTTTCTTTAAGAGACCTGGACATGATACAAGACCATCGCAGTGGACGTTTGGAATGAGCCATAGTTCTCTACTACTGCTCCAAATTTCCTATTTGTCAGCATTTCCAAACAAGGCCACCTGTAGAGAGCAGAGCAGACAGAGAGACTCTCTCCCTGGGCGACGCTGAGTCCCTGTATATTATGTTTTGTGCATGCTTCGGATTTTTTCATGGCAACCCGAGTTACTCTAAACAGCTCTGCGCAGCCCCAGCCCCACTGATACCAGTCGCCACCAAACACACCGGTCGCCATGGCAGCAGCTCGATCCTGTCTCGTTTCGGTCTATTGGGTGAAAGATTGGATGAGGTCAAAGAAAATTGCCCAAAACTGTCTAAAACCAGATATTTTAAGGATCACACTATGCAGTTCATCTGAAAAGCACTCTTTTTGTTTATTATTGTTATTAGCATTATTGTTTGTCCGCCTGTCTCTAAGTCCCCACCTGGCAACATTGTTTCTTTCTTTTCTTTTATCCCACTCTCTTTTTAACCCCACTTGTATTTGTGGTGTTCTGGATTATAAATGAGCCTGACAAGTCTCTCCAAGCTTACGTTACAATGTGCAGCACTGTAAAGCTTTGGAATGAGCAAAGTACACAGACAGTGAGCAACGATTGATTTTCCTATAAATTGTGAGCGGGAGCTATTGCTCAGACAAGGAGGCTCCGGTAAGACACTGAAGGCCTTGCCAGGAATGAGAACGATGCTCCTGTCTCTGTCTATGTCTCTGAGAGAGAGAGCGAGAGAGAGAGAAGATAGAAAGGCGTGACTACCATTATGGGCTGTGAAAACTGCTCACCTTATTTCCTGCATCATTAAAACCAGATGGAAATTATTTATTAACATTTTGACATTACTGCTAATCACAAAGGACAACTTAACTTTTAATTTTAATTCCATTTCATTTCATTTAATAATTTAATTTAATCATAATAACTTAATTTTAATGTAATAATTCAATGAAATTTAATGTAATAATTTAATTTATTTGATTATATTTAATAATTTTATTTATCAAATTAAGCAGTAACATATTTTTAATTTACATGAAAATGATTTTTGAATTTCTCAAAATGTCATCAATAGCATCTCAAACACACACTACACTGTAAACATTTAAAAAAAAAAAAAAAAAAAAAAAGCGGTCTGATGACTGGCAGCTATGGCTGCCAAACAAAAACTATAAAATTACAGTAAAATATTAATAACAGAATTTTACAGAACTTTTCATTAAATTTTTTACAGAAAAAAAAAAAATGTTATTTTACAGATTTTCCCTTGTTTCAATTATGACATTTTACTTTCATTTTATGGTTTTTGTTTGACCGTTTTTACAGGATTTTTTGTACAGTGTACTGAGAGCAAAATCTAAACATTATATCAATAAACCTTTTTTTTCTTTCACACAAACATTATCAACGTAATACTAATAGCACATGTAAATAAAAATAATATAATAACAGGTAAATTAAAATAATATTAAAATAAAACACAGCATGAAATGAATGATAAATGTTCTTTTTAAATGATTTTTATTATTAAATATTATTTTACACATGTTAAACCTTGTTTGGACAAATCCTAACTAAAGCTAAAATAAATAGAGTCAAACCATTTTATTTTTTTTATATATATATAAAAATTAGTTGTTTTTTAAACATTTGAATACTCCTTAAAGTGTGATGATTTATGACTTGATATTTACCTAATGCTTCTCTGCTATTGCCAGAAATATTCACTTTATTGAGACTTGATTAGTCCTTCAAAAAAATAAAAAGATTTTTTTTTTTTGTATTCAATATTATTCAAGACGTCATTAAGTTCAATAAGTATGTTTTATTTCCTTTTTGGTTTATGTTTTATGCTTTAATTTTTAAGACTGGCTGTTTTGTCCAAGGCATAGTTAGATGCCAGTGTTTCCTGTCGTAGCTATGCAAAGATTTGATTAAAAAAGAAAAAGTAGCATAGCTAAATTATGATTTTAATTCTGTATTTAACCTCAGAATGATCTAAAAGTAAAACAAAAAAGTTGCTTAAGTCTGATTGTGTGGCAGCTGTGCTTTAAAGGGGTCATCAGATGCCCATTTTCCACAAGCTGATATGATTCTTTAGGGTCTTAATAAAAAAGTCTATAACATACTATAACATCTAAACAAAATTTCTCAATGGTAGTGTAAAACCACACACATTTTACCTTTTCAAAATCAGCTCTTTTCACAGCAATCCGTTTTGTTGCATGGCTCTTTAAATGCTAATGAGCTCTGCTGACCCCGCCCCTCTCTACTGTGGGGTGACAAGGCGTCCTGTTTAGTTTAGCCGCATTTAGTGGCGAAACTTGCTAACTAGCACATTATTAAGAAAGGCGATCTGCAAAAATGCTTAAAAAACCTCTTTTACTCACTTCTGCTGTAGGTGAAACTGCACCATGAATGATTTGCACAAACATTTATGTAGACCGGGGGGCGCATTCCCTTTAAAAACAAAAGTAATCCACTACTCAGATGCCTGGAGTAAATGACGACTACTATGTTCACTACTACTGCTTTGGAGCCAGTCTTGTGTACACTTGGTCCGGCATCGAATCAATGGCAGTTGGACTGTTTACAGTTCACTCAGGGCGGGTCTAAGGTAAGATGGCAGTGTCAATCAACTATCGTGGGAGCAGCCTTGATCTGTGTGACATCACACAGCCAAGAATCAGAGAACGGTTTGATTTGAGAAAGGAGATATTATTTATAAAGATTTAAAAAATACCACTGGGTGCCTGTGTACACACACTGCCAATGTTTATGTTCAAACAACATGTAAAAGTGAATTTTGCATCCAATGACCCCTTTAAAATTAAATTTTTATAATCCGGATTCAAGTGATGAAGGATTTTAAAAGTCTGACACTAATCAGTACTGAGTACTGCCGTAAGGTTAACCCTGCCTTCTTTAAATATTTAAAAATGATTAACAGTTGAAAACATTCATTAGAAATTTAGAAAAGTAATCAAATGTAATCAGTTACATTATTTTAATAAAGTAATTGAAATAGTTACATTACTTATTAAATTTTAAATCGAATAACTTGTAATCTGTAACTTGTTACATTTTCAAAGTAACCTTCCCACTCTGTACATACATATTAAAACAAACTACATTCTTTGTTTTAGAGCACAGTGTGATTTTACATGAGCAAATACAAATCATCTTATATTTACATAGTCATCATAGTTCTACAACCGCAAATCCAGCTGGCATTCATCTCCATTTTCATAATCTCTCCGACTCCAAAACTGCAAAGTAACACCTTGAGGACTCGCGGAGATACATTATGAATCACATAGCGGAATCATTAGGTTAATTACCCCACGAACGCACGGCGGCTGGGCATGTTCACTTCAGAACAGCGACTGCGAGATGTGATGACACAGGCTGTCTTTGAGAGCGTCCTCATAATTGCCCCGGCTCTGACACGCATCTGTCAATGACACACCGCTCACGTTAATGCCCTTCTGTCCGCAAAAACCGAGGGGGAAGGGGGTATTTTGGTACTTTGTGGTTGGACAGGTTGCCCCTCGGAGACCGTGGGAGGCCCGAACTGGAGCCATTGGTTTAGATTGGTATCGTGTTAATGGTTCCCCAGACTCGGAGACCCACACTGGAAAACCGTAAGAGGCTGAAGAATGCAGATCTCCCCGAATCAATGTCACAATTAGAGACAATTGCACGTACAGATTTGAGTCAGGCATCCAGACGCAATGTGCCTGTTGGAACGTGGCCCTTCTCATACTGTCCCGTCTAGCCTTAGTCTTGGACAGTGTTTCATATGTGCAGTTATGCTGTTTAACAACTCTATTTAGGCAACAGTATAAACTGTGAGAGATGTTCCACTTAAATAACATCCAGGGATACATTCATTTTGTGGAATGGCCAGCCCGTCACTTCCCACAGACCTCCAGTGTCCAGGAGCAGCCGTCAGTCATGCTCTCCGCTCAGCGCCACTGTGCTGGGCCGTTATGAGAAACATGTCAAGCATCTGTGATGAGGAGACAGGGATAGAACTAATAGCACTAATCAGAGTAAATCTGCCCCTATTATCTCAGCTCTGAGTGATAAGACAAGTGGAGGGGCTGTGGTTCCCCATGACAGACTGATGGGAAAATGCAATGCTGAACTTGCCTGGATGATGGAGTAAACAAATCAACGAAACCAGCATTATGCTGAAAAATGATCACATTGTCAACATAAGACCTGTACTTCAATGACTCACCAATGTAAAATGAGGTTGGTCACCTGCAATTGTTAACTTAACCAGCTTTGTCTACCTGATCTAACACTGCAGTCTAGATTTGTTGGTGTAATCTTGTGCATTTAGGTTGATTCAGTGATGTTAAATAATACTTGGGGGAAAAAAACCCCTATTAATTAAGAATTTAACTTTATCTCCATTGTACAAAACAGGGTTTCTACAGATATGAACAAGTGAAATTTAAGACTTTTTAAGACCTTTTTAAAACCACCTTATATGAAATTTAAGACCTAAACCTGTACTGGAAATACACATTATATTACATACACTAAACTAAATTTCATCGCTGTAATAAATTACATATATATTTATTCTGAAGCAATATTTTCAGTGTTTTATCAGCTTTTTACTGTTTTTTTTTTTTTTTTTACTTTATAAAGGCCTGTTTTTTACACTTTTGAAATGTATGCATCACCTTTCATGTCAAATTATTACAATTTATCAATAAATTCTATAGGGCTGTTACTAGTTAGATTAAATCATTTATACTGCAAAATTAAAACTGCAATAAATGATGTTATGAGATTAATATTTTAAATACATTTATGAATATACAAATAAGAAATGTTGGGGGGAAAATGCATACTTTTAAACATACCTAACTACCAGTAGGTGGCGGTAAGTCACTTAATGAATGAGTCATTGAATTATTTCAATAAATATTCAATAAATCTTCGGTTTGTCCAATTATTGTAAACAGTCATTAGGTCCGTCAGACTTAAGATGTTTTAGCGGTAATGTGACCAAAAATATTTAAGACCCATCGAATCTGAATTTAAGACATTTTAAGACTTTTTAAGGACCCGCGGACATCCTGCAAAAGGTGGTTTAGTCCAATTTCCTTCACTTCTGGGAACAAAATAGTTTGCAAATTTGTTTTTAAAAGGAGTCTCTTATGCTTAATGAGGCTACATTTATTTGATTAAAAATACAGGAAAAAACAGTAATATTCTGAAATATTATTACAATTTCAAATCACTGTTTTCAGAGCTGGGTAGATTACTTGCATATTGTAGTCCGTTACTGATTACCGATTACATAATGAAAATTGTAGTTAACGTAATCTAGGTTACTCATTTTAAGTAATGTATTCTGACTACATTTTAGATTTCTTGTGGATCAAACTTGTTTTAAACTTACCTTCAGACGTATCATACTGATATTGAAAAATATATATGAAATAAATAAAAAAAAATTGATATCAAAATAATAAAATGCTTGAGTTTGTGAGTCGATGAAAAACTAATAATTAAATCATAAAAATGTAAAAAAAATAAATAAATAAATAAAAAATATAAACTCTTGAACACTAAACATACAAATATTTCTTTACCTGCATGTTAATGCGACCATAATCCATCAGAGAACTGTAAACATGCAAATGTGCGGTTAAATTATTGAAATATTAACTTCCTCAGAGATATTTCAAGTCAATATTTAAGGGGTTTGGTTGCAAACGATTTTGGGAATCCCTGCATGATATGAACAAACAGTAATATGAAACAATGACATTACATGGCTAAAGTCTTCCAGATTTGAAATATTTTTGTCCGGACTTCTTTATTTGTTTCATACTTGCTCTAACTGCTTGAGAGATGCTATTTTCCATTAAATTTATAAGCATGGTTTGCAAATTGGTAAACAGCAGGAAACATTTTTAGAAAGGAAAATTTAAAAGAGAAAAAAAAACAAGAATTAGAGAGAATCAATAAATTATGAATAATTCACTGCCATTGTGTCAATAATATGTAATCATGTAATCCATAAAAAAGTAACTAATCTGATTACAAGTGTTTTAAAATGTAATATACTCTAATTACAAGCACTTAATTTTTGGACTCTGATTACGTAACCCAGATTACATGTAATCAGTTACTATCTAATTCTGACTGTTTTCTACTTGTATTTTAAAATGTAATTTATTCCTGTGATGCAAAGCTGAATTTTCAGCAGTCATTACTCCAGACTCAATGCTCAATAAACATTTCTTATTATTACACTTAAAAGCATTGTCAGCAGCACCAAGTTACTCTCCTGAATGTGTCGAAAACTGAGAAGAGAAGAAATTGTTAAATAAAGTCATTATTTTTGTTTTCTTTGTGCACAAGAAGTATTCTTCTAGCTGCATAACATTACGGTTGAACCACTGATGTCACATGGACTATTTTAACAATTTCCTTACTACCTTTCTGGGCTTTGAACATTTCAGTTGTGTTGCTGTCTATGCAGAGTCAGAAAACTCTCGGATTCCATCAAAAATATCTCAATTTGTGTTCTGAAGATGAACGATGGTCTTACGGGTTTGGAACAACATAAGGTGAGTAATTAATGACAGAATTTTCCTTTTATGATGAACTATCCCTTCAAAAACACTGATAAATTGTTCAGAAGTGTTCCCAAAGGCATTTTAAATATTATTTTTGTGTGAGTATAAAATAAAAGCATCATAAGTTATATTATATTAAGTGTATATCATATTTTCCCGTCTCTTTTATCATCATAATAACTTCATTAATTTCCGAAGCAGTATTTTTATCACAATACTTTCTGCTTTCAAACGACACTGACGTTTACAGCCAGCGATCACCTATAGACATTAACTCAGCTTTTCCTTTGAAACAGTTGATTATGAGTTCCAGGTTCCTCCAGAGAGAAGTAGGAGTAACACAGGAGTGAGATGGAGACAGCCAGAAGGAGAAAAATCTGAAATATTGCCTTGTCTGGTTCATAAAGTTCAATGTCAACAATCCAAATGGATTTCTCATTCTCCCGTTGGTGATGGTATGTGGTGTGGTTTGACACGGCTTTGTGCAGACCCCATACACACAAACTCCCCCATTCGGCCTCTCAGCCAGCCACAGCGCCATCACTCAATCCGCTCCTTGTTATAGAGCTCGTAAATGTCAAAAATATCAGAGCCATTACAGCAATACCTCCATTTAAAGTGATCTTCTGCTGGGTGATGATGGGGTGTCTGCCGGGTCATTTGGATGGAGAGCCACTTCAGCTTCCCTTTGTCGATGCCTCTCAGCTCCTGCCGTGACGAGGCCTGTTGCTGTGTCTTGCATGAAAGATAAAGGGATGAAAATGAAATATATTCGACCACATAACTGTCAAGTCATAATTTGCACACCTTTTAACTTTGGCATTGCTGGTTGGCCGCATTTCCTCAACATACTGGAGTCGATCTTTCAGTCGCAGAGTTGAATGTGAGATCACAGACAGGTGAGAATATATTGGGGCTGTGGCTGATATAATGATCTGGCTTAGTTTTCCATTTGTACCAGCTTTGCAGCCCATAATGCGGCCGTCCTTTCCACATGGTTGCAATAATCAGAGGGCTTTCCTCAAAATCCAGTGCAAGGCGTTGAATGAAGTGCCTATGATAATTCTATTAACATAGCTTCATTTCTGATGTAATATTGAGGATATGGGGAAAAGGACCATCAAGCTACACATACAAATATATTGTATGTGTTTATTTTTACATGTATGCTGATTTTTCTGGTGTAATCTTGAATTTTGAGCTATTAATTTTAGGGATACAGGGTAAATCTTTAGTATGAAAAACCACACATACACTGAAAAAAAAATTGGTGTAAAATTTTTTAGTAGAAATGTTTTTTTTTCTATCTTTATTTTTACATGTATGTTTATTTTTTCTACATCATTTATGCTTTTACTGGAAAAAAAAACACTGCAGATATTCTAGCTGCTAAATAATACCACTTGGAGAAAAAATAAAATTTGTGGACATTATTTTCCCAATGTGGGACAGGTTTACAATCTCATGCTGGCAGAATATATTCCTGAAATAAACTTTCCAGGCTCTGGGAGTGAAAACAACTCCTTTTCTTTAGTGAGTGCTACTGGCCTCAGCCTGATATTCATCAGCAGGGATAACCTCTGACCCCTGGAATCATGTGATGCTGAGTGCTGGGGATCCTGCTGTAGCCAGACAGTCTGACTGTGTAGCAGCATCTCTTCCTCGCTTACATGCCCTCATCTTTCTCTTTCTCCCCTCAACGCCCGCTTCCTCCCCCACCCTGTGGTTAGGCTCAACAATATCACTATGTGTTTGCTTTGTAAATATTCTTTCACACCACCCTCACTTAAAAGACTTCAGCCAAAAAAGAAAACTCTCATACTGAGAGTTGGGTGGACTCTCATATAGCACTATTTTCACCATGTGAAATTGCTAAAAAGCATCTATTCCAGCCCTGTTCCTTTACTCTCATGGGCCAGTATAGAGTGTTTTCACAACACGTCATCAATCTGCCATATTGGCGGCACTGAATGTAAACAATGCAAGTTGAACGAACAAAACTTGCATATTTTGTTGATTATTGCTGCTGAAAATGGTCAGTTATTGTCATGTTTTGGGCTGTGCTAATCGATCAGACTGCGAAAAACATTTGGAGTAGTACAGACTGCCAAAGTTTATAAAAAATCAAGGAGTAGAGTGCAAAAACCTGTCTGAGGAACAAAAGGTGTTTGTGGTTGGCCAAACTGAACCAGGATTTCCAGGGCAAGAATCTTGACAACATTCGTGTTTGTTCTTATCATTTCCAGTCAGGCAGGTGAAATATTAGGCTAATATCTTAATTAAAAGTGCTTGTATGTAACTTTACCACCTTTTAACTTTAGTTTGTCAAAATACTGCACCCTTTCCTACTTACTCAGTCTTTCTTCATATAGCGTCTTCATGTCAAGTCATCAATCCGGAAGTCGGCCACTGCGGCGGCAGCGAAGATAGACAATGCCATTGAACCGAACTGAACTCATGCATGGGCTTATTACATTATTATTATATTTCGTCTGTAAAATCTGTTAACAGAGGCCAGAAACGCTTAAGATTGACATAAAGAGGAGAAAATACTGTAGCAGGCAGATCAATCTCACTGTTCACAATGCACGAAATGTTGGAAGAAACTCCTAAATAATGAATTGGAGGTAGTTTATATGAATGTATCTCTGAGGGGAACTGTCTGTTTCCAGAAAAGTTTACATGACGTTTTCTTTTCATCTAGCATCTGTATAATTCATTATAAAGCAGTGATAATAAGGGTAGCGCAGCTTTGTTTACAGCAGTAACCAAAGAAACACTATCTCTGGTTATCGTTGGGCCCTGTATTGACTTTAGTTTGTCAAAATATACGCCCTTTCCTGCTTACTAAGTCCTTCTCTATATGATTTATCAGCTTCCACACAATTTTTCCGTGGTACAGATATCATAAATAAGAACAACTAACTTACTTCGGTAGCACGTTAGGGTGCAATTCGTGCTACTGTTTACGTCGAGTACCTCCAATATGGCTGCTATTACTTTTTTAACAACAATTCAACAGTACTTTACGAAAAAAACATGGTTATTATAGGCTAGTTAAACCATGGTAACCACAAACTAACCATGGTCTTGCTACACTAACCATAGTTTAATCATGGTATTTGTAGTAAAACTGTGGTTATACAAAAGGTAATCAATACAAAAAACAAAACAAAACCAAAGATAACTACACTTTTGCTATAATAAAACCATAGTTAATTTTCGTAAGTCAGTATTGGTAACTTACATTTTGACTGCTGTTGCTGTACATTGTACATTTTTTCTCCACCGACAGATCCAAACAAACCCGAAGCAGAGAGTGTCTCAAAAAAAAAATAGCTGTGCTATGAATCGGTTGAATCAGTCATTCAATAACGCGCTCATAAAGATGGAATGAACTGCATATTGACTCACTTATTTACAAGTTACTCGTCGCCACCTAGTGGTGTGAGAGGGAAGAACGGATCATTTTATTGACTCTCATCTAACATTATCCACCTTATTCTTGAAGGCGGAAGTAAGCCTATGGGTGACACTTCTAGTTCATAAGCTGCTATAGGAAAATAACTAGAAGAACCACAACATGCAGTTACAGTAAAACTGTTTGCACTACAAACCAGTGTGCTTATAATTAAAGGAGAAGTCCAGAACAAAAATTTACAGATAATGTACTCACCCCCTTGTCATCCACGATGTTCATGTCATTCTTTCTTTAGTCGTAAAGAAATTATCTTTTTTGAGGAAAACATTTCAGGATTTTTCTCCATATAATGGACTGCTATGGTGCCCCAAGTTTAAACATCCAAAATGCAGTTTAAATGTGGCTTCAAACGATCCCAAATGCGGTTGTAAACGATCCCAGCCGAGGAAGAAGGGTCTTATCTAGCGAAACGATCAGTTATTTTCATTAAAAAAAATACAATTTAAATACCTTTTAATCTCAAACGCTCGTCTTGTCTTGCTCTGCCAGAACTCTGTGTATTCTGCCTCAAGACAGTCAGGTTATGTCGAAAAACTCCAATCCTATTTTCTCCCTCAACTTCAAAAATGATTTCAAAATCATCCTACATCGCTGCAGAAGTACCGACCCAGTCTTTGCAAAGTAAACATGCAAAGAAAATCAAACACCCTTAACAAAAAAGGTAAAACAGCGAAATAGGATGATTTTGAAGTTGAGGGAGAACAAGAGATGGGAGATTTTCAACATACCCTAACTGTCATGAACCGGAGTTCAGGCAGAGCAAGACAAGAGGAGCATCTGACATTAAAAAGTATAGAAATTTTATTATTTTTATGAAAATAACCGATCGATTCGCTAGATAAGACCCTTCTTCCTCAGCTGGGATCATTTACAACCGCATTTGGAATCGTTTGAAGCCGCATTTAAACTACATTTTGGAAGTTCAAACTCGGGGCACCATAGAAGTCCACTAAATTTAGAAAAATCCTGAAATGTTTTCCTCAAAAAACATAATTTCTTTTTTTTGACAGAAGAAAGAAAGACATGAACATCTTGGATGACAAGGGGGTGAGTACATTATCTGTAAATTTTTGTTCTTTAAGTGGACTTCTCCTGTAAGATAATACATTAAGATAATATGGTATACACCGATCTGCAATTTCAAGTTCCAAAACAATCTGCTTTGTACAGCTAAAAATAGCTGGATGCGGATGAGACCCCAAAGCCAGACCCAAAAAATGTACAAATGGCTGCCCCCGTTCTTACGGGAAGAAAGAGGTGGATAAAATGTTATACAGCCAAGTTTCTTGAACGCATTGACCTCTTTGATCATATTCCAAATTAGGAAATAATTATAATGTAGTCAAGGATAAATTATGAGGAACAATAATGATTCATTTACCTCCTGAGTCTTTTGTTCATTTGTCAAGACTTGTCACCAAGGACTGACAAGAATCTTTTTCTGATTGGTAATTTTCTGTAAGTGGTCCGCTTTACTGGGCTGTAGGAAAAGTTCATCATGCCTCCTTTTGCAAATACTAGTAATCTCTAAATCCTGACAAGACTTAAACATTTTGTGCCACTTTTGTTGCACCAGATCCATCATTATCTCCATTCTGAATAACAACTGCGGTTGCGATACTGTTAATTGTATTATGTAGCACACACTGAACAAACTCTGAAGCATTCCACATATATTAGTCATATTACAGTACTAGCGCTGAGAGCTGGGCTGTTTGGAGTAGAGCGTGAGACAACATGTTTGGCTGTCGAGCCCTGTTGTGGATAGGAGTGCTGGTGTAATTAGTGCTCGGTGATATAATAGTACACAGTCACACCCCCCAGCTCCTCACAAAGCCTTTCAGAGCGAGAACAAGCGAAGCATTGGCAATATGACATTGAGGTCTCAGCCTGGCCAAAAAGCCTGGATGCCCCATGACGGCTGGCCATTGACCAGCGGCCCATATGAACCCACAAGTGGCTCCCAGCTGTAGTGGGACCTAAAAAGAGGTGCTGTGCTTAACTTGCTTCAGCCCACTTGCTCGTTGGAGAACATGTGTGAGGTACGAGGGAACAGGTTTGTCTTTGATGAGAGAGTTTGTTTTTGGTTCTCAGTGAGGAGAGTGAGGTGGCGTAGTCTGGCCGCTGACGTAGCCTGTGGGACAGCCGAGACCATGTGGGGGGTACAGCTCGCCAGGCAGCTGGGAGCTCCTGTGCTGGGATGACTGCCTGTGGATTTAGCTCTCTGTGGACATGTCTAGATACTGTGTCTTTATTTCCAATGGCCAGCCTGCTGGACAAGAGGCCTGTACTGTGTGTGCTCTCCGAAATGAATGCTGCTCTGTTAGAACTTTTCCAAAGCCGTGCCAACTGTCCTCTGCCTGTCTGATGTCTGTAAAGCTGACCTAACACACATAGTTTAATGTACCAATTAGGGGGCGTGATGACATTTCGAAAATGGATTCGGTAAAAGAGATGCAACAGTTTAAACGCAGTGTTGCATAAACATCACATAATTCAGTTCGGTTTATATAAATGTTCCTGTGTTATTACCTATATGAGGGCAGCATTATTCATGGACATGCTTCGTCAAGTACCTACAACATCTAATAAGGGTACATTTTTCAAGACTGTGCTTCTTTGACAAACAATAATTTGTTTTACACCTACAGAAAGATTTGCAGGGCTGGGAATCATTACATGTTACACAATTCAGTTCGATGTTAATTCATAAGCTCCCAGATTGATTGCAGTTAGGTTCTGTTTGAATTATTTAGGATATTGCTTAGATACTAGCCTATTGTAAAATTTATACCATGTAGTGCTAGAAAAGGCTCATTTGGAGTAGCATTGTGTGTCTTTGATTCACCATGAAAGAACCGGTTCATAAGAGTAATTTGATTAGAATCGGAATACTTTGGTTGTGCTGTATGTTTTTAGATTCACTAAAAAGAACCGACTCAAGAGTCATTTGATTTGGGAATTGGACAGTTAGTTACCATCCTGCAGATGCTAGCTGAAAGAGATAATAGTTTGAAGAACAGACGCATAGGTTGTGCTGTATGCTTTTTTCAGTAAAAATAACCCACTCATAAGAGTCATTTGTTTCATTAATCGGCAACATTAGTCACACGGTTTTTATTCACCAAAAAGAATCGGCTCATACGAGTCATTTGTTTCAGGAATCGGACTACCTGTGGCCTTCTGTGTTTGTTTTGGTTTGCAGCCAGCGATAACTTTCTATTCGTGCTACGTGGTCTTTTATTGCATCACTGCGAAATCACATTCATAACTTAGGTAAGATATTACTTTCTTTGGAGTGGGCCTGATTATAAACAGAGGCAGCATATAAGCGACGAGATACTCATTTGGAGTAGCATTGTGTGTCTTTGATTCACCATGAAAGAACCGGTTCATAAGAGTAATTTGATTAGAATCGGAATACTTTGGTTGCGCTGTATGTTTTTAGATTCACTAAAAAGAACCGACTCAAGAGTCATTTGATTCGGGAATTGGACAATTAGTTGCGATGTCCTGTAGACGCTAGCTAAAAGAGATAGTAGTTTGAAGAACAGATTGTGCTGCATGCTTTTTTTCAGTAAAAATAAGCGGCTCATAAGAGTCATTTGTTTGGGAATCGGACTACACTGGTGGCCCTCTGTGTTTGTTTTGGTTTGCAGCCATTATTTGTTTTTGGTTTCTAGCCATTATTTTGTGCTACGTGGTCTTTTATTGCACCACAGCAAAATCACATTCATAACTCAGGTAAGATATTACTTTCTTTGCAGTGGGACTGAAAATTGAACAGCGGCAACATATAAAAGCTCACTTTAAATGAACTAGAGTAAAAGAATCTTGAACTAGAGTAAAATCGTTCAAATGAAGATTGCATTTTCCTTAGATTTCCCCAGACCTAACTGGAAGCACATAAATAATATGTTTCCAGCCATGAATCAATACAACCAGTTATAATAAATAATACCCGTCTTAAGGCCATTGAAGAACTTTGACCAATCAATGAATCACATAAGAGTGGAGTGGAAAGTCCAGGCTTTTGAGGCCCACAACCTGATTAAGTTCACAAAGTGGGCCCGAGGTTGGAGTCAGACAAAATAAGTGTCAAGCGTGCGTGCTGCTAATTATGCCTTGACTATTACCTGGACTGACAGCAAGAGAATGGGAGGAGAGGGGGGTGGGTCCGGAACATTCAGTCAAGCAGAAAGTTCCCAAACGCTGAGGCTAACACAGGTCAAGTGATTTGGCGCCTCGGGTGTATTAAAGCTATTTACAAGAGGCAGAGGGATTTATGGTGCTTTTGCACAGTCTGTTCTTTTATATGACCTGGCACTAGGTGGTCATGCTTTCTGACCTACTCAATCATTATTTCGACCCAATAAAAATCTTTCTTTTCATATGTATTTTAGTAGCTAGAAGTGTTCTACGAGAGAATTGCCTCTCTGCAGGCACCATAATCTCAGACTGTCTTTTGTCATAATGACCCTATAAATAACACAAGAGCACAAATATGTTTTTGTATATATATTTACAGTTGTTATTCAGTGGGGTCAACAAGTTATTGAAAATCAAAGAGGTGTTATGATGGGAAATGATGAAGAAATTCTCTGCACTACGTTCTGCACTAATCAAATAAGAAAATTTGTTACATTGAGCATGTGAGTTTTTGTACAGACAGTCAGTTGTTCTTGCTTCTACTGATGCTCACGATGTTCAAATCATGCTGGATAAGATTATCAGTTTTTACACAGACTTGTGGAGTTAATGGAGCTCAAATGCTGCCGTCATTAAAGCAAAAGAGAGACAAACCAAATTAGAAGAGTTCTGAACAGTTTAAATGCTTAGAATAGAATTTATCATTAAGAAAAATATAAATGTAAAATTGCATAATACTCTATAAAATTTATATATAATGTAATGCAATATTATATTATATGATATAATATTAATAATGTATATATACAGGGAAGTGAAAAGTACTCAAAAATATACTCAGGTCAAAGATACTCTTTACTTAATTAGAAGTACAAGTATCTGGCCAAAAAGTGAAAAAGAACAACTTTAAAGAGTACTTAAGTATTAAAACAACTACCGTAGCAAAAAAAAAAAAAGGAGCATCATGTTTCATCATGTTGAATCATCTTCTCAATGCAAAGTGAGATTGCTTGTCAGACAGGCATACAAAGCTTTGGTTAAAGGGAGAAAACAAAACATAACAGTAGCTGCAGGTCAAAAATGTCAATCTAGTGCAACAGCAACAAGTAAAATGAAGCACAGTGGAATAAAACAAATACAACTATTAAAGCTCATGTCATCCAACATGTATAACTTTCTTTCTTTGGATGAATACAAACAAAGTGTTTTGGGGGAAAAAATCCATGTTTCTGCATATAATGCAAGTGCCTTCTTAAGCTAAATGATAGGTGTGTAAGAAAAATACTAATTTTACATTTGACAAATACTAATTTCAAATTTGCCATCGTGTTCACTTTGAAGTGTTCCTGTACATTTGCGTTAAAAAAAAAAAAATACATCAAAAATATCAAAAATAATGATGCAATATAATTATAATACGACTTAGTCAAACCATCACTAAACATGATTTACAATTTATTTAACATACAATGTCATTTAAACACTTTTTGGAGATTTGTAACATTTAATTAATAAAGCAATCATTGCCTCCAAAATATTAATTGTATTTAAACTCTCATCAAGCAACTTTAATACCTCAATATGCATCCTCAGATTTGATGGTAACATTTTGAAGCCAGAAATTTACCTGATAAAAGTTATAATTGAAGCTGAAACATGTTATAATTGATATGTGAAAACAAATCTAGTTGGTTCTTATACATAAAAAGCACAACATTTTGAGCTTCTGTTTACCATATTTAACGTACATGAGATAATTCAGTACTATTCAAGATGCAAAAACACTGTAAGGAGTGTAAAGAGTAAAAAGATATATATTACATATCTGAAGAATAAACAGCACCTTATATATATATATATAAGGTGCTGTTTATTCTTCAGATATGTAATCAAGCATAAGAAGTCAGTTTAAATTGTTTTTGAATAAATTGCAAATACCCCAAAATAATAATTAAGTACAATAATTAAGTAAAAATTAAGTAAAATTACTCAAGTATTTTACACTCATGTATATATAAACGTATATATAAACAGCGACAAGCCACAGATTGGAAAGTCAGGTAATCCAAGAACTAATTTTTGCTGCTTGCTTATACTTCCATCTAGTGGACATAAATGATAAAACAGAAAGAATCTGTGTTAAAACACATTTGCTTGAGAATAATACACATTTGCGTGTTCCTTT
Source organism: Cirrhinus mrigala (assembly GCA_036247105.1). Lineage (NCBI taxonomy): Eukaryota > Metazoa > Chordata > Actinopteri > Cypriniformes > Cyprinidae > Cirrhinus > Cirrhinus mrigala. Next base: position 15,048,203 of record CM070029.1, on the reverse strand, counting down.
AGCTAATCATAGTGTATTTTACTGTAGATTATTTCCATAAACAATAGCCCTTTCAATATCCACAACAGTTATGTAAAAAGAAAAAAAGACATTGTTTTAAAATATATTGACTTGCATATAGCCTCACAAAAACTGCATGACAATGCATAACTGTAGATTGAATCCGTGGAATAAAATCGGTCAGACTGCTCAACAGGGTTCATGGCCCCCAGTCTGCAAGCAACTGAGACTGTTGCCAAGACGACACCAGCTGCATGAGCGAGCCAGAAAAATAGTACGAAAATCAGAAAGACAGCAAAAAGGTTAAATCACAGCTATTCAGTGAATCCTTGTAGCCCTGTTAAATGTAGGCTACTGTGTAAGGTCATAAGGTCATATATTCAACATATCCAATTACACTGATCTGGCTATATAAATGCAAAAAAAAAAAAAAAAAGTACAAAATTTTAAAGCAGTTGGTTGAACTAAAAATTAATTAGAAAACAAAAAAAATCTAATTGCTGCATACTTGTTTAGGCCTATACATGGATCCTCTTTATTCAGGTTTATGCACTTCATGTTAGTTTTCCTCAGGAATATATAATATAGATTGTAATGACAAGAGTGTTTAATTCTGACATTTGTTCCTGGATATTTGGTATTGAGCTCAGGCTGCGTGAATTCTTGATAGAGCTCATCTGTCTGTCAAAACAAAAGGTCAGTTTTTTTCAGTCACTTAACCTGGAGAGCACATCGACGGACACAGAGACAAAAGGTTAAACCTCTGAGAATGAAGAAAGAAAAAATGTAACATGCAGTACAAAGCATTTAAAAAATTCAAAGTGTTGACCCAGTCAAACCACACATTCTTTCTTAACAACAGTCTTCAGTTCTCAGAGCTTTTCCTTCGGGAATTGTGGAAAATTTACTTTGTTGCTCCTGAAGAGAGATTTAATCATAATAATAAAAAACTGCAATACGTAAATGATTTTCTCTCTGCATAATTCAGTTCGGCATTCAAGGCATCTTCAACTGCATTGCACTTTAAAATGAATCGAGTGCCCTTTCAGTGGTATTTGCATAACCAGGATGATGACATATTTCTGATCAAGCAATCTTAGATATAGGGTTGTTGCTTAACTCAGAACAAATTTGTTTTGGTATAAGTAAAGGAACACTCCACTTTTTTTGAAAATAGGCTCATTTTCCAACTCCCCTAGTGTTAAACAGTTGGGTTTTACCGTTTTCAAATCCATTCAGCCGATCTCAGGGTCTGGCAGTAGGACTTTTAGCATAGCTTAGCATAGATCATTGAATCTGATTAGACCGCTAGCATCTCGCTCAAAAATGACCAAAGAGTTTGATATTTTTCCTATTTAAAACTTGACTCTTCTGTAGTTGCATCTTGTACTAAGACAGACGGAAAATGAAAAGTACCGCAACGCCTGAAAATAGTCTCCCTGTGCAAACAGGTGGTCAGGTTGGTTATGTTGATGGAAGTTAGCGTATTTTCAGGCGCTGCGTAATATCATTGCGCCTGCTGCACTCATGGTACAGCAGCAAAGTTCCTTGATTACTACGCCGGAATGAGAGTATAGTTCCTAGCCATATCGACCTAGAAAATCGCAACTTTTCATTTTCCGTTTGTCTTGGTACATGATGTAACTACAGAAGAGTAAAGTTTTAAATAGGAAAAATATCAAACTCTTTGGTCATTTTATAGTGAGATGCTAATGGTCTAATCAAATTCAATGATCTATGCCAAGCTATGCTAAAAGTGCTACCGCCAAGTGCTACCATGAAAATGGTAAAACTCTACGGGAGTTGGAAAATGAGCCTATTTTCAAAAAAAGTGAAGTGTTCCTTTAAGTACTTTAACCACCATTGTACCAATTTGTTGAATAAAGTTGCCTGAATGAGATAATTTGTGCATATGAAGGCAACAGTCTATAGACTCTTAAAAATGAAAGTTCTTTATTGTCATCTATGATTCAATGAATAACCTATAACATCCATGGAACATTTCCATTGCATAATATGTTTTTTGTAGTGGAAGAAGTTTCTTTAAATTAAATGGGAAAAAATGATTAATTTAAGAACTGTTCACAGAAAGGCATTACTATGAGTGTACTTTTAATAAAAAATGGCAGAAACTGGAAATAATGCATTATATAACTAGTACTGTATTTCACTGACTTCATCTTTCAAACACACTACATGGCTCTCTTTGAGGACGGAGAGAGGCCAGAGATATATGGCTCCTCCTTCTCAGTGTTAGTAAAAACATTCCAGCCAAGTGAGAGAGCCAGCGAATTTGAAACCCTGGAAGTCCGTGTTTCTGGTCCCTTCTCCTTGTGAGCACTCACACGCTCACTAGAGGACGAGGACGGCCCATTTGCAGCTGCAGCACATCAGCCTCACAGAGTTTGGAGTGTTCTTTTGTTCTGTGGAGTACCTGAAAGTGTCCCTTATCCAAAACCACCATGAAAGCCACCATATTCTTCATTCTCTTGACCGTTTTGGCTCGTTCAAGAGGCCAGTACCACTATCAGGGCCTGATGAACTACTTGGAAAACAGGATGCTCGCTATGGAGGTAAGAGAAATTGCTTGTCTGGCTGCATTTCAGTATACTTTCAGCAGTCCTGCTAGTTTTCAGCCATTTTACAGAGACGTCCACTTTTTTAGACATACATCAAAACTCTGAGATTAACAGTGTTAAAAGGACAATCAACAGAGTTCATTACACTTATTCCACTCTTGATAATGTAATATTTGTAACAGCAATAGTTCAGATTGACAGTACAAAAAACTCACGTTCCTCAAACACATCGTCCCACACAGCAGTAACTTCTCAAACCATCAAAAAGTGGAGATCAAAGCCAGTGTTTATCTAAGCCAGTGCTGTCTCGTGTCTGCTTAAGATTTTACAGTCTTTTTTTGTGTTCTGTCTCGAATGAAGTTGTACCCCAGAGCAGAGAAACATCCCAATGATTGACAGAATAGCTTAGCTCAGCAGTTTTGTTTTCAGTGAAGCTGAGCTGAAAATATAACACTGATTCAATAACCAAAATAATTACTCATGATTAAGTAGACACTTCATTAAAATAATGAATTTATTCAGTCAATTTACATATATCATATGCAGACAGGTCTGTCTTGATTAACCGAATCAGCAGGAGTCCATTCAACTATTAAACCGTGTTTTTAATAAAAAGAGTGTGAAGTTGGGCACAACAGGATTAAAAGTTTTTTTGTTGGTCCCAAAATATATCACGACTGAAAAAAATCAATTTTTAATGAATATTTATACAGCAACAAACTTTATGCAAAACAAAGTTTGTTTTGATTCAAAATCGTGTAATATTAAATTCAGCTAGAGCAGCTAGCCTGAAGCAAAAGACCCCTGGGGTGGCCACAGTGATATGCTGTACATATTTAATTTATTTATGACAATTTTGCACCATATTCATGCACAGTAATATATTTTTGTGAAACATTTGAGCATGTATTTGTTTTGTAGCCCCTGCAACAAGGCGGCTTTGCATCTCACATTTATTTAAACTATTTGACAGCTGCTGAAGAAACTATTGATTTAAGCACTTAAAAATTAATCTCACACTACTTTTTAAAAGTTTGGGATCAGTAAGTTTTTTTTTTTTTTTTTTTTTTTTTTCTGCTGAATGATCTGCTTTCATTCAGTAATGATACATTAAATCAAAGTAAAGACATATATAATGTTAGAAAAAAATCTAATAAATACTGTTCTTTTGAATTTTATTCATTAAAATGATCATGTGGCCTGTTATTAAATTTTATTAAAATATTATTTACAACTAACCTGCTTTGTTCTGTTGCTACATCCAAAAGCCATGCCGCTCTCACGCCACACATCATGTTCTCACGCAGTGACAAATACTAAGCAGAGCAAAGAAGAAACTGACAAAGCGCCGACAGACAAGACAGAGCAGGTTATTATTGTATGAAACAAGACCAGTAAATTGCCGTAAAGTTACAGAACGGACTTTACGGGTAAATACAAAAATGCACCATTCACACATCGGTTTCAAATTAGTGGTAAAACCAGAAATGACCTCTAAACGGCTGCTTCCGGTGTTGTAAACATGGAGGAGCATAGTGGTTTTTTTTTTAATGTTTTCATTTGTGTGTCAAACATTCACATTAATGCAGATGTTTTTCGGGCCAGAGACATCGTATTTTTTTTTATGTGAAAGTAAGCTGTTTTCTGGTAATGTGTTAGACTTCTGGTTCATAAGGGAATAACAAGAAGAATAACAAAGTGCAGTAAATGGCAAAACTGTTTGCACTGGTTAGACACACCAGTTTGCAATATAAAGCAGCTAAACAAGCTGTTTTGTACAGATTAAAACAGTTGGAAGCGGATGACACCGGAAGCCAGACACATTAAAGCTAAAAATGGCTGTACCCACTTTTACGGGAAAAATAATGTGGATAGACGACTTCAGAGTGAACTACACAGCAATGCGTCGAGTAAATGCGTCATCTGCGTCAGAATGTTATGATTAGCCCAGAGCCGTTAAAATTCAAAATTCCCAGAATTTTAAACCAATCAAAATTTGAAATTTGAAATTCTCATCATTTTGAATTTGGCCCAGAATAAACGTCTTACTTCAGTGAGTTCTGAACTTGTATGGGCTCATACCTCTTATCCAGATTTTACAGAGAATTACAGATAATTTACTGGTAATGTTATAACTTATAACGGTAAATTGCCGGAACTAATTTATTTTTGAAAAGGTCCTGTTCACACATGATCTCTTAATGGTAATTTACCAGTAATTTACCAGTAAAGTCTGTATGTGTGAAAACAGGCTAGTTGTCTCAGCTTTCAAATTTTTTGTCATTTTTTAAGGAATTCAAGCAATAAATACCGTTTTAATGTGTTGTGACAGATTGTTGTGCTGTAACGCCTCAGTTCAAGCAGCACGTCAATCAATCATTTCTTCCTCTTTTACTAGTTATAGCATGAAATAAACATAAATGAACATCAGAAGATGTCTTGTTTCAGACGTCAATACACAATTTTTCAAGTTCAAGTCCATCAATGCTCACCATTTTTCAAGTTTAAGTCCACCGATGTTAATCTACTCTCCTGTAGATTAACCATAATTTAGAATTAGTCAGCACCTCTGCACCATTCTTACCAGAAGATTTTTAATAATGCACAGCAAACTCGCCACTGATAAGAATTTGCTGTGGTCTGTGATCATCTTAAACAATTGCGTAACTACTTAGTGTGTTTGTTATTCTTCCAGGAACGCATTGCCTTGTGGCATGAACAGAACAACCGTTACAATGCCGACCTGAAGGAATTCAGGCAGCAGGCTGCAGACCTGTTAGAGAAGTTGGGCAAGGAGCACAAAAAACTGCGTTCAGACATGGAAGGCGCAGGAGCACGTGTGGACCGTGTGGAGCGCGAGATGGACTACATTGAAACTAAGAATCCCCCTAAGCCTTGTGTGAAAGCTGCAGACAAAATGGTGGAACAGGATGTGGTTGTCAAAGAAAGGAAGAAGGAAGAGTTCTTTGAGTTGTCTGGTGAGTCAGGGGAATTGAGTCTTGACAGCTGAAACTCAACTTCTGTTCATGTACTCTCAGTTTTAACCTTGACATATTCCTGGTCGAGTGAGACTGGCTAAATTTAGCGTATTACACAGTAGACCAGTTTGGGGGAAAGGTTTGGGGTTTTCTCTGGAAAAGTGTAACATTGGAAAATCAAACTGGAAAATTTAGTAGCTGCAATTCAAGAGAGTATGAACGAAGAGCATGTGCTTTGATTTAAGACATTTGTTTATTTTGAGAACTAGCATCCCAATTACACTCCCCCATATTAGGATTGAGCTGTAGGCCGTGTGACCGTCTCATCCAAATGGTCTTTGCTTTGATGCAGAAATCCATGCTTGGCTTAAACCGGGGATTTATTGATTTAGAGGATGTGCTGTGTTCTGTTAATTAGGAAACAAGGAACAAAGAATCAAGCCAATCAGTTCACTGGATTAACCAGTTGGCTTTTGTGAGTTAGATGTTATGCAGCTGTTGGGTTGTAGTCTATTTTGTTATCCAGTATGTTGGAATCAAAGCAGATGAATGTAGATGTTTCATTTGGCTGTTCTTCCACCGAAGTACAGTGTTGTTAAAAGTGTGTATAGTTCAGTAAAATACTACTTGATCTCATGACGAAAACATACCTGTGGGAACGTTTTCGCAAAGATGCAAAATACGTATCAATAAGTACTTATCACTAAAGGCAGTAAAACAGCGAGCACTTGCAGTCATTTGCATACACGGTTATGATTACAACTCCATATGTTTCACTTTCTGAGCATAACAAGCTTGCTCGGTAGCTCAGCCGGTATGGAATTGGACTTAGGATGTGGAATCATTGGGCACGAATCCTGTGAAAAACATAACTCAGGATGAAAGAGCTGAAAGATGAGAGATAAAAAAACAAGATAAAACAGCATGCTTGCAATTAAATTTTTCACATTCGCTTTTCTCCATACTGTTGGGTATGTTTAGGTGTAATGCAGATGGTACGTTATTTTAAAATGTCATGGAGCATAAGAGTTATAGCGCCACTCAACAGACATTTCAAGTCAGAACTGCAGTGACACGTACAAAACCAACGTCACATAAAACATACCAAATGTACAAGTGTTCTGGGGAAAAAAAACAAACACTCTTTTAGCACATTCAGTGGACATTTCACATCAAATATGTCATAAAACGTACATGGTGGTACATATATTGCATCTTGTGAAAAAGTTTTCGTCATGAGATTATGGGCCAGTTGCATAAAAGGCTTAGACTAGTCTTAAAAGCTATTTTTTCGTTTAAGTTGAATCCAAAATATAAGACTGATTACCCCTAGGTTAGCTGCTAGTTGGTTAAACTAGTTTTTAAGAAACTGTCTTAACATAGAGGCTAAGTTTATGCAACCAGCCCCAGGTTGGTAAAATGGTAAAACGTTATCTGATGTTGTTTAACAAAAAACTAAGCACTATTTTTTTTTTTTTCTCCAAGGCTGAAAACACTGTAAAAAATTGATGGCTAAATCCAAACTTCCAATCCATTTGATTTATTTATTTCTTTGGCAACAAAAGATATATAAATATGTTGTATACCATTCAAAAGTTATAGTTAGTAAGATTTTTAAATGTTTTTGACCATTTGATTATAAAAGTAAAACAGTAATATTGTGAAATATCATTACAATTTATAATTTTAATGATAATAAATTCTTACAAATTACAATAATAATCTAATTTATTCCTAGTCTTTAGGGTCACATGATCCTTCAGAAATCAGTGTAATATGCTGATTCTGTGCTCAGAAACAATTTAATATAATCTACGTTAAAAACAGTTATTCTTAATATTTGGTGGAAACCATGATACTTTTTCCAGGATTGTTTGATGAAAAATATATATAAAAAACTGCATTTATTTTATTTAAATAAATTAATAACTTTTGAACAGTTGTGTATATATATATATATATATATATATATATATATATATATATAGATAGATAGATAGATAGGTAGATATAAAACACTTTTGATTGTACTGGCATGGGAATACACAAATAAAAAGTGGGGGGAAAAAACACACACACACAAAAAGAAAAATACATTAGCGTATTCTTGTTTGAATGATTGCTATAAGCTTTATTATATATATATATTTTTAGAACAGACTAAATCAATTTAATTTATTGATTAAATGTAATAGAATTTTAGCTAATTTTGCAAAATGTGTCAAATTATGCCAGAAGAATCTATTAGAGCCCAAAATGTTTCAGATTGTGTGTCTTCGAAATTATGTGTCTTAGAAATAGTTCCCAACAGCCTGTGTATTATAATGAAGAGTATTAACAATTATCCTCATTAAGCCCCACACAATCCTCCCTAGCCTGCACATTTACAACAGCAGACATGACATTTAAGGGTGGATCGTTCACTGCTGGAGGCTTACGATGTCAGATTTCTAGGTTTACTTCTTTAATAAAATAAAACAAGGGTTTAAACTTAAAAACTTGACTTCATTTTTCATAAAGCTGTCTTTCAGTGCTTGTGCAAACTAAGCAGTCTGTATAAATTGCTTTCAAAGTTTGCCTTCTTAATCATAGGACACTTCTCATTGACATTAATCATGTTTGTTTTCATCGTCAGTGTGCGTGAACATTGTATCCAGTCTGAAAGCAATGAAGATCCTTAAGAGACTGGGAAGCCCGAAAGGTGTCTGGACCAAAGATGCCAGGTCAGCAAAAGTCTACGTCTTCAACGGCACGTCCGACAACACACTGTACGAGTTTAACTCCGTGCGAGAGCTTTCTGCATCATCAGGCGTATCTAAAGCTAAGCAGATCACCGTGCCCATCTCTTGGAACGGAACCGGTCATGCAGTCTACGATGGCTTTCTCTATTACGTCAGCGAAAGTTCAGAGCTCCAAGTTATCAAGTATGACCTCAAGAGCGGTTCAGTCGCAGACAGCGCAGTTCTTCCCATGGACGACCGCAGCCCGGTGTACCAGCTCAATCCAGAGACGCTGGTGGACCTGGTGGCGGATGAGGATGGGCTCTGGGCGCTGTATCCGGCTGGAGACACTATTAATCTTGCTAAAATGGATATAGATTCTTTGGATATAGAGCAGATGTGGGACACGGCGTGTCCGAGGAACAATGCCGAGGCTGCTTTTATTGTCTGCGGCACGGTCTATGTGGTTTACAACACCAAGCCACCGAGCCGCTCGCGTGTGCAGTGTGTGTTTGATGTGAACGACATGGTGAGCAGTGGAGAGGCCCCTCTGATTTATTTCCCTAGGCGCTACGGGGCCCATTCCAGCCTCAAATACAATCCTGAGGAGCGGCAGCTCTATGCCTGGGATGATGGGTACCAGATTCTGTATAAACTAGCGTTGAAGAAGAAGTTATGGGCGATTATGCCACCACCTGAGGAATAGTGGCCTCTTTATTAGCTCTTAAAGGGCTTTGTGTTTTTACCTAAAGGGTTAGTTGCTGAAAATGAAAATCCTGTCATTATTTACTCGCCTTCATGCTGTCAAGCCTGTATGACTTTAATTTTTTAAGAAAACTTTTCTATTCAGTTACAATGAGGATTGAGGCATTTGAGCTTCAAAACTCTGCTGAAAAAAAAAATAATAATAAAAAAATAAAACAGGTAATACCAGCCTAAGCTGGTTAGCTGGTGTTAGATGGTTTAAGCTGGTTTTAGCTGGTTGTTCCAGCTGGTCTCCCAGCCGGACCAGCTAAGACCAGCCTGACCAGCTAGGGAAGTGGCCAAAACCCCTCTAAAAAAGCCTGTTGACCAGCTAATCCAGGCTGGATGACCAGCTAAAACCAGCCAACCAGTTTAGTTTGATTTTAGCTGTTTTATCAGCAGAGAAGGGACACAAAACCATCATAAAATTGTTAAATGAATTGGTTGATCCAGTTCACAACATGATTTAGTCTGAGTGATTTGTTCATGACTAAACCTGGTTTTAAGTTCAGTTCACTGATTCCCCTGCTGAAAACAAAACAAAACAGGTAAAACCAGCCTAAGGTAGTTGGCTGGTTTTAGCTGGTCAGCAGGCTGGTTTTAGAGGGGTTTTGGCCACTTCCTTAGCTGGTCAGGCTGGGAGACCAGCTGGAAAACCAGCTACTTCCAGCTTGAACTAGCTAAGTTCAGCCAACCAGTTTAGGCTGGTTTTAGGTCAAGCAGGGAGACCAGATAAACCAGCTACTTCCATCTTAAACCAGCTAAAATCAACCAACCAGCTTAGGCTGGTTTTAGCTGTTTTTTTTTTTTTTCAAATGGCGCAGTTACAGAAATTGATCACTCAGTGAAGGGGAAGATTATCTGCTTGTTTTAAACAACTTAAACTTGGGTCTGTTTTTTTCCTCACATAAAGCTGTCATATGACTTCAAGGGATAGTTCACTCAAAAGCACAATTATTCCACGATTTACTCTCCCTCAAACCATCCTAGGTGTTTAAAGGGGCTTTCGCACCATATAATTAGTTCTAGGAACTAACCAGCAGGATGGTAACTAGAGAAACAGTTTTCCCTTCAGGCCATTTTCCTGGTTGCATTTGCACTGGCAGCAGAAACTCTAAAGCAGTCGACAACCATGTCTTTATTTTTGGCATTTACAAACATCAACAACCGGTGAATGGAGGATGCCGTGATTGGAACTGTTTTTGTTGCATGTCGTGGGTTTCATGATAACGGAGATGGAATGTAAACACACAGTTTTACACAAACTGAAAGTGCATGAAATTGAAGACTTGCACTGTTATCATTGAGGCTGAGAAAAGAACACCACACAGCAGACAACAGGTAGCTAGGGCTACATTTAACTGGTCATCGTTTTAGGTCAGGCTGGGAGACCAGCTGGAACAACCAGCTAAAACCAGCTTGACCAGCCTAGCCAGGCTGGGAGACCAGCAAAAATCAGCCACTTCCAGCTTAAACCAGCTAAGACCAGCCAACCAGCTTAGGCTGGTTTTAGATGTTTTTTTCAGCAGGGAGGGCATTTTCGTATTAAAACGCATAATAAGCTACGGTTATGCCTGTCATTTACACTACTCCAGTGTTCTCGACCCTCGAAAACAGAGACTTTCGAAAACACTGCAGACCCCCATTTTAGTTTAAAAACTCCGGGGTTGCATTTTAGTGTAATCAAACAAAAAACTGAGACTTTTGGAAATGATGGCGTGGCTGCCCACATTTGCTCTGCATATCCTTGATGACCATGTAAACCAGGGGTGGCGAACATCGGTCCTGGAGAGCTGCAGCCCTGCAGAGTTTTGCTTGAATCCTAATCAAACACACCTGAACAATCAAGGTCTAAATGGTTACTAGGAAGGTAAAGACAGGTGAGTTTTTATTAGGGTTAGAGCTGAACTTTGCAGAACTGCGGCTCACCAGGCCCGGAATTCACCACCCCTGGTGTAAACTATAACATCATGCTCATTATGAATGGTCATGTGACGTGTTTTGGGTTGTGTAAGTGTGGACGGAGATCGTTTCTGAAACACAGTGAAAACGGCAGTGAAAACATTTTAAAACAAACACACACTAGTGTAAACAGGGCCTAAATGTCATTATCACTGTTTTCCATGTTTGTGGAGTAATTTTTTTTAAATTCCAGGTAGTTTTGTATGTGTTTGGTCAAGCGTACACTAACATCCCTGCTAGTTCTAAGTTTTAGATCCTACTCTGAAGTAGGAGCTAATTTAGTTCCTCCAAAACAGAGTTCCTAGAACTAAATACGTTCCTAGTTCCTGCGGTGCGAACAGGCCAAAAAGCAGGAACTTCAACGTCAATAGTTTTAGGAACTATATGAAGGTTCCTCCAGTGCAAAAGCCTTTATGACTTTCTTCTTTCAGATGCATGCAATCAAAGTTATATTAAAAAATGTCCTGACTTTTCCAAGCTTTATAATGGAAGTGAATGGTGGTCATGATTTTGAAGCCCAAAATAGTGGTTCCATCGTAAAAAAGTTTGTCATTGGAGCTTACGCTGTGTCATTCACTGGAACGCCACTTTCTCATGAACAGTTAGCAGAAAGCTAGAGATTAGAGGTTTATGAAGTTTTAAACGTGGATTTTTTTCTTACACAAATGTTTGTGTAAGTTGTGTACGTTTTTTTTTGTATGATGGATGGATGCACGTTATTGGACTTCAAAATCTAGACACCCATTCACTGCCATTATAATGCTTGAAAGAGTGAGGACTTTTTAAAATATAACTCCAACTGTATTCATCTGAAAGAAGAAAGACATATACACCTAGGATGGCTTGAAGGTGAGTAAATCATGGGGCAATTTTTTATTTTTGAGTGAACTATCCCTTTCAGAAGAATGGGATGTAATTTTTTTATTATAATACCATATAATACAACCACTTTTTATCATGCTGTTATGGTAGTTTTGTTTCTTTGTCCCCTTTCTAGTGTAATGAATGTAATTGAACAGCATTCATCAAAATGATTACATAAATGAAATAAAGCCAGAGTTTTTGGAACACCATAAGGGTGAGTAAATGATGACAAAATTGATGAGTGATATAATCCTTTACCTTTAAGAATACACAGATATACTGCTTTTGTTGCACATTTTATTAAAAATATGAGACAATACACAGTCTCAATAATTGACGGATCAATGCTAACCCACTATTTGTGATTTGATGTTCACAAGACTGAAAAGAAACAACTCTATCCTTGAAATGACTGAACCAACATTTTATTTTGGCATTTTTGAAATACAAGAACCTTTTCAAACATTACAAGTTATATTGCAAGTACAAATGATCAATACAAAATTAGAAAGTTGTTTAGATTCACAAGGGGGCAGAAACAGGTTGTTAAAACACCAGCACACGAGAGTTAGTGATGAGGTAAAGAACCAGATCTAAACCCTATTAATTTTACATTCACCTACAGAAACACACTCTATGTTATCTGAGTATTACAACATTGGTGATATTGTAAAAACAGGACCAAAAAAAGTTGTACTTCGTCACAACCATTTCTTCAACAAGTTGACTTGGAATTTTTAAAGATTCTGTTCAAATATGAAATCTATTTTACTACATAGAAATATTTAAAGCTTACTGTAACAGATGCGCTATGAGAAGATGGAGGACGTTATGTAAAACTAGCCCCAAGTGCCGTGTAGATTTCAAGATATTTCAACACCAACTGAAGATCAGTGAACTGAAGAGCTGCTGTGCCCACCATCTATGACAATGAACTTCCTGCATAGTAGGTTGTCTCTATCAATGGTCATATCTTGTGCATTTGTATGTGTTTTGAATTTCCTGTCTTTTTCTATTGTCCAGAAGTTCTGTAATTTCTGTGCATTCATGTCATTCGTTTCCAGCATATACAGTGTTGTATTTTTTTTTAAAGAATGACGTAAGAAACTTTAACTACAGGAATCATAATTTAGCATTTAGCAGGGGTTTGCCTGAGCATCTTTGTTATATTTAAATTCCATGAATGAATTAACCATGTAAAACAAAAAAGATTAAAACCACAAGAATAAACAAATAAAATATCACAATAAAAGTGCTGAATTTTGTTAAATCATTTATGACTTTAAAAATCCAAAAAGTAATATTATTATTTTGATCACTCCTTTAGCTTTGTTAAGCATTACATATTCTAAAAAATAGTTTTGGGCAACACGGCATTAGTTTTTTTTTTTTATTTAATTCACAAAAACTGAGCAGTTGACAGTTGTATATTAAACTGTTTGGATATACAGACATTTAATTCACATAGTTTCAAATATCCCTTTTTTTCTACACATAATTATAACAATCAAATAAAAATATTAATCTGATGAACAATAAATGTTCCTTAATTTCTTATTTTATGCCGTATTGTTAACCCTGCTCTTTTATACAGTACATAATATGAATATATTTGATAAATTGTTTACTCAAGACATTTTCCCAGACAATATGTCAAAATAAGGAAAACTTTGACAGTCCAATTTAACTTGCAACAAAATTACATGTCAAAAGATGAATGAGATGTCAACATTAGATTGAAACAGCAGGAAATGAATTGCTATTAAAAGCAGTGCTACGAAGATACAGAACTGCTTCTGTACCTCTTTAAATGCTATTATAACAAAGTGAATAAAATCCACATAAATCAAATCAAACCTCTATGAATATTTCAGCACTCTTACCTTAAATGCCCACTTTTGTACTCCAGATCTCGCCGATGAATATTAATGTAATCACATAAATCTATTCAGCTACATGTGAAGTGTTTTTGTGTGTGAACAGGAACTTCTTTACATGTAAACCGTCTTTGTTTTGGCAAAAAATTCATGGATAGGAAAAAATTGTTGTGCTCTGATAAATTTAGACTCTTTTTACACGCAACATTTATACAACATCTATAAATTGATAAATATTTAAATATTCTTCATAAAACGTACACCTTCACACAGGTTTCATACAAGGGTTTGACAGAGAAAATGATTTGTTCTTAGTATTCAGCACATGACAAATCCATTTCATTGACATTGTCCTGTCCATCAATATTTCATATATCATCCTCTCTGACTTCATTCTTAGGACTTCCAGCAGATGATCCTACTTTCAAAGTCTAAAGATCTGAACAGAGCCATCTACAAAGAGCCTTGCAGTGCTGTGCGGAAACTTCTGTTTGCATGTGGACCGCTTGCAAAACACGGCGTCGGATTTCAAATGCTTCAGGAAAATTCATTTTGGAAAGAAACATCTCCGTTGACGATACCAAGCTATTCTAGGAACACAACGTTGGCTTTGTAGAGTATTCTAGGCATAGAGGTTTGAACAACACTCCCAAGAATTGACTGAAGACCGTACTTGAACATGAGGAACATCAGGGCAAAGACAGCAGGATCTTAGATCAGTGTTTGGGAACCATCTAAAACAACCCATAGGAGAAAATGGAAATAGCAGGGCTCTCGTTTTCATTCGAGTGACAAATGGAGGATGCCAAGCCTGTAGTTTTACATATGGCTCTGATCAAGGGCTGGCAGGAGGTTTGGGGGAAGGACAGGACCCCTGACTGTCAAAACTGGCTGTTCTAGCTTTCCACTGTAAGAGAAGACATATGAAAAACCCATCAATGAGAGCATTATTGCACATATTCGGAGCAAATATTGCTCAGAAGAGTGGATTTTACATAGGCGTTGCATGAAATGGATTATTTGAAGTTATGAGAACATACTCATTATCTTTTAGCAAATTGGATGTATATAAAAAATGTATTTTCTCAATTATATTGAGAGTAAATCAAGCAAATCCAATCACATCTAATTGTGTTCCACTCAAACAAACTGCACACATGAGGCTACAAATTAACTTAACCAATAAGTCTCCAATCTGATTTTTCTCTTGTTTTTTTGTGATTATTTGCATTTATAATACAGTTGTACAAAAGAAAACTTATCTTTGCTGAATAGCGAATTGTGACCCTGGACCCCAAAACCAGTCTTAAGTTGCATGGGTGTATTTGTAGCAATAGCCAGAAATACATTGTATGGGTCAAAGTTAGCAAAAATCATTAGGATATTAAGTAAAGATCACATTCCATGAAGATATTTTCTAAATTTCCTACTGTAAATATATCAAAACCTAATTTTTGATTAGTAATATGGATTGCTAAAAACTTCATTTGGATAACTATAAAGGCGATTTTTCTCAATATTTTGATTTTTATTTTTTTTGTACCCTCAGATTCCAGATTTTCAAATATTTGTATCACAAGCCATGCATCAGTTGAAAGCTTATTTATTTAACTTTCAGTTAATGTATAAATCTCAATTTCAAAAAATTGACCCTTATGACTGGTTTTGTAGTCCAGGGTCACAATTTTTGTCAAATACTAGCTGAAAAGTGGTCTGTAACACTAGACAGCTCAAATATTAAAACTTAAATATGCTACTCCCATACCTAAAATAAATATTTTACAGTTACTGTTATGTGTTGTATGCAATTTGAAAGTTGAACTTGAAAATTACTATATAGTGCTAATTATAACCAAGTCTGTTTCCATAAAGAAGCTCAAAGGTCCCTACCATTGCCGCTTTCAGATGAAACTCATCATCTAGCATTTTTATCATTGGTGGAATATGAAATACAAGAATTTCAGTCAAATACAATTTATGCAATATGTCAAACCTCTAACTCATGACAAAGAAGAGCAGTTCTTTTGGAAAACCCGAGACTTGGCAACCCTGACACTGATTTATTCAGTATAAAAACTGACCATGTCAGCATTGTTAGGCTTTTTAAGTAGAAAGAACACTACTTTCAATAGCCAAACTGCAATAAAACAGTGTGAATAACAAACTTTTACTGAAAACACAATTCTAATCTATTTTAATTACCAAAAACAATGATTCGCGATTTGTAAAAGTCTTTGTTTATTAGGGTTACTTAATTAAATATGTAGGTTAAAGAGCATGTGGCTACAATGCTGTTTCTATCCAATTAATTTGAATGAACTGATGTACGTTTGTTCAAAACAAAGGCCAAATTTACTAAAACTGCATATTATTATTTTTAACAGAACAAAAACATAATTAAACTAAACAAGGAGAGCAAAATGTGATAACCTGACATTTGCATAGGGCCAAATACAATTTTTTCCCCTCATGAATAACTCTTGACCACAGGTCAGAAAGGGGACAGAATTTCAGCGTGTGAATTAAAATCAGCACTGACATATTCGACTCATGTATTATTCATGAAGCACAGTACAAGTGTGAGGATGTGACTAGAGGGATCTGAATGTTTACAAAGAAAGATTGATGACTGGTCAGAAATGAAGTCTGGAAATGCAATTTGCACATTAGTTCTTAGTTCTATATGAACACTAATTCCGAGGGTTATTATATCTACCCCTCACATTTGTTTTTACAGGGAGGTTACTTACCTCTTTTTCTGATTTCTTAGGTTCCAGCAGGGGGTGCCAGTGTGCAATTGGCTTACGGGGGTACGCGAGCATTTCATTCCAGTGGTCTCTACCTAAACCTTCAGCGCCACAGCCCAAACGGCACACACCAATTATCTCATTGTGGCCCACCCTGAAAGAAAGAATCATTTGTTGCAGAATTATCTATACATTGGTATATCCCATTAATGTCAAGGAGTTGCCAAAAATAATAATAAAAAAAAAAAATCCTCAGGTCATCCAAGATTTAGATGAGTTAGTTTTGAAGAAATTTTGTATCACTTGCTCATTAATGGATCCTCTGCAGTGAATGGGTGCTGTCAGAATGAGAGTCCAAACGGCTAATAAAAACATCATAATAAGCCACAAGTAATGCAAGTAATCTATAAACTGTTTGTAATAAATAAACCCATCAAGACATGTTTAAACTGCTTCCAGCTAAACTATGAGTCCTCTATCCAATATTCTTTCTCAAGTGAAAATGTTTTGTCTTGCCTGAATCAAAAGAGAAATATGCACAGATCAAGCAATTCTTCAAGCAAAAACAGTCCAAAACAGTTCTAAACAAATAAATTTGTGCGTTTGATGTGAGAGTACAACATCAAACAGGAAGAAGCATTATTATGGATTATGAACTCATATTTTGGCCAGAAGCAATGGTTTAATGATGGATTTGTTTCTTAACAACACAGATCTTCATAGATCTTGAATGATGGTCTAGATTGGATGGATTACTTATGGATTATTGTGATTTTTTTTCAGCAGTTTGGACTCTCATTCTGACAGCACCCATTCACTGTAGAGGATGCATTAGTGATGTGATGTGATCCACACCGCATTAAATACTGTACCAAAGTTTGCATGACCTGAAAGCCTTTTGTTTAAAAAAACAAGGATATGAGTTTGTCTGCCAGTGCAACTAATCTCTTTTGCACAGTGGTATCTCTGTAAAAATATGTGCATATTCAGAAAGAGTAGATGATGTGCCACAGGATAAAGAAATCAACATACATTTGCCTCAGTGGTGCTGAACTTTACGTGAGTCCTTTTGTGAACCCACGGGAGAGAATTGTGAAATAGCAGTTTCTGGCATTTAATAGTGTGTGTTCTTTTCTCAGACACTCTCAGTACCACAAACAGACTATTTGAGACTTGATAATGTTGGGTAAAATATATGTACCTGGTTCTTCGTTTGGTCACTCGCCTGTAGAAAGGGTGAGAGCTAAATGCTCTGACACCTGACCTTTTCCTCTTCCTACTTAAGCATGTGAACCATGCAATTATTCTGATGCCTGGTGTTTTCTTGCTATTCTAATATATCCTGTACAGATTGTTATTTGTAATTTAGTTCAGCCTAATGGGCATGAGAACTGAAGAATAGTATAGGTAAAGCATTTTTAGGTTAAGCAGACTCTAAAAAATGCTGGGTGAAATACAGTGGGTAAAATCTGGACAAACCCAGCGACTGGGTTGTTTTGACTCTTCAGTTGGGTTAAATGTTTAACCCAACCTTCTGGGTAGTTTTATTTACCTCAACTAATGTTTAAAAATTACTATATGGCTGGCTTAAAATGAACCCAAATGGTTCAACACAATGCATTAAGAGGCGGGGGGTGAAAACTTTTGAATATCAGGGAAAACTTATTTTGTCTTCTGGGAAACATGTAAGTATATTCTGCAGCTTCTGAAGGGCAGTAGCAAATGGAAAAAAAGATAAGATATTTAGGCAAAATTAGAAAAATATACACGTCATTCAAAAGTTTTCACCCCCGGCTCTTAAAGCATTGTTTTTCCTTCTGGCGCATCAGTAAGCATCCGTCCCTAAGTTGTCCTCAGTGTGAAAATCATACAGTCATACCTTTTGGAAAGGGTTCAAATACACAAAAATGCTGAAAAACCAAAGAATTTGTAGGACCTGAAGGAAAAGCAGGCAGTTTAACTGTTCAGGACAAAAAGTTGACTTGTGAACAACAGTCACTAAAGAAAAACAAAAAAACCTGCGGATCATTCAGGTAACAACACAGAATTAAGAATTAAGTGTATGTAAACTTTTGAACAGGTTCATTTTTATAAATTCAACTAATGTTTTTTCTTGTGGATTATATGTAAATATCTTTTGTGTGAAATATCTTATTCAGGTCAGTACTAAATAAAAAATAACATTTTGTATGATCCCTCTTATTTTAGTAAAATAATTAACATTTTGCAGATTCTGCAAGGTGTATGTAATATAATCACATATTTGCAAAATGGGAGTAAATAAATGATGACAGAATTTTCATTTTTGGCTAAACTGTCCCTTTAAATTTCAATATAAAAATGTGAAATAGCTGTTTGTGTTACAGTACGTACAGGTCATAGTCCATGACCGAGATGTGCAAGCTGACTTGGTCCATGCTCTCGGGAGGGATGTCAAAAATAATGGCCTCATTATAAGTGGGATTCAGAGTGTTTTTCTTTGTTGTGGTCTTCTTCTTTTTCAGACGTCTTCCATCGCAAATGAGGGAGACTTTCACATAGGGATCTGCTTAAAGAGAACACTGTTATCAGTCCAGCTCATATAACTGTTATTAATTTCACATTTGCAGTTTGAGCTTTTATTTTTTAATCTTTAAGCATATTGTAGTATGCACTAGTTTCAATGAATGAATCCTCTAACAATAGCCTGAAGTTGATGAGAGTATCAGATGAGAAGATTAGAAACGAGTGCTGGATAGCTTCATTGAGCCATCTTAATATTCAGTGTGAATGGAAGGCCGTTGAGGTTTAGGGCTTTAATTGAATGACTTGAGCGGTGATTCTGACATCAGAGCTGCATACTGATTTCCAACTCCTTCCATCATTGCACAATTTGTCTGATCTATTATGCCTGTACATTAGTAAGCCGTAAACTACTTCCAGCTTAGGCACAACAAATCAGATGAGAAGTACTTGTTCTGACAACAAATTTGCCTGGGGCATTTCTTAATACATATTATCCACTTCATGTGAATTCAATTTTACTGCAAATGAAAAACGTTTACTCTTCAGTAGATAAAAGTAAAAATGTCTTGCGTGAGACACACTGTATCATTATAAGGAAAAACCATGATAGTGTGAGTAATTCATGTTATTGGAGCTTTAAAATCGTTCCCTGCATCATATTTGAAGCGCTTCTTTAGACTTTCTGGTTTAATTCACTTAGTGGTGCCGCTTATTTACCTTTGGGAAATTTTGTTTATATTGACAGAGCGAACAGAAGCCAATTTGGAACATGAAACAATGATTAGAACATGTGGGAAATGGGCATTAACAATATATGGGAAAAGAGCTTTCCAGAAACCATAAAACCAAATGGAGCAATTATAATGGAGAGTGGTGCCACTTTTTACTTCTGTTGTCCTCTTGGCAAGGAGAAATGAGAAGGAGGTAAAACTAATACACATAATTATATTTCAGAATGTTTGAAGAGATTAGAATCATTGAGGAAAGCATGAATGATTTATATTTCACGTCAAAATATGAACATAAATGAAAAGATATTAGCCTTTGACTAAACCAGACAAGACAAGGTTTGATATTTAGAATATTTAGAATATATGTTTCTTTTATTTTATAGAACTCACTCTCATTTTGGAAAGAATGCTTTGTTAAAGAGGACACTGGATACAAAAATTCATGGTGTTTGCATATAAATGTGTCGACACACCCACCCTTCAATGATAAAAATCCATTTACTCCTTTTTTTAAATCGGCAAAAAACCTAAATAGTCTCAATTATCGAGCCGTTTTGATTTTCTAAGCAATATGACATCATACTGCTTAGGCCCGCCCACAACCACTGACGTGCTGTCCCATATTAGCATATTTCCATCCTCAGCCAACATGATCTCATGGCAATTCGTACATATTTTATGAGGTGGCTAATTCGTACAAATTAGTACGACCTCACTCATACAAATCGTATGATTTTTGCTTAAGCGTACGTATTTTACAAGTTCCCCAATTTGTACGAATGACATACCCCACCTCAAAACCTACCTGTCACTGGGGTCTAAGACAAATCATGCGAGCACTGTTGGGGAAAGTTACTTTTAAAAGTAATGCATTACAATATCCAGCGTTCGTACAGATACTGTAAAATGAAATTCCAGCACTTTCAAGGACTTTTCAAGCACTATTATTTTGTTTTTCAAGGATATCAGAGACCTCACTGATCAAACAATGTCTTTCAAATAAAAAAAAACAGATAAATAAATTAAAAAAATATATACTAATAAAACATAATGGCAAAAATAAAGTGAAGCATATGTGAAGTATTACTACTGAAATATTACAAAGTATACTACACTTTTACTATAGTAAAAGCACGGTTAATTTTGGGATCCCCAAAAAAGGGATTTGTATTTGTGTATACTTTATTTTTTATTTGTATTGCTTTTATAAATGTACTGCCTTAATTGATGTTTTCCACTAATTAAGAAAAAAAAAAATAGAAAAAAATGATTCCCGAAACCACTCGAACTAAATCACATGATTCGCAAACACCCAACGAAGTCCCAATATGAATCAAATGATTCACGGTCCATGCACCTAGGTTCCGATCTAAAGCAAAATATTTGCGAATCTGCTCCAAGGTTCCAATCTAAATCAAATGATCACTCCGAAGTCCCGATCTGAATAATGATTCACGAACCATCATTTCAGATCAGGACTCGGAGCACCGGATCGCGAATCATCTGACTTAGATCGGAATTTTGCATATTGCAAATAATTTAATTTAGATCTGGACTTCAAATTGCGAATCGCGAATCATTTGATTTGAATCATTCAATTCGTAAAATGATCACAAACCCGTTCCAAACTAAATCAAATGATTCACGATACGCACTTCGAAGTCCCGACCTGAAACAAATGATTCATGATCCAATTAGAGCACTTCGAAACAGTGAATCATTTTGCCACGCATTGATTTAATTGATGTGGACTTTCGAAAAGCTTAGTTTCTCGTATATATCACTATACATGCTTTTTAAAATCATTTCAAGCAATATCAAAATTCGAAAATGAAGGCTCTTTAAATTTGAACCTGGCTTTTGATAGTGAATTGCTTAAAATGAATGATCGAAATCACAAGTTTGAATCAACGTTACTTTTTGTCATCTGGGCTGGGCTTGCTTATTTATGTTTAATAACAGAAAACCCAAAAGTTAATTTTTTTGGCAACTGTAAAATCCCTTTCATACCAAACGGTAAATTAATAAGCCTCAGGTTAAAGGAAGTGCCTCTGGTCTGCACCGCACTCACAATTTCTCTCAACACTTATTTGAAAAAGTAACCCAGATACTTTCTTGTAAATTGAAAAGTAATGCGTTACTTTTCTAGTTACTTGAAAAAAGTAATCTGATTACGTAACTCACATTACTTACGTGTTACTCCCAACACTGCGTACGAGGGAAGTCATACGAATTTGTACGAATTAGCCACCTCATAAAATCTGTACAAATTGGCCATGAGATAACGTTTCCTCAGCTAGTTGTACGCTGTCCGCCATTTTCTCTGCACTCGAGCAGCTGTAGCAACACATCTTGTAAGCAGTACAGGTGTTTTGTAGTTGGATGTAAAAGTGAACATAAGCCTGCAAACGTGAGTGGTGCATGATAACGTCAAAAATAAAACTTCCAGTGCGAATACTCTCACGAGTCTGCAGTTGCAATGACGATGAAGTTACGATGTTCGCAAAGCTGACGCAAACCTCAAGCTTGCGGTGTACAATAGGCATAAGATTTTTCATTTTCTCCTGACATTAGAGCCACTGAGGACGCATTAGTTTTGTTTTTGATGGTGATGCGTCACCAAACACACAGAAGAGGGGGCGGGGTAAGCAGAGCTCATTAACATTTAAAGAGGCATGCACCGAATGTCGTTTTTGACAAGGTAAAAAGTTGTTTTACACGACCATTGAGGAATTTTATCCAAACTATGTTGCAGACATTTCATGAAAACCCTAAAGAATCATACCAACTTCTGGAAAATGGGCATCCGATGTCCCCTTTAAACAAATAATTTACCTGGTTACCCCCTTTTCTTGTGTATATATGATGCCCCCTTTCCAAATGTATGGTCACATGACAAAAATAATTGAAAGAGTGCTTACGACACATTTTCCCCCACTCTCTAATCTCATGTCTGTATTTTGATGGTCAAAGGCAGTGAAGCTGGTGAAATACTACCTGAATATCCTGTAATGTCCATTGCCTTGAGGTTCCTGCATTTGATGACAGTGAGTGTTAATCTGCCTGCCGTAGGTAGATAGCAGAGTGAGAACATGATCTCCCCAAGATCCACGCTCTCCTGTCACACAGACACACACAAATCAATGTAGCATGATGTATTGGCACATTTTGTTATAAAGGTCACCTTTTCGATTTCACAGCACCAGATAATAGAGATAAAAACAGTAATTGTGCAATAATGTACCACAGACAGAAACTATTAGAGCGGACACTATTCCACCAACATCACTCGCGGTCAAGATCAGAGTGCAGAAACAATTTCCGACACATAAAGAGTCATGATTATGAGATAAAAGTGGTAATTATGACATAAGACGTCAAAGTTATGACATAAAAAGCAGAAAATATGAGAAAAATTACAATGAAAAGACAAAATTATGAGATTAAAAAAATCATTATGACAAAAAGTTCTTTTTAACTCACAATTTAGACTTTTTACCTCATAATTACAATGTTTTATGTCCTCATTATGATTTATCAAAGCATGATTTTTATGCTGTATACATGGGATTCTATAAAAATTACGCTATGGCTACTTATCACATTAGCAGAGTTTTGTTTGTGAATGAATCTACATTTTAATTGTTGCATCTGTACTTTTAGTAAACCAGTAATTATTTGCTTCTGTACCTACGCAATACCTGAACAGAGAAAGATACTATATCAATAGGATGTCAGTCACTTTGCCATAGTATTTATTCTAAAAGCTAGTTAGCACTGTGAGAAGTTATTTATTGGTTTTTGAGGATGCAGTTTGGCATTTTGACTATGAAGGCTGGGTTTAATAAGCCTGTGACTCAATATCGAAGTCTAAGGGAGTACTGTTTGGACAGATACAGCCATGGCGACCAATTAGTAGTTGCGACCGTCCAAGCCACGCTGCTCTCCTGGACATCACTCCAGCAAACTGTTAATTAAACGTCAACACTCCTAAACACTTAAGCCTTCCCACCAGGGCACAAGGTCCATCATTTTCCTCACAGCTGATCCAAGCGGGTTTCTTTTAGATCTATCTAGATAAAACAAACCAAAAAGCAACTTCAAGAGGTGAAACACACAGTGGCATTTTTATACTTCAAGACCACCCACTTTGCCTCAAAGTTAAGCATGCAATGCAAAGGCAACGTATGCTATCTGACAGTGCTGAAGTGTGTTAGCGTCATCCTCTCAGCGGTATTAAGACTGGTGTAAATATTAATCACTTTAAATGAGCTCAGTAAGCCTCTCTCTGACGGACATATCCCATGACTCCCCTACTTGTGGCTTAATGTCTCTCTAGCTCTCTAAGGTGATTATTTGCAGGTTGTGCTTCAGTCTCGTATAGGGACTCTAAGTACTGCAGATTGATGGATGGGTAAATGCTAGCTTGATGGTAAAAAAAAAAAAAAAAAAAGCAAAAATATCTCAGGAAAGTGTTTGTAAAGCAAGTAAACTTTAAGTAAATAAATTATTTGATATTACTGAACATTACTGTCTCATTATCCCTGTTGAAAAAACAGCATATGCTGGTTAGGTATCTTCTGAGGCGTGGTTGCTGGTTTGAGCTGGTTTCTAGCTGGTCCAAAGCAACTAGCTCCTGCTCAGGACCAGCTTAGGAACAGGACATGACCAGCATAAACCAGCTCATGTCCAGCTAAGAACTAGCTTAAACCAGCTCAAACCAGCAGCCATGCTTCAAAACATACCTAATCAGCATATGCTGGATTTTTCAATAGGGATGGAACTGGATAAAACATGATTTTCAAAACAAAATATTAACATCAAATAATGAAGCTTGCAAAATTACATTTGATTTCCAAAAGAGTAATGATGTGAGGTCACAGTGAATATTACTAAATTTACTCTTACTCTGACCAGAACTAAATTCCCTCAAGCTTCACTCTAATTTAGTCCTTGAGCTCATTAAGTGACTAAATGAGTTAGTAAATGTCCTTCTGTCCCAAGTCCATCTGGAAATGTGTTTTGGAACGCAGTTCGCTGTCTGTTTGGCTGATTCACCCCCAAATTAAAATTCTGTCAATATTTACTCATTGTTATTTCAAACCTGTGATTCTCTTTCTTTTGAAAGTGGAAGTACAACAGTATTTTTTGCTCTTTTCCTTCTAATGAAAATGAATGGTTGCCTTTTATCATGTTTCTAAAATGTAATCTTCTGAAGCCAGAATTTGGATTTAAGTAATTTCTCATATATAATCGTCACATCCGCTATGGGTCTGAAATTTTAAGTATATTAATCTAAAATTAATATGTTACTGTTGCTACGTCCGACAAGCCATGGCGCTCTAACACCACACATCATGTTCTCATGCAGTGAAAAACGCATCACGGAGCAAAGAGGAAACTGACAATGTGCCAACAGACAAGACAGAGCAGGTTACTTTAGGTATGAAAGAAAGTTTCAGCTTTCAAATTGTAATTTTTAAGAAATTCAAACAATAACCCTGGTGAAAAAAAAGCATATGCTGGTAGGTATGTTTTGATGCTGGGATGCTGGTAAGGTAGGACCAGCTTAAACCAGCATCAAAACATACCTAACCAGCATCCCAGCATCAAAACATACCTACCAGCATATGCTATTTTTTTCACCAGGGAAATACCGTTTTGTGGCTCTTTAATGTATTGTGACAGATTGCTGTAGCGCCTCAGTTCAAATGGCACGTGAACCGATCAGCTCTTCCTTTTTACTCCTATAGCATGCAATAAACATGAATGTACATCAGAAGGTTTCTTGTTCATCCCAGGCTCATATGAAATATGTGCCGCTACATACCTGACTACATTGACCCGAATAAAAGACAATGTTTTTTTCTTGGAAATATATCTAAAAATTAGGGCGTCTTATATTCAGGGTCTAGACTTTGACATGTCATTAATACACCCACAACAATAGGTGGCGCCAAATACGTGTAAAACGAGCGTGCCTATGTAATGTAATGTGTGTTGTAATGTTGGAACATCGCGACTGAAAACAAAAGAAAAAGCTTGCAGCGGCATGAGTCGTGACTGTCATGTTAGCCTGATGGGACCAAACTTCCTCTGTAAGTGATCTAAAAATGTAAGACAGTACCCAGATTTGAAGACTACAATGAGATTTCACTTCTGCTGTTAATTAAATTTTGGTAGGCTACTATGAGATGGATAGACTAATTGTTAAATAATTCAGATGGTCTACCTGTTATTTTTATGGCAGCTTATATCAAAAAGTACATTTTACCGGTATTTACCATACTTTCAAAAAATAAATTAATTAATTAAATAAAACAATTTAAATAGGAAAAATATGCAATATGAAAAAAAAAATGTTTTTTCTTAATAAAACAAGATTTGGTTTTCAGAAAACCTTTTTCCAAAATGTACATCTTGAAAAAGGGGGTAGTCTTATAATCAGAGTTGTCTTATATTCGGGTCAATATGGTACATTTCTGCAACACCGTAATTGCGTACCTTACTGCACGTTTCACGGCAGTTTCAAAGTAAAATGTCCAGAGAGTGGCGCTAAAACACACGTCAATACTTGACCGTGGCACGTTTTTACAGGCACTTTATTACGCTGCTTGAGGTACGTATTACGGCTGCTGTGTATTGCTGTTTTAACTTTCTCATGCGGATTTGAGCTGTTTTGTTGATCTGTAGTTTCACGGGGTTCGTACGAAGCTTTTCATCACTCAAGTGCAACGCCGTATCGATTGAGCTACTGAGCAAACCTGCTGAAAACCCACACATATGAAGCTGTGATTGTGAGGACAACATTCAAAAGTATCAGTTTTCAAATTGCGCAGGATGTTAAATAGTTTTAAAGCCATAATATAATATTCTGCAAGTAATTCTGTGAAAATTAGGCTTTATTAACCAAAACTCTGTGTAAATCATACTTTGTGTGAAAAGGAATAAAAGTTATTGGAGTTTTACTGGCTCCAGTGTTCATTTCAACTGGAAACTGCAGTGATTTGTACATATAGGTACGTTTTTTAGTTTTGCAGAAATGTATATAGAGGCACGTATTTCCAATGAGCCTAGGCTGATCTTGTTTTAACCACGGAAAGACGTTAGTATACCATTTTTCAAGTTTAACCAACGTTAATCTACTCTCCTGTCTTGTTTGTTTGCCGGACAAAAATGGCACATTTGGCATTATGATTGGTCAGATCGCCTGTCAGTCAGTTTCCCTGTTAAGGGTCAAATTGTATATTAATTATGAATGTGCCTTTTTTTAAAGCATTTTGTGAAGTTGAGAATATAGTCATTATTAATTTGCATTGTGCTTGAACGTTGTATTTGAATAACAATACAAATTTGAATACACATATCCAAATTGTGTAATTAAATAACTCACATTTAGTCCTTTTTTTTTTTTTTTTGACACAAACCTTTATATAGCTTCAGAGTACTTGAATATAGCACATGAATCGTATGAATCATTTTATGATAATTTTATGGTTCTTCTTGTAATTTTTTGAGCATGAGAGTCTCTTGTTTCTAACTCGGTTATATGGAAAAGAGCAGCATTAACATCCTCTTTAACATTTACTTTTGTGTTCAAATGAAAATGAGTATAACGCAGGTCTGAGCGAGTTCCAGAGTCAAATCTCATGCTAAGTGCAATAGAATGTGTGCTTTTGTTCAAGGGGCAGCCGGCCTCCTGCCATGAAAGCAATAACCACAGGTTTATTGAATTGTTCCTCTGAGAACAGCTGTGAATCTAGAAAACCAAGAGAAATAAGACTCATCGAGGAGCAGTTGAAGTTCATCTAGCTTGCCATTATGGAGTGATCAGCTAACCCCAGATGACCTCAGGATCTATTTTGGAGGTTAACTTAAGCGTTTAATATTGTGACTCTGATTGGCAGCATTCTTATTAGTGCCCATTACGAAAATTAGGCAATTATTTTGTCCACACATATACAATCAGCATGTGTCAGTCATCTTCATGTGTCAATTACTACCTTGTCTGTGTGTTAATGAGGGTAGGGTAGAGCTCATTAATTTGGCAGTCCTAACATCAGCAGGTGTACAGCAGAGAACGTGTTGAATATTGTGACTGCATTTGAACAGGCCATGTAAATGATGAAACAATCTAATTCACAGATCTTAGCTGGCATCTAATGGACTTGTTATTTAGAGTCAATGGATTTTTTAATCTACACAAAACACAAACTGTCTGCGCAGTGCAATATCAGGATCCTTCCTTCTCTCGCCAAACCAAAATTAAACTATTTGTGCAGAATGCTGCAGATGATATCAGGTCCATTATTTATCAGACTTGATATACCTGGTTTATGCTATTTTGTGATAAAGTGGGGTCCAAAAGTTTAAGACCAGACAGAAAGTCTTATTTCTTTTTTCTGAAATATTATCTTCATCGCTCATAAATTGAAGTAATATTAGCTGTAGTTATACCACTGTCACCACTTATCATTCAAAAGTTTGGGGTCAGTAGTATTTTTAAAGTTTCTTATGCTTACCAAGGGTGCATTATTTGATTAAAAATACAGTTAAAACTATAATATTGTCAAATACATAGACGTTTGTGAATTTATTCATGTTATGGCAAAGTGGAATTTTAAAGAATGTTTTATTATTATCAATCTTAATATTTTGTATAAACAGTGATTTTTTTTTCCAGGATTCAGATGAATAGAAGGTTCAGAAGAATAGCATATATAAAATTAAATAATAAATCTAATTTAACCTGGAAAAAAACTGAAAATTTAAAAAATGTTATAAACATAAAATATATATATATATATGGAAAAAAAATCATTAAAACATTTCTTTCTTTCAGAAAAACCCAAACTTTTGAAGCAGTCTAGTCTATATAGTCTATAGTCTTTTAGTCTATATATATAAAATATAATAAAATATAATTTAACTTGGAAATGTATAAATATATTTTTGTTTTTTTTCCAGAAAATGTAAATAAAATATGAAAAAAAAAACCAAAACATTAAAATATTTCTTTTTTTCTATTCATACTGACCCCAAACTTTTGAGCAGTAGTGTATAAATTTAATTAAATAGATTTAATTTAACCTGGAAAAAAAAATTACATATATCTATATTATATCTTTCAAAAAAAAAAAAACTAAACAGTACCTTAATGTATATATATATATATATATATATATAAAATGTAACAATAATTCTAATTTAACTTCTAAATTATTATAATTATATAAATCAAGAAAGATTTTGCGATTTGATCACTAAACAAATAAGCAAATTTGTGAAACTGATAATGTGAACTTGGTCTTGTATACCTGGTCAAATGTTTCCAACCTAATACTAAAACGTTATGAAATTTTAATCTACGTTTTACAATTCAACTTTTTACTCAAATTTTTATGCTCATAATTTAATTTATAATGAAAAAATTGGTACTTTTGTACCCTTTTGTATATTAATTGACATATCTGAATCTTAATATGTGATCAGTACATATCTGGACATCCTTACTATGCATGTCTCCCCATAAAAAAATTGACTTAAAAACCAGCAGAATCACATTTGGCAAACACATCAAGAAAAAAGAGAGTGGCAGGTTTCTCTTACTGAGGTAGCATACTGAATGTCTTTCCAGATGGAGGTTTCCCTTGAGAGATCAGACACTTCAAACAGATTGTCCAGTATGACCTCCCCAATCATATCGTGCCGTGAGAACCTGTCGAAGTCGAAAACACTGAGATGGAGCTTCCTCACGGGAAGCTCATCGTAGGGTACCGGAAACTGGAAGGACTCGTCAAACGTGGGGTTGAGAGTTTTACGATGGACTCGTGTCTGAAACTTCTGTTTCCGATCTGGCAGAAGGTAGATCTTGACGTACGGGTCAGAGCTGCCGCAAAGATCCTTGGCCGGTAGATCAAATGCCTTGAGTATCTTGACAAGTAACATCTCGTTCTCATAGTCATAGCGGAGAGAAAAGTTGATCTTGCCACAGTTTTTGCCACCTTTGCTATTGCCGGATTCGTCGTTTTCTGTGGTCATTTGCTTGTAGAGTTCAGGCTTGATACGGCCAATGCTGGTTGGCTGCTCATCCACATCATAGTCATCTCCCAGGTCCAGACTCCCTACCTGCATTTGACGGGGAAGGTGACGTTTGAAGGAACTATGCCTGGAGAAATGAGATAAAGACGAAAAAAAAATAAGTATGAGGGATTTGATGAGTGTTCAGAAAAAGTTGGATTAGGAACTGAACGACTGCCCAAGGCAAGGTAAAAAAAAAAAAACACTTTTAAAACTTAAATTTGAATTAAAAACGTTTCTCTTCAATTTTAGAATCCTTATTAATTCTTGTTAATAAATATGATTAAAGAAATGGTACAGAAACAATTTTCACTCAGAAATTCCAAGTAAATTTCACAATTAATTACAGCGTATTACTGTTATTAAACAGTGTACCACTTTATTTACAAAAAAATAAAAAAGTATGTATATATATATATATATATATATACATATATATATATATATATTATATATATATATATATATATATATATATATATATATATGAAGAGTTCAGATGCATATATATACACACACACACACACCACCAGTCAAAAGTTTTTGAACAGTAAAATCAGTGATGATGTGAAATATTTTTACTATTTAAAATAACTGCTTCTGTTTGAATATATTTTAAAATGTAATTCATTCCTGTAATCAAAGCTATATTTTCAGCATCATTACTCCAGTCTTTAGTGTCACATGGTCCTTCAGAAATCATTTTAATATGTTGATTTGCTGTTCAAGAATCATTTGTTATTATTATTATAAGCAATATTTAAAACAGTTGAGTATTTTTTTCCAGGATTCTTTGATAAATAGAAAGATCCAGAGATCAACATTTATCTGAAATATCTTTTGTAACATTATACAGTATACTATTCAAAAGCTTGGAGTCAGTATCTTCTTCTGTTCTTCTGAACTTTCTATTCATCAAAGAAACCTGAAAAAATTCTACTCAGCTGTTTTCAAAATAATAATAACAAATAAATGTTGTTTGAGCAGCAAATCAGAATATTAGAATGATTTCTGAAGGATCATGTGACTGGAGTAATGATGCTGAAAATTCAGCTTTGAAATCGCAGAAATAAATTACTTTAAAATAGAAAACCGTTATTTTAAATAGTAAAAATATTTTAAAATGTTACTGTTTTTGCTGTACGTTAGATCAAATAGATGAAGGCTTGGTGAGCAAAAGAGACTTCTTTAAAAACATTAAAAATTATACTGTTCAAAAACTTTTGACTGGTACTCTCTCTATATATATGGAACTTACAGAACAAAAGAAAGCATTTCTTTCATTTGTTATGTAACATAACAGTTGTTCTCAAAAGGAGTGTTAAAATGAATTCTGGTGTAGTAAATTCAACTCATATTTAATATGAATAAACCTACTGCTGTGCCAATGCTCTGTAACAGAAAGCAGAAGAAAAATCTTCAAGAGCAGCCAAATACTGAAGCTCAGTTAAATAAAACTTCTTAATGGGCAAATCGTACATGACAAATATTTAATTTCAAGTGGACAAGTACTGTGCTGTAATTAACTGTCCTGGAACTACCCTAAATGAATCAAGTATGCATGAGCAGAACTTGTCTTGGTGCCAGGGATTATGAAGCAGCTAAACATTAAAAACTTGCCCTGAAGAAAAACTGAAATACATTATTGAAGGTATAAAATAACAAAGCGGCCTCAGATGAAAGACTTCACACTCCTCTAGATATTTCTGCATCATCAGCAATATTCTTTTCAAATATAAATATTTTTACACTTCTCGTGATGGTGTCAGTGTTCATCTGTTCTGTAATATCTTTGGGAGATTTTGTTATTGGACATTTGTGATTGATGATGCCTTTTGAGTCCTGCTGTAAATGGTCTGACTGTGATTCATAGTAGGCATTTCCTTCAGGTATATACAATGCTGCATATTTTTAATGAAATGTGTAAATGTTTATGCAGCACTGGGTGTGTAAATGGCTGCAGGCGCAGGCTAAAAATGTATAAAAGATGGGGAAAAGGGGAAGGATGCCTCTCTTAAAGGGATAGTTCATCCAAAAAGGAAAATTCTGTCATTAATTAGTCATCCTCATTTTGCTTCAAGCACCTAAGACCTTCATTCATCTTCGGAACACAAATTAAGATATTTTTTGATGAAATCCAAAAGCTTTCTGAATTTTCGAAGACTGACACGGAAGAGAAGAACTTGTGGAATAAAGTCTTTTTTTCTTTGCGCACAAAAATTATTCTTGTAACTTTATAAAATTAAGGTTGAACCACTGATGTCACATGGACTGTTTTAACGATGTCCTTACTACCTTTCTGGACCTTGAACGTATTAGTTGCATTTCTGTCTATGCTGGGTCAGAAGGCTTTCAGATTTCATCAAAAATATTAATTTGTGTTCTGAAAATGAACAAAGGTCTTACGGGTTTGTAAGGAATGGAGGGTGAGTAATTAATGACTTATCATTTGTGGGTGACTATCCCTTTAAGAACAATTTAGTTACTGCTGAACTTATTTAGATATGACTGGAAAAAAATGGGAATTAAATGAAAACATACAGTAATTTTGTTACTCCACAACACTGAAAGTCATGAAACAGGTAAAATGGTAACACTTAGGATTCATTATTTATTATTACTTATTTGATTACTGACTCTATTGGATGAGAACAAAACTTGAACTCAGTTGAACCGGATAATAACACTATTTTCTTCTGTAGAGCTGCTTTATAGCTGAATCGAATTTGTTTCATAAATGATGAATTTTGAAACACTGACACTGTTAATGAACGAAATTAAAGCAACATTAAACTGACTTGAGCTGAGTAACGACACTATTGCCTCCTGTAGAGCTACTGATTTGTATTTGCTTCATAATTGATGAACTTTACACAGTTATCGAACTGAACTGAATCAACTCTGAACTGATTTGAAACTAAACAATGACACTAATGTCTTATAGAGCTGCTTCACAGCAGAATTTCAATTTGTCTAATATTTGTTATCTTCCTGCTTTGAAACTTCTTGATTTGTAGGAATGATGTGTCTTGATCTGTAATAAATGTTTAAAATATAGCTGATATAATTTTTTTAAAAAGCTGTCAATAATGTAAAATCACTTAAATATATACTACCAGTCAAAAGTTTTTAAACAGTAAGGTTTTTTCATGTTTTTTTTTTTTTTAAAGAAGTCTGTTCTGCTCATCCAAAATACAGCAAAAACAGTAAAATTTTGAAATATTTTTACTACTTAAAATAACTGTTTTCTGTTTGAATATATTTTAAAATGTAATTTATTCCTGTGATTTCAAAGCTTAATTTTCAGTATCATTACTCCAGTCTTCAGTGTCACATGATCCTTCAGAAATCATTCTAATATGCTGATTTGCTGTTCAAGAAACTTTATTATTATTATTATTATTATTATTATTATTATTATTATTGCCAGTAAAGATCCAAAGGCAAGCATTTATATGAAATTAAAAGCTTTTGTAACATTATACACTATACCAAAATCTATAGAAATTAGTACTTCTATTTAGCAAGGAAGATTTAAATTGATCAAAAGTGATGATAAATACATTTATAATGTTGCAAAAGATTTCTATTTCAGATAAATGTTGTTCTTCTGAACTTTCTATTTCACCAAAAAAAAAAAAAAAAAATTATACTCAGCTGTTTTCAACATAATAATAATAATAATAATAATAATAATAATAATAATAATAATAATAATAATAATAAATGTTTTTGAGCAGCAAATCAGAATATTAGAATGATTTTTGAAGGATCATGTGACTGAAGTAATGATGCTAAAAATTCAGCTTTGAAATCACAGGAATAAATTACAATTAAAATATATTCAAATAGAAAACAGTCCTTTTAAGTAGTAAAAATATTTAAAAAAAAAAAAGTTACTGTTTTTGCTGTACTTTAGGTCAAATAAATGCAGGCTTGGTGAGCAGAAGAGACTTATTTAAAAAACATTAAAAATCTTACTGTTCAAAAACTTTTGACTGGTAGTGTACTTTTTGAGTTACTTTGTCCACAAGGACTCTAGATGTAATAATAATAATACTTTAATATCAAACATAAAATATATGAATTAATCATTATCAGGTGACAACAATTTTACACAAATTTACCTCATCTTACCTTACATACACATTACTGCTTAAAAGTTTGTGGTCAGTAAAATTTTTAAAGAAATTAATACTTTTATTCAAGCAAGCAAATCAGCATATTAGAATGATTCTAAAGGAACATGTGACACTGAAGACTAAGTAATGCTGAAAATTCAGTTTTGCTATCACAGGAGTAAATTCCATTTTAACATACATTAAAATTGAAAATACTTAACATTTAAAATTGCAGTAACATTTCACAATATTACTGTTTTTAAATATTCTATTCAAAAACATGACCCCAAAGTTTAAACAGCAGAGTATGCGTGTGTTTTCATATATGCTTTTTGGCACTGTTACCTGGTGGATGACGCTGGCTCTGTGGTCTGTCTTTGCATGCGCTGCGTACGGCGCAAGAAGTGCTCCCTCATGGAGAGCTGCACCTCGGCAGGGATGTCGGGAGAGGTGTGACTTATTTTAACAGCTGCCTCCAGGAAGCCCATCGACGCCATAGGATACTTTTCCTTCTCAGTCGCCATAGTGACCTCAGACGGCTGAGGACTGGGCAGAAGAGACGGTAAATGAAATGAGGGGCAGTCGTCGGGAGCAAGGGCCGCAGAACTGGACGAGAGGGCTTTGTTCCTCCAAGGGACCCAGCACAGCTTCCAGGAGACGAATGCAGCGAGCAACAGCAGCGCCAAGCCACACGCTATTATCACACCGATGGGGAGGCCAACAGCGATGTCTACAGCCGGGCGGAAGAGATGGGCCGCACAATATGGACAAACAGATGGTCAAAACAGTGAGACAGACAAAAAGAAAAGTGCATTAGGAGGGTCAAATGAGCAGTGACTCTTATCAATGGGGTTTGTTTACTGTAATCCTCTGCAAATCAAACACTGTCTGAGACCTTGAATTTCATACCAAGCACACGCTCACAATCACACAGTGCAGAAATGATGAAATGTAATTAAAGATATCACAGATACAGGCCTATAATCTATTTCCAAGGGAACAATGCTAGCGGAAGATGCAGCAGCAATATCAAGCGCTCTCACTGCAAGCTCTCCACCCATCAATGGCTCTTACGCATGTAGGCGGAAAGCAAGCTCAAACTCATTTCTTCACGATTACAGAGAATTTGCTTGCAGTAGAACAAATGGACTGGAGAAGCTCCAAGACTGCTGACAAGCACCATGTAAACATTAATTTAAAAGAAAAGGGAGATCTGTCATTTTGTGTGGGAGCTCTGTAAGAATACAGGTTCTATAGGTTTTATAGCAATGATATTGAGGTGGCTGAATTCATTCTTATTTTCCGTCTCAGATGTGTTTGCACAGTAAGAAATACTGATTACGTTTATTTTTCATTCCAACGCTCTCCGCCCACTGCTTCGACCGGTTTGATTTATTTGAAATAATGCATGCTTGGATCTCCCTGGGCTTCCTGCAGAGTGTACAATGTGTCCTTGCTCAAATGGAATATAAATCTCTACTGACAGTTCAAAGGGCCCGGGGCCACATCTAATTTAGAGTCTTTCAGAACTTTTGTTCTTCATTCAGTTCCTCATTCCTTCCCAAGTCGTTTGTCATTACGTGACTACTGTAAGCACACAATACAAAGTAAAGAAGACTCGAGGTTAGAGTGCAGAATTCGAGAAATTAATCAAAACTTTGGGAGCCGTTCAAAGATTTTTTTTTTTTTTTAATCTATTTTTGGTGTTTTTTGCCTTCATTTTGATAGGACAAGTAGGAAGCAGGAAGTAGGAGAGAGGGTGGGTGGGATGGGAAAGGCCCACAAACGTGGATTTGAATTTGGGATTTAAGCACGTAGAGCTGAAACCCTATTGTAATGTTTAGAATGGCCAAGGATCAGCCATCTCCACTGATCAGGCAGACCAAACCGTAAGTAGTAGAGACTTGAAACTTGGAGGGATGGTAGTACTGGCACTGTCTACGGCGTCACCAAGGCTTGCCCCATTCGGCCTGACGGGGCGCTACAGCGATCAAAAGTACAAAATCATAACTCCTTAACCGTTCGTCACAGGCTCAAGTGTCTTATGTCGTGGGAATCCTTGGACAAAACGCATGCCTTGGATTCGTCCGTGATTCGTCTGGTGAAATTTTTGGGTATTTTGCTTTTTTTTTTAATCCTGCTTTTGCGAATTAGTCCTAGGTTTTTCACCCAATCGGAACCAAACCAGCGCAGGAAGATTCTCTGGAGAGTGAATATCAATAATTATCAAAAAAAAAAAAAGTTAAACTTTCAGTTTCAAAGGGACACCAAAACTTTTGAAAGGGTCAGGGCTGCCTTTACTAAAATGGCTGTAACTTTTGAACAGAATAAGACATCTTTGCCAAACTCACAACGTGCATGTAAGAGCTGAATTTGAGGTCACAAAAAAAAGTCGTGGAGCTTGGCCACTTGGTGGCACTATAACAGGAAAAAAAAAACATAAAAACGTGCATAACTATGCAACCGTTTGTCCTATCAGTGTGAAAATCGGTACACATTCTCTTGGTCTGAAGTGCCACAAGTGGCTATATGGACATTTGTGTATCTCAAAAAACATGGCCACCATAGTTTTTCTATCTGCCAAATTTGAGCACCTGTTAGACAAGGTTAACGGAGGTCGATTGGAACGAAACTCGGTGGGCCTGTTTGTCTTATGGCCCTAAAGATCTGTGAGAAATCTGAAAGAAATCGGCCAATATTGCATTTCTCAAGGGTGTAAATGATTATATAATTGCGTGGTTTTTCACACATACGCACTATATTCATATCATACGATAGACCTCCTCATTCTGAACAACTTTGCCTCTAGAACCACTGCTTTCAGTCAAACCATTTGTTAAGTAATTGAGAAAATGTAAAAAAAAAAAAACCTACTTTTGCAAACTGGTCCTAGGTTTTTCGCTCAATCTGTCCAAAATATACCCAAAAGCCTATAAAGCCTAATTGAAAACTCAAAACTTCACAAAACCTGATGTGCACATGTGACAAGTGACTCTAAACAAGCATGCAAAGTTTTAAGGAGATTACACCATAGGTGGCACTATCATGGTCATAAAAAAAATAATTTTTCTATTGTGAATTACCTGGATTTGCCAAAAGTGCTTTTTTAAATCATTGATTTAGGTGGTTACAGGCTTGGTAAATAATATGTAATGTCTTATATGTGCTTAAATGCTTTAAAGCACTTGAACCTTGGTAATTGCTGCTTGCAGCAATATATTACTGCAGAGATGGCAAAGCTGAATTTTCAACAACCATTACATCAGTATTTAGTGTCATTTGATCCTTCAGAAATCAGTCTAATATGCTGATTTGAAAATCTTTATTATCAGTATTGATTCTCACTGTCAGCTTTTGTGGCTGGAAATTTTGGTGGAAACTTTGATACAGTGACTAACCCCAGTGGTAATTATATTTAAATGTAATTTTCCATATTTTTTATCCAGGCATAAATAATTTTCTTAATAAGTAAATATATCCTACTTCAAAGGGAACCCTGGGTATTATGATTTGTACAGCTTAATGTTTTTGCTGAAATATGTAGTAGAAAACTCCTGAAAGATTTACATTATTTGTAAAAAGATCCACATTGTTTTATACATATTTTGGACTATGGGGGGTGCCATTATTTCGATGGTGTGAAATGGTGGTACTCTGTGAGCTACTGGTTCTGCCCATTGCTATTTTTATCACAACAAAACTCTTAAAATAAAATGTTACGATGCCACATTGTGCGGCTTTTGTTGTAATTTTCAATCAAAGGGCAACAAGAGAAGCGATGCAAGTCTTTACTGCTTTCCTAGCGATAAAAAGAGTAGAAAAGTATGGGAAGATGCCTGTGGATGAAAACAGCTTCCTAAAGACCCACGTCTTTGTTCTCTCCACTTTAGCTCTGATGCCTTTGAGGCTTTTTAAAGACCACAGCTACTGAAAGAGCTTGCAAACGGCAGAGACAAGAAACGCTAGATGCCATCCTGGCAGGATGTAAACATGCCGACACTTGTCATGATGCCACAGCCACTGAAGGAGTTTCTCAGTGTGGATTTCATTTGATATCTGGGGGCGTTTAGACTCCTTTTGGGGAAAAATCGATGGTATGGCATTTAGTTTTCAGTAGCTGTGGTCATCGTATCAATATTTTATCTTATTTTATTTTATATTATTATTTAATATTTTAGTTGTGTTGCAGTAAAAATAGCAACAAGTAGCATCAGTAGCTCACAGGGCACAACCATTTCATGTCATTGAAATAATTGTGCCCCCATAGTCCAAAATATGTATAAAATGATGTGGATTTTTAAATGACGTATAATCTTTAATCTTTCAAGTTTTTTTTTTTTTTTTTTTTTTTTTTTTTACTATATATTTCAGTTAAGATCATTTATGTTATATTAAGCCATACAAGTCTTAATACCCAGGGTTCCCTTTAAGGATGTTCAGATATTTGGTGGAAAACAAGACAAATATACTGGTTAAATTATTTTTTGCAGTGAGTGCATCATACTGTATGTGCTGATGTAGCTTCTTTAAAGTTTCTGATAGTTTCAATGTTACAGGCCTTATTTTTGCTGAAGCTCCCAATTTCATAATATAAATAAGCTGTCATGGGTTTTTTTTTTCTGTAAATTCTGTAAACTGCTTTCTCTAAAGTGTCCATTTGAAGGGCTCAGGGTTTATCCCAAGTGGATATGAAATTTCTAGGTCCAGGGATTTATGTGTTCAGAGGATTTCCACATTCAAATGCTGCTTCTGTTTTGTCATCTGAAATGATCCAGACTCTGAAATGTGGCTCCTGCTGGTTTGCCTCTGTTGTCTTTTGATTTCTAATAAATTTGGCTAGCCTGCGCAGCTGGACAGCAATGATAATGTCAAGCTGATGTGGCAGTTATGTGGTGTGGTTAAATAAGAAGTTTAATCATGTATAAAATTAGTGCTAAAATGTATACAAATGCCAATTTAATCTTTTTCACGTCCAAAATGAATGAAATAATGAGGCTATTATCCAGTGTGAGTATTTATGGTATGCAAACTGGACAATAATGATGATTTGGCTGTTAATCAGCATGAAGACAGCAGTATGGAAGACACGCGGCACTGGGGTTTTCTTCCATCCACTGAGATATGGATAATGAATCCAAACAGTGTGACACTGTGACTCCCCATGGACCTGGTTACCAACCAGCATGATGTTTCACACAAGGCTGGCTATAATACTCAGCTAATGAGCCGTGCATATAATGGTTCATAAATGTAATCAGTCAGTCAAAGTATAATTTTCTCAGGGCTGCCCAGAACAGAGTAAGTCTGAGGTGGTTAGAGCAATCATTTGGGGGGAAAATAGTCCTCACCTGTTTCTTGGACTAACATCAAAAACCAAAACAAAGGTCACTGACATGTAACATATTTTCCTTGCATGTTCACTACACAAAACACAATGAAATACAATTTTCCAAAAAGTTTTTAAATATTTTATTTCGAAGAAAAAAGTTTTTTTTTTTTTTTCAAAACCATGAATTATTGATAAATATGTTTTTAGGGAGTCATACCACATTAATTCAAATAAAAATGTATGTGTTCATCAGTAGTTAATGCAATGTTGAAACAAAATGCTTTTTGAAAATCCAGTGGTCAAATGCTGTGTAGCCACCCGACTAATGACTGATTTTAGAAAATAACATTTAAAGCGCAGCTCATATGGGTTGTCAGAAAATATCTTTTTTGCAGTTTGTAACATAGCTATCCTTCAGTGTAAACAGTCTGCAAAGTTGACTCAGAGACGACTCAGAATCACCTTAACGAGTCGTCATATTTTTTAATCTACTGCCTGTTAAGGATATATGTCACTAGGTAACACATTTGCATAATCCTGCATGTCTGCGAAATACGGACACTCTGACCTGCCCACAAACACTTACACTAGTTAGTGTGTTAACATCATGCCAAGAAAACGCTGTGTTCTGCGCTGTCAAAGTGAGTTTTCACTGCCGAAAGATGATGATGTGAAGAATCAGTGGCATACCACAGCAATACAATTCAAACCTTTTGTTGTGCTCATTGTTTTTCCAAGGACTGCTTCTCTAATCTTGGCTTTTATCTTTGTTGGCTTCTAATCTTCTTTATGTGGGCTAACAAGCGTCTCCGAGCCACAACCTGTAAGTACGACTTATACTTTATGTGTACATAATCGACTGAGCGTTTTTTTGTTAAGTTGTTTGTGCTAATATGTGATGTATACCCAGCACAGCTTTAGGTTTCCAGGTAAACCACTATATTACTGTCTTACAGAAATAGTTCTGATAATCCGCTGTGAACCCACTATTTCCTAAGAATATCGATTAATGTAGACTGTCATTGTTCTAATTACTTATTGTAATAATAAAAAATTAGGACTGTCGGTCGATTAAAATTTTTAATCTAATTAATCACAAATCAATCGCACATCAATTTTTTTTTTTATTCAAAATAGAATTTATTACACATAAACATTTAGGGGTTTAAACTATGGAAAAGAAGATAATTTGAG
Organism: Cirrhinus mrigala; assembly: GCA_036247105.1. NCBI lineage: Eukaryota > Metazoa > Chordata > Actinopteri > Cypriniformes > Cyprinidae > Cirrhinus > Cirrhinus mrigala. The sequence goes on along the minus strand of CM070029.1, from coordinate 15,007,772 downwards.
AAACTTCTCAGTATTTTTTGTTTATATGATGCAAGTCATCATTGGTAACCAAAAGAGCTTTGTTACCAACAGTCTTCAAAATACCTTCTTTTATGTTCCACAAAAGAAAGGTTTGAAACGACATGAGGGAGAGTAAATGATGACAGAATTTACATTTTTTGGTGAACTATCCCTTTAATGTTTTTATTTTTATTCTTATTTTTTATTTATTTATTATTTTTTTTAATGAAATGATACTCAAAATAAGAAACTAAATCTGCCAGCAGGTGGCGGTGAATGTCTTCGATTCGTTCAAACGGCTGATTCATTCAGGAATGAAGTAAATGGCTCTCTGAATCGCGAATCGTTCAAATCACGGATTAATTCAGAAACTAAACACAGCTGTGTTGCTCGGAGACTCACAACAATTTTGCTATGGCTTCAAAGGTAATATGTTCCCTGCAAAATTGAGCAAAAACACATAATATTGTGTTTAAAATATAACATAATATTGACTTCTTATTTACTGAACCGCTGTATAAAATCACATTTAAGCTTGTGATAGATTGGGACAAAATCAGCACTCGTGTCATATTGCTCTTGCTCTCCGTGTGATATCATGTGATATATATAAATATGAGACAAAACACATATAGGGGCATTTTTTGCACCAACATCTTGAATTTTAGGGCAATACTGCTTTTGTGGAGTTGTTGCCCTGCATCATATTTGTCAACAGTCAACTATATGAAATATGAAATGACGTACAGGTCTGGGAGTGGGGCCAGTACTGCATTAAAATATTTTAATCGCGTTATTTTTCATAACTAATTAATTAGTTAACGTGTTAAACTGACAGCCCTATAGAGATTATAGACATATTTTGGTTTACAAACTGTGTTGTTTCATCAGTTAGTCACGTTAGCACTCGGCTAACGCATCCACCATTATTGTTTTGTTAAGCGTTTACAGTTTAGCAGCTAAACTTTAGCTGTGGGCATGATTTGCTTGCATAAGTGTTTAAATGTTTTTATGTCATTATTTTAAGAACGGACTGGAGCACTATTTTATTGTTTTGGTGCATGCTTTGTCAATGGTAGCCAGGGTTGCCAGGTTTTCACAGCAAAACCCACCCAACTGCTACTCAAATCTATCCCTAAACTAGCCCAATCATGTTTCGTAAAAATACAGGTGTAAAATACAAATTTTTTTTGTCTGGGTTCCCCTGGTAAATTTGCATTCCTGGGGCTAAATATGACATTTATTGGGGTTGCTTCAACCCGCGAACTTGGCAACACTTGCTCGAGTACTCCCAACAGGCTTGGCCAGCTGACCAATCAGAGCAGAGTGGGCTTATGGAAAGGAAGGGGTTTACAAACAGGGGTTTACAGGGGTTTTACAGTTTCAAAATCATTGAGAAATTACTCTATGTATAAATGTATATTCTGATAAAATTACAATGTTTTCTGACCTTAGATGCATTTACACTTGCTGTAGGGGACTCCAACACAATATTAGGACATTTTAAAATACCATATGACCCGCTCTTTAAAAGATGAAAAAGAGGAATTAGGGAGAATCAATAAATTCTGAATAATTTATTGCTATTGTGTGAATAATATGTAATCATGCAATCCATAAAAAAATAACTGTAGTCTGATTACGAGTATTGCAAGTGCTCTCTCTCTCTTTTTCTCTACATATATAGAAATTTGAAAAGTGCTCATTATAGAAGAGGTGTATTCAAGTCATTGTATTTTTAAATAAATTTTTAATGTATTTTTGAAAAAGAATAGACAAGATAAAAAAAGTGCAGATGACCCACCAGGTCTACTTATATATATATAGAGAGAGAGTCCTAGTGGGCCATCTGTTCTATTAAAAAATACACTAAAAAATTTATATATACATTGTTTTTTACACAAGAAAGCACAGGTCAGTGGATTGGATTGCAAGTTCATGTTCCAATTAGATACGCAGCCATGCTTTTATTTATTCTCTATATAGCTATCATACTGAAAAAAAAAACAAAAAACAAGCTTGACCCCTGATGCATAACAAATCCAGCATTTATGCTTGTGGAACCTGTATTCCATCTCATAAGCCTCTCTTGGCGCTCAGCAACATTTTCCAGCCCAGTGCTGCAGAAGCAGAGAGGAGAACATGCTGTCCTATGAGATAGCACATGAAAGGCGGGGGCTGTTAATTTCCCCCCTCCTCCTCAGGCACAAGGTTCACCGGGGTTGAGCCATGTCTGGAGCACATGAGTAATATCAGGAGGCCCACAAATTCAATTAAGATTTGTTTTGAAACTGAGTCAGTGAACAAACCGGGGCCCGAGGGTTTTCCTTTCAAATGTCTTCCAGTGTAACCTGGTTTCCATAGAAACCCAGCTATAAGACGCGACGTGCGCCCTGTCAGCTCTCATCATCGAATCCCGAGGAAAAACAAAAAGCTTTGTTTTGCGCTCAAAGGACAGCATGAAATGAAGAATTAATGTGTGAGGACATAAAACGGCAGGCGACAAACAACAAGATTACAGGGGTCATCTGAAGCTTGAAATAGAGCCAATTAAATCATGGTCCTTCTGTTAATTACGGGGCAAAATTGCAACAAAATGGAAAACTGTACTAACACTTCCTAATTTACCCACACACAAAGGGCAATCAGGAAGACAGGGATACTGTGTGTTAACCCGACTCAGCGGCCCTCAATTACACAGTCTCTCTTCCTCCCACGCATCTCTGACAGCTGATATTTTCAGGACAATGGGAGCCACGCTGATAAGAACTGGCATCACAATCAGTGACCACCATTAGCGAGAGCTCAGAGGGGTTGGCATATAATGCCTTTGAACTAGATCTGCGTTCCCATGTGAACGCATTTACATTTAATATCGATGGTGGAATTGGTGGAAGAATACACGGCAAAGTGTAAATCTGTCTCCTATAGGGTCTGTTGCCTGAGGATATATGCAAATATAACCACAGAAAGTCTAAACCCTCCCAGTCCACCAAAGCCTCGCTAAGTTTTTCAAGATCAATTACATCGGCTTGAATAAATCAATGTGACAGCTCAGTACAGAGCGTGCTGTGATTTTTAGTGACAGTACCATATATACATACACTTACATTATTGTTTAAAAGGAGTATGTCTTTTATACCACTTTTAATCAGCAAGGATGCATTAATAATGTCTATAATAATAATTATGTATATACAAATAAGACATTTATAATGTTACCATTATATATTTTAAATGTATGCTCAAAAATCCTCAAAAATATGAAGCAACACAATTGTTTTCAACAGTGATAACAATAATAAAAAAAAAATGTTACAAATCAGCATATTAGAATGATTTCTGAAAGATCATGTCGCACCGATAACTGGAATAATGGTGGTAAAAGTCAGATTTGGTAATATTTCACAATATTTCACCAACATATGTTTATAAATATTTATTGCATAATAGCAGTTTATATATATTAAATATTTTATTATATTAAATGTTTTAATATTTGATTAAAACATAAAATGATGACGTAACATTTTCCTTGTATATTCACTATATGAAATGTTACAAATGTATTACAAATTATTCATTGATAAATATCATAATGTTTTGGGGAGTCACAACCTATTTAAAATGAAACTGATAAATAAAATGATAAACACACACACCAAATTTTGAACGGTATCTTTTGTTTTAATTCATTAAAAATTTAATTTAATTAAAAAAAAACAATAAAATAAAAATGTTACAGAGCCAATTATGAACTGCTAATTTATTATATAAAAGTAATTTATATATTTTAAATATTTTAGTATATTAAATGTTTTGATATTTGATTAAAACTGAAAATTATGACATGAAACATATTTTCCTCGTATATTCAATATATGAAATGTAACAAAATAAAAAAATTCCAAAAAGTTTTTCTAATATATTTTTCTGAAGGAAAAAAAAAAAAATTCAAAATATCACAAATTTTTCATTGATAAATATCATAATGTTTTTGGGGAGTCACAAAGTTATTTAAATACATACACACACACAATTTTGAAATTTGAATTAATTAACAAAACTAAATAAAAAATGTTACAGAACCAATTATGAACTGCTAATTTATAAAAATGTATTATATAATAGTAATTTATATATATTAAATATTTTAATATATTAAATGTTTTAATATTTGATTAAAAGATTATGAAATTATGACATGTAACATATTTTCCTTGTATATTCACCATATGAAATGTAACGAAATAAAAGTTTCCAAAAAGTTTTTTAATACATTTTTCTGAAAAAACAAGCGAACAAACAAACAAAAAAAAAAAAACAAAACAAAACAAAAAAAACGTTTTTTTTCCAAATATCACAAATTATTATCATAATGTTTTTGGCAAATCACAACCTATTTAAAACTAAAGTTATTTAAATACACACACAAGAGCTAATTATGAACTGCTAATTTATATATATTTATTTCATAATAGTAATTTACATATATTAAATATTTTAGTATATTCAATTTTTTAATATTTGATTAAAAGAGAAAATTATGGCATTTTCCAATAAGTAACAATTTTCCAAAAAAGTTTTTAAAATTTAGTTTTTAAATATATTTTTCTGAAGAAAAAAAAGCATTTTTCCAAATATCAAAAATTATTCATTGATAAATATCATAATGTTTTGGGGGAGTCACAACCTATTTAAAATGTAAGTTATTTAAACACACACACACACAATTTCAATGGTATCTTTTGTTTTAATTTAAATAAATAAATAAATAAATAAATGTTAAAGTGCCAATTGTAAACTGCTAATTTATAAATATTATGCATAAAATTGACATGTAACATATTTTCCTTGTATATTCACTATATGAAATGCAGCGAAATAAAATTTTCTAAAAAGTTTTTAAATGTATTTTTCAGAAAAAGCATTTTTTTTTAATTAATTTGCTTCCTTGCATACACACATACACACACATACAATGCATATAAACTGGAAAACATCATTATAATAATTAACAGAAAATTTGACCTCTTTATGATTTCAGGTTGTAAAATGTCATGTGGCATCCCCAATATTTAATGATATATTTACAATATACTTTAATATTAAATGTTTTAATATTTTAATTTATAATAATACATAAAACTAACAGAAATCTGGTCAAGCAACTAAAATGTTGTGAAAGGAGAAAATACAAGACAAGTGTTTCCCAGGAGTTAAGCGAACACGACAAGTGTAAAAATCAAGGTGCAGCCTGGGGGTTTTTCTTCAGTCAGTCGCTAGTATAAATCACAGCACATGATGCTGCATGACATCCCAGGCTTTTTAGGGCCAGCTTTTCTCCTTGCTTCTTCACAGAGGAAAATATCGGCTCTGCGAGTAAATCTCCATGCCACATCCGGGCCGTTTTTAGATTGCTCTATTTCATAGCTCCTTCTCCACTGCAATCTCAAATCCCCTAATTCCCCGGATCTCAGAATGGCGGAGTGCCACAGCAAACAAAACCGGGGTTCTCAAACTGAAGGACTGCTGGGAGCAATGCAGAATTCACACACTAAGACTTTGGGAGGTAAACAGCCTCTCATAAAGCTTCAGGCACATATTCATAAATTCGTTGTAACACCATCTGATGCGTCTGGACCATGTTCTTAGCAATGACACGGTTGTTATTTCTAAGTCCCAGAACTCGACAGACTGCAAGAAGATTTGGTGAAGAGATTTTTTTCCACGCAAGTGAAATATCCTGCTCATATGAGAATTTAAGCTAAACCCAAGGGTCTAAGAAAAGAGCTGCGAGCCTATCATCAAAACATTAGAAAGCTCAGAACTCCACAGACACAGTTTCTTAAGGATAATGATAACCAAGAGAAAGAAAATGAAGTATATATTCACAGAATCATATTCAAATACACCAGACGAACTGACAGATGATGACTTTGGAATTTAGCCCTGAATAAAACATCTAGTAAAACATCAAGGAGATTTTTTTTCCCCCTTCAAGCACTTTAAATTATGGAGAAATGGAGAAAATGAAAGGGAAAATATGTAGGTATGTAGCCTCTATGCATAAGCTTTTTTTTTTTTTTTTTTTTTTTAAGATACAGTCAATACGTTTTGGTGTGCAGGGCAAAATATGGCCTTGTATTTTTACCATCACCTAGTGCCATGAACGCAATATCACATAAAAAGAAGTCTTCAGTAACCTAGTCTCACATACGTCTGGGAACCTTGGGCGCTTTGAATGGCCAAAGACCACTCAAGAGGCCATATGACTGGCAGGAAAAGCAACCAATCACATTTCGTTTTGTGCCACGCCATATTTAGGGGCATGCAAATGTCACCACAATAAGACTAGTGTGTAAAGAATGCCTTGAAATTTACATATTTCACATACTTTTGAAAATCCAGTGTTTAGTTGATCCTGATAAGCGCTTATTATCACAATTGTAAAGACGACAGCGTTCTTCCATGAGGGGGTTTGGCAACACAGCATCTTTTTCTTTCTAGGCAGAATGTTAAAGAACGTGACACACACGTCTCCCAGAAATACTGTATCAATCAATCAGATGACGACTTCGAAACTCCTAAAGCATTAACAATTTTGTGTGCCAATGGTCTGTGGGCGTGATGTCTGAGGCTGAGACTATGGCTATGGGCTTGTTAAGTGATGACGTGGGGCGGGGGTTGAAAGCTTTTTGAATTTGAAGATCAGAGTAAATTGAACTTATTTTGACTTCTGGGAAACATGTAAGTATCTTCTGTAGCTTCTGAAGGGCAGTACTAAACGAAAAAATATGATATTTAGGCAAAATAAGAAAAATCTACACATCTTCATTCTGTTCAAAAGTTTTCACCCCTGGCTCTTAATGCATTGTGTTTCCTTCTGGAGCATCAGTGAGTGTTTGAACCTTCTGTAATAGTTGCATATGAGTCCTTCAGTTGTCCCCAGTGTGAAAAGATGGATCTAAAAGTCATACAGTCATTGTTGGAAAGGGTTCAAATACACAAAAATGCTGAAAACCAAAGAATTTGTGGGACCTGAAAGATTTTTCTGAAGAACAGCGAGCAGTTTAACTGTTCAGGACAAACAAGGGACTCATGAACAACTACCACTAAACAAACAAACAAAACAAAACAAAAAACACAGCTGTGGATCATTCTGGTAACAACACTGTTAAAAACAAGGTCATTTTTTTAAATTCAACTATTATTTTCTCTTGTGGACTATATGTAAACCCTTTTTAAAGTGAAATATCTTATTCAGGTCAGTACTAAGTAAAAATTACATGCATTTTGTTTGATACTTCTTATTTTGACTAAATAATTTTGCAGATTCTGTAAGGAGTATGTAAACTTTTGACTTCAACTGTATATAGAGTTGTCACTGTATTACTTAAGAGTTTTGATACATCTCTGTACCTCCACTGACTACCTTTTGCCTTTAACACGGACACGTTCGTAAGCCAGAGGTTTTTAAATGGCCAGGTAGCATAAAACACTCACATTACTTATGGATGGGAAAAGCACAACACACAATATAGCAGAAAGTCCACCTTTTAAACAAAAGAGCTAGTCACCAACAAAATATGGTATTTAAATGTAAGTGTGACAAGCAGTTTCAGGATTTCCCCATTCAAGTAGATAGCATTTGGTCTTGGATGCCCAAAAAAACCTGCAAATATGGGCACAGAGTGAACAGACTTTTCTTAAAAGGGACTTTCTGACTGTTTGACTTTGTATGTTGTTTCTGGTAAACTTCCAGAAGCAAGGGCAGCACACAATTGTTTTCTCTGCACTGAATTCCTATTGTTAGCAGAGCTTGTCAATCAAGCCATAAAAATGTAGATTATGAGAAAGCATGTTTTCACTTCGTTTGAGTGACAGTATTTGGAAGTGGGAAAAAAATTGGAGAAATATTTTATAAACAACGGAAATTAAGTGAATACTCATGGGTACAGTGGAAAAACGTATGAAGTGAAGCATAATGTTAAGCGCTGCCATAGCCAGTCCCATGACAACGCTAAGTAATCTGCACAACTCCTACCTGAATGTCTCATAGGATGGTTCACATGGCTTAGCAACAGACTGCATGCACACACACACGCTATTAAATTCCTGCACTCACATCTTTTATTCGACACAGCTTGATTGTCTGAAGTGTTTATCGATCTGAATCTACCACACAAACCTCAGTGCGAAAGGTGTTACAAATCACATACAGCTGCTGTGCACCCTCACATCCACATTGCCACATTAGCAAAAACACGCCAGTACAGATGATTTCAACAGCATTCAGGTGTTTACATGACAAGATAAATGATGAAACAAGTGGTTAATCTGTATCTTAATAAAAGATGGTACCATATCTAGGTATTCCGTTGAGTATTTAAAATGCAGTATGATTAGAAATCCTATAATATCCTATGATCTTTATATCAAAAATCACACTATATGACCAAAGCCAAAAATGGTCAAATTAAACTGTTTTTCTTGCTGTTTTTAAAATGTGCCTATATAAATAAATAAACTTGAACTTGAGATGATGCTAAAAAATAAAGAAATAATAATAATAATAAATAAATACATATAAAAATAGAAAACAGTCATTTGAATTTGTAATAATATTTAAGAATATTACTAATATTTAAATATTAAATATTTTATTATATTTTTGAACAAATAATAATAAAAAAAAATCTTACAGACACCAAACTTTTGAACAGTGTACTTTACAAGACATCTTACTACAGGAAAGGACCAAAATAGTTCCAGTGACACTCTATGTGTTTCCTTTGAGTGTTTCTGTCCCACTACCAGACAATAAAGCTATATTAATCTGACATATGCCATACTATATCACAATAGAGCACTGTATAACACCAACACTTGCACATCATTATCTCAGTTTGGAAAAAAATATTGTGACAGGCTCAGTCTTTTTACTCCAATAGCTAATGGGGTGAGGCTGCTGTATTTATTCAGGTCTTTGCATACATCTACATTTAAAACAACCATTTCGGAAGAGAAAATTAATTATGATGACTAATTTAAACTCTGGTTGATATGTAAAATAACAATCATCTTTATTTTTAGAGCTTCTATTATAATACACCCACTTGTGCTTTTATACCCGCAGAAAACACACTAATTGGAATAACAGACGAGCAGGGGGAAGAAGGAATAAAACATCAATGGACATTTTTAATGTTCTGCATTGATATACCGACTCGTAAGAGAACTGTCGCGGTAATGTCTTTAATCTAGCAACCACCAGTGGTGCTGGTCATGTGAATTTCCTATTCAGAGCAAAGGATTCTTAATGCAGAGTTTGGATACTCACATGCTTGAAAGATGCAAAACATTTTTATATTACATTTAATTAAAATGTCATATTTTAATTAAACAAATATATACAACAGTTCTTTCTGGTGCAATATTCTAGTGATAACAGAGCTCTAACTGTTTTACAGTTTGTATTGCTCCGCTTGCAGTATTTCTCACAGCGAGTGTCATGTCGGAGGCCCAAATCCACTATAATTTTATAAATAATATGGTTTTTGTGTCACAGAATGTAGTTTGAAGTATTTTGTAGGTGAGAATGTACTTGTTTAGACTTCAAATATGTGGTTTGGTAATTATGACTGTGTTTTATTGCCACGTTAAAAACTAAAAAAATCTAAGATTACGAGATTAAAGTCGTAATATTTCGAGAATGAAGTCGAAATGAGGAGAATAAAGTCAAAATACTATAAGAATAAAATCAAAATATTTCGAAGAATAAAGCTGAAATGAAAATAAAGTCAAAATATTTCAAGAATAAAGCTGAAATTACAAGAATAAAGTCGAAATGTTTCGAGAATAAAGTCAAAATGTTTCAAGAATGAACTCAAAATGTTTTGAGTATAAAGTCAAAATATTATGAGAATGAATTCGAAATATTTCGAGAATAAAATCAAAATATTACGAGAATAAAGTCAAAATATTTAGAGAATAAAGTTGAAATTACGAGAATAAAGTCAAAATATTTTGAGAATAAAGTCGAAATTACTAGAATAAAGTCGAAAAGTTTCGATAATAAAGTTGAAATGTTTCGAGAATGAAGTCGAAATGTTTTGATAATAAAGTCAAAATATTTTGAGAATAAAGTCAAAATTACGATAATGAATTTTTAGCAATTACGAGATTAAAGTTAAAATATTTTCAGGGTATATTCTATCCTATTGTGCATGCAAATGGCAGGGATTTCAAATTCTGTCAGTTTTATAGCGAAATACAAACAATAATGTGTTTTTCACGCTCTTTAATGTGGCATAACAGATCGCTGTATTCGTTTCAGGTTAAGTGAATTAAGTTCAGTTTAAGTCAATCATCTTTCCGATTACAATAATGAGACATTCGTTTTATTAAATTAAGCTATACTGTTTTTTAATGCCTTCTGATATTTCTGTTGGAGTCGACTTTAACCTTTAGAACATTTAAATACAATTAAAACAATTAAATATTTGTGAGGAATTAAAAAGGTTGGACACCACCAATGTTTTTTGTGGAGTAGGTGGTGGAATTTTCACAAAGAAAACAGTATCATTTAATGAATCGATTAAAAAGCTTGAAAAACACATTATTGTAAGAGACACAGTTTGTTTTTCATTATAAAACTGATTTTGAAAGCTGAGACTTTGTTTTATATTAAAAGTACCAAAAGCACAAAGCTTATTGCTATTGGGGGACTGGCGCACTACAAATAACGAATGCAATTAAAGACACAAAATATTATTTCCAAGCATATTGTCCCCACATAAAGGGTTTAAAGGGTTAAATAAGAGAGCTATGGCGCCCCCCCCAAAGGAATGTCGATTGGGTGTGTGAGCTGATGTTAAGATAAAAAGTCAGTCTGTTAATAAATATCATATTCTTGATATTAAACTGTTTCCGCAAGTCCTTAAAATGGACTCTTCCTCATCCCAGTAAGATGATGCAGCTGCTCGGACGCAACAATATTTAAATAAATTCCGGCGGCCTGGCAACTTCTCCCGGTGCTCTCAATCCAGGCCATTTGCATGCTCAATATAGGCTATACTCTCAAAATATTATAACTTTAATTTTAGTGGCACTAAAACGCCATCGTATTTAATAAAGATAACGTCTATTTGAAAATTAGCTTTTACGTTTTCTCGGACGTGAGCTCAAAGGCATCAGTGGGTGTTCAGCGCTCATTTACCTGCAGAGAGCAGCCTTACCTCAGCCGGATCTTCTGGAATTTACTGCTGGCTCAGATTTTTAAATTCTGAATAGCCTACTTTATTGTATTTTGACTTTGCTTTTGACATTTTTTGACAGGAAAAAAAAATCTGTATGTTTAAAAAAAGTCCTTACCATAATTGACAGAAAGCCATATGAATTTGGAGTTTCAGTATGGTGCAAAAGTTACATTTTGGTGGTGCAGTCTAAAATTTGAGTCACTGTTCCTTATAAGAATGTGTTGCAATACTGATAGCGTTAGATTTTCTTTGCCTGTGCATTTCAGCCAAACAAAACTGAGATGTAGGAGATGCCATATGGGCTCAACAGACAATTATTTTCTTTTACAAAAAAGTACAAAACACACGGACGCGACATTTGACAACTGACTGAGTTTGTTGCTCTTATTTTTAGCGCAGCGGATTCAGGTGTGCCAATTAACCGTGTGGGCTGACAATAAAAGAGCTGCTGTCTGTCCCTGCTGCCCACTGCAGCATTTACAATCTCCTTAATAACTGACCCCATCACACATATCTTCCTATTACACATATCCTGGACTTTAATTGGTTCCATCAGGAGTCATACATACCTAATTTATAGATCTTTCATGGAGAGCAAAAACACATCCCAGAAATCATGGAAGCAGATGCCATCGGATGGACACCGGGAGCGTTATACGAGCGCAGGGAGATTTATGTGACATGGAAAACGTGATAAAGTTTTGTAAGATTCGGCCCACGCATTTCCTGCCGGTTTATGGCTGCTTTCATCTCAACACGTATCACAATAAATCCACCAGGGTTTCATTTCTTAGCTGTAAAATTAGATTAGGCTCATTTAATGTTCCACTTCTCTTTACTACAGCTGGCATTAAAATGCGAAGCCCTGTCTGTCCATGAAAAAGAAAGCCTATTATGTCTGATTTTCTCTGGACACGATATTGCTAAAATGAGTCATGATTCTGCTAGCCATTCTTGTGAATGTTGCTGTTTTATAAAAATATCGAACATGGGTAGATGCTTTCGTTTAGCATTTGACTGAGTCCAAGAGAAAAAGAGCAGAAACCAAATTTAAAAGCCAAGCTTTTGTGATTAGCCATTAATATCATGTGTCACACGGGCCTCTTGGCAGAAACAGATATTCTATGTAAGCAAAGAATGTGTTGCTTTTAATCAATATAAACAACCAATGAAAATATAAATAATAATTCTAAGATATTTTTAATTAAACACGCACACACACACACACACTCACATTGTATATGAATATAAAAGTTGAGGAAACTAGAGTGTCAGTAGAAGGTAATATCAGAGCTTTTCACATCCTTTCCTGTCAAAACTGTCTATATGCATTACTCAACCAACCAACCTCAGGCTTGCACTGGATTAGGGCTCATTTGAAGGTCAAGCAGACGGATCTTGCATATATGAACCTTTGTAAATAACATTAATGCTTGTAAATTGCTGACTAATCATTTCCCTTGATGGCTCGGGGTCTTGGTTCCTTCTGGTCTTTGGCCTGTGACATGAAATAAACATCATGTCAGCACTAGAGAGAGCAATGCATCACTTCACTGATCCGTGACTTGACAGAGGCATGACAGCGGGAGTCACGGGGCTGTTGGGCGAAACATCACACCGCATTAGGACTGACAAGAAGTGCGTGGGGAGTCTATTTTGCACATATTCAATGCATAATAGAATAGGGGAAAAAAATCATGTTGAGCTAATGGAACAAAACCAGATCCAGGTTTAAAAAAATATGTAGTTCATCATTATTTTGGCTATTATTTGCACATGGATGCTGATCTTTTTTCTGTGAAACGCAAGGGTATTGAAGAATCCTTCAGGCTGAAGATCTTTTCGATATAACGACAGTTTGATTACAAGACACCTGAGAATCAATGATATTGATATTATTGATTTGCCACTGTGTGTCATATGCAAAGTTGGGATGTAAATGTAAAATGTAACTAGGAAGAGAAGAAATTGTTGAATAAAGTCGTTATTTTTGTGTTCTTTGCACAATAAAGCATTCTCATAGCTCAATAACATTACAGTTGAACCACTGATGTCACATGGACTATTTTAATGATGTCCTTACTATCTTCTGAGCATTGGATTTTATTTACGTTCTGTAGATAAATGAAGGTCTTACAGGTTCGGAACGACATGAGTAATTAATGACAGAATTTTCATTTCTATCCCTTTAAACACAAGCACTGTTTTCACCACTTTCTGTGCAACATTCTTAATTTAACTCAGCCCATTAAAGATTAATTTGCTGATCCTGATCAACTGTGAAGAAACATGTTTACTGGCCACAAGATGTTCTTCACATGGGAGATAGTTTTACAGAACCCGCTTAAGCTGCAGTGCTCGGGTTTGACAAGTGTCCTTAGTGTTGCTTGAGGGAGAATTTCCCATTAAAATAACATGAGGAATTAATACTGCATGGATAAATTATTGACAGAACACACTACAAACTACTGTAGCACACAGAGGGATACATAGAGCTTTCTATCTTGTGCGTGACCATCATAAAAATGAGATCCATTCAAGTTAAACAGCCAACAGCTGCCCTCCTATAATCTCACAAAATTCATGTCACGTTTTACTAGCCTGAATGATGTTATTTTCAATAATTTTCCACTCAAAAGTGTAGACTTGGTCTGATCCAGAGTGATCAGAGTAACACCCCTGGGGAAAAGCGCTACTGTGTTTTATTGTCATAAGACAGACTGCTCCTTTAACGATTCTCCAGGGATCACACACATTCTGAGCACATCTCACACCTCGCCACTCACATTTGCCACCTGCCAGTACAGACTTTACAAGTTACAAAATCCATAGTGTCTCACTTGGTTCACACATCCAGCTGTTACATGGGAATTCTTTACAGATTTGTCTGTCAGTGACATTTGTGAAGCCCTAAAGTGTCCTGCAGGGCCAGAACCGTTGGGTAACCTCTCTCCTGACACCTCAGCTCATATGTAATGTTGTTAAGGCTTGGTTACAAGAAGTCAGATGCAGCGGCACTGAAACAAAACTATGTGCATCAAGTACAATGAAGAATTTGTGACACTGTATGAATGGACTTTTTTTTTTTTATACAAACAATTAAAAATGTTAACTTAGCAACCAAAATGAAAAAATACAGATAAGCGCAGTATGCTAGTATTTGGTTTAAGGAGGTCTATAACAACTAGAGTAGGATTTCTATTAGCATTTCAATTCATCTGAATGGTATTTGCATCTATTTCTGGACACAGTTGTTTTTGAGCCATAAACGTCATGTGACTAATCACTCTAGAGCTGCAGGAAAAATTATGTCATTACACCACTAATGGCACAACAACAATCACAAACCCTTTTCTGATAACTACCCTGGGCTGTAATGTGAAAAACAGCAGGCTAGGAAAAATACACTCTATTTCATGCTTTAGAAGGATAGTTTATCCTCAGAAAAACACTGGACACCACTGACTTTCACTCTATGGACCCAAAAAAGAATATATATATATATATATGTTATGTTCTGTTATCACTAGAATATTGCACCGCTGGAAAAGGCTCTCAACCATACATGTGACCATGGACCACAAAACCAGTCATAAGGGTCAATTTTTTTTAAATTGAAAAGCTGAATAAATAAGCTTTGTTGGTGAGATACAACTATTTGAAAATCTGGAATCTGAGGGTGCAAAATTGCTAAATATTGCTAAATATTAAGAAAATCGCCTTTAAAGGTGTCCAAATGAAATTCTTAGCAATACATATTACTGATCAAAAATTAAGTTTTGATATATTCACAGTAGGAAATTTACAAAACATCTTTGTGGAACATGATCTTTACTTAATAATATCCTAATGGATTTGGCATAAAAGAAAAATCAATGATTTTGACCCATACAATGTATTGTTGGCTATTGATACGACTGGTTTTGTGGTCCAGGGTCACACACACACACACACACACACACACACACACATATATATATGTATATGTATGTGAATATATATATATATATATATATATATATATATATATATATATATATGTGAAGAGTTCAGATGCAAAACCAGCTAAAACCCATCTCGGTCAAAAATGAGATAATGATACTGAGTGAATGCTCTTGACACATAGAATACGTCCATCAAATAATTTGACTTCATACTCGCTAAATTCCAGCCTCAGCCCAATCAGAAGTAACAGTACTTACATAGAAACCTATACAAAGTAGCCAGAAAGAAATGCTATTTTTAAAGAAATACATCAGATGGATTTAGAGGCTTTTGCATATATATGTATATCAGGGGCTTTTCCTCTGAGGAGGCAAGGGAGGCAGTGCATCCTCAAAATACTGGATATGAAATAAATTCTTAGTACAACAAAACAATGCCAATATTACAAAATATAACATTAAAATGTGTATCAGTCACTTGTTTTTCTAAAAAAAATATCATCCAACAGCGAGACCAACAGGTAAAGTTACAGCGGAAGTCCACGTTTCTCTAACCTCCCCTGAGCCCATTGAGTTTTAACAGACCCCCTAAAGCATGCTGTGAGTTTGTTGGGGGGTATTCGAAAATGAATGGATGAAAGTCACATGAAAGGAGGCAATGCCTCCATTGCAATATGATTGGCTATGACCGGTTATGTTCGGCTCTGATTGGTTGACGCGATAAATCCCGCCTTTTGTGTAAGTTTCGTGTTCGCGAATCAGTCTGAATGAACAATATAATGTTGTTAACAGGAAGAATAATTTAAGGAGTAAACAACTCACACACTTAAATATAACCACTTTGTTATGTCAAAATGGCATGAAAACATGATCTGTGGGAGTTTTTAGCGAGTAACCAGCTTGGTGAAATTTAAAGTAAATGTCTGTGCCTGTGACCAAAATTTACAGAGCTTTGATGACCAATGATGCAAAAAATTCAAAAGTTAAAAGTTAAAAATTAAAAAGAATAGCTGAACATAAGTTCACAAATAGAATATATTGTATAAATTGTTACTGTCTTGCATTATTATTTTGGAATGAATGTAAAATGCTTAAAAATACTAACTTAATGATTCATACTTGCCTTTAATAAATAGAACATTGATTACATTATTGCTTATTAAATGTCAGAATTTGTATATTTCATATTCCAGAAATCCTTCTTTTGTGTTAAACAGAAGAAAAAATACAAGTTCAGAAAGACATGAGAGTTCATAAATGAAAACAGAATCCTTTAAAAGCACTACAAAATATACAGGCACTGTCATATTATAATGAAATATTAGCAAAATGTTGGTTACAAAAACAACAGCGTGTACTTATAACTTATACCAGTATGGGATAACATGGACATGCTAACTAGCATCCTTTCTTTTATCTAAAAAGACTGTTTTTTTTAGCTTTGTTTTTTTGGGGGTTTTTTGGGCCGCATATGTTCTGTCTGAAAAATCATTCCGACATATTTTGAATAAGCCTTAGGAGAACAACTGAAAGTGAAGACATGGATAGAAAGTGAAAAAGAAACAGAAAAAAACCCTGCAGTCAGGCTAATCAACCCCCATCATGTCAGTGAAGTGTGTTAATCTACACATGATCTGCTCTGTGATCACTCAGCATCAGCACACTCTGCAGATATAAGATGGTCTTCAAATTGACGGCATGAAACAAGTGGGTAAGTGACACCGCAGACATGCACAGTATTACAAAACAGCGAATAGAGCCGTGAGGCGTAGATCTGCGCTGTTCCACCATCAGCACCTAAAACACTTTCTCCTCCATGCATAATGCAACACTATTGATTTATGATAGTGCTGTATATTTGGGAGGTGATAGAGCCAAAGTTTGCTCACTCTGACTGCACTGCTGCACTGCCGGAACAGGACTCTCGCTCTCTCTTTCTCTCTGTGGAACGAGGGTGTGCCGGTGCCGGCGCTGTGCTTCACAGATGGACTGACATATTTACGAGGGGTTTCCAGCAGGGTGAGACACAGAGGCTTGCCCCCCAGTTGATCAGACTGAGTTATACCAAACCTGACATCTACCCCATGCACTGTTCCTGAACTCAATGCGCTGCTAGAATCCCTGTGCAGCAGGTAAGATTATATTGCTGATAGGGGGGAACTTATATACCCTGCAGCCATGATTGCTCACTTAACACGCACTCATGCAAACAAACAAACACACAAAGTGATACTGGATCACAGTTGCTGTTATGTGCCGCTGAGCACAATTCACCTGCCAGACTACAAGATCACTATGTACTTTGCCGACAGATTCACAAAAGACAGAAAACAACAACAAAAACACTCACAGAGGACGTGGTGTGGGCAGAAACCCCTTTGATTATATATTTACAAAGGATTTTGAAAGGGCAAGGGATAAAAAACATGAACCTACAGTGCCACTCAGTCATCGTCTGCTTTCAAAGTCTACACGTTCAACCAGAGAGATAAAATAAAAGCGTTTGATGTGATGGACGCCACTGCACGTGAACACACACACACACATAGTAAATGCGCACATTGATACACCTGCTGGAAAATCCATTTAAAGCTCGTCTTTAACTAGTATAAACAGCTTGACCAGTCACCAAGCTTCAGCTTGACCACCTTTGTTGTTTAATATCTTAAAAACCATCTTAGATTAGGTAAAACCCAAACTAGCATAATCTAAATTTTCCAGCAGGAACTACTTCACACAGTTGTAAAATCAAAGCAGCACGTGTATAGCAAAGCCTCTTTGTTTTTCTCTATCACAGCACGCTCATGCAACCTGTTTCTTCCTTGATGCACAAACCCATTCACAAGCAGTTCAAACAAATGCAAACTACTCTAAAAACATCCAAGATTTTTGTACTCACCACTACTTGTACCTTTCTTCTCACACTTTTCCTCTCTCTCTCTCCTCCTTGATCCCTGTGATGCTTACGCTCGGCAGCGCCCAGGCAGAATGAGCCTCCACCGCGCTTAAGAACCCCGTTTCTATGGCAGTCAGAGCAAGCCAGTCAGCAAGATACGGCAAAAGGCTGGGGGCAGTTCCCTCTCTGAGCTCTACGCACACTTACAAACACTCCACACTCCCATAATCCCAGCGGTGTTGCACCGCACGGTGCAATACACAACACGCAGGGCACAGACCTCTCTGTCACAGGGGGCAGTTATACATCAGAGATGTAAAACACCAGAGAAACAGCTGTGATCTAAGTAGAATAACAAAGCAGCGGTGCTGCATAAGTTTGGTGCATGCATCTTAATGAGGCAACCTCATGAATATCAAACATATTTAGTGAATGCAAGAGATCGATTGAGTTTAGGACATGTCAATGGATGAAAAGGGATGATTATGCAGCTTGGGACCCATGACAGCTGGAAAGACGGATGGACGGATGGACGGATGAACATGTGTGAGACACGCCACCTTTTAATATTCCAATGGCTGTATTTCACCCCAAGGCTCGGGTTGTTGCGTCCATGGTGGGTTTTGAACCACACTGCAGCACTATCTTCACCCGTGCTGGAGAGATAGCGGTTCCCCCCTGCCTCGCTCCGTCTAGATTACCATCACCCTATCAGCTGCATTCAGCTGAGCGCAGTGAATGAGCAGAGCAGTCAAACCCCGGGACCACTTTCCTCCTGCTGCTATCTTCTGCACCAGGGACGCACCTCGTGTTTCTCAAACTGGAACCTTTACAGCAGCCCTAAAGAACGAGAGCTATTTTGATTCACATAATGTATGCAACGCTACACAAGAGCCCCTAAGTGATTTCAGCAGCACTGTGGTGTAAAATTGGCTTTTCTTTAGTTGTTTTTTTGCATTTACCAAATTGATTTCCTTAATTTGTAGCTCAATTTAGAGGAAAAAAAAGTGTCTGCTTAGCCTAAAACAAATGTTATTGTGAAACCAGGGCATGTCCTTAGTTTTATCTAGAAGGGGAGTTCAGCCAAACATGGAAATGGCTCTCATTATTTTCACACCCTTGTGTCATTCAGAACCCACTTGATTTCTTTTCTTCAGCGGAACATAGAAAAAGACATTTTGGATGTCTGACAGGCCACTTTTATGGAGTAACTTATTTTGCAGCTTAAAAGCTTTATTGAGTGTAAAATAGTGACTACATGTGTTCCACTGAAGAAAGGAAATCAAATGCATTTGGAACAACATGACCGTAAGTAAATGATGACAGAATTTTAATTTTATTTATTTAGGTGCTGTCACATTTAGCGTGCTAATGCATGCATTTAATCTTTCCAGTTTAATGGCGTTAAAAATATTTAACACAATTAACGCAGGGGCAGAGCTAGGGTTGGCCACCCCACTCACAACTGCTGCTACAGTCTCTTTTTTTCTTGACAAGAAGTGTGTTTATTTAGCAGAATGTCATTATGACCACATCAAATGGGAGACTTTTCAGACGAGAAACTTCAGCTTCACCTCAGCACCAGGCGCTAGTCAAACAAGCACGGGAAAGGTACAAGTGATGAGAGAGCTTCAGTAAAACAACAGTGAACTGTGGTCAGATGAGATGTTATCAGGCCATATGTCAGTAAAAATGAATTTACCTATCCTGTCAGTCGTTATACTGTGCTACTGTGCTCTTTTTTCCTTGACAAAAACACAGTCTCAGTGAGGACGGAAGGCCAAAACGGATAGAAAAATATGCATTTTCAACTGAAAATGTATGTGTGGACATGGCCTATATTTAATTTAGTATTTAGTGTTAGATAAAATCATTCAATATCTGTATATTCCTGCTTGCTGAAGGGCACAGGTAAATAATGGGTTTATGTTTGAAGTTCACTTAAATTAGTTGTTATTTTTTAAAGTCTAATAAATGTTAAAATTGACAGCTCTCAATTATACTGTAATACTGAATGGTAACTATTAGTCAATAGTTAAATATTAGGAAAAAAAAATGATTTCCATCAGTAATATTGATATCAGTGATACACACCTTCAGTATTAAAAGAAATATTTAACAAATATTAAAAATATACTGTCTTTATGTTGTTTCTACGTTAATTTGAAGATTGAATGTGAAATTATAGCAATATCAAAGTATATTTAAAAACTTTAATGTTAGGTGGGATTAATCACAATTAATTTCTGGAAAAATGTGCAATTAATTAGTTAAAGTGATCATTGGATGCCCATTTTCCACAAGCTGATATGATACTTTAGGGTCTTAATGAAAAGTCTATAATATACTTTAGTTAAAAATTCTCAATAGTAGTGTAAAACAACACCCTTTTTACCTTGCCAAAATCAGCTCTGCAAAAATTATCCTGTTCTGGTCGAGGTTGCTTTAAATGCAAATGAGCTCTGCTCGCCCCGCCCCTCTCTTCTCTCTGTGGAGTGACGAGCCTGTTTACTTTAGCCACATTTAGCCACTAAACTTGCTAACTAGCACGTTATTAGGAAAGATGATCGCAAAGATTCATAAAAAACCCTTATACTCACTTCTGCTGTAAGTGAAGCTGGATCATGAATGATTCGCGCGAACATATACGGATATATGTAGATCAGGAGGTGCATTCCCGTCACAAACAATGTAACCCACTGCATCTTCAGCGGCTCAGATGTTGGGAGTAAATGAGGACCACTGTGTTCATTATTACATCCAGCAACACAACACCTCAATCGCTCAATCGGAGATATTCTTGTCTAACTTACATTCCTGCTCCGGCATCGAAACAATGGAGGTTGAACTGTTACAGCTGATTTAAGGCGGGTCTGAGGTAAGACGCTCATGTCAATCAACTATCGTGGGAGCGGCCTCTGTCGGTTTGACGCCATTTTATGTATAACAGGTCACTTTTACATTGCCTTTGAGAATTTTTTTGCAGCTTGAAAGCCGCAATGCATAGAAAATGGCAACTATGTGACTTTTGTGTTAAATTTTAGAAAGGAAACCAAATTTGTTAGGGACTACATGAATGTGAGTAAACAAAGATAGAATTTAAATTTTTTATACCAAATAAATTTGGGGTTCAATTTATACAGGAAAAGGGTAGTTTTTCAGATGTCATGCCCATGGACCGTTGGCTGAACTGAGAGGAAACACTTTTCGAGTTTCAAAGTCGTCATCGGACTGGTTGAATTATACAGGATTTCCGGAAGATATATGTGTCGTGCTCTTTAACGTTCCGCCTGGAAACAAAGATGCAAAGAGGATGAAAGAAGAAAGCCTTCATGTTTACAATTGTGACAATGAGCACTTATCAGGGTTGGGTGGGCCTAGGCAATTCAAAGCAGCCAAGGTTCCCAGGCCTTCTGAAGTCTGTCTGAAAAGGTGTCTTCTTAGTTTTAGGCCTAGTCCAAAAAATCTCCACATGAAACCACAAAAACATGCTATGAAGCGATGTCAAGAGCATGCCAAACCAACAGGTGGCAATATAACCCTAACCATAAAGCCACGTTGGCCAATCAGAAGCCTGGAAAAAGCACGCACTCCATCACAAGCCAAAATCTCAGATTTCATCGGCTACACAACAACACTGCAACCAGAGTTTCTGATCTAATCTTTCTAATCTTCACCCTGGCAGGCCTGGCCTGGCAAAAAGGTACAATCCCAGTGACCTGATACTGTGTTTGCGTGTATGAACAGCCAAATCACATAGAAAAGCTGCGGTTTTGAAAACACCTGTGCTCGTGTGGACACGGAAAACTGGGGTTCTCAACTCTGGTCCTTGAGGTTCACTTTCCTGCTGAGTTTAGATACAAAACACATCTGAACAAGCTAATCAAGGTCTCTTTGGATCAGGTGAGTTTGATCAAGGTTGAAGCTAAACTCTGCAGGACCTCGAGGGCCACAGTGGAGAGCCCCTTGTCTAAAATATTGTTATTGTGAAATCAGGACATGTCCTCAGTTGTCGCTAAAAGGACAAAAATAACTGTCATTATTTTTTCACCCCTGTGTCATTCAAAACTCACTTCTGTGGACATAGAAAAGACATTTTGAATGTCTAATGGGCCACTTTTACGGTGCCTTTTTAAAGCTTGAAAGCCTCATTTCATGGGAAACATTTTGTAGAACCACTACATTTCACATTGTGCAGCACTTAAGACAGAAAATCACATTTTTTTGGAATGACATGAACGACTGAATTTAAATTTCTGGGGGCGAAAAATTAAACAGGTGCTGCATTACCAATCCTTCTTCCCTACCATACCACTTATCAAATACAGTACAGGATTCACAAGAAAATCCCTATGGAAGACCATATGGAAAATTTTGGAAAGGATCACAAAATTGCCTCTTAGATAGCGATTTGACGCAACATTTAATCTTCTTTTATGAAATTGTACATATATGCAAAGACTGACACTGTGTCAAATTTTACTGACAAGTCAAACTTTTTCCACAAGAAAGCCTCATTTATTTATACATGCCAGATGCCTGGAAGTTTGTATTTTCAAGACAAATGAGATGGTTTTTGGATTGCCAATAAAAAACACATCAGAATTTTTCATTTTTGACACAATACAGTTCCCGCATGAGAGGTTCTGCTTTTAAAGCACCTCCAGGGGAAATACAGCGCCTGCATCCGCAATGTGAGGAAGTTGCGTTCTGAACGTTCACAAGCCATTGCTTCAGGGTCAGGCATCACCGGACATGCCATTCATCTTTCTAATGAGCCATATATCTAAACCTTGGGTCATCTTTGGCAGCAAGCATGACACAGGTCTGACAGCACCTGGAAGCCTGCTGGGAGATTCTGGGCGAGAGGTTCAAAGAAAGAGGCTCGGGATTGAAGCTTCATGCTTTAGAGACTCAGCGTGTGGAAAAGTAAAATCAAAATCAAAAACCTCTTGGTTATTTTCAGATGGGGCCGTTGAAATCCGCCAATCCTTTAACAAAGCACATCCGGACTGGCACTCGCACTTAAAAGGAGGAGAAAAGGTTAAGGACGGACTTGTGAAAATGATCTGAAAAGGGCACTGTGGGAAAAAAATGTGGGGAAAAGGTGATTCACATAGGACAACCTACAGTACACGAGCTGATCAAAGCTATTATGTCCCTGGGAATTTGCGTCATTGGGTTTCAGACATGTTTGTCTGCAAGCACATTCATGAGCCAGTGACTTTCATTGGCAGTTCAATTAATTTCACAGCAAATAAACAACCAAATTAAAAGCTTTAATGTGAAAGCACAATCATTTCAGAAAGCTCCATTTCCCTGATCAAACAAAGCCAGGCAGTTCGGTTGTTACAAAGAAAGCGAGAACGAGTGCATTTTAGAAAGGAACCGAGAGGCGTTGAAATGCAACTGACTGAAAAAAATGACACAGTGGACAATGCATAATCCAATGAATCTTAGCTATTGAATGAAATCCCCAAATCCCGCTGATTCCAAATGGCACGGAGACTAAAGTGATGCTAGTCTTTGACAGTAATCTTACTTTTCTTTTCACAGTTTCTCTATATTTGGCAACTTAAGACATCACAGTCATGATATTGACTCTGTGTTTCCGCCATTGCAGCAGGTTTCCAGCCAGAAGTGTTTTGCTGTGTATTTGTTCTCTTGAATTCTTGAGAGAGTACAATAGTCAGCAGAAATCTTCCATATTGTTCAGCTAATCTACACTAGCTTCTCTGGATTGATC
Source organism: Cirrhinus mrigala (assembly GCA_036247105.1). Classification (NCBI taxonomy): domain Eukaryota; kingdom Metazoa; phylum Chordata; class Actinopteri; order Cypriniformes; family Cyprinidae; genus Cirrhinus; species Cirrhinus mrigala. Next base: position 14,983,925 of record CM070029.1, on the reverse strand, counting down.
TCCTTTCATTCAATGTCTTTGGAGTCGCTGGCCTCCGGCAGTCACAATCCTATTTTCCTATCACCAATTACAACAGCTTCTGAGGACAAAAAACGGGGACATGCCAATCAAAATGTCTGCTTCGCAATCTCTAAAGATTTCACTACGGAGTAATAATATTTACCTGCTAAGACTGGTATAATGTCAGCACACCTGGAGAAAATTTAGCTTAATACACAATACAATACATCACAGAGCTACAATATTTAATATCTAATAAATGATAACCATGGAAGACAGTTTCTTTCATTAATTACTCACCCTTATGTCGTTCCAAACTCATAAGACCTTTGCTAATCTTCAGAACACAAAGTAAGATATTTTTGATGAAATCTGAGAGCTTTCTGACCCTGCATAGACAGCAATGTGTCTACCACGTTCAAGGTCCAGAAAGGTAGTAAGGACACTGTTAAAATAGTCCATGTAACATCAGTGGTTCAACCTTAATTTTACGAAGCTACGAGAATGCTTTTTGTGCGCGAAGAAAACAAAAATAACGACTTCATTCAACAATTTCTTATCTTCTGTGTCAGTCTTTGCTGATGGTAGTTGCATTGTTGTCTATGCAGGGTCAGAAAGCTCGGATTGCATCAAAAATATCTTAATTTGTGTTCTGAAGGTCTTATGGGTTTGGAACAACATGAGTGTGAGTAATTAATGACATCTCTTTATGAAAGGTTTATACAAAATATTTGTGAGATACAAAGTTTCAGTAGTTGCAACTATGAGATATAAATTTGCAGTTTTAAATTTAGTAGCAATAATAAAAAATAGTTGTAATGGTGAAATATTTGCATTCAAAAGAAAAAATAAGGTCACAATTGTGAGATATAAAGTTGCAAGTGTAAATAGCTGTAATTATGAATAAAAATAAAGTTGCAAATTTTAAGATATAAAGATGTAATTACTAAAAAAAATAAGGTTCCGGTTAGGGCTGCACGATAAATCGAAATGAAATCGCAAACGCAACTAGGCAAAAGCTGCGATTGTCCTGTGTATCTTTCAGTGGGGCACGGTTCTGTGATCAGCAGTAAATCTTCATCCGAAGGCCAGAGGGCGCTCTCGCACAGAAACTCCACACACGTCCGAAGAAGAAACCTAGAAAATACCTATCGCTGCAGCTGAACAAACAGAGGATTTAACTGCTTTCATTGATTCAACATGACTAATAAACACATGACTACGACAATATATGGTTTATCTGAGTTCTTCTCATTTTAATTTTCATTATAATAAAGTATATGTATAATCCAATGCCTTAATCACTGCTTAGAATACTATGAAATATGTTATGTGCCTTATTCTGTGTAAGAAGCCACATCATCTCACAGAAGGATTTATTTCAAACACTCGACTGACGTTACGAAGCGAGTTTGGAGTAAAAACGTTATTAAATGTGGTATTTTCACATGCTTTAAGATGTATTACACAGAGCCGTAGTTCACTGATAGAGGCTACGCAAACAGCTGTCATTATCGTGACCGATTAATTTCAATTTCATAATCGCGCAATAATATCGTCGCCGATTTTTTTTTTTTTTTTTGCGCAACCTATCAGTGTGAACTATGGCTCTGTGTAGTAAATGCTGCTCCATCTGAAAGCAGGTGATGGAGATTTACTGCTGATTACAGAACCGGCTTTAGTTACAAAATGCGCATGGAAATTGCATTCAATTAATCGTGCAGCCCTAGTTGCAGTTGTGAGACAACATTGCAGTTGTGAGATACAAAGTCACAGTTGCGACAAATCAAGTAACAATAGTGATATATCAAGACCAACGCTGTCTCACGACCAATTTGTAAGTATTTGACAAGATGGCTAATTCGTACATATTCATAGGACCTCACTCGTACAATTTTGTATGATTTGTCTAAACCCCAGTGACAGGTAGGTTTAGGGGCGGGGTTAGGTGTAGGTCATTCGTACAAATTCATACGAATTGTGCAACTCGTAAAATATGTAAGATTTAGCAAAAGTCGTATGAATTTGTACGAGTGAGGTCGTATGAATTTGTATGAATTAGCCACCTCGTAAAATCGGTCTGTCAAGACACATTTATGACAAATAAGTCACAATTGTGAGATATAAAGATACAATTACTAAAAAAACTAGGGTCACAATTGTGAGATATAAAGACACAATTACTAAAAATTAAAGTCACAACTGTGAGCCAAAATTGTAATTACAAAGACACAAAGTCAGAATTACGACGAAGTAGCAAGTGTGAACAACTTGCAAACAACTTGATTGACAGGTGATCTGACCAATCATAACGCTGAATCCGCCATTCTGTCTGACAAACAAATCAGACAGGAGAGTAGATTAACTTTGGTGGACTTAAACTTGAAACACTGTGTCTACTGACATCTTTCCACGATTAAAAAAAAAAAAAAAAAGTTATGGTGTTCATTTAAGTTTATTCATGCTTTAAGTAAAGAAGAAAAAACTATCGGTTCACTTGTCATTGATCTAATAAGTCAATACACATTAAAGAGCCACAAAATGGTAATTACTGTTTGAATTTTTTTTAAAAATGACATTTTAAAGCTAAGACTTTGTTTCATATCAGAATATTTTTCACTGTGTGAGAGCATCATGTGTAGTGTGAGAGCAGCATTGTTTGTCAGACATGGCAACAATATAAGGAGGGCAGGTTTTTGTGAAGGGTCAATTGTAAGACAAACTTACAGTTTTCAGATATGAAGCCAAAACTACAAAATAAAAGTCACAATTGAATTATAAAGTTTCAATTCTAAGTTATTAAGATAGGAAATTGCTAAAGTCTCAATTATGAAAAAAAAATAAAAGTCCTAATTGACACTTAGCAAAGACCCGCCCACCTTAGTTACTATTGCTATGTCCGACAAGCAAAAACGCTCTCACACTACACATCATGTTCTCACGCAGTGAAAAATACACTGCGGAGCAAAAAGGAAACTGACAATCCACTGACAGACAAGACACAGCAGGTTACTTTTGGTATGAAGCAAAGTCTTAGCTTTAAAATGTTTTATGTGGCTCTTTATTGTGTCGCAACAAATCCCTGTAGCACCTCAGTCCAAGTGCACGTGAACTGATTATCTCATCTTTACTAGTTTTACCACGAAATAAACATGAATGAACAACAGAAGGTATATTGTTTCAACTGCAGAAAGACATCAATACACCATTTTCAAGTTCAAGTCCACTGACGTTAATTTAATTTGTCAGACAAAAATGGCAAGATTCTACGTTGTGATTGGTCAGATCACCTGTCAATCAAACTCCCTGCAGGGGATCAGTTGTTTTTCATTTATTTATTTGGTTATTTTACTCTGAGGCAGAAATGGGCTTCCATAAATAAACAGATATTGCTGTTGGCCATTGATAAAAAAAAAAGCAGTGCTTCCAAGACTTCCTCAGGTGACAGGAGATCTCATCTTGTTTTAAAGACATTCATTTTAGACATTCACATCAGACCGTTGGAGCAAAATGTTCCCTCCTCAAGCCACCTATGACTCCTCGTAGCTGTTTAACATGCAGTGTTGGTCTCATATCCCGACCCTTTACTCGCCCCCTCCAGGGCCTGTTTTAATGGTTACTGGATTCATTCCACATTTTTTCCATGTACATCACACGTTTTCTAATTACATTACATCTAGCTCTACCCGCAACTCACAAATGTATTTTTTTTGAGGCGGGCCTGCGGTTTGGTGAGGAGTGCACTCCAAATTCAATTCAATCCACAATGTCATTACGGGAGTGCCTGTGTATAACAATTTTCTTTTGGACGGCTGTCTATTGTTTGGCAGCACAATATAACTGTTTTGAAGTTTAATGAACTGAAATGGCTCAGTGTGTAAACAGATGACTGGAGTGGGCTTCAGACATTGTGCTGTCGCTGAACGAGAGGCTTGTTTTTCACACACGGTTTGTAACATTAAAGCAGCAGAAGGCTGATGAAGAACATCATCATCAAAACATACACTCTTGTGTTGTTCGTAATTACACGCCTCGCTGGATTACGTTGCAGTGAAAGACAGTCATCTGAGAGAAAATGAATTATTATGAGGATTCTAGATTTGCATGTTGGAATTTCAAGAAGTGACCTAAAGGTCATCACAGACTTTCATGCATGATTAAAGGCAGTCATGAGTGTCTTATAAAGGCCAGAGAGCATGAAATTATAATATACGGTACAAAAAGGTGAAGATCATGCTATTAGGAGAGTTTATTATGAAAATAAAGTCATAAGCATAACAAATCAACACCTTCAGATGCATCATCTAAAAAAGTTTATGTCAGCAAGCTCCCTTGTAAATGCAGCTCTAAAGTACACGTAACAAGTAACTTTGCATTAATCAAATCAAATAGGCCTGTCTTGCCAGATTTCTACTCACATGCCTTTTGATCCTTTTATAAATTTTCAATTACTGTCTGATTGCCTCAGTAAGAGATCGCTTATGTAGCCGCAAGGCAAAATTTTTGATTTGAGATTTAAAGATGCCATGCAACTGCTTGATGAGTGCAGTTTCCTCTCCTACTGAAACGTTAAGTCTTGGTGAGACATACCGAAGGGCTTGTCTTAAAGGAAACCCCAGGTATTAAGACTTGTAAGGCCTAACATCATGTATATGATGTCTTTTATTGAAATTTGTTATAGAAAACACATTAAAGATTTACGTTATTTAAAAATCCACATTGTTTTATACATGTTTTGGACTATGGGGGGTGTCATTATTTCAATGACAGGAAATGTCTGCACTTGTTAAGCTATGTGGTGCTATTTTTACCACAACAAAACTTGGAAAATAAAATACTGATACAATGACCACGGCTACTGAAAGAGCTTACAGGTGGCGATGGATATAAACGTAGGCTTAAACCAAATGCCGTACCATAGATTTTCCCCAATAGGAGTCTAAATGCTCCCAGATATCAAGTGAAATTAGCACTGAGAAACTCCTTCAGTGGCTGCAACGTCATGACAAGTGTGGGCATGTTTACATCCTGCCAAGATGGCATCTAGCGTTTCTTGTCTCTGCCATTTGTAAGCTCTTTCAGTAGCTGTTGTCTACTAAAAATATGTATCTACTTCAGTGTTATTTATTACTTAAATATTGTAATATACTATCAAATTATAGTATTTATTCGTATTTTAATATTTTCAGTTTTCATTTTAACTTAATGTTTAGTGTTTAACTTTAGTTAAATTAGTTAATTTAAGATAGATAATTTTATGTATTTTTGTGAATTTTTTTTTTTTTAAGATTTAATAATTATATATATATATATATATATATATATATACACACAATGTATTTATATTATTAACACTTATTTCAGTTATTCCTCTGTAGTCCCAGGGCAAAAAAAATTAAAACAAAACAAAAAATACATATTGAAAAAAAAAAAAAACTATACATATATACAACTTTTAACATTAAAACCTATGGAAGCCTATTTCCGCCTGACAAAGTCTAAATTATAACATACTAAAGTCATAATTACAAGATAAAAAGTCGAAATTATGACATACCGAAGTCATAATTATGAAATAAAAAGTCAAAATTCTGACTTACTTAATCCTTTAACTGTCACTGTCCACTCTGTGGGACGTCTAAGTTTACTTCACCATATTACAAATAAATCCTAATCTAATCATGACAAACTATACATCGTTGGAAAGGTCTGTGTTACAAATTATGTAGGAAAAGTAATAGATTAATATATGTCAAGAGTGCAACTTAAAAAATCTACATCATAACATGAGTTCTGACCTTTGTTACAAAAGACTTTCTTCGTTTCCTTTTTCCCTTTCACGCTTTAGATATCATAAAAAATTATATATCAGTTCAAAACTTAAAATCTCAAAATTCATCCTTTGAAAGGCATTTTAAAATCAGACATTGCATTACCATGGAAAATGTATATCAAAATCATATTACAAAATGTTTTCATTCATGAATTATAAAAATTTAAGTCTGGATAGAGCATTTTCATGTCTGTGTTCAAAAATGGGAGTACCGTTAAAGGGTTCAAATAAAGAAATTATAATTCGAAATTATGAAATAAAAAGTCAAAATTATGATTTACTTAAGTCATAATTACGAGATAAAAAGACAAAATTGTGACTAAAAAAGTCGAAAATTTGAGATAAGTCGAATTTCATCGACTTTTGACTTTTTATCTTGTAATTATGACTTAAGTCATAATCGCAACTTTTTATCTCATTTTGACTTTTAAAGTCATAATTTCGTCTTTTTATCTCATAATTATAAATTAAGTAAATCATAATTTCGACTTTTTATCTCATAATTATGACTTTTAAAGTCATAATTTTGATTTAGTAAGTCATAATTGCAACTTTTTATCTCATTTTGACTTTTAAAGTCAGAATTTTGACGTTTTATCTCATAATTATCACTTTTAAAGTCATAATCGATTTAGTAAACCATAATTTCAACTTTTTATCTCGTAATTATGACTTAAGTATGTCATAATTTTGACTTTTTAATGAATTTTTTTCTGACATGGTGAATATGGGCTGCCATAAAAACCCCTATATGTTCACACTTTTGATTTGATAGCAACCACGATTTTAATAGTTTTAGTTTAGCTTTAGTTACCAGTAACACTTTTTAACTGAAAGTGAATTTTAAAAGCTAAAAAACACAAGCATCTAGAGGGACTTAGAGCAAATATGCATGCTTTAAAAGCCATTTAATGAGGTTAGACAAAAACAAACCATACATACATACAAAGCAAAAACTAAAAAACAACAACAAAAAATCCATCTATTCTTGTGCGAGATAATTCATACGATCTTTTCATTTTTGTCTCTGATGTACCGTGATAGTACAGTTCTGCTTGTTCACATTATGCCCATAATGTCGGGCCCTACTGTGATAGGCATAACTGCAGGGGTTCCAGATAACACTTTACAAGAAAACACAGCTTCTTCAACTGAGCGGTTTGCAGGAAACAGGGAAGATAATGTCCGTAAAGCTTTGTCATTGTTGGAGCAGATGCTCTTGCTGCATCGTAACACCCAGACTGTCTGTTAACACAGCATGAGACAGAATGAGAGGAAGAGTTTGCTGCCAAACATGCTTCCTCATTTGCGTCACACTGACAAGGGAACATATTACACGCCATTTAATGTACTTGCAATGACTGATGGGCTCTATACAACATAATGAATATATGAGTACACAAAATAAAATCATTTCTAATGTATTAGTGTCAAAGACACTAAAAACTTTCACCATATATGGTTTAAAGATCCAATTAAATGAAAATTTCTGGCTTTTAATTAAAGCTTGTTAGTATTAAGGTCATCTGTTTGCTGGTGTACTCCTAAACACTGACAAAATTCAGTTTTTAAGGAGATATTCTAGTATACTGATGACTCATGTTGCACTACACAGATTTTGGGCAGTAATCGGATCACCTGAGACGGATCTTAATACCATGAGCGAACAGGGTCACAGAGTGTAACTGCTAATGACTCATTTTTTCTTCAAAAATGTGTATTCGACGTCAGGCCATAAAAGCAGTGTAATTTGCTAGCAATTTGGTCTGTAAAGAATGAAGTGTTCTCGTCTAATTAGCAATGAGGGTGCTGCAAACCTCCCCTCCTCCCTTCATTAATCTGTCAAGCAATTACCCTGCAGCTTTGGTCATGCAGTTGGTGTAAGTTGACTCTATTATGCTGCTGTTCTGGTCAGATCAACAATATGAAGCTTTTCTGTATGGACACACAAATGGCGCAATGTGTTTCTACTGCGCTTCTCTTCACTCATTGCTCTGGGGATGAGCAAGGAAACCTTCGGTAGCATTCTGAAAGTGAATTCAGTGATTTTTCTGTAGGTTATATAATTATAATTACATAATTATGCCAGTAGGTGGCGACAAGAGTCAATGAATCATTCACAGAACTGATTTGTTTAAAATACTGATTCATTCAGTAACAAATGTGGCCCTGTCCCAAATCACACTCTAAGCAATTTTGTGATGTCATGTCGTTTTGACTGATGGGTTAGAACACATATTGTTTTCATTTGTCATGTGTCTTTTAGAAACAAGGCGCACGTTTATCTGTGAGTTTGTTGTGATTGGAAAAACATCAAAGTCTGCTAGTGTATGATCCTCAGTCGTGTAGTGTATGATAGCCAGTTTTCCTCTGTCACTATTTACAAAGTCCGTAAATATATGATGCCTAGTGTTTTACAAATCTGTTCAGATTTTAAAAGTTATGTAGTGTTTTCCAGCCTTAAGTCACATAACAATGACAACATGATGAATGTAGTACACCTGAATTACATTCATACTACAGAAGTCATAATATATACAATGTATTTTTTGTACAGTCACAAAGTAATTACTTTTTTGGATGCAGCTACTGTCTTTATAAGGAAATAATTTAATAATTCACTGAACTCATTTATTCAATCACTGATGTGTTAAGGAACAAAATAAGTGACTGTCAATGAGAGTGAGACAATTAATCATTGAATCCATTTGTTTAAAAACATTGATTCATATATAAAACAAGAGACTAGGTGTGTCCAAAATTGCATACTGTCTAGTAGGTACTACATTTGGTTTGAAACTATCTTCGCGACCATTAAAAAAAGGTTACACTTTATTTTAAGGTGTCCTTGTTACAGTGTAATTATACATTTAAGTACTGAGTAATATTAATTAACTACATGTATTTACTATATGGTTAGGGTTAGGATTTGGGTTTGTCTGAGGGTTACATGCATGTAATTATGCATAATTAATTGTTATTATAATAGTAAGTACATGTAACTTGTAACAAGGACACCTTAAAATGAAGTGTTACAAAAAAAAAATTGTATATAGTATGAATATGGGTATGGGTATATGAGTATAAATGAAATTCGGATGTAATGCATCCACCATGTTGCCACTGTCACATGACCAACCAGTGTCAGTTCACTGCCATTTACAAATCCTCTCCCGTTGCCTCATAGGATAGTAAAGCGTCCACTGAATGTGCACTCCAGAATCTCAGGAAAAGTAGTAAAAAGATGTGAAGTAGGAAAAGATGCGAAATACTTACAGGCATGTTCATTTCGTGACATTTTCGATGTGAAATATCCACTGAGTAGCATTAAAAGAGTGCTCAGTTTTTCCCCCTGGAACACACGATTGTACATATGGTATGATTTGTGACGTTCTGTACGCGTCACCGCAGTTCTAACTTGAAATGTCCATTGAGTGGCGCTATAACTCTATGGCGCTATATAATGCTCCATGATGTTTTAAAATAACGTACCATCTGCCCTACACCTAAACCTACCCTACGAAAAAATGCAATCGCAAGCATGCCGTTTTAGTTTGTTTTTTGATCTCTCATCTTTCAGCTCTTTCATCATGAGTTATGTTTTTCATAGGATTCGTACCCAAAGATTTCTGCATCCTAAGTCTAATTCCGTGCCCCCTGAGCAAGCTTGTTACATCCGGAAAGTGAAACATATGGAGCTGTAATCATAACAGTGTACGAAAACGTTGTGCCTCTAGTGTTCTTTTCTGTTGAAAACTGCAGTGGAATGTACTTATTGGTACGCATTTCGCGTCTTGCAAAAAAGTTCCCACAGGTACATTTTTGTCATGATATCAGATCGCTTACTGTTCTATGAATACTATAAATTAAGACATACTATTTTCTGGCATGCTGTTTTTCAATACTATATTGTATGAAAGCAGGCATATTCGAACGCAGTTCATGGAACATTTACTAAACCAATTTTAAACCAAAAATCACTGATTCATTCAGGTAACAACACTATTTATGTTCCTCAGACAGTGCTGATTCCAGAGTTCAGGGGGCTCGGTGCAAAACTGTGTCGGCGGGGGGAGGGAGGTGGTATTAATGAATAAATGAAACGCATTTGTCCGTGGTTCACTCAGTCTTGAATTTTGCTCACGGAAAGCGCTTGAGAAACAGCTGTCTCTTCTGTGGCTCGGTACGCTTTCAACTCGTTTTTTAAGTCTCGAGTAAGTGACTGTACAACATTCACGTTACATGATTTGAATGATTTTTACGTAGAAAGGGCAACAGCACACCGCATTAAAATAAATGAACATTCATGTTTCGATAACCGCCGGCCCACTTCAAAAATGAAACTTTTGAGAGCAAGGGGGCCCCCTGGTGTTTCAGGGTCCCTACGCAGCTTGCGTATTTTGACAATTTCTGCTGTCAACTTTTAAAAACAAAAATCTAATGGCAGTGAATGAGGGTCAAGATTTTGAAGCCCAAAAAAGTGCATTCATCCATTAAAAAAAATGCTCCACACAGCTCAAGGGGGTTAATAAAGGTCTTCCAAAGCGAAGCTATGCATTTGTGTAAGAAAACTATCCATATTTACAACTTTATAAACCAGAATCTCTAGCTTACGCTAACTGTCATACGTGCGTTCACGAGAATGGTGTTCCAGCGGATGATGTAGGCGGCGCGTAAGCTCTGGTGAGAATATGTTAGCCTCTCAAGAGCCAAGATTTCACATTTGTGTATCTATCCAGTGTTTTGTTTTGCTCTCTCCTCTCCTTACAGTTTATAAAATTTTGAATTTATGGATATTTTTCTTACACAAACGCATTGCTTTGACTCAATGTTTTCAAACTATCCAAGCTGCCTTGTGTCACTGAAAGTTAAAATTTACATTTAAATTAATTTAAAATGCATTTAATTTCTCAAAAAATGTATTTAAGTTCTAACAAATTTAGGGGAACCCAACTCAAGAAAACATGTTGAGTCTATGCCTGAATAAATAAATAAATTAGATAAGGCTTCCACACATGATCAAACATTTCAGTCCATATCTAGTAATAATACAACATAGTTCTGATCAAAGCATGAGCATAATTTATCTGTCGCAGTGCATAAGCACAAAATCCATGGCAAATCCTATTTTTATCTCTCGGGGACACTGAACAGTTATTGCCAAAGTAATTTTCTTAACATCATAGGAATCTTTGGCAGGCAGTGCTGGCAGTTCTGGACTTAAATAATTATTCCCTCTACAACCCACACAGGAATGTAGTCAAACCGTGAGAGATGCTATCCTGAGAGTAGGTCATTTTTAACTTAACACCAGCATTGCTCTATTTCACAGGTGTTTCTGAGCCAAAATAAAGGCATTTTTCATTTAAATGAGATACTCATTCATAAAAACACCATGAATAATAACATAATCCACTCTACAAGCAGCAAAACCATAAATCATAATGAAAAGACTGGTCGTTACCCGAATCCTTGTAGTTGTACTCTTGATTGGAGATGAGAAAGAGCCAAGTTTTCACATTTGTGTGTCTATCCAGTGTTTTGTTTTGCTCTCTCCTCTCCTTACAGTTTATAAAATTTTAAATTTATGGATATTTTTCTTACACAAACGCATTGCTTTGACTCAGAAGGCCTTTATTAACCCCCAGGAGTCATGTGGAGCACTTTTTATGATGGTTGGATGCACTTTTTTGGGCTTCAAAATCTCGACCCCCATTTACTGCATTTATAAAACTTGGAAGAGACAGGATATTTTTTAATTTAAGTCCAACTGTATTCAGCTTAAAGGCCATTTACACCTAAGATAATTTTAATTTTTTGGTGAATTATCCCTTTAACTAAGGATTATATACTGTTAAGCGTGAGGTGTTTTAATGATTTGTTTAGACATGGTTTATTTGTACCCATCAGCTCCAGCATGCACTTACATCGGAAGGATTGGTTTTCACACCTCTCTCTTTTCAGACCCCCGTCCCCTCAAGCTTGGGCCCTAACAACACACACACACTCATCTACCACAGCAACAATTACACCGGTGTCAGAAAGACACATAATAATCATGTAAATTAGCCAGTGCTGTTGGACTTGTCGTAGCATCTATTTGCCTCCGTTAACACCAGTGCAGCAAAAGTCTATTATCTTCTCGAGCCAAAATGGCTGCCGGCCAATTTGCGGGGTAAAGACTGTGTTTTCTATAACAGACTTGATGGGACACATATGAATTATTGAAAATGTATTTGCATGTAGAGTAAAACTCTACAGCACAACAAAGAAAGTGGCTTATGTTGCACTTCTGATTTTTTCCACCTGCAATGCAAAACTTTCTCTATCCTTTCAAAGAATGCAGCAGTGTCTAATGAATAATCATCTGCTACTAATGTCCTCTGCAGGGAGCCGGGCTTAATAAAGCCATGATGGGATTGCGAAAATGAGATACAATCTAATTAGAGCTGATGTGGAAATCTGACACATCACCTGTGATTTGGCATCCATCATTTCAATAGTTTGCATGCAGACAAGGACAACTGTGAGGGCGTCAGTCTGTCTTTCAGTTAAACAGCCCTCGAAACTCATAAAGGTGAGTGTTGTTCTTTCCTCCACTGTGTGCGTCTCATTTTTAGACATCTGTTGACTGTTAATGGGATTGTGGAGGGCTTTCCATCCATCATCCACAGCCGCACTGTGTCCTTCCATCCCTGAACAGCATCTGTGCTTCAATACCCAAACCCATGAAGGTTTTCACGCTGGAATACTTTCAAACTAACCTGGAGCCATGTAGTATTTACTTCAGAGCGCTTGGAACAGACACGCTTGGATTTGAAACACAGAAACATGTTATTGTTTTATCATTCCTGTCAGAATGGTGCAAATTTTGCCGCCGCCAGAGATTAGAAATCACAGACGCACATGTTTGAATCCCTCAGTCTAAGACAAGGCTCCTGACATTTGAAGACACCAAAAATTGGTTTGTTTACAGAATCGCAACGATTTGGCAGACAGCAAAAAGACTGGAGGAAACGCTGCAAAGTGATAAACAAATATAGCACAAAAACAACATTTTGTCATTGAGACATGCAAGATTATCACCTTCTCGCACAATTATGTCACAATGTGAGAATTTCCATGCAAATTACTCCTGAGGAACGTTTCCTCCCACTTTCCAAACACACCAAGCTGTTTGACATTTCCCTCTGAGGGAAACCCGACACTTGGCTTTAAATCTGCCCAACAATATAAGAAAAGAGCCTCTATTCAGCTTTTATCTGGCACTAGTGATTCACAGTGATGGTCCGATAACATGCCGTGGCATTTAGTGCCCCCGCGGCTTGGCCATGGATGCCAATGGTGGGCTAGAGGGTCTTCGATTTGCCTAGTGAGGTTAATACAAAGTGACAAGATTTTTGTCTACATTCGCTTGACACATTTCTTCCAAGCAGGGGTCTGTCAAAACATCGACAGAGCAGAATGACAAAAACAAATCCAGCCAAAAATACCTCCAGTCTGGTTGCAAGCATATTGATCGAACGGAGCAAAATTATAAAAGAGACCTTCAAAAAGCCCTTATACCTCAAGTATCTCCTCAAGTTAATTTTAGTAATTAAATACTTAGAATTTGTTTTTTTTTTTACAAAAATAGATTAAATATGCAATATACATAACATTAAAAGCAACCTAGATTAGAATTAAATTAAATATTAATAATAAAACATTTTATATATTTTGATAATGCTGTGATCTTTTTTTACAACTACATTTTTGCATTTCGCATGTTGATTTTAATGCAAAAAAGGTTATTTTTAATGCTTGTGTATGTGTAAAAATATATATATATATATATTAATAAAGCAAATAAATATAATTTATTTCTAAAGTTTTGATTAAAAATAAAATTATTGGGTTTAATGCAATGCTTTTTAACATTTTAAATGTCACTCATACCCTCAGAGGGAGGCCTAAGTTTACTTCACTGTATTACAATTAAATCCTATTCTAATCATGACAAACTATATATATATATATATATATATATATATATATATATATATATATATATATATATATGTATATACATACACGTTGGAAAGGTTTAAGATGCCTAAATAGATACTGTTTTTCGTTACAAATTATGTATGAACAGTAATAAATTTATTTATGACAAGATTGCGCCTCAAAAATCTACATCATAACAGGAGTTCTGACCTTTGTCACCAAAAGTCTTTGTCATTGCCTTTTTCCCTATCATGTTTTAGAAACATAAATTATATATCAATTTTTAAAACAAGGTTAAAACCTCAAAATTCATTCTTTGAAACCCATTTTAAAATCTGACAGTGCACTTTCTTGTCTATGTTCAAAAATGGGGGGGACAGTTAAAGGGTTAAACATATTAACAATAAAATTAATAATAAAATATATTAATAATATGATATTTCTTTAACAATTGTTTTCTAATAAATGTAACATGGTTGCTTTTAATGTAATGCATTTTTAAAGTTATTGCTCTTTCATCTTCACAGATGTGCACAATGTTTTCAAACTATCCAAGCTGCCTTGTGTCACTGAAAGTTAAAATTTACATTTAAATTAATTTAAAATGCATTTAATTTCTCAAAAAAATGTATTTAAGTTCTAACAAATTTAGGGGAACCCAACTCAAGAAAACACGTTGAGTCTATGCCTGAATAAATAAATAAATTAGATAAGGCTTCCACACATGATCAAACATATCTAGTAATAATACAACATAGTTCTGATCAAAGCATGAGCATAATTTATCTGTCACAGTGCATAAGCACAAAATCCATGGCAAATCCTATTTTTATCTCTCGGGGACACTGAACAGTTATTGCCAAAGTAATTTTCTTAACATCATAGGAATCTTTGGCAGGCAGTGCTGGCAGTTCTGGACTTAAATAATTATTCCCTCTACAACCCACACAGGAATGTAGTCAAACCGTGAGAGATGCTATCCTGAGAGTAGGTCATTTTTAACTTAACACCAGCATTGCTCTATTTCACAGGTGTTTCTGAGCCAAAATAAAGGCATTTTTCATTTAAATGAGATACTCATTCATAAAAACACCATGAATAATAACATAATCCACTCTACAAGCAGCAAAACCATAAATCATAATGAAAAGACTGGTCGTTACCCGAATCCTTGTAGTTGTACTCTTGATTGGAGATGAGAAAGAGGAACTCCTCACAGGTGTTGTGGTCCAGCCGCGGGCTGTCCTGCGTACAGAGGTCAACTATGAGAGACACTGCCTTCTGACAGATCATGTCATGCCCCTTTCCGGCAGCAGTCATGCTCCCTGACGCATCCTCGGCGTTACTGCCTCCTCCAGCGGGATCCGAACACACCCCCTTTCACCCACAGCGCTGCTGAAACACCCACATGAGCGCAAGTTTCTCCTGCTGCTGATTCTTATTGTTCCTCAAGTGCGTGTGCAAGAATGTGTGTGTGACAGTTTTTGTTTGTGCATTTATGTGGGTGTATCATACAAACATGTGTGTGCAGTGCTTAATGATTCACTAACGCCCCCAGGTATTCCAGAGACGGCGTTATTGCATCACATTTAATCTCAAGATCCACAAATGAAATGCAACAAATGAGTCCAGTGGCGCAGGAGGGAGGCTGTGATTATACAGCACTGAGCATCTGCCTCCTTCAGCCCCTCTTTGCTCTCCGCACCCCCGCCCCACACCAATCCCTGCGCCCTGTAATGAAAAGCCTCTCATTATGACCATTGGGCTTGTTTTTCTCAGGTCGATGTGTCCCTCAGTGCCTCCTCCTCCTCCTCGGAGGCTGTCTTTAGAGATCAGAGCCCTGTGTGCATACGTGTGAGCAGAGGGAATAGTGTGTTCTTGTGTATGTTCCATTTGTGTCTTTAATGTCGCTTCTGTAGAGCGACTGTGTGGATGATTCATTACTCTAATTTCTGTTTTATCATGACTGTAACTATATGTGGCTGCTTGCAGTTAAAGTGTTTACATATTCACTGGCAATGTGATATATGGAGATTTTAATATGTTCGGAGCACTCAGTCAACAGCCGTGTTAAATTCATGCAACTGAACTGCCAAGAGGAATCAGCGTTGATGTATTTTGTATCTGTAAATAAAAACAGAAATAGAAAGATATAAATATAGACATGTCATTATAAAACATTTTTTGTTTTGTATTATATAAAGAATTAAATTATATAAAATAACGTATTATATAAAACAACAGCGGAGTGTTTTTAAAAACAATCTTTTGTGTGGAACTACTTTCTTCCGCCACGGATTCAATCTTAAATTGACAGTTGAAATGACAATTCGAAAACGTCGCTTTAGAACTATTAAAGGAGAAGTCCACTTCCAAAACAAAGATTCACATATAATGTACTCACCCCCTTGTCATCCAAGATGTTCATGTCTTTCTTTCTTCAGTTGTAAAGAAATTATGTTTTTTGAGGAAAACACTTCAGCATTTTTCTCCATATAATGGACTGCTATGGTGCCATTTGAACTTTCAAAATGCAATTTAAATGCGGTTTCAAACGATCCCAAATGCGGTTGTAAATGATCCCAGCCGAGGAAGAAGGGTCTCATCTAGCGAAAACAATCGGTTATTTTCATTAAAAAAATACAATTTAAATACTTTTTAATCTCAAATGCTCGTCTTGCCTTTCTCTCCCTGAACTCTGTGTATTCTGGCTCAAGACAGTTAGGGTACGTCGAAAAACTTAGATCGTATTTTCTCCCTCAACTTCAAAAATAATTTCAAAATCATCCTACATCGCTGCAGAAGTACCTACCCAGTCTTTGCAAAGTGAACGTGCAAAGAAGATCAAACACCCTTAACAAAAAAGGTAAAACAGCGATATAGGACGATTCAGAAGTTGAGGGAGAACATAAGATGGGAGTTTTTCGACATACCCTAACCATCATGAACTGGACCAAAATGGTCCAGGCAAAGTAAGACAAGACGAGCATTTGGCATAAAAAGTATATAAAATGTATTATTTTTATTAAAATAACCCATCATTTACAACCGCATTTGGGGTCATTTGAAGCCGCATTTAAACTGCATTTTGGAAGTTCAAATTCGGGGCACCATATCAGTCCATTATATGGAGAAAAATGGTGAAATGTTTTCCTCAAAAAACATAATTTCTTAACGACTGAAGAAAGAAAGACATGAATATCTTGGATGACAAGTGGGTGAGTACATTATATGTGAATCTTTGTTCAGTTCCATAGTGAAAGCTTACTGTATTACTGTATTAAAAGCTCACTGTAGAGGATTATGAGAGAGAGATGGACTGAGCGAGTGCGATTATTACCTGCATTTGATACAGCATTCATTCTTTAGCTCAGTGGTTCCCAAACTTTTTCTGCAGGGCCCCCCTTTTGCAGAATAAAAAAAAATTCAACCCCCCCCACCCCCTTTGTTTACACATAAACAAACAATTTCAAAAGGAATTATTTGAAACATAATAATTATTACAATTATTATAATTCAGTGTGTGACAATTTACTGAAAAAAACTAAACAAGAAACTAGTCACTTTTAGAGTAGAAACATTAAAAGTAAAGCATGCAGCTTTACTATATACTGTTTTTTTTTTGTTTGTTTGTTTTTTTTGTTTTTTTACTATGAAACAGCTTTCATTGTTTTTTAAACAGATTTTCCCAATTTTCTCATTTTTTTCATCTCTTTGTTGTAGTTGCGATCTCTGAAGTTCATTATCTACCTCATCTACAGTCTATCTACGTTTACCTGGCACTTGATGTCAAAAACTTGTCCATGCTTAGAGCAGAACTACTATGCGTCATTCATTCATAATTTTACTTGTCTTGTATCACCCTATAAACGTTTCTTTTTACTTAAAAAATTAGGGATGTACCGAAATGAAAATTCTTGGCCAAAACTGAAACTGCTTTGTAATAATTATTTATTATTTTATTAAATAATATAGTCATTTTATAAGACTTTTTAGTTTAACTCAGTAATTTTAATGATACTGAATAAAAAATAATCACAAGCCAATAAAATAACCACGTTTATTGAAAGCAACAATAAAACTGGACAGAAAATATACGAATATTAAATCTCAATATATTATTTTTTATTCAGTTCTATGAAACGGAATTAGATATTAGAACATTTTTGGACTAATTATCAAAATAATGTATAGTCCTAAAAAGCTATTATTATCAGAGCATGTGATCAGAGCATACGTCACGAGAGGGTAGCGTCATTTTACCAGCCTTGTCCAGTACACCAGTACTAGCATGTTACAGCACAGTATGCGACACTATTGCAAACAGGAACAAGTACACATTGACATTTTCTGTCGGCGCGTTATTTGAGCAGACTTTGCTTTTCCGTTCAGCATAAGCGGTACACGAGTGGAGCATTCATATGGGCCGTGAGCAACTCAACGGAACGCACATTCATAGAGCAGAATATTGAACGGTGCGCTGAATACTACCGGGCAGTGCGGATATTTTCGGCCGTTGTTTCTTTCGAATCTATATAAAAATCGGCCGACTGTACACTAGCATTGCCGCGCCCCCCTTATCATAACTCCGCGCCCCCCAGTTTGGGAACCACTGCTTTAGCTCAATCTCATATTCACAATAAAACATTAGTTTGAATGTCCACTGCAGAAAAGCGACATCCGTTTAGGGTGATTTCCGATCACAGGGCTGCTCAGTGTATTTGTTGGCTGCGTCACAAGTTGTTATTTAAAGAAGTAATAAAGGTGCGTTCACGCCATATCGGAATTCCTGTAATTACGAGATTCTAACTTGTAAAAAGCATTCATGTCCTCGTAGAAATCGTAATTACAGCTTGTGAACTTGTAGTCTTCTGAGAGCTACGACTTGTACCACATGACCGCTGTACCACCTGACCAACGTAAGCTCTGTTTAGGCTTTTATAGTGTTGCCATAGAAAAGCATAATTCCCAGTCTGAGGACGTGAACAGCTCCGAGTAGAACGTCACATGTTGTCATCTCGAAATTACGGTAATTACCATATGGCATGAACGCAGCGTAACTTCCTTGTTTACAACCCCGTTTCAGTTTCTTTCAAAATACAAGTCCTTACTGCTGACTTACTCATAAAAACAGTCTCTTGTTGCCATCTAATGGTGGAATAATGTAACTAAAATCACCATTACGCACCAAAATACTAAATACAGTTATTAAATGCTAGCCTACTATTATTTAGATAAAATATTATTTATTGAATAATAATATTTAAAAAAAAAAACATCAACAGCCATCATAAAAGTTGCTAAGCAATTCAGTCAGAAGTACAAAGGCAGTGCTACAGCATTAAATTTACATAAAATATAACATGATGAGATTTTGCCTTCAGCCAAAACTATTTGCTCTGGAGCAAATAATAGATTAATGAGACCAAAGACTCTCCGTTAGATTTAGCCAAAATGAATTATATCTTGTGTTTAACCACTATAGAGACATCAAAGCCAGTGGAAAATTTCAGAAGATCTGGCTGAGGAATGGCTGCTGCTGGCAGGTTCATGAGCGCTGAACGGTCGATGATGACCTGGAGCTCACATCAAAACATCGAAACAAACTGCATATTTTAAGTCAAACAAGTACATTCTTGCCTAAAAAAACCTCTTAAAACTTCATTCTGTGACACAAAAACAGTACAATTAATAAAATTATAGTGGATTTGGGCATCCGCCATAACACTCGCTGTGAGAAATATCACAAGCGGAGTGATACAAATGGTTAAACGGTTGCAGCTCTGTTATCACTAGAATATCGCACTCCTTGAAAAGGCCCTTAGCCAATCAGATTTGACAACACATTCTCACTCCCAACTCGTCACATATTGACACTTAGTCAGGGCCCTTTGGCATCACTTTTTGACCCACAGGGTACTCTTTAGCATCGTTTTTCGACGTGCAGGGTCCTTCTTTGCTTTAAATAAGAAACGCTTGGCATCATAATGCTGACGCAAAAGGCACTGGGAGTTTTATCGTCATGATTAAGTATATATTGAGTAATAATATTGCCATTTTTGCATATATGTTGGGGCGTGATTTTTCAATGTAAACAGTCACAACAGTTTTATTTACATTACATTATTTACACATTTACGAGCACGTAATCCAACCCCTGCCCCTAAACCTACCATTTGTCATAGAAACAGAAGATATAACAGGCAGATACAGCTACAGTTATAATTTATTCATAAAGTATTAATATTCCAAGTCTTCTGAGGCAAAATTATTGATTTGTGAGAGGAATAGACGCGATCGCTATCTCCGTCGGCTGTGTAAAGCTCAGTCTGTTTGTGTGTAAATTCAAAAAATGGCGCCAAAAAAAGCATCACGTCAGTCTTGGTTGTGAAATGCCATTGGATCTTGTGTCTCCAGATTGACAGCGCCATGCTAATGTTTTGGAGTATGTTTTTGAATGAGCTATGAGTGCGCCCTGTTGAAAAAAGCAGTATATGCTGGTAGGTAGGTTTTGATGCTGGTTTAAGCTGGTCCTTTGCTGGTTTATGCTTAAGCTTAAATCATTAAAGCTTAAAGAAGCTTAAACCAGCATCAAAACCTACCTAACCAGCATCCCAGCATCAAAACATACCTACCAGCATATGCTGCTTTCTTCACGGAGCGGGATCATTTTGAACGATTAAAACCTTATGTATCACTGTCTTCTTCGTATAAAGATATCGTATGGACCTGGAATGCAACACGACTTGTTTGTAATGCTTTTATACTGCTTGTTTATGGCCATTGTCTGCAATAAGTACCTGTGACTATACGTATATTTGCCTGGTATGTGTTTTAAGTGTAAGGTACACTCTTAAAAATAAAGGTGCTTTAAAAGGTTCTTCACAACGATGCCATAGAAGAACCATTTTTGGTTCGATAAAGAACCATTCAGTCAAAGTTTCTTCAAAGAACCATCTCTTTCTCACCTTTTTATAATCAGAAGAACCTTCTTTCGCCACAAAGAACCTTTTGTGAAACAGAAAGGCTCTTCAGACGTTGAAGGTTCTTTATGGAATCATTTAAACAAAAAAGGTTCTTCTCTGGCATCTTGAAGCACCTTTATTTTTAAGAGTGTAGTGGTGGGGTTAGGTGCTCCAATGAAAGTACACATTTTATAAAATTATTTATATTTTTTACAAATGCATGCAAACCATTAAATTAAGGCGAACAACTGAAATCAATGGAGGACCCTGCACGACCAAAAATGACGCTACGGGGGTACCTTGAGCATCAGGAAACGACGCCAAAGGGTCCTGACCAAGCATCAGTATGTGACAAGTTGGGAGTGAGAACGTGTTGGATTCGAGGACCAGAAAGAACTGTTGTGTATATCATAGTTTCATATAATACAAACAAATAATAAAAAAAAGTCTAATGCACTAATGAAACTGAAAATACAATATACATACACCATTACACTGTAAAAAATGTCAACCCACTAAAATGGACTAAAGTTTAATTGCAGCCTTACAAAAACAAAGTGATGACTAGCAGTAATTTGTTCACTGCACTTTTTTTAAAGACTCTGAAATTAATTGCTGATGACAATCGAGTTAAATCCCATAAAATCAAGTAGAAATTAAATGATTTTGACAGCCTGTGGTTAAATGGACTAAAATAAATGTATGATGTACATACACACACACACACACACACACACACACAGTGAGAGAGTATAAATATATAATATAAATATACAAGAACCATTTATTTCCTGTACATCTATTTTTAAATACCACTTTAAATAAAAATTCACTACATAAAAAATTCTGAGACAAAGAGCCAGGTAAATTACAGGTCAGGTAAGCTGCAATTAATGTAATTTAATTAATTTTTTTTTTTTCTTGTTTCACCCCATTTTGTCTCACACACCAAAGAGTATTCAGTGTGAAATCATTCACTGATTCCAGCACTGATTCTAATGATCCATTTCTACAACACCTTGAAAATTATATACACGCACTACACAGCTGAATTGAAATTCAAGCAAATAAAGTAAATAATAAAATAAATAAACATACTCAAACAGAGCTTCTAAACTGAATCAAATTTCCTAAAAGACTTTGTATAGTTCATTAAATACTGTGCCGCTCAAAATAGTGAGTTTGACTAAATTAAAGATGTGACACAGAAGAAGTAATTGTTTGCTAACTGACATCTTCATTTACTGCTTATCCTCCTCGAGACTCCCCTGATAGTCTGGCATCCCCTGTTTTAATAAATACAGAGTCAGTTTAGTCTAAGGCTTAACAGAGCTGTTGGTTTAGACTCATGCATTCTTTATCTTTACTATGGACCCTGAAGGGCCAAACAATGCCTGTTTCTTTTTAATAAAGGGTTATTCCATCACAGAGAGAAATTATTAGATAAATGCCTCTGTCAGGCAATGGTTACAGAGTGCTATAGGGGAAAACATCATTTTATTACTGTGCTGTGCTTTCTAGTGATATCACGGTGTCATGATTAGAACAGCAGACCTATAATTTACAATTTTATGGGGCTCAGCACTTGATGTTTTTATAGCAGGGCATCAATAAGAAATAATACTTAGTCAGAAAGACTGATGTTTTTCGTGATTCTGAAATGGGTGTCTTCAGCAATGGTATTTTGTTCATGTAGACTTAAAATAAATAAAATAAAGTCTGATGCTGAACACTGAAGTGCCCAAAGTTAAAGAAACACCCAAATATGCGGTTATATTTTGTACACACAGGGTTAAGCAGGTGCTCACATAAACTGTTTTTTTTTTCTTTCTGCATCATTAGATTGTTATTTCTTCTGGCTGCACTGATCTGATAGTGAAAAGCAAGGGATGACAGGCGTTAGAGACTCTGCCATAGAGGAATGGCTGAGGTGACACTACGGTTATTCATGCTCCTTCATGTTCACTAATTTCCTCCAGCAACTCAAATCACTGACGCAATTTCAGCCTCTTGCCTACGGCCTAAACAAAAGTAAAATACACCTTTTCATTAGGGCTATTTCAGCTTAATAACCAGAGGCTAATCAAAAAAACGGAGTGGGTCTGATTACAATCAACATTGGATTGTTGATTAAATGTTTATGTTGGGATATTTCAGCTTTCAGATTTCTAGAAATTTGCAACCACTTGATTACATTTCCGGGGGGGATCCTTTACCATCTTGTTGTTTGTAGTCCTGAAGCCAATAAATCTGGGATTTATTGTAAAGCCGCTAGTTTAAAAAAAACTTAACACAAACCATAATCTCAATATTGATTCCACATCTCAGGATTTTATTGATTCATCTGAAAGGATGTGTTTATTTTCAGTCGTCCTCACTTTTCCTAGCTTATTTTTTTTAAGCACACACGGACAATTAGCTCCAGTCAAGATTTCAACAATTAGTGCCTTGTAAAATCTGTTTTATTTTTTCTAAATTCTGTTTTTTTCTGTTTTAATTTTTCTAGACTCTGTTTTAATGTTTAATTTAAATGTTATTAATCAAAAGCATGTCTAATTAAATGATAACAAATAGGGGTGGGAATCTTCAGGCACTTCACGATCCGATCTGATTCCGATCCCGGGAATCACAATCCGATTCCAAAACGATTCTTGAGCTACATTTTTCCCCAATTAAGTCTTGCAAATACATCTTTACAACCATACATTTTAACCAACATTGCAGTTTCTTTGCTTTTTGTTTATAGTTGGAATCTCTGCATGTCAGTACTGTCATCTTAAAAGTATATTTGAATATTTCAGAATCGATTCAGAATCGATGAAGAGAGAGCGATGCATCGGAGAATCGATTTTTTCTCCCACCCCTAATAACAAAATGAATCATTTATTAAAAAACTGAAAGCCCTATGAAATAAATTTTATTTTGTACCTCAAATTCAGTTTTATTTATTTATTTTATTTATTTATTTTTTACCTAATTATGTTTTCCATAATGTTTCAGATTCATTTTTAATGGTTTCATTAAATTTTTAAATCAAAAGCATCTCAAATGAATTTATTTTATAAAAAAGATCATTTGTTATTTATTAATTAATTTTTCATTCATTCCAGAATTACTGTGCGTATTTACATTTTTATGGTACAAAAAATAAAGAAAATGTTTTAATAGGCTCTAATAATTTAATTATTAGTGGTAGTACTATGATTACATTAAGTAATACATTTCTGTGAGTTTCTTCAAGTTAAACCGAACTTTTATTTTGACAGTTTGCTGTGATAACCTTTAAGTTACTGTTTGTATATGATATAACCATAGCAAAAAAAGAAAAAAGAAATGTCATGACATTCATTTAAGTGATTTATTCTTTTAAAAAAATGGTATAGAAACAATTTTCACAGAATTGTTATTTCACAATTACAAAGAAATAAGTAACACACTGAACTATAGAAAAACTGAAATAGTATTTTCTTATAAAACATACTCCAACCCACCTTTTTCCGGAGTAACCAATGAGCGGTGCTATGAAGGATTCTAAATTCTGTTTGGGTGCATTCGTGTTCCTGTCTCCGTAGAAAGCGGGGTAAAATGGGGTAAAAAAATATGTTAATTTGACTAGAAACACCAGAGACCGAGAATACAAAGCACTGCTCCAATCGGGCGACAGTTCCGTGTTTAGAAAAAGGTGGATAATCTTTGTGTTATTTAAAACTTTGCAGTAAATAGTAGTGATGGTTTTGTAGGGACCATGGAAATATTTATACTACTTGGAAAAATGACCTGTTTTAACTATTACATCAAAAATTGCCCCCATATTCTGTCATATTATTGTCCTATTTTTTGACCCAAACACTACCCTAAAGAGACTTTTAGTTCAGACAACTAAAGTTAATTCCAAGAGTTTGGAGTTGGTCCATAAGCAGTGATGAATCTCTGAAGTGACAAGGCAGTACCTGCAGGTGCAAAACTTCACTGTCTGGCTGTCGCATGGTATAAGAGGCTGCTTATTCAAATCATGCTAATCAAGTACTGTTTAATGGTACAGATAGAAGTGCTGTATTTATAAACACTCAGAATGCATTTTGTTCAAATGGAAGAATATGATGTCTAGTCAATTTGTGGCCCCATGAATCCAAGGAAAAAAACTGACATCCATAAAACATATCCCTGACCGTCAGCAAATATAATCCAACCCCCTCAGAGGAACTGCATCTAATCTTAAACAAAGCTTACAGGGAACCATGCAGTAACCTATTGGAATTACATTTTCTCCATCATCTTCATAAACCTCAGGAAGCAAACGAAACGAGGGCAGCCGTATCACTCGTCTTCTGCGATCACATCATCTTCTATGTTTATCAAAGCATCACATTTTCAATTCTATACCTTCATTACTGTTATACAAGGACATTTCTTAGAGGTTACATTTGATCGCATAAAACATGAGCCTTCATCTCGAATACAAGTTGAACCCTGTAATCAAACATCTCTGCCTGCATGCTAATTAATTTCCCTTAATAGGCACCTCTTGGAGGACCGAACATATTTCTGATATAGTGTGTCGTTCCAGCTATGTCTAGAAGAAATGGGTTAAACAAAGCTTTATTTTAATTAAACATTACACTTAAGTGAACGGTTTATTATGGAGGTGATTTTAAGAATGTACAATATTAAGAACACTAGTTCAAACCAAGACCGTGTTAGCCCAAAAATAGTTTCACGCTACTGTTGATATAAACTAGCTATAAAATGCCCTTATTAAAGGCACAGTATGTAATTTTCACTGCTAGAGGGTGCATATTCAAAACAAACAATAAAAAACAAGGGTGTAATTTGATGACGCCGTGATTGAGTGTGTTATCATGGGAGTTAGATGGGACTCAGGCAGAATTTATGCTCATGGATGAGCTAATGTATTAAAGATTTATTAACATCACTGTAGTATGAAGCAGGGTGGGCCTAAAAGAAGTGGAAGACGCTGGAACAATTGCTAATGAGAGACGAGCGTGACACTTGGCTTGAAATCAACGGAGCTTTTATTAGTTCACAGTCGATCGCTTCCGCTCTTTCCAGTCATGCGAATATGCGATAAAGCAGTGCTTTTTGTGCGTTTGTCACCTGTTTAATAACATCTTTGGTGTTTCCATGTTTTCTACAAAACAAAACCGAAAATCGAGGGTGTATGATGTCACTTCCACTAGTTATATTCTGTACTTCTCTGGATTTAAACATTCTTGGAACATTTGGGATAATGTCAATGCACAAGTCAACAAAATATATAATGCTGTTCTAGTTCTAATAGCACCTATTACATCTTTTTACAAGATGTAATATAAGTCTCAGGTGTCCACAGAATGTGTCTGTGAAGCTTCAGCTAAAATACCCCACAGATCATTTATTATATCATGCCTTTTTTAAGTGGAAGCAGAAACATGCTGTTTTCATGCATGTCCCTTTAAATGCAAATGAGCTGCTGCTCCCCGCCCCCTTTTCTAGAACAGAGCTGCCATAACAGCTCATGCCTCAGATTCTCTGCAAAAAAACATCTGTTTGGTTCTGAATATAATGTCTATCGAGCTGAAAACATGTGTTTTAAAGCCATATCAGTTTAAACTTCTGACAAACGGTTTTCTGAGCGCACACAGAAAGAAAGCGGCTGACACACGGCATGTGAGTACTAATCTAAGTTCTCTTTCACACACAAGTTTTTGATAAAAACACACATAAGTTACAAAAACATAGTCCGTTATTTCTGTGAAGTTAAACATCCTGGAAATAAATTGCATGTTTATATTAAATTAGATTATGTTTTCACAATGCGTCATCAGTTGGCCATATTGGCAACACTGAACATAAACAATGCCACTGAACTGAAAAGGAACTTGCAAATTTAGCTGATTATTGCTGCTGAAAATGATCAATTATTGTCACGTTTTGGGCTGTACTAATTGATTGGACTGGGAAAAACATTTGGAGTACTATAGACTGCCAAAAGTTATAACACATCAAGGAAAAGAGTGCAAAAAACTGTCTGAGGTACAAAAGGCATCTGTGGTTGGCCAAACTAAACCAGGATCTCCAGGGCAAGAATCTTGACAAAATTCGTGTTTGTTTTTATCATTTCCAGTCAGGTAGGTGAAATATTAGGCTAATATCTTAATTAATACTGCTCGTATGTACCTTTATCATCCTATTAACTTTAGTTTGTCAAAATATGGTGACTTTTCTAGCTTACTAAGTCTTTCTCTATATGATATAGCAACTTCCACACGTTTTTTTTTTTTTTTTTTTTTTTTTTTTTCTGTGGTTTAGACAGCATCAATTAGCAGAACAAAGTATTCAGTAGTACATTAACTGTGAAATCCATGCTGTTGTTTACATCAGTGTATCTCCAGTATGGCTGTTTATCCGGGTAACTGACCAAACCATGACATAAGTGCAAACCCTCTGTACAGTGCCTATACTGCTGTCTATGTTGTAAATATGATCCAAACAATAAAATAAAAGCAGAAAATAACTCACTGGACTGAATAATGTATATAGCTGTAATAAGAAGACATATTGAATGCTGCTTTTAAATGCTCTGGTGTGAAGATTAACATGGCAAATTGTGTGCAGCTCACTCAGGGCTGCGTCTCGGCTATTACGGCAGAGTCGTGGGTGGGGCTTGTAAAAGGTGACATCACATTTTACGGATTCTGTTAATGATTGCTCTGAGACACTGGTTATAATTTATGGGGACTTAAAAAAAAGGAGTATCTGGATTTTTATCATTATAGGTTGGTTGTGTACACACACGGCCAACCAGAGGCGTCATATGCCCATTGAAAGTGAGAGGGCATGTGCCAAGTGGATTTTGAATGCACCTTCCAAAAGACAAAAAAAAAAAAAAAATCGCTGCATATTTTCTATATTTGATACAATCACACCGGCTAATTAGATCGTTCGCGTCATATCATTAGCTGATAAATTCAAATCTAAGTTCGCTGGCTGGCGCTGATCCAGAGAAAGACGCGTTTTACAGCACTGCCCATTATAACCAATCACACACAATGCTGTTCAGCTTATGAATGCATTGACCAATCAGAGGCGTTCAGATGAGTTAACGCTAAAATGCCGGTGTTTCTTTACTCGCTCGCTGACTGAATACCACTTTCTGGCAAGTTCAGAAAACAACGAAGTGCAGATGTGTGTACAAATCTGTAAGTAAGATTCACAGTGTAAACAGTTTCAGAGATTTTAATGGGAGTTTTTGAGAGTACTTGAACTCTAGATTGTAAGTGAAAATGTTATTTGATAATGTAAATGTTCTTTGCTCTTTCTGTACAATGAAAGTGTTATGATTAGTAGCCTAACTTACTTTTTTTTTATTTTTTTTATTCACATTAACTTTAATTGTTAAATTCACACTAAATATGAAGTCAGTCATATTGAAAACCCTAACTGTAATGACCGTATTGAACCGGGAAAAAAAAACAGAGTTCACGCAGACTTAGACAAGACGAGCATTTGAGGTTAAAAAGTACATAAATTGTCAGTTTGTTTTGAAAATGACCGAACGTTTTGCTAGATAAGACCCTTCTTCCTCAGGTGTGATCGTTTAGAGCCATTTAAAGCTACATTTAAACTGCATTTTGGATGTTCAAACTTGGGGGCACCATTGAAGTCCACTATATGGAGAGAAATCCTGAAATGTGTTCCTCAAGAAACAAGATTTCTTAGACACAAACATCTTGGATGATAAGGGGGTGAGTAAATTTTCTGTAAATTTTTGTTCTGGAAGTGAACTTCTCCTTTAAAGGTGAGAATCAAGATGTTTCATGATATAGTTAATGCGTTTGGGAATGTTTCAAATAAAAAGGAAAAAATAAATAAAACATAAGTCTATTGTGGTCCGTCCCCCCAAAGTGCCCCCTCAAAAATAATGAGTGCATGACGCCCCTGCTGCCAACACACATTTATGTTCAAACAACAAGTAAAACAACAGCACCTGTATGAGTTCCTTTTGTTTTTTTTTCCAAAAAAAAAAAAAAAAAAGATATTTTGAAGAATGTTGGCAGTCAAACAACAGTAGCCACTGATGGTAGCAACTGTTTGATTACCAACATCCTTCAATCCTCTTTTGTGTTCAACAGAACAAAGAAACTCACGCAGGGTTTAGAACAAGTGGTGGGTGAGTAAATGCTGTTCATTTTTGGGTAAACAATCCTTTTAACTAGAATTTTGAGGGGAAAAAAACTCTCCGGGTAAAATGACTGGAACACAACATGAGGGTTGAATAGACTGAACGTAAATATACAAACAAGCCATATTATACATATAAGTGAAGCCAAATTACAACAGAATTACCCCATAAAAAAGGTTTAACTGAATGCACAGCTTTTAACGGCAACAACAAAAGATACATAAAGCATTTTGTCATGCATTTTGTTGATAAGATAATGATAAATTGATTGCCTTTTGGGATTAAAACATCTTGAAAACCACTGGTTTGAAAGACACAGGTGAAGTAACATAGCTAATATGTAAAACTCGAATTTGGATGCAATAATTCTATTGACTAGTAGTGTGAAATATTAAAAATTATAGCTGCACGGTGAGTAACAGATGCAACAGGTTATTTCCTTTCTCCTGCAGTGCTTTAATTTCAGTCTGAAATGAAACAGGTTGTACACAATCAACCTTTTTGATAAGAGCAAAATGAAAGAGAAGAGCATAAACCCATGGCCAACTTTGATTTAATCCAAAAGGAGATCACAGAGACGGGCGGAATGCAAATGATGTGCTGCTCTTTAACGGAGGCCAGGCGCTGAATATTACCCTCAAAGACAGAAACTGATATTGAAGACATACACTGGTCACCTGTTGCATCCATTTCAAGTAGCCGATCGCTTTGAAGTTCACATTTAATTTATTTTTCAGATTAGGTTGAGTTTGTTAAAAGTTTAAACTGACTGAAAGTAAATCATATTAGCAGTTAAAAATATCTAAATTCACGTTGTTGTTGGTTTTGCACATTTAGTTTATGTTTCATAAGTGATCCAATTGGTGATGAGAACACAGTGTCGTTATTATGTTGATTTCCACATTTTTTTATATTGTTGTAGGGTAATACACTCTTAAATATAAAGGTGCTTTAAAAGGTTCTTCACAGCGATGCCACAGAAGAACAATTTTTGGTTCCACAAAACACCATTCAGTCAAAGGTTCTTTAAAGAACCATTTCTTTCTTACCTTTTTATAATCTGAAGAACCTTCTTTCGCCACAAAGAACCTTTTGTGAAACAGAAAGGTTCTTTAGATGTTGAAGGTTCTTTATGGAACCATTTAGACAAAAAAGGTTCTATGGCATCGTGAAGCACCTTTACTTTTTAAGAGTGTAGAAGGCTATTTTTTCAGCCTGATTTGTTCACTTAACAATGCAAAAATCTACTAGGAGCCTCCCTCCATATTTACTTTGTTATTAATGTCCCTGTCGCATCGTTGCTCCACCTGAGGCGATGTGAGAGATACATTGTAAGAGCATGTCAAAACTCCTTCACCTATCAGACTCAAACATGGCATGGCATCTCCTGCAAGCCTAGCCGAGGATGTGGAATTAATTCAGGGCTGTGTGTCATTGTCATCTCAGATGTGGAAGTTTATACTTTATGCTCCCACTGTTTGTTCAGATGACTCATACAACTAATATCTTATTTTTTAATTTATCAGAGACAGAGACAAATAGCCACACCAGTGTTATACATTTCTTTACACAAGTGTCTTATAGTTTATAAAATCTTTAATACAGCTGAGCTGCTAATTTAGTCAAAATATTTCGATTAATGATTGTTTGAGTAAGTGTTAAAATATATTATCAAAATAATTTATTTACATTTATATTTAATTTAATTTTTTAATCAATCAACCAGTCCTAACCTAAAACTATGGCTTTGTGGTTTTGGCTCTTTTTTCCTCTTCCCAGCTTGTACTATTATGAATAATTTATATGCTTGCATTGTTTGATCATTTATAAGACATCAGACTTCTTTTCTCATTAAAAACATGATATGAAGCATAGAACACTGAACTAAATAAAGCTAAATAAAGGACATAATTTGCATATTAATGTACTTCTAATAACTTAATCTACAGGTAATTGTTGCGATGATGCGATTTGAAGTCATATCAGTAGCTTGGTGATGGTGAGGAAATAAAGGAAATAAATATGATTATATTATATACAATTACCCTATGATTTACTCATCCTCAAGCCATCCTATGACTTTTTGTTTCAGACGAACACAATTGGAGTTAAATACAAAAATGTCCTGGCTCTTTCAAGCTTTATAATGGCAGTAAATGGGTGTTGAGATTTTAAAGTCCAATAAAGTGCATCATAAAAAGTGCTCCACACAGCTCCGGGAGGTTAATAAAGGTCTTCTGAAGTGAATCAATGCATTTGTGTAAGAAAATATCTAGATTTAAAACTTCATAAACTGTAATCTCTAGCTTACGCTAACTGTGATACGCGTGTTTACAAGAGAGTGGCGTTCCAACAGATGACGTAAGACATAGGCGTAAGCTCCGGTGAGGATGTGCTAGTCTAGTAAAAAAAGTTTTGTCTACAGAAAAGGAAAACCAGCCTCCTCTTGGCTTATGTCAAAATCTTCCAACATTTTTCTTTACAAATCCTTGTTTTATACTTCTAATTCACATCCGGTGTTTTGTTTTACTCTCTTTTCACTGCATCTCCGTGTTTGTCTCACTGGAGCTGTCCTATATTATCCGCTTGAACGCCACTCTTTTGTGAACGTGCAGACAGTTGCACACGAAATTTGGGAACCTCTTGCAGAATCTGTGAAAATGTAAATAATTTTAACAAAATGAGAGCTGGGGGGTGAAAACTTTTGAACAGGATGAAGATGTCCAAATTTTTCTTATTTTGTTGAAATATAATTTTTTCCATTTAGTACTGCCCTTCGGAAGCAACAGATACTTGCATGTTTCCCGGAAGACAAATTAAGTACAATTTACCTTGATCTTCAAATTCAAAAAGTTTTCACTGACTGGCTCTTAATTTTATAATAGTTGTGTTTGAGTCCCTCAGTTGTCCTCAGTGTGAAAAGATGGATCTCAAAATCATACAGTCACAGCTGGAATGTGTTAAAAGCTTAAAAAAAAAAAAAAATCATCCAGGAAACCACACACAGTATTAAGAACCAAGAGTTCCCAAACTTTTGAAGGGGGTTATTTTAATAATTTCAGCTATTTTTTGGTCTTGTGGACTATATGTAAACATCTTTTATGTAAAATATCTTACTCAGGACAGTACTAAATAAAAAATAACATGCATTTTGTATGATCTCTCTTATTTTGTTAAAATGATTCACATTTTCACAGATCCTGCAAGGGGTTCCAAAACGTTTGCATGCAACTGTACATTATTATATTATAATGTTTTAAATATGGATATTTTTCTTACACAAACGCACTGATTTACTTCAGAAGGCCTTTATTAACCACCTGGAGCACATGTAGAGTATTTTTTATGACGGATGCACTTTATTGGACTTTAAAATCTCAACACCCATTCACTGCCATTATAAAGCTTGGAAGAGCCAGGACATTTTTTAATATAACTCTGATTGTATTCGTCTAAAAGAAGAAAGTCATATACACCTAGAATGGTTTGAGTGTGAGTAATTCATGGGGTAATTTTCATTTTTGGGTGAACTATCTCTTTAAAGGAGAAGTCCACTTCCAGAACAACAGTTTACAGATAATGTACTCGCCCCCTTGTCATCCAAGATGTTCATGTCTTTCTTTCTTCAGTCGTAAAGAAATTACGTTTTTTGAGGAAAACATTTCAGGATTTTTCTCCATATAATGGACTGATATGGTGCCCCGAGTTTGAACTTCCAAAATGCAGTTTAAATGCAGCTTCAAACGTTGTAAATCCCAGCCGAGGAAGAAGGGTCTTATCTAGTGAAACGATCGGTTATTTTCATAAAAATAATACAATTTATATACTTTTTAATTCCAAACGCTCGTCTTGTCTTACTCTACCTGGACTGTTTTTGTTCCGTTCATGACAGTTAAGGTATGTCGAAAAACTCCAATCGTATTTTCTCCCTCAACTTCAAAATCGTCCTATATCGCCGTATTACCTTTTTTGTTAAGGGTGTTTGATCTTCTTTGCATGTTCACTTTGCAAAGACTGTATCGGTACTTCTGCAGCAATGTAGGATGATTTTTAAAAGATTTTTGAAGTTGAGGGAGAAAACACGATTGGCGTTTTTCGACATACCCTAACTGTTTTGAGCCAGAATACACAGAGTTCAGGGAGAGTAAGACAAGACATGTGTTTGAGATTAAAAAGTATTTAAATTGTATTTTTTTTAATGAAAATAACAGATTGTTTCACTACATAAGACCCTTCTTCCTCGGCTGGGATCGTTTACAACTGCATTTGGCCTTATTTGAAGCTGCATTTAAACTTGAAAGTTCAAACTCGGGGCACCATATCAAATGTCTTTACTTAAACTTAAAATGTCAAGTCCTTTTTTTTTTTTTTTTTACAATCTATAACATCTAATTTTTACAGAGTAAGAGGATATTCTAAAAATGTCAACCTGACTGTTGTTGACAGATGTTTTCATGTCCATATTACAAGACAAATACACGTTTTAAACCTTGTATTGCATGAAAACTTTTCTTCCAAGTCTCCTGCCTAATTTGTCCCAAGACTGTAATTGCACCAATTCACCCTGGTGACTGAAAGCCTAAGATGGACAGGGAAATTACGGGTGCTGTGCGGTCAGCCAGTGAGTCAACAGCGAGAGCCGTCTGAGTCTGACTGCACCTAAGCAGAGAAGAGAGTGCAAAGTTCTCAGCGAGAGTGACAGAGACTTTACAGTGACCTAGGAGCAGCTGCCCCTTTCTCAAAAACTACACATAATAATTGAAAGAAAGTCTGCGCAGCTGGTCTCAGATCAGTGTACTAAATAAAGCTTTTTCTGAGCTCTGGTTTGCTTCTTTCTCTCCAGCTGTGCTGTGTCTAAAAGCAGTCGCTCAATGTTTGAAATCAGCCAGGTGGAATGATGTGAGGTTTGGCTGTGATGCAGAGGCGGGGAATTTATTTTTGTGTGGATAAATACAACTTTCACCATCTCTCTCCTGGCCCTTGATTTAATTTTAAAATGGTCATGGTGAGGAAATCACTATCACCAAGCTACCGCCAACTTTTCTTGAAAATAACTTTCAACATATGATTATATTATATACAGTTATTTGAATGAGCAATTCTTCCAAGCACAGTTCTTCCACTTTTCATAAATGCTGTCTATATTGAGACAAGAGTTGCATGTAATTTCATTTACTTTGGATCAATAGGAGTGGAAGATGAACAAAAACAACTTGGAAAGCAATCTTGGAGATTAACGCATGGAAGGCAGAGAAAAGTTCTGGATGTTACCATTTACCGCAACTGCACATACACTAGGCAAAACACTCTGATGACATCTAGCAAAAGGTCACGCAACTAACTGCCATCACATACAAAAATAGATAGAGAAGCAGAGAGATAACCCCCAGATACAGTTTCCCAGCAGCCAGAACAAAGAAAGAGCAGAAACTGTGAGAAATGTCAGAGTAAAGAGGTCATGCAGAAAACTGAACCTACCTGCGCCAATTAAATTCACTAACAGCTTTCAAAATTCTAACTCAGGTTCATATTTAAAGCCCTGTACAAATAATACTATGTAAATATTTATGAGCATTCAACTTTTGGTAGTCTTGTGTCCCTTGGGTTGATTTTTATTTACATTTTTTAATGGTTATTTTTCTAGTATCTTTTTTTCTCATGGTTAAATGAAGGTCGCATAAAAACTGTCTTTGAAACTTTTTACCATGCATTCATCACTTATTCATCACTTTTTGCTAGTTTTTGCTTTGTAATAGCAAAATACCTTCTACCCTTGTCTATCTTAGACTATGTAAATCCATTATAAAATATGAATTACTACATGGTTAAAACATGACCATCTAATCAATACTCAAAGCACCTCAATAGATATTATACAAAAATATATTTTAAAGAAATGTTTCAATTACTATCCCACAATTGTGCTATTGTCCACCATAACTCTTTTGCATACAATAGTTTTTTTAAACCAAGGAGAAAACGGTGTCACTAAAAAGTATGCCTAAGATGAGAAGAAATTAAAAATAAGGAAAACATATATTTTTAAAGTGTGCATCATTTCCAATCAAGCTAGAATTTTGTCTAATTGCACAAAATATAATTTTAATGATGAAAATATGAATTAATTGGGCTTCGTTCATGATACACAAGCAGAACGAATTTTGAACTGTTCTTAAAGTCATTCTGATGTAAACTTTTGAATTCATGAAAATGTTTTTATTTTTAAAATGTTAGTTGGTACAAAATAAATTTACACCTGCTCCCTACCATGTGTAAATGGCACAGTAAATGCTCTGTCTTCTTTTTGGCAAACTTACGAATTTTGATGTGCTATAATATTTTACTAAAGTTCATTTGCCCTGTTTTTTTGTAGCTGAGATATGCTAAATGTTCAAATTTGGGGGTTCTATATGAATAAAATATGTCATCAGATTTTAATTGAAAGGATTATTGCCGCTTTCCTTACACACCAGTGCATTTAACAAACTCACAAACATAAGCCCCCCCAAGCCGCCCCTTGACGCCGGGCCTGTATGGAACTAGTCATAGCACACCTTAGAATGGTCTGCCATTTTATTTAAAGATTAAATATCATGAAAATATGACTTTTTCCATGTTCAACTGCTATAATTGGGTCCACAGTGTGTCTACCAACCTAGAAAATGTGAAAAAGAACAACCCAGTAACTTTGTTTTGGTAAGCCTTTCTCTACAAGCATGTGAAAAAAAATTAGTGGATCAGATTTTGCTCCCCTGTGTGTATTTACTGTATATTACGCTGTTGCCACACAGATCTAATATAAAGGTGATTTCTTTCCCAGCTGTTTACCTTTACAGACATAACACGGTCGGTTTCTGTAACTTATGTGTGTTTTTAACATAAACGTGTGTGTATTTGACAGTTTAAGCGCAATAAGACATAAAAGAAGATTTAGTTTAATACTCACATGCTTTGTGAAATGGTTTAAAACGCATGATTTCAGTGCGATATACAAGATAATCAAAACTAAACATATGTTTTTTGGCTGAATATCTGAGATATGAGCTGTAAAGGCACGGCCCTATTCTGGAAAAGGGGGCGGGGAGCAGCAGCTCATTTGCATTTAAAGAGACATGCATGAAAACAGCATGTTTCTGCTTACACTTAAAATGGGCATTTCAAAATTGTATAATAAATGATCTGTGGGGTATTCTGAGCTGAAACTTCACAGACACATCCTGAAAGTGCTTGAAATTCCAAACAAAATACATAATTTGTAAAAATGATTTTAGATACCTGTTAAAACTCCTTCTCCTGAATGTCACCATATGGCGTCACATCAAGTTTTGTCCACAAAGAAATATTTGAAATAGTCAAAAATCTTAAATAAAATGGATAATTAGGCGTTTCAGGAGCTTGCCACAGTAAAAAGCATCAGTGTGATTTTTACCTTCAGTACCTGTGAAAACGATGACGTGCACCTTTGACTTTGAGCCAGGCTGTTCCTTTCTTCTTTCCCCGTTATGTTCTAGAGAGCTGCAGGCAGAGAGGTGATTTGAGGGTGAGCGGCAATATAATACAGACCAAAAGCAGAGTCAGAGTTCAAATGGAGAGCGAAGTTTTGGGGGTGAGAGAGAGAAACCTCATCATGAAAGTGAATTACATGGGAAAAGATGAGGAGATTGCTATAGCAGTTGAGTTGTAATTGAATGTCTTCACTTGAGCTGTGCTGACAGGAAAGATGGTGTATAACGTTACCACTACCATATAATCAAGATTCCATAATTGAGATCCCCTATAATTTAGATACTGTAATAATCAAAACATTGAGAAAAACAGATCTGTTTAGAAACTTCTTGAAAAGCATACTTGGTCTGAAATACATACTGATTCAGTGGTCAAATTTGAACAGTTTGAAAGTGAATAAAAATACATTTCAGCCACCTTCCCAAGCTGTGTCTCTGAAGAGCCCAGACTGAATCTTTTATCTGCAATTGTTGCAAAGTCAGAAGCCTCTTCAAAGTGCTTTAGTCAATGTGAAGCCCCACTTTATTCCTGTTAATGATCAGTTGACTTCATTCTCTGCCCACTGAGGCTCCATTTTAATGACACAGCTGTTTAGCCGTCCTGTGATGGGCCAGCTAATTGAGGGGTCCTCCAGAGGGTGAGGCAAAGCTGTACTTCAGACTGTGAGGGACATGTGGTTCTCACAGTCTCCTGGGGTGTAATGTCTTGTTATTTTGCCATGACAGAACCAGATTAAGCGCAGTCAAGCATTGTTGGTCGTCTCAAGGAGTTATTCAGCCATGTTCTGATATGAGCCACTTTCGTGTTTCATACATTTTTAGGCTTTGATTTAAGAGGGTTTGGAATTGAGTTGCACTGAATTTCAAAACCTGACAAGAGAGTTTCATCCTTGAGTGCACAGACACACACTGAGAAATATCAAAAAGTGATGGGAAATAAGAGATTGACCAGCCTGGTCTCTGAGAAAATAGAAAAGCTGATGTTCTTTTCACTTTTTAAAACTAAATATATTATATGGATAGTCTCCAAATTAGCATACACTACCATTGAAATGCTGTTCTTTTCAACTTTGAAGAATCCTTAAAAATTGTATCAAAAAATTGTATCCTTTCGGACATATTCATACCCTTTTTTTCACGTTTTGTTATGTTGCAGTCTTATGTTAGACTGTTTTAAATTACTTTTTTCCTCACATCAGTCTACACTCCATACTCCATAATGACAAAGCACAAAACATATGTGACAACTTTGCAAATTTCTTAAAAATAAAAGACTGAAATAAGTACACTTCATAAGTATGTTAAACAAGAAAAAAATCTAAGTAAGAAAAGCATTTTTTGCAGTGCAGTACTTGGTAGAAGCACCTTTACAGCCTCAAGTCTTTTTGGGTGTGATGCGACAAGTTTTGCTCATCTGTATTTGGCAATTATCTGCCGTTCTTCTCCTCACCTCTTAACCACTCAAGCTCCGTCAGCTTGGATGGTGGTTTGGCAGACGTTTTCAGATTTCTCCAAAAATACGTGATTGGGTTCAAGCCCAGGCTATGGATGGACCACTCAAGGACATTCACAGAGTCGTCTATAAGCCACTCTTGCTGTGTGCTTAGGATCACTGTCCTGTTGGAAGGTGAACCTTCTGCCCATTCTGAAGTTCTGAATGCTCTGGACTAGGTTTTCATTAAGGCTATCTCAATATTTGGGTGCACTGAGCTTTCCTTTTACTCTGACGAGTTCCTCAGTCCCAGCCCCTGAAAACAGCCCCACAGCCTGAGGCTACTACCAGCACACTTTACTTTTGGGATGGTACTCTGCAGGTGATGAGCAGTGCCTGGTTTCCTCATACATGATGCTTGGAATTGAGGTTCATCAGACCAGAGAATCTTGTTTCTCACAGTTTGAGGCTCCTTTTTTTGCAAATTCCAAGTGGGTTTTTTATGTGTCTTCACTGAGGAGAGGATTGAGTTTGACCACACCACCATAAAGGCCGAATCGATTGGAGTGTTGCAGTGATGGCTGTCCTTCTGTAAGTTTCTCCTATCTATGTACAGTAGTCAACATTTGAAGTGGATCAAGTTCACCAAAGTCGTCTTAAGACAAGAACAGGTATTGTTTTGTTTTTTGGACAACTTTGATGAAAGGTTTTGATCCACGTCAAATGTTGACTACTGTATATCATCATGTAGCTCAACTAGAGTGACCATCAGCTTCTTGGTCACCAATTTAACAAAGGCTCTTCTCCATCAATTACTGAGCTTGGACAGGAGGCTGGCTCTAGGAAGAGTCCTAGTTGTTACGAACTTTTTCCATTATGGATAATGGAGGCTACATGCTTCTGTGAACCTTCAATGCAGCAGAATTTTTTCTGAACTCTTCCCCAGATCTTTGCCTCGACGCAATCCTATCTCTGAGCTCTACAGGCAGTTCTTTTGACATCAGGGCTTGGTTTTTGCTCTGATATGCATTTTCAACTGTTAGATATTTTATTGAGAGGTGCGTGCCTTTCCAAATTATACTCATTCAAATGAATTTGCCACAGGTTAACTCACCTAGCATCTACAAGTGATATGAATGCTCCTCAACTAAATTTCAAATGTCCCAGAACAGGGTATGAATACTTATGCAATGGAATCACTTCAGTTGTTTATTTCTAATAAATCTGCAAAGTTGTCACAAATTTGTGTTTTGTGCTTTGTCATTATGGTGTATGGAGTGTAGATTGATGTGGGGAAAAAAGTAATGTAAAGCATTTTAACATAAGGCTGCAACAAAATGTGAAAAAATGAATGGGTATGAATACTTTCACAAGGCACTGTATATATAGTAGCAGTATGGTAGTAGTTCAACCACAGTAGTTGTATTATATTCATTACAGCACTTTCTGTTTGACCCATAGTTCCACACTCTGTTCTTATAGCGTTATAGGTCACAGTTCATGCTAAATTGAAGGTTTGAGGATAGCTGGGAGACAGAACCACTTTAAGATAATAGGCACTTTCACACATGCAGCCTTTCCTATAAATTTAATGGCATATTTTTCTGTTTAGAGGTCATGTGTGAATAGTACCGGTTGTCGAAATGCCAGCAAAGTTCCATAATGATGCAATGTGTGAACAAAGCCATATTAACAGTTTTAGCACGTTAGGATGCTCAATGATGCTCTGTCATAAGACAATCGGCTGTCAAAGAGTCAATGATCTGAAAGATCAATTATATCATGCTGTTTAAATCTAAGCCTGTGAGTGCAAAAGTTTTTTGTTTTTTTTTTCAGACTTTGCCATCAGTGGCTTTAATAGCCCAAAGCCAGTTTAAAGTTCACTTCCTGAAGTGATTTCAGTTTACTTTTGAACCTTGTGCCGAAGTAGTGTTTTGAGACACTTACTACAGAAATGCTGTGCTGGCCTTTCCTTCAACTGCAGACAGGATGATTGATTGCATCCTATAAAGGATAAATGAATGGATGAATGTCTGTCGAGTCTGAACACTCTGTGGAGGCCACTGTTCCCTGTTGCCAAATGTGTAAAGAAAATAATTCTGATAAATGTGACCAAAAAAACAAGAGTAAACACTAATGCATCCTAATGCATTTTTGATAAAATGAACATGTGTGCAATAAATACATTTCTTGTGCAAGAGAAGGGAAGTGCTAGTCTTCCTAATGTGACTGAAACACAAGATTACTTCCATCCCATTTCACAAATGATGGGACACATCAGGGGAATTCAGTATGAAAAAGCAAAGACTTAGAGTCAGTGGAGCCTTGCAAATGATGTTTATTTCTTATTCTGCCATGATTATAAGGAGCTGACAGAGAAAGCCAAATGAAGCCCATCCATCAGCTGATGGAGATTTATCAAATAGAGTACATGTGTCCCATAGGAAAAGGGTTTCAGCCACCTATGTGTCAATGAATGTAAATATGGACTCAATTCGGTCACCGAACGAAGAACACCCGCAATATATAGACTACAGTGAGTTCACAAACCATAATTTATCATGTCAAACATCTAGACAGGGTTTCTATCTCTCTACTGGCACTTAAAGAGATTCACCAAATAATAAATTCACTTACTCCAGAACACAAAAGAAGATATGGAAGTACTGTTTTTGTTCATACACTCAAAAATACTGGGTTATCTTTTTTAACCAGTTGAGTAGTGCTGAGTAGTTTTTCTGTAACTTGCTGGGTAACTTGAGCAGTTCTCGGCACCGCCGATTTGGTGCACTTCTTCAGCGAAATAAAGGTTTGTATACATTTTATTTAATTTGTAGACTTTACTGTGCTGTAACTTCTATTATTCTACGCAATGCAACATATGGTCCAGATGTCAGTCAGCTGCGTCAGCAGCAATCAATTCGCATGATGGAAACGCCTTTTGCCTTGCATAAAATAAATGGATTTTATTCGTTATAGTACTGGTTTTAATTTAATTTGATGTTAATGTTCTCTAATGTTAGTACTGTTTGTTTATGGGCAGGGCATCTTTTAGCTGCAAGTGAAACGTGAGGCTACGGTCTGAAGTTCGCAATTACCCCGGCGAACAGCAGCCCTTCACCAGCTCAGATTTCAGCAAAACACCGGCAGGAGAATTAGCGCTATTGAATACCCTAAAATAAAAATACCTCAATGCTACTTTTAAATGTTACATTTTTTAATGTCTAAAATGCTTGTTAAACTAAATGTATGTTGTATCATAAACTATGCAGTATTCACCCAAATAAATTCAGTTTGTCTTGTATTTTGTCCATGTGTTTTTGCTTAATACTAAATGTTCAGTCTTTTGATTATTGTTGTTGCCTCTAGTAATTCTGAGTGTGTTTTTAAGTTCCAGTCCATTTTAAACCAGCAATATAATAATTTTTAAACAATAGTTGACTTAAATAAAATAACCCAGCATGTTTGGTAAAAACATTTAACCCAACCAGCTGCATGGGTCAAAATAACCCAGCATGTGTTCTGTCCAATATGTACCCAGCACTGGGTTGCCAAATAACCTAAGTTGGATTGTTTTTAACCCTGCATTTTTAGAGTGTAT
Organism: Cirrhinus mrigala; assembly: GCA_036247105.1. Classification (NCBI taxonomy): domain Eukaryota; kingdom Metazoa; phylum Chordata; class Actinopteri; order Cypriniformes; family Cyprinidae; genus Cirrhinus; species Cirrhinus mrigala. The sequence continues at coordinate 14,942,418 of CM070029.1, read as the reverse complement.
AAAAAAGCCTGTGGGGTCCAAAAGAACATTGGACACCTTTTGATTTCATTATGTAAACAGAAGAAATATCTTCTATCGAGTTCCACAGAAGAAACTTACAGTTTTGGAATGACATGAGGGTGAGAAATTATGAGAGTTTTCATTTTTAGGTGGACTATTCCTTTAACCCCTTTATCTGTCTCAGAAATGCATATAATCACCATGAGGATTGACACAACACCAGGTGTTTAAAGGAGCAGAAAATAGCAGGATAATTGAATTCGGGTGATGAATAGTACCCAGTGAGAATCTATTGTGGTATTTAAAGACTCACAGGGGTTGATGACAATAACAACCAAATGTGCTAAAGAGGCATTGCCAAATGGCCTAATGATAAAAGACTAATTACAGGTTGGTATCACTGGAGGTTTGTATTCATCTCAGATACTAGAACCCATTTTTATGCAGAATTCTGTAAAATGACTCAAACAAGCCATATGCCTCATTACTTTCCTCTGGCTGCTCTCATGGAAGCTGATTCTCTGTCTAATTGACCTGAAATGCTCTCTGAACCCACAAAGTCGCTTGTAGATCGCTGAAATCAGTTGAATTAATGTGATACAGTTGTTTGAGGAACACACCTCTGTCAAGTGCTATTGTTACGTAAAGGATAACGAGTCAGTCATCAAAACTTTTTGAGCTATAACTGCAACTGATATTATCAAATTATATGTAATTAAAGTAGTCATACAATTAAAACTTTCCATTATATTTATTAGATTTGCATTATGCTGTGAAAATTTCTGTTGTTGTGAAAGGAAAGAAAATTGATACCTGTCAAGTATTTTTCCAACCTCTAATTTAGGGGAAAAACAGAACTGAAAACTAAAAACAGCACAAAACAGCCAAGAACAGGAAACAAAGAATTGATTTAAAAAGAAGAACCTATATTTTGTCAAAAGAGGAGATTGTTTTAATCCTAAATAATTTTAAGATTTCTGAAGGATCGTATGACACTGAAGACTGGAGTAATGATGCTGAAAATTCAACTTTGTCATCACAGAAATAAATTATATTTTAAAATATGTTAACATAGAAAACAGTTATTTTAAATTGTAATAATATTTCAAAATATTACAGTTTTTACTGTGTTTCAGATCAGATAAATACAGCCTTGATGAGCATAAGAGACTTATCTTCAAACATCTGAACAATAATGTGCATTATTTTATGCTGTTCAGTAATTTGTTAGCCATTTTCAGCTTTGAACTGCATTCTTGAGACAAACATTCACTGAATAAATGAGCAAAAGCCAGAAACTGCTACAACTATTTCTGCTCTGCTCTCCTGTGATGTGACAGCAAAGATAATGGCTTGTCAGAGACTAGACGAGACAAATTTATGATTCTTGGAAAGAAAGATTTCTGACCTGATATTGTGGGCACAGACCACCGTTTCAAATCAGAGTTAAAACAATGCCGAAACTGAAGCCTAAACAAGCACATTGACATTCAGCTTCAAGGTGAAGGGCAGCTGTGGATTGAATTTTTGCTGTCAACTGAAGATGAAAGCAGCTGGACCTTCTTTTAACTGACACACAGCCTTTAAGTTGAAGGATAACAGCTAACTCAATGTCCCCAAGCCAGCACATCCACATGGAAATGATCAGTCCAGCCACCAGTCTCCAAATTAAAAAAGCCAATGGTAATCTTGCTATTTGAAGGAGAATAAACCTCAGGCCTGAATAGCTAATGTGCAAATAAATAATAAAACACTGATAAATGGTGGAGCAATAGCAAATATGGAAAACTTTAGACATACTTTGGGAACAAATTAGCCAGTTGTCTGAATAATGAGTTTAGTTTAGTCACTAATGATTTGTACCAGAAAAATAAATGAGCTTCAACAACTGTACCGTTGTTTGATTTTCCGTGATCTCAGCATGATACTTACTCAGGTATTTATTGCTGAATTTGGAGCTGTACCTTTCCTTCATGATTAACACTTTGAACATAAACATTTGGACCATGTTGAATCTACTGAAGCAGATGTTTATCGGCATGTTAAACTTGGTCAATATATAGGCTATACTATCAGTCAAAGATATATGGGCCATTTACATAATTGGTGCAAACTGCTGTCCCACAACCAAAAACAAAACAACAACAACCAAAAAGCACATTTAAAAAGCATGTTGTTTTGCAAAATTGCAAAATGTTTCTATTATATATTGAAACCCACAATATTTAAAATATTAAACTTACTAATATATTTAAAATCCTTTTTTATTGGGTCATTTCATTTGGGAGGTGGCTGTCCCGAACCCTAATCCCTAGATTTAAACTTATAAAAATGATATTTAAATAATTTTCTGATTTTTTTCCATTGTTGTTTTTAAAAACATCTTTTTGGTTCTTTTAAAAAGTGAAATTCAACATTTTTTTATATTTTATATGTTCTCTGTAAATTTTCATATCACTACCAAAACAATGTATGTTTTAGTCCATTGGCTGAGACTGATCTTAACTACACCCCTAAATTTATGATCAGGAAATATTCCCGTGTCCCCCTCTCTCATAGCTACAAGGTGTGAGTAGATAGGCCCCATCATTTTGAAGTAAATGTGTTCAAGATCTGAAAAATCTGTGTGTTTAAGGAACTTTAAGGAACGTCACTATATACCAAACACCTTTTTTTTCTGCAATTAAGCACACTTGTTTGGGTGTTATTCCATAACATTTAGTTTTTATATGTGTACCACTGTTCAGAACTGTGCTAGCTAGCCATGTGCTGATTAGCATCTTTAAGCTAGGTTCAAAAGTATCTAAAATTGTCACTACCGAACCAGTCAGGACCGAAACATCTGGTGGAGTTTTGGTAGAGACATCTGTGTTATCCCATAAAATTGTCACTACCTAACAGTTATGACCAAAACATGCCATTATTGTTTCGGTAGTGACAAAGGGGAACACATAATCCTCATATTTGGGGGAAATAAACAAAATTTTAGTACAGTTATGCAATTTTTTTGTATTTTAGTATGTTTTAGTGTTTTAGATTGCAAGTTAAAATTCCGTAATGTGATGTGGTCGCTACCAAAGCATTACTGTCACTACCGAAAATGTGCTGTCACTACCAAAACATGGAATGATTCGTCATTAATAAAGTATAATGAATTATCAGCTCAGATGTTATGATGTCATGTAGTGTTTGGTTCAATATTCAAACTAATGGATCCTTAACTTTGAAATAAGTATGATCAACTTTTTGCCTTTTACAAAGAAAAACTGGGTTCAAAATACAACAAATCTCATAAATTACACTTAAAATATTGTTAAAAATGTAATTGTTATTGATTTACCTCTGAAAAAAATGAAATAAAATAGCAAAATAAATAAATAAATAAAAAAAGAATAATAATATATTTACATATATATTTACAATGTAGATGTAAGCAAAATTTTAATAGGTCAATACAACCCTTCTAATTAATTATTATTACTGTTTCGCTAGTAACAAAAATGTGTACCTTGGATGTTATACTATTTGCATACGTACAAATTTTTTGGAAAAAGACATTTTTTTCCAAGACGTCTCCACCTCTGACTTTGGACCATTTCTGTAGAATGGCCCATATATGTAATATTAATGCAGGGACAGGACAAAAAAAAAAAAAAGGATAAGAAAAAACACACTTCTTTTCTTGGAAGAGAAAAGACAGTCCTCAGAAAGTCATCTTGAATTCTAAGCAACACCCTTGAGCATCACCTAATGATAAACGTTCCCCCGGAGATTTATGAGTTCAGGTTAGAATGCATTAACCCCTTCACACAGAATCTTCAGTGTGTTTCACCATCAGACATGGACTGGCACACGCACACAGTCTGATTGAGTGCACATTCAGACCTTAGCAAGTGAACATTAAAGTGCTAAAGCTAAAGCAGGGTCCTTTAGCACAGCTAATGTACTAAAAAATATGTAATGGACAATGTACAGCCATCATTTCATTATCACAAAATAAACCAAAACACAGTAATCAGGACGGAAGCGATAAGAAAAAAAAATGAAGTCCATTAACAAACAAACTCAGCAACAAGACCAACACTAAAGCAATTATCTTCCAATATAAATATTAGGATATTAAATATTGACTTTTAAAACAATTTAATAATGAGCCTAGCCATTGTCTGTACACCATTTGCTTCCACTATGAAAAATAGTCCATTATAAAGTACATAACAATTAGCAGCAAGTCCTCTGAGGTTATTTTGACTATAATTAATAGCCTAAACAGAAACACAAGATGGTGCAAACTGCGTTTGTTTTAAACAATAGCAAGTTCAGGCCCGGCTCCAAAATGAGATGAAGGGTGGGCCAAGTGATATTCGAGGTGGGGGGTGTAGAGGTAACTACATACATTATTTTAATACAGAGATAGTGTGTTAAAAGCACATTTTAGTTTATAGGACCTTTTCATAGTGTCTCAAAATAGCACAGCTGAGTACACTATAGATGTTCTTAAGATTATCTTACTAAAGAATCATTTTTAGTCTATCAAGTACAAAATAAGTGTGTGAAAATAGAAGACTTTACATCATGGAACTGAACATTTTTTTCACCTGGGGTAGTTGGTGTTACATGGTGTATGGTCATACACTGATTACATTACTTGACAACCGCTGCACCGCCTTCACTGACGTTTAGCATTTTTATATAAATCATTTAGTTCAGTTGGAAAACATACACTGCAATTCTAAACTAAAAACATCTGCTGTACCAACGTGATCTTATGATAATTCGCAAAAAAAACTGGTTCTACAAAACGTACATTTACTTACGTTTTTCCATACACTAAAACGTACAATATATTGACGTATACAGCATCTAAACGTACAAATAATTACGTATTTTCTGCATTTAAACATACAATACTGACGTATTGACGACACCTAAAAACGAATCCTTATGAATATTAAAAATCGCAGTATTATTTTTTTATTATTATTGTTGTTTTTAGTTGTCGTATCAATGGCCTTATGTTTTCAGTTGCATTAGTAAATTGTTTAATCGTTTACTCAATATGAAATGATAACATTTCGTTCTGTTCTGTGTGATTTTTGCTGCCAGCTCGTTTCCAAGATACATAATGTTAAACAACATGTCACTTTAAACCCTTAAAATAAATAACACTTCTGCACTCGTTTAACCATTCATGTAATATTTACTTTGTTTGTCATCCTTCACACAGAGTGCGCGTTAATCACGAAATCAAAAGTGAAAGTAAGCAGCGCGCGCGATTTCAATGCATATTAGCGCAAAAACTGTATACAATATTAAAATGGTCGGGGTGCAAGCAGTAAAAAAAAATAAAATAAAAAAAAGGAAAAATTAAAATCTAGCTCAACTGAATATCGCTCCAATTTTGTGATTAACTGTTAGCCTATGTAGTGTGGGGCCAGAGTGGGCCAAGATTCTGATTGGGTGGGCCAGGCCCACCCTGGCCCCCCCGTGGAGCCGGGCCTGAGCGAGTTTGTGGGACATAAAAGTTGCGCCGGTTTCAGTTATCAAAAGCGTGACCGATGTTGCCAACTGTGAATATTAGGAAACATCAGACTATTGAATTCCACAATTATCCAACGACCCGTGTAATAATAGATGTTAGTTTCTACTTACTGAACCTGATTGTTATTTTTGGCAAGAGTCTATTTACACACACCACTCTGAATGCAGTGTTATAATTGTTTCTGTGTGCCGAGAACTGTGCAAAATCATATCTACAGCATTTCCCTTCTCTCCGCTTTCCCCGCCGGCTGAAGTGTTTATTGGCATTTCCATCCACACTCTGATTTAACAGTTGTATCAATAATTTATGCTCTGAGTGTCTGACAGTGGTGTTTTTCCCACTGCTCTGCTCAGCAGAATGATAATAGAACAAAATAGTCCACCGATTTAGTGTTTATCAGTAACATTACGCTTCAGTGCTAAATCTAGCTTTACGTTTACGTCACCCAACTATAAAAATGACTAATGCCAAACCGTATGTTGTGGACATTTTTATTATTTCTCATGATTAATGCACAAACCTGGTAGTGTATCTCTAAAGCATAGCTGTAAATCCGCGCTTAGCATTGCCAAGTATTGTTGAAAATGAGGATATAATGCACACTGGATTGTCAATGGAGTCAATGGATTATTTGCTGCATATATGAAGCCTATCCAGATCCAGATTTGCAGTAAATTGATGATTGCTAGTTTTTACATAATAAAAAACAACTATAGAAATAAATATGATAAATAATACTATATAACTATTAGCACTGAGCGAATTTATCAATAGAACAAATCTCATACAGCTTAACTAAAAACAAATACATACTGTACAATATGTGAAATAGCTCCATCTAGTGAGTAAAATGTTTCTGTACAGTCAGTTTAGATGTATAACCACTGCAGTCTAACCCCAGCTAAACTCTCAGAAATAATCATGAGTTCTTAAACTAGACTGAGCAGGGTGCATTTCAGCACATTCCTCTCAAGCTATAGCATTACTGCATTGAAAGACTTGCTTAAAGGCAAAATATCTTCTCAAGGATGAATACATCAAAGTTATGTGGCAGTTTCTTCTCCACATCAATCCTGAGTGTGTTAAAATGCACTCAATGTCATGGCTAATCAATGAGGAGCAGCAGCATGAGCCTGGAGTCAAAGTGTTTTCTCTCAAAAGAGAGTGTCAGCATTTTCTGGGCCAATGAAAGCTGATGATGATGCCCCAGCAGCCCCACACAATTCATGGGAATGTTGGACTACTTGTTGTGAAGAAATGTTTAATCTGAAGGTGCGTTCTAATCATTGAAAGAAGCATGGATATTCTTAGAATGTTCATATTTAATAGCAACTAACTTGATTAAATGTATAGTCATTTGCATTTCTGACACAGAACTGCTTCAGGGTAAGATTTATTTAATGGATCTCACATAAGTCAATTTATACGTTCATACGGTTTTTGTACTTAAAACCTGTAAGCACACTCTAAATCCAGATTTAGAACCGAACATGATTCAAAAAATCTGACAGCTTTTGTTTATCATGATGCTTATCTGAAATGTTCTTTTCAAAAAAAAAAAAAAAAAGATTTCAGTTTTTCCATGTAACCGTTCATTCACACAAATAATTATCTCTGATTATGCACGCAAAGACTTAGTCTTGGCAGAAAGATTATTTTACAACACCAGGGGGCCTAGCATCTTAAATCAAAATCTAACAAAGCAGGAAATAATCCCTTCGCTTCGAAGCCAAAAAATTTAAAATTAAAAATTAAAAACAAACATTAAAATGCAAAAATGTTCAATCTGATTAAAGAGTTTTTGTATGCATACAGTTATGGAGGCCAAGGCTCTCACTTTTTATATTTCAGTGAATATTTTTAGAGTGGTGTTATTTAAAAAATCCGGACACCTAATGAATATTTCCACCATTATCTCCTAGTAAAATAAATTAATAAAATGTACAGTTTATTGAATTAATAGAGGACCACACAGAATTGGAATGTACAACATGCTAACATAAGAAAAATAGTATTTCAAGTTTATACTGTACATGAATGAATGGATAAATAAATAAATAAATAAATAAAAATCTTATGCCATCTTCCACGACATGCAACTGGTCATTCCATGAAATCGTGTCCCTAAGGCTGATGATACACTGGGCAACTTGGGCAGCAATGTTGCCATCAACGGGCAACCAGGTGAGACACAAGGTCCACGACAGATCTAAATTATCCAAAAGTTGCCCCGTGTATCATCAGCCTAAGAGTTAATCAAACATATTTAATATAACAACAAATAAATATGTAATTTAACGTAAACATAACAATACTATGTATGCTTTCATCAATATTACATTTTTAAAAAGCGTCAATTAAACACTATTTTACACAATTTAATAATTATTTAAAATAATAATTATTATATAATTTAATCATTTAAATAATTAAATCATAATGATAAATTATAGTTAAATTACAATTAAATAAATAAATAATTTCAAATTTAATAATTATTATATCATTTTAAATCATTTTTAGCATTTATGCTGGTCAGGGTAAGGTTTTCGGCCTGTCCCTGACTTTTTATTTTTTTTTTTCAGCAGGACTTTAAATTTGCAAAATGAAGGCAAAATTATATAAAAATCACATTTGCATATTAAGTGACATATCAAGTGACATAATTTCTAGGAAGTTACATCATCTCTCAGCCAGGATTCTAACACTTAAAACATATGCATGTTTCTCTCACTCCTCTATAATATTCTATTTTTGATGATTTATGAGACTTGACTGGGGAGGGGGGAGATTTGTTTGAAATCGTCAAACTTTTTAGAGTAACAGGTTTTGACATGTGGGTAACAGGGTGACACGGATTAGGTTTGACCCTGTCTGTAAAATTCAAACATTTTGAAGATCACTCTCAGTAGTCTATATATTATGGAGCTAACGCCTATATATTTCATTCAGTGGCATATGAGTTCTAATTAAACTATAGTATCTAGTAACGCTTGTGTCGGTAACAGGGTTGACAAAAATACCAAAACATGAGGTAGGAAAATAGTCATAAAATAATAAATTACGTAGACACAATACAATTTCTTGTCATTTTAAGGTCTTCATTTCATGGATATTAAAAAAAAAAAAAGAAAAAAAAAGAAAAAATTAAACTTATTTTGTTTTTCACTTTTCCCATGTGGAAAAGGCACCGATTTCGTGGAATGACTCTAATTCCTTTAAAATGTATCTTTTTATAATTTATCTAGAATTTATCTAGAATTTCCTATTTGTCTGAAGAATTCATACAAAAAAAATAATAATGCGCTATTACTGGATAGATTTAAGTTTTTGAAATGGAACATTGATTATCCACTGGTAGAGAAAGTAGAAGCGGGACTTTTGATTCACAAACCTGATATAACTCCCTGTGCCTTCGGTGTTTAGCACTTTATTGCAAAACCTGATCCCTATAATCTTTTTTTTAAAAGACCTGCAAACATACTGGCTTTATGCAAAAAGGGAACATACAATCTCCAATTGATGTGCGTCCATGTGCGGCGTCAGTTCAACAGTTTGGACAGTCAAACTTGAGAGCACGTCACCATGTAACAGCTGCACAAGTGTCCAATGAGGGTCTCTTATGATGCGGAGTCATGGCGCTGACATGAGCGAAGAGGAAACAGACACACTAGCAAAGTTAAACGTTAAATAGGGATATAGGACAAATTATACCAATCTTTCAAACTATCCGAGGCGGATAGCAACCGAAATCGTTAACGGCTTGATTCGGTAAGTAGAAAAGCGTCAGAAACAACCTCTGTATGAAGGTGAAAATGTGACGCTTCTCGTGTTGTTTTTCTCAACCGAAGCAGACAAACAGCAGACGGTTATTGTGTCGGAAACCGATTTCACGTGTTTCTGTAGTGATCATCTCGCTCGAGTATTTGTGATTAATTCAGTGGATTGAAAAATATATTAGAAACGTTTCCATTGTTACGTGAAGCCTCGCTGGTATGTAGTTGGCAGTAGGTGAAGATGAGCAATGCATGACATTAACCATCAGGTCAAATCTTAAAATAGACTGGCTTTTGAAGGTCTCCTGGCTATAGGCTATTGCAAAAAGGTCTGGTGAAAGGGTAAAACTAGCTTAAATATCAACAACATTCAAGGTCTAAACATTGTTAATAATTTTGTAGTCCATAAATTTGTAAACAAGTTTTATACGCAGTGCTGATGGTAGATTGACTACCTACCTAACGTTACCTATTTTGTGCAGTTTCAGTGCCAAAGAAGCAAATCCTATCTCAGCATAAATGTGGCAATGGACCACAAAAACAGTTATAGGGGGCAATTTTCTGAAATTGAGATTTATACAACATCTGAAAGCTGAATAAATAAGCTTTCCATTGATGTATGGGTTGTTAGGATAATATTTGGCAGAGATACAACTATTTGAAAATCTGGAATCTGAGGGTGAAAAAAAATCAAAATATTGAGAAAATCACCTTTAAAGTTGTCCAAATGAAGTCCTTAGCAATGCATATTACAAATCAAAAATTAAGTTTTGATATGTTCACGGTAGTAAATTTACAAAATATCTTCATTATTAACATGATCTTTACTTAATATCAAAATGATTTTTGGCATAAAAGAAAAATCTATCATTTTGACCCATACAGTACAATGTATTGTTGGCTATTGCTACAGTGCGAATTATGGTTGGTTTTGTGGTCCAGGGTCACAAATGTGATGGATTGAGGACTGCTTTAACTGACTATATAGAGTGAAGCAGTGCCTGATTGTGGTTGTCCCAGGGCTCAAACTTGCTTAGCTCCTTTGGATTTGTGCTGATGGAATGCAAAGCCGTGGCAGCTGTGTTATGATGGGGATCTCTCAGTCAGGTGCAATATTAAACTGCAGGCCACTGGTGGGTTAGAGAAACACAGAGGGTATACAATGGCTCTGCAGATAGAAGAGGGGCCCTGAGGGGTTCATAAAGGGATTTGCTATTCTAAAGTTGTACGGAGAAGATACTTACCGCATATATGGTCCACTGGTTGTAAGATATAAAGGGTCCACTAAGCAGACAAATGTAGAGTTCAGTTCAGCTATATATAAATATTTAATAATGATTTTGTTGTACTTATTGAAAACTAATTTGTCTTAGAGGTATTTAATTAATCCGATGTTTTAGAAACTCCTAAAGTTGGGTTTCCTCTGTGTAATCATGACTCATGTCTCATAACTATAGGTCATTACACTTTATTGACATGGCAGGACAGTAAGTCAGGAGAAGTCTAGTGTTGGTCACTGTCAGCCATGCTATTTTTAGGCTGACTTGTAAACAGACTACTAGTAAGCAATTTGGTATGCGAGTTGCCTAATACGCAGCAGGTATGAAAGAAACAAGATGGTTGCTGCATAAACATAACCTACTAAAATCAGTGTTCATTTATACAAAGCTTATTCATGAATTGCTATACTCTAGGTCATTGTCAAGAGTCGATTTGAGAAACAATGCTTGTTGGAAAACATTCCAATTCTGTGTGGAAATTCTCAACCATTTTGATTTTGTTTGTTGCATTAGTTGGATTTGGCAATTCTGGATTACACTCGTGTTCAAAGGTTTGGGGATGAGATTTTTGTAAAATATTTTTGGAAGAAGTCTCTTTTGTTTACCTAGACCGCATTTATTTGACCAAAAATTGAGTAAAAACAGTATTATAATAAAATATTATTATTTAAAGTAACAATTTGTAATATATTGTAAATTACAGTCATTACTCCAGTCTTTTAGAAATCATTCTAATGTAGTGGCTTGCTATTTAAAAGCATTTTTAATCAGTGATGAAAACAGCTGCCTTAAAATAGAATTAAAAATGTGTAATTTTTCCAAGTTATTCTCTGATAGATACACTGCATTATGGAGAATATATGAAGAGTTCAGATGCAAAACCAGCTAAAAGCCATCTCGGTCAAAAATGAGGTAATGATACTGGGTGAATGCTCTCAACACATATTATACATCCATTATATACTTTTTCTTCAAACTCACTAAAATACCAGCCACAGCCCAATCAGAAGTACCGGTATTTACATAGAAACCTATACATCTGAGCCTGATAAAAATGCATTTTTTAAAGAGAGACATTAGATGGATTTAGCTGGTTTTGCATCTGAACTCTTCATATATTGGCATCTAATGCATTCCAAAAATACCCAGCCTCTCGGGAACCCAGTACATGCACAAATGAATGTGTTATTCCTCAGCCCTGCTATGCATAATGTAGCTCTCTCACTGAAAACTGTAGAGCTTTGCTGTTCAGAGCCGGTCTATTTCCCTGCACCTTGTTACCCCTTTGGGGCTCCTCTTTCTCTTCCTTTTTGATGAGGCAACCTCCATAAAACTTCACCGAGCTGCCTGCTGCATAGATGGATCACTGCATGGAATGTCACATGGCTCTTCAGTATAAGCTATGCTTGTGTTATGCCTTCAAGGAGTCATGTGTGTTTGCCAACCTGCTTTGATACCTGACCCTGTAGCTGGAAATGCCATTTTATTTTAAACTCACACTGACATAGAAAAAAACTCTTACTTTAGCTACCTGCCTTGTGACTGTTGTTTAGAATATAAACAAAATATAGGAGGAACAGTGTATGGCATATCTATGCAGAATGATTTTATGATTTAGAATTTGGTCATTTAATTTAAAAGGATAGTTTAGCCAAAATATACATTTTGTCAATTATTTTTTCACCCTCATATCATTCATATTTCTTTCTTCTGTTAAACACAAAAGTACTAGTTGTTAAGCAGAATGTCAAAGCTGCTCTTTTCCACATAATGTAAGAGAATGATCATTTATACTACCAAGTTTTAAAAAACGTAGCTTTTAGAAACAAAAACAATAGCATTGTGTGATAAACAGACAAAAATGTGAGCCATTAAGGCCCATGCACACTAAGGACCATATCATTAATGTTAACTATAACTATGAAGTATCATTCTAATCATTCTAATTCTATAAAAATAGGGACGTTCACACCACAATATCGTTGGAAGCACTTTCAGAACATTTTTTTTCCAGCTGATGAATGATAAAAACATTGATAGCCAATCAGAATCCATTTGACTTTAATGAACTTAAATCAGGGGTGCTCAACCCTGTTCCTGGAGATCTACCTTCCTGCAGAGTTCAGCTCCAACCTCGATTAAGCACACCTGAACCAACTAATTGGGACCTGAAGGAGCACTTGATAATTACATACCGGTGTGTTTGATCAGGGTTGGAACTAAACTCTGCAGGAATGTAGATCTCCAGGAACAGGGTTGGGCACCCCTGACTTAAAGGATTAGTTTACTTCTAGACTAAAAAATTCCTGGTAATTTACTCACCCCCATGTCATTCAAGATATTCATGTCTTTCTTTCTTCAGAAATTAAGAAATTAACGTTTTTGAGGAAAACATTACAGGATTTTTCTCCATATAGTGGACATCAATGGGAGCCAACAGGCTGAAAGTCTAAATTGCAGTTTCAGTGCAGCTTTAAAGCCCTCTATGTGATCCTAGCCAAGGAATAAGGGTCTTATCTAGCGAAATGATTGGTCATTTACTAAAAAAATGAAAATGTATATACTTTTTAACCACTAATGCTGGTCTTGCGCTAGCTCAACTTCACATTACATAGTCACGTAGGTCATGCGCGATGTAGGCGGAAGTACCAACCCAGTGTTTACAAAGTAAATGTGCAAAGAAATTCAAACGCCCTTTGCAAAAAAAAAAAAAGGTAAAAACAACAATGTTGGACGATTTTGAAGTTGGAGGAGAAAATTAGATGTTTTTTAGCCTACCCTCCCTGTTTGAACCAGAGCACACAGACAAAGGTGGACATTTCCAACATGATTACATAATGCGTCATAATGCAGAGCTAGTGCAGTATAAGCATTTGTGGTTAAAAAGCATTTAATTTTTTTTTTTTTTTTTTATAGAAATTGACCGATCGTTTTGCTAGATAAGACCCTTTGTAGCTGTTTTGAAACTGCAATTTGGACCTTAAAACCACTGATCCCCATTGAAGTCCACTATATTGAGAGAAATCCTGGAACAATATGTGAAATACATGGAAAATACTAGCTTGATCATTCTGTCCTTTGTGTTACATTGAAAATAGAAATGGATTGAGTAAACGATGACACGGTTTTATTTTTGGCTGAACTACACCTTTCTTTAGATTTGTTGCTGTTACTCAGAGTTACTCAGAGTGGAGAAGTTTCTGTCATCTCCAGTAAGCAAAGCTAAAGGGTGTGTGGAGACCCCCCCTCACCCAGGCTGTGAAAATGGACACTGCTGGTGTATTTATAGACTAGACGCGACAAGCACACTTTCTTAAGAGACCAACGGTTGCACATATTCGTCATAACCACATGATATTTGGTTCTAGAAGCGACCGTGTCCCTTTCACAAATTTAAACGCTTTGAGAAGACACACAGGTAGGCTGAAGCTTAATTTTGGGGGTTTTCTGTTTTTTTTTAGAACGTGTTTTAGTTTCACAAAGTAAAATGTGACCCTGGACCACAAAACCAGTCATAAGGGTCAATTTTTTGAAATTGAGATATATACATAATCTAAATAAGTTTTCCATTGATGTATAGTTTGTTAGGATAGGGCTATATTTGGCCAAGATACAACTATTTGAAAATCTGGAATCTAAAAATCCAAATATTGAGAAAATCGCCTTTAAAGTTGTCCAAATGAAGTTCCTAACAATGCATATTACTAATCAAAAATTAAGTTTTGATATATTTATGGTAGAAAATGTACAAAATGTCTTCATGGACATGATTTTTACTTAATATACTAATGATTTTTGGCATAACAGAAAAATCTATAATTTTGACCCATACAGTGTATTATTGGCTATTGCTACAAATATACCCATGCGACTTATGACTGGTTTTGTGGTCTAGGGTCACAAATGAGAAACTACTACTTAAAACTACTAATAAAACTCCTGTTTTCTGTTTAAAGATGAATCCAGAGTTCTGACCAGAGGTACGCCAAGAGAAAAACAGTAAGCTATGGAGAAGCCAGTTTTACAAACGCAGCCCTCTATGCTGCCCTTCTTCGACGCAGCCCATGCTGTCAACTTACTCCGCGGCATCCACGAGCTCCGCGCCGAGCGCAAGTTCTTCGACGTCACATTGTGTGCTGAAGGCAAAGAGTTCCACTGCCATCGAACTGTGCTAGCAGCTGCCAGCACCTACTTCCGTGCCATGTTTGCCGGTACGCTGCGAGAGAGCGTCATGGACCGTGTGGTTCTACACGAAGTATCGGCTGAACTGTTGGGCCTCCTTGTGGACTTTTGCTACACGGGTCGCGTGACCGTCACGCACGACAACGTGGACCTCCTGCTCAAGACGGCGGATCTCTTCCAGTTCCCATCTGTGAAAGAAGCATGCTGCGCATTCCTGGAGCAGAGACTTGATGTTTCCAACTGCTTAGAGATCCAGGACTTCGCAGAGGCTTACGCCTGTCGTGAGCTTGCGGCTAGCGCTCGCCGTTTCGTGCTAAAGAACATTGTGGAGCTGGCGAAGAGCATGGACTTTGAACGTTTGTCTTGGAAGAGGCTACTGGAGTTTGTGTCTGATGACGGACTGTGTGTGGATAAGGAAGAAACGGCGTACCAGATTGCCGTGCGCTGGGTTAAAGCCGACTTGCAACACCGGTTGCATTACTGGCCTGAGTTGTTGCAGCAAGTACGCCTACCGTTTGTTCGCCGTTTCTACCTTCTGGCCCATGTGGAGAGTGATCCACTGGTCTACTTGTCGCCAGCCTGTTTACGGTTAGTCAGTGAGGCACGCAGTTTTCAGTCTTACGAATATGACCGCCATGACAGACCCAGCCATCGTATGCGCCCACGTCCGTCCACCGGCCTAGCCGAGATTCTGGTGGTGATAGGAGGATGTGATCAAGACTGTGATGAGCTTGTTACTGTGGATTGTTACAACCCTCAGACTGGACAGTGGAGATACTTAGCAGAATTCCCAGACCACCTTGGAGGTGGCTACAGCATAGCCGCCCTGGGCAATGACATTTACGTGACAGGTTAGTACAATGACAGTGTTTCCCGTTGGGACAAGCTCAACGAGCAAGTTCAACTTGTGCCGTAATTATTTCATGCTAAGGTAATAGAAGAAAGCACAAATCCCCAGGCAGGCTCAGAGTGTCCTCCTTTCCAAACTGTTTACAACATGACAGCTGGCCTGTATATTCGGCTATGTAAGAGTGTGGTAATAGGACATATTGTTCTGCCTGATCAGCAGTGGCCAATGTGATTTCGGGTGACATGAACGTTACCTTCAGTAACGGACAATGTTTCAATTCCTTGCAGTTAAATACTGCTGCTATTCTAAGTGTCCTTTGCTGTTACGTAAGTAGTGTTTAAAATGGTAACTGAGCACTGACTATGGAATTCAAGAGTTCCGGTTTCGATTCCACTCAGCTCGATTCCACTAAGAAGCCTTAAAGGGATCCCGACTTGTAAGGCTTGATATAACGTAAATTATGTTGCTGACTGAAATATGTAGTAGAAAACCCATGAAAGATTTACATTATTTAAAAAATCGGTGAGCTACTGCCACTACATGTTACTATTTTTACCTCAACGCAACTCAGAATAAAAAACACGGAAAATAAGATACTAATATGATGCCACATTGTACATTGCTATTGGTTGTAATTTACAGTCGAAGGGCAACAAAAGAAGTAATGCAAGTCCTCACTGCTTTCCTAGCACTAAGAAATAGAGAAAAGAATGAGAAGACGTCTGTGGACGAATAAAACATCCTAAAGACCCGCGTCTTTGTTCTCTCCACTTCAACCCTGATGCCTTTGAGGCATTTAGTAGACCACAACTACTGAAAGAGCTTACAAGATGCCATCCTGACAGGATGTAAACATGCTGGCACTTGTCATGACGCCGCGGCCCCTGAAGGAGTTTCTCAGTGGGATGGTACAGCATTTGGTTTATATCCATTGCCACCTGTAAGCTCTTTCAGTAGCTGTGGTCATCATATCAGTATTGTATTTTTTTGAGTTGTGTTGCGATAAAAATTAAATGAAAGCAACCGCTTTCATGTCATTTAAATAATGGCACCCCCCATAGTCCAAAATATGTATAAATTGATGTGGATTTTTTTAATGACATAAATCTTTCATGGGTTTTCCACTACATATTCCAGGAAGAGACATCATTTACATTATATTAAGCCATACAAGTCTTAATACCCGGGGTTCCATTTGACTGTTTATTTAACAGTATTGTTTAAGAAACAAAAAATGGTAACATTTCAATCATTTTTTATAAATGATACAACTAATCAATAACTACAGTGATTCAAGTCAGTTAAGGTGCAGTTACATTTACCATTGTATTATTATATTGTAATTTTAATAGGAATCTGCATGATCTGCAATTTTGCGTGGTCTTCTCTACGCAGATTTCAAAACAGGTTCAAGAATGCTGCTTGGTTTTAATGCGACGTCTGTAAACTGTGCTTCATAGAATATTTTTGCTGAAATTTGACTAATACACTGCTAATCAAAAGTTTTTGAACAGTAAGATTTTTAAGTTTTTTTTTTTTTTTTTTTTTTTTTAAGAAGTCTCTTCTGCTCACCAAGCCTGCATTTATTTGAAACAATTTTGAAATATTTTAACTGTTTAAAATGAATATATTTTAAAATGTAATTTATTCCTGTGATTGAATTTTCATCATTACTCCAGTCACATGATCCTTCAGAAATCATTCTAATATTCTGATTTGCTGCTCAAAAAACATTTATTATTATGTTGAAAACATCTGAGTAGAATTTTTTCAGGTTTCTTTGATGAATAGAAAGTTCAGAAGAACAGCATTTATCTGAAATAGAAATCTTTTGTAATATTATATATATATATATATATATATATATATATATTTATCATCACTTTTGATCAATTTAAAGCATCCTTGCTACATAAAAGTATTCATTTCTATAATTTGTTTCCCCAAAAAACTCCAAGCTTTTGAATAGTATAGTGTATTAAGTTACAAAAGCTTTTTATTTCAAATAAATGCTGATCTTTGGATCTTTCTGTTCATCAAAGAATCCTGAAAATGTACTCAACTGTTTTAAATATTTAAAATAATAATAAAAAATGTTTTTTGAACAGCAAATCAGCATATTAGAATGAATTATGAAGGATCATGTGACACTGATTATTTTTTCAACTATCATTAATAATCCCAAATTATCCCTATTTATAACAGTAACCCTGAGTCTTAGTGTAGACAAGTTTGAAAAATAGGGTTGATAGATGATAGGAAAGAACATCTATTCTATTTTTGGCTGTTTGGTATTGTGTTAAGGCTTTCAAACCTGCTTTATTTACAACAGGTGGCTCAGATGGATCACGTCTTTATGACTGCGTTTGGCGATACAACTCCAGTGTGAATGAGTGGACGGAGGTCTCCCCCATGCTGAAAGCCAGAGAGTACCACAGCTCTTGTGTCCTGAGGGGTCAACTTTATGTGGTAGCCTCTGACAGCACAGAACGCTATGATCATACTCTAGACTGCTGGGAGGCTCTTCCACCCATGCCACATCCCATGGATAACTGCTCTACTACAGCATGTAGGGGACGGCTCTATGCTATTGGCTCCTTAACCGGAGAGGACACAATGGCAATTCAATGCTACGATGCTGAAAGCAACCGTTGGTCACTAGTCAATGGGGGAGAACTGCCTCCGTGGTCCTTTGCTCCCAAATCAGTGACTCTAAATGGGTTGATCTACTTTGTAAGGTGAGATGTTTAGTTATTTCCCACAATTTTAAATATACAGTTTTTAATGATATGCAGAAAAAAAAAACAATGAAGGAAGTGAGTTTTCCATGTTTCTCATGACAGTGGTTGTGTTTCAGGGATGATTCAGCAGAAGTAGATGTCTACAACCCACAGAAAAACGAATGGGATAAGATTAGCCCCATGACACAAGTATGTACATTTTACGTTGTTTCACTCTTTTAAAGTGTTAGTTTACCCAAAATGGAAATTCTGTCATTATTTACTCACTCTTATGTCGTTCCAAACCTGTAAGACCTTCGTTCATCTTCGAAACACAAATTAAGATATTTCTGATGAAATCCGAGAGCTTTTTGACCCAGCATAGACAGCAAGGGTCCTACCACGTTCAAGGTCCAGAATGGTACCAAGAACATCGACAAAATAGTCTATGAGACATCAGTGGTTCAACCGTAATTTTATGAAGCTACGAGAATACTTTTTGTGCACAAAAAAAAAGAACTTTATTCAACAAATCACCCTAGCGCCATTTTTGAAGAGTACCACGATGCATGCGGTTGAACCAGAGATGTCAAATGGACTATTTTATCAATGTCCTTAATGCCTTTGAACGTGGTAGTTGGATTGCTGTCTATGCAGGGTCATGCAGGGTTTTTTCAAAAATATCTTAATTTGTGTTACGAAGATGAACAAAGTTCACGTGATCTGAAATTTCGCTTCAGGGCAAAACATTTTCCCACACAGATTTTGCATCAGGTTTAAGTTGGCTATGGCATCACTATTGACACCATTGACACAATTTTGCTAATTAACACAACCACACCTTTACATATTATGTACATGGGTCAATGACATATTGCATATTTTTACAAATATCATGAATTATTAATTTAAAGTTTTTAAGGGGTCGCACTTCATGACATTTTAAAATTTGAACTGACCTAGTCATAAAAAGGTCAAATTATCTGATATTTCATTACAATCTCACAAGAAAACGTGACTATTTCAAGTTGAAGTCAATAGTTTACATACATCCTGCAGAATCTGCAAAATGTTAATTATTTTACCAAAATAAGAGGGATCATACAAAATGCATGTTATTTATTTGCATGTTATAAGATATTTCACATAAAAGACGTTTACATATAGTCCTCAAGAGAAAATAGTAGTTGAATTAAAACAATTACTGTGTTGTTACCTGAATGAACCACAGCTGTGTTTTTTTTTTTTTGTTTAGTGATAGTTGTTCATGAGTCCCTTGTTTGCCCTGAACAGTTAAACTGCCCACTGTTCTTCAGAAAAATCCTTCAGGTCCCTCAAATTATTTGGTTTTTCAGCATTTTTGTGTATTTGAACCCTTTCCAACAATGACTGTATGATTTTGAGATCCATCTTTTTACATTGAGGACAACTGAGGGACTCGTACACAACTATTACAGAAGGTTCAAACGCCCACTGATGCTTCAGAAAGACAATGCATTAAGAGCAAGGGGGTAAAAACTTTTGTATATGAAGATCAGGGTAAATTTAACCTTTTTTGTCTTCTGGGAAACATTCTGTAGCTTCTATAGGGCAGTACTAAATGAATAAAAAAAAAGATATTTCGGCTAAATAAGAAAAATACACATCTTCATTCTTTTCAAAAGTTTACACCCCTGACTCTTAATGCATAATTTTTCCTTCTAAAGGATCAGTGAGCGTTTGAACCTTCTGTAATAGTTGCATATGAGTCCCTCAGTTGTCATCAATGTGAAAAGATGGATCATGTTCACAAACACAACACCGGGAGACAGAGCCGTTTAGCGGTCATTTCTAGTTAATGATGTCACAAGATTTACCGGTATTTTGAAAGCGATGTGTGAATGGAGCTTTACCGGTAAAAAGACGGAACCTCGTTGCCTGTGTGAACAGTGCATTTTGGTATTTACCGGTAAAGCTGTTCCTGTGATTTCACAGCAATTTACTGGTATTATTGTGTGCAAGGGGCTATTGACCCACATTAGGCATTCACACAGATAACTATAAAGTCTCACCTTCCACAGGTTCATGTTGGAGGCAGTGTAGCAGCTCTGGGTGGTCGACTATATGTATCCGGTGGCTATGACAACACTTTTGAGCTGTCTGACGTGGTGGAGGTCTACGACCCGTCTACTCGATCTTGGACCCCAGCTGGCCGGCTCCCCCAGCCCACCTTCTGGCATGGAAGTGTCAGCATATTCCGACAGTTCATGCCGCTTGTTCCAAGCACCTTCGAACCCATCGACATACCCGAGGCCAACGCCATCCACCTCCACAGACACCACCGCAACCAGGCACTTCACAACCACAACAACAATGTCAATCAGAACCGCAACCAAGATGTCAATGAAGTGCGTTAGAACGTTTTCGAAACATGAGACTGAAGGTCATTTAATGTGACGTCGCTACTAGGTGTTTTGCACTTTATGACATATTCACCTCAACTGGGCAGCAAAGGGAGCTGGTGAATGGACAATCAATGTTTGCATTTTTTCTCCCAGTAACCCAGTGTTACTACAGCTTTAATTGTTGCATGCATTTCTAATGCTGACTGTGTTTACTTTAAACAGAGACTTGAGTGAAGTGACTCATGAAATAGTGCCTGGCGAATTTCAAGCAATCCATACCTTGGAAATTGCATGAAGGTTATGCTCATTTTTCTTTTTTAATTTATTTTATAATTCAGCATGGACCACTTAAAGTGATCCATAACATTGCAAAGTCAACATCCCCAAAAAATATAATGTATCAATAACCTAATGTGAATTAAAATTGCTCTTTTCAAAAAATATAATTTTGAGACCCCAATCATTCCAAAAGGTTAAAGTTTGGATCACGTAGACTGTAGATGCATGTTTGTAGTGTGATTGGACAGTACTCTGCAAAGTGGAAGACAAATGGTTTTTTATATATGCAGAGAAAAGTCTGAAATTAAATATTTAGGAGAATCTGAGATTTTCCAAAAACAACCTAATTTAGTTTGACAGACAAACATAACTGTTCCTCAGCATAACCCATTGTTTAATGTTCATCTTACTAAAATTACATTAAGACAATCTAGCGTGCATGCAGTGGTCACATTTTTTTGTGAATTTGTAACTTGCTTTTAAACTCTCATATTTTAATATTAAATTAAGTTTATGATTATCTAGTCATTGTTTATTTGTTTAGGTAAGTTCACTACCAGTCAAAAGTTTTTGAACAGTAAGATTTTTTTTTTTTAAAGCAGTCTCTTCTGCTCACCAAGCCTGCATTTAATTTTAAAATAACTGCTTTTTTTATTTGAATATATTTTAAAATGTAGTGAAAATTACAGAAATTAATACTTTTGTTTAGCAAGGATGCTTTAAGTTAATCAAAATTATATTATGTTACAAAAAGACTTCTATTTCAGATAAATGCTGTTCTTCTGAACTTTCTATTCATCAAATAATTCTACTCAGCTGTTTTCAACAAATGTTTTTTGAGCAGCAAATCAGAATATTACAATGATTTCTGAAGTAACGTGACTGGAGTAATGATGCTAAAAATTCAGCTTTGAAATCACAGGAATGTTGCATTTTAAAATATATTCAAATAGAGAATTAATTTTAAATAGTAAAAATATTTCAAAATTACTGTTTTTGCTGTACTTTGGCTCAAATAAATGCAGGCTTGGTGAGCAGAAGAGACTTCTTTAAAAAAAAAACATTAAAAAAATCTTACCGTTCAAAAACTTTTGACTGGCAGTGTATGTTACATGTAAAAAAAAACAGCTTGTGTTTATTAAGCTGTCTGTGATCATGAAGGCATTGTATTTTTATGTCGAATTGTATTCGGATGCTGTACTAATAACTGGAAGTAGTAATTCAGTATCTCGTTATTCTTGAGTAAATGTATGTGTTTGGCAATACCAGTACTTATGAAACTAATTATTTACGACACACTTAAGCGGTACTTGATGTTTATTTTATTTTTCTTACAAAAAGTTTAGTTTGTTTTGTGGCCAAAATTATTTGTACAATGCAGACAAGGCGATGATTTGTGTAATGTTTGTTTGTGTGGTCAACCAATAAATGACTGCCAGCACTGTTACTATTTGCTCTTTTCATGTGTATATGTAATAATATCACGATTATGAGAGAGACAAACTGTCTCCACAGTTTCCTGTTTCACTCTGAAAATGAAATGTAAATTTGATTTAATTTTTTCTTGAATTTAGGGGTTTCTAGCATTTTAAATGTACTTTATGGATTGAATTACCGTTGACTGTGGACTATTTTAACAATTTCCTTACTACCTTTCTGGGCCTTGAACGTGTTAGTTGCATTGCTGTCTATGCAGGGTCAGAAAGCTCTCGGATTTCATCAAAAATATTTTAATTTGTGTTCTGAAGATGGAATGACATGAGTAATTCATTTATTATTAATTTTACAGAATTTAGATTTTTGGGTGAACTATACCTTTAAACCATAGAACAAGATGTGCATAGAAAAGTGAATGAAAATAGACAGATTTGGATTTCTATGTACTTTATGGTTTATTCCATCAAAACAAGAGTATACATAAAGTTTTTTTAACTTGTTTTACAATAGTCTTTAAAATTACATTTATGCCATCCAGATGCTGAATAAATCTAGACATTCTTTTACAAGAACTTTGGTCACGTTATTGTATCCAATTTTGTCAAACATCTTGTAACTTTAAGTGCTAGTCAATAAAGAGACAAATAAGAGAGGCATAATGCATTACTTTTGCCTTACAGAATATAAAAAAAGCTTATGTCTGTTCATCCAAACAGGGAAAGAACATTTTCAATCAAAAAGCTTGACTTGAAAAGTTAACAGCAAAACATTTTTGCAGAAGCTGGGTTCAAATGACTTCTGACTGCAGTAGACAATCTCCAATTGATCCCAAAAATGTAGTTATGGAAATCTCAAGATGATCTCGATACATCATGCTTGATACAATCGAGTCCTCTGTCATTTTCAACTTCTTTGAAGATAATAAATTAATATGAAAAACATTTCTTCATGCAAGAAAGCTATTTATTTACAACTGACATGTCTCAACTCTTAAAAGAAAAGTCCACTTACAGAAAAAAAAAAAATCCTAATAATTTACTCACCCCCATATCATACAAGATGTTCATGTCTTTGTCTTCATCACAAAGAAATTCAGGTTTTTGAGGAAAAACATTCCAGAATTTTTCTCCATATAGTGGACTTCGATGGTGGGTTGAAGGTTCAAATCACAGGTTTAATGCAGCTTTAAAGGACTTACCTAGCTTAAAATAATAAAAATGTATATACTTTTTAACCACAAATGCTCGTCGTGCACTAGCCTGACCTCTCACATTACGAAATCATGTTGGAAAGGTCACGCGTGGCGTAGGCGGAAGTACCGACCCAGTGTTTACAAAGCGAATGTGCAAAGAAAGTGAAAGGTAAAACAGCGATGCTGGACAATTTTGAATTTGGAAGGGAAAATGAGATGGAGTTTTTCACCCTAACGTACCTTTTCGAAACGAAGTACACAGACGAAGAACTAACCATGCGTTAAAAAGTATATAAATTCTTAGCATTTTAAGAAATTATGGATTGTTTTGCTAGACAAGACCCTCATTTCTCATCTGGGATCATGTAGAGCCCTTTGAAGCTGCATTAAAAGGTTACTCCACCCCAAAATGAAAATTTTGTCATTAATAACCCAATATTGTCATACTTACCCCAATGTTGTTCCAAACTCGCAAAAGCTTTGTTCGTCTTTGGATGAAAACCGGGACGTTTGTGACTGTCCCATCGACTGCCAAGTAAATACCACTGTCAAGAAAAAGTATGACAGACATTGACCAGAAAAGTATGAAAGACATTGTCAAAATAGTCCATCTGCCATCAGTGGTTCAACCATAATTTTATGAAGCTATGAAAATACTTTTTGTACGGAAAGAAAACAAAAATAACGACTTTATTCAACAATTCGTCTCCTCCGCATCACTGTAGCACCTTTTATGGAAAGTATCCGCTGGGTGCAGCTGGGTTTGTGTCAGCTCCGTTATGCAAATAAGCTGTTTTCGTCCGAATCAAAGCGTGAATAAACGTAGAAAACGTATCCGTGTGGTGTGGATGGTTTGCGTCCAGCGGATACTCTCCACGGTGACGTGAAGGAGACGAATTGTTGAATAAAGTCGTTATTTTTGTTTTCTTTGCGTACAAAAAGTATTCTCGTAGCTTCGTAAAATTATGGTTGAACCACTGATGTCAGATGGACTTTTGACGAAGTCTTTCATACTTTTCTGGGTCTTGACAGTGGTATTTACTTGGCAGTCAATGGGACAGTCACAAACCTCCCGGTTTTCATCCAAAATATCTTAAATTGTGTTCCGAAGACAAACAAAGCTTTTACGGGTTTGGAACGACATGGGGGTAAAGGATTTATGACAAAATGTTCATTTTTGGGGTGGAGTAACCCTTTGAAGCTGCAAATTCAACCTACTGATCCCCATTGAAGTCCACTATATGGAAAAAAATCCTGGAATGTTTTCCTCAAAAACCTTAATTTCTTTGCAGCTGGAGACAGAAAGACATGAACATCTTGGATCACATGGGGGTGAGTAAATTATCAGGAAATTTTAATTCTGGAAGTGAACTTCCCCTTTAAACCACATACTTTGTTGTCAAGTAGCTTTGTTGCTCTGGAATCAATAAGTCTTCTTAATTTAGACTTTCTCATCAGTGTCAGAGCCGGGCAGTTCCACCACCACACTGGGCTGATGGATAGAGTATGCATCGGTCACCAGCAGTGTCTGCTCCATCACATCAGTTACAGTAAACGAAGTCTGCTCCACTTTGCCATCAGTCATTCCAGTCAGAGCAATCCCAGTCTGTTCAGCACTCACTGCTCCATCAGCCAACGAATATGTGGCCTCCTCTCCTCCTGTTCCTTCAGCAGAAGCTGAGACGACCTGTTGCACCACAACTGCATCTGACTGGATAACCAGTTTAACTATGTCCGCTGGTTCTTCCTGAGCCTCGGCATGGCTGGGAGGACTGGATGAGGCAGCTGTGCTCTCGTCCTCCACTATTAGGTTACGTAAGCGTCTCTGTCTGGGGCTGTAGTTCTCCACGCGGTTGTGGATCTGTAAGTGTCGGCGCAAATGTGCCTGTGAAAGGTAGGATAGAGACACTGAGGTCTTAGGGATTAAGTAGGAAATGTATATGTTAATATGTACATCCATAAATACATCTAATTCATACCTGTCTGGTGAACTTGTAACCACATTCAGAACACTCAAATTTTCTCATGCCTTTGTGACGTCGTACATGAACACGGAGCTGCTCAATGGCTGATGGGACATAATGTGATATTTAATTATTATGCATTACTGATCACTTTAAATACTGCCTTTCATACATTCTTGTTTTCAATTAAAATGTACTTCACATAATTTACATAAGATGTTTTTTACCTAATTTATATTAAATATGGTATAAATTATATAATATAATCATATTAGTCTTGTTTTTGACATAAATGAAAAATATTTTTGGCAATTTAAATAAATAAATTGTATATAATTTATATAAAAGTTAACTAATTTTATATATATATATATATATATATATATATATATATATATATATATATATAAATAATGAACTCTATATAATCAATCATGATATATTATAGTACATAAATGTTTTATTGTATATATATATATATATATAATGTTATTATAATTATATAATATATAATCATATATTGTTCCTGTTTTTGACATTAATGAAAATATTACTTGTCAAATAAAATAAATAAATTGTATAGAATTTATATAAAAGTTATACATACACACACACACACACACATATATATATATAACATTAATATACTTACATATATATAATATTAATAATATATAATCATATTATTTTTGTTTTTGACATTAATGAAAAATATTACTTGTCAAATAAAACAAATAAATTGTATATAATTTATCTAAAAGTTCATAATCATATTATTCTTGTTTTTGATATTAATGAAAAATATCTGTTGGCAATTTAAATAAATAAATAATAATAAAAACATTATATAATTTATCAAAAAGTTAACTAATTTATATATATATATATATATATATATATATATATATATATATATATATATATATATATATATAAAAAAAACATTATTATAATTATATAATCATATATCGTTCTTGTTTTTGACATATATATATTGTTCTTGTTTATGACATATATTGTTTTTATAATCTATATAATATTTTTATATTTATTTATTTATGTAGAATAAACAAAATTATTCATTTCTTTTAAATACATATATATATAATTTTTAATAATATATAACATAAAATGTTAGAATATATTATATAAATATATAATAGCATATTTTTCTTTCTCCTATCTATAAATTTTTGCCCAAAACTGCCTCAAAAGTGTAACTGTCCAAATATCTTACCTTTAAAGGTTTTGTTGCAGATTTGGCAAAAGTGTGGTCGACCTTCTTGGTGTTTGCTGGCTATGTGGCGTAAGAGAGGGCCTTTCTCAGTAAAACGTTGCTCACAAAACTCACAGCTATATGGCCGTTCTCCCGTATGCGTGCGGTGGTGTTTGTCCAGACTCGCTGCTCACACAATCAGCAAACATTGGGTTAATAATACAAACCTAACAGAAAAAACTACATGGATTCGATTTTAAAAATGAACTAGAAATCAAAACGACCAGCGTTAAATCATTCCGACTGCAAAATTACCTTGTGTGCGAAACGTCTTGCCACACAGGTGGCACTGGAAAGGTTTCTCTCCAGTATGCGTTCGAAGGTGCATGTTGAGATTAGCTTTCTGGGTAAAAGCATGATTGCAGAACTCACACACAAAAGGACGCTCATTTCTGGAAAGCAGCGCAACAAATACAGCTCAACACTAATCCAAACACAAACATGCAAAATGGATTACACATATAAACATCACAAAAAGGTTTCTTTCTTGTCCAGCTTGCTTTCATTCACATTGTTTACCATCTTTTCACCACATGCATGCATAATTCTAGCATTCGCTAACAGTCTCGCTTTTGAATAGCAGACAGACGTAATCAGCAATCAGTTTAAGCAATAAATAAAGCATGTTTCAGTTCTTTGTTTCTTTATGGTAATATTTAATGATGGCATATGTTTACCTGTGAATGGCTTTGATGTGCATTTGCAGGCCGTTGCGGCTGGAGGCCCGATGGCCGCACTCCTCACACACAAACAGTTTCTCACCACGATGTTTGGCTGCCTCGTGCAGACGTAGCTCAGTGCGGGACAGGAAACATTTGGGACACAATGGACACTAGACCAGACATATCACAGATAATACATAACATTTAATCAGTAAAAACGTATATTTTGTTTAGTTTTTCCATCAGTCATTCCAGTCCAGTCAGGCCATTGTGGTATTGCAGACAAGTTGTAGAGTCACTTACTGCATGTGGTTTGGGAGCTCCGTGAACTTTAATCATGTGGCTCCGGAGGTCTTTCTTCTGCATGAACTGCTCAGGGCATGACGTGCACTAATATGACAAGTAAAAAAACATTGGCATAATGTCTGCCGACAAAAGGTCATATCTGACCTGCACAATGGATGGCGTACCTTATTGGGCATCTCTCCTGTGTGTGTGACCGTGTGAAGACGCAGCTCATGTCGCTTTTTAAAGGTCATGGTACATTTTGCACACGAAAACACCTGGCACAAACCAAAAGTTGCATTATCTAAGTATTAGTAATACACTACCAGTCAAAGGTTTTTGAACAGTAAGAATTTAACAATAAGAATATTTTTTTTTAAAGAAGCCTCTTATTGCTCACCAATCTTTCTATAATATATTTGAAAATTCAGTTTATTCATGTGATCAAAGCTAAACTTTCAGCATCATTACTCCAGTCTTCAGTGTCACATGATCCTTCAGAAATCATTCTAATATGATTTGCTGTTCAAGAAACATTTTACTATTATTATTATCAATATTTAAAACACTTAATCAAAGAATCCTTAAAAAGTGTTCTTAATAGAAAGATACAAAGATCAGCATTCATCTGAAATAAAAAGCTTTTGCAACATTATACACTATAACATTCAAAAGCTTTGAAGTCTTTTATTAATTTTTTTTTTAGCAAGGATGCTTTAAATCGATCAAAAGTGATTATAAAGACATTTATGTTACAAAAGACATTCTGTTTAAGATAAATGCTGTTCTTCTGAACTTTCTACTCAAAGAAACCTAAAAAATTTCTACTCAGCTGTTTTCAACATAATAATAATAAATGTTTTTTGAGCAGTAAATCAGAATATTAGAATGATTTCTGAACGATCATAAGGATCATGTGAATGTAGTAATGATGCTAAAAATTCAGCTTTGAAATCACAGGAATAAATTACATTTTAAAATATATTCAAATAGAAAACAGTTATTTCAAGAAGAAAAAATATTTCATAGTTTTATTGTTTTTGCTGTACTTTGGCTCAAACAAATGCAGGCTTGGTGAGCAGAAGAGACTTCTTTGGAGAACATTAAACTAAGTATGTTTAACTAAGTTTAACTATGTAGTGTATAAAGGCTACATTGCTTGACATATTAGTGTTATTGTATTTATGCATATTGTTTGTCTCATTTGATACTCACCACTTCTGCTCTAATAAGACAATTCCTGGCTTCATGCTCCAGCAGGTTTTCCTTTCTATAGTAGCATTTCCCACATTTAGAACATTCAAAAGGCTTCTCTCCTGTATGTCTCCTGTATGGGAGGAAAGACAGAAGTTTGGATTAAGGCACTATCAATCATGTTACTTACAAAAACCTGCAAAAAATAATTCAATAGAACTTTTAAAAAAACACCAGTCTTTTGACAGTGTCTATATATATATATATATATATATATATATATATATCTCATTAATCTTATATGTGACCCTGGACCACAAAACCAGTCTTGAGTAGCACGGGTATATTTGTAGCAATAGCCAACAATACATTGTATGGGTCAAAATTATTGATTTTTCTTTTTCGCCAAAAATCTTTATGATATTAAGCGAAGATCATGTTCCATGAAGATATTTTGTAAATTTCCTACTGTAACTATATCAATGTAATTTCTGATTAGTAATATGCATTGCTAAGAACTTCATGTGGACAACCTTAAAGGCAATTTTCTCAATATTTAGATTTTTTTTAAACCCTCAGATTCCACACTGATATATGTATACAGTATTAAAGGGTTAGTGATTAAATATTTTAATTATCTTATAGAAAACAACTGAAGAAGTTTATTTGCATGTTTGTGAAAGTTAGTTTGCCACATATGTGAGCTGAGTGCATTTTGAAGGCCTCAAGGCCAAACTGACTGACTGTGTATACAGAAGGAATACCAGAGATGGGAGATGCCACAGGATGAGACAGTCCAGAAACAGATAATGTGTGTAAAACTCATTAAAATCCTAAAATGTTCATGCCTTTGCAACCTTCAGCACCCGGAAAGTGGTAGATAAGAGAAAAT
The DNA here is from genome assembly GCA_036247105.1 of Cirrhinus mrigala. Lineage (NCBI taxonomy): Eukaryota > Metazoa > Chordata > Actinopteri > Cypriniformes > Cyprinidae > Cirrhinus > Cirrhinus mrigala. Next base: position 14,912,503 of record CM070029.1, on the reverse strand, counting down.
CAGACTAGCAGGTGTTTTTCTACAATGAAAGCAAGCATTATGAAAGCTAATAAACAATTGTGGGAAAGTACTGGGAATTATGTATCAACAAGTGGTCTGTATTCTCATTGGACAGTAGCAACCAATAACGAAATTATACTAAGATGGTAGTCCGCGGGGCATTGCGGTTTGTTGTCTTCTTGCAGTAAACTGGAACTCTAATTCATTACTTCTTCTAAAACTGAAAAATTTGTCTTTAATTACTCACCTTCATGTCGTTCCAAACCCATAAGACCATTTATCTTTTGAACACAAATTACGATATTTTTGATGAAATCACACGTTCAAGGCCCTTAATTTTATGTCAGTTTTCGACGTGTGTTCACAAGAGTACAATGACATGTTACACTCATGAACACACGTCGACTGACAAGGAAGAGAAGAAACTGTTGACTAAAGTCGTTATTTTGGTAACATAAAGTAACATTACATAAAGTATCGCGATCCCCTTCTTTTAAAAACGGTACGATTCCGCATTTTACAAGTACTTCAAGGATGTATTTTAATAAGAGCGGTATTTCTGCGTGTCTGTGTTAGTGAATGGCGCAGACGCGCAGTTTTGTTTACTAACGTTACACACATACGCTGTTTTCAGCCTCTGCCGCTACAAACTATGAGTACATGAACATAATCTCTAGAACTGCTCTAAAAGGTCACTTCATGAGCATTTTACCGTTTCTTTTGCGGAAAATTATCGTCATATAATGAAGATCCTAAAGGTCTTCACAGCAACCCGTCAAAATAAAAGTTCGGTTTAACTTGACAGTCAGAAATATATTAATATATTACTTAATGTAAAGATAGTACTACTACTACTAATAAAAATATTATTAAAACAATGTTTAAGGAATATTTACCAGAAAAAAATATTTATCAGAATTTATTTACCAGAAAATTGTAAAAACACAACACAGTATTTCTGGGGAAAAAAAAGAAAAAAAAAAAAGAAAGAAATATCTTATAATAAATTAATTCTTTATCAAATCTAATTATCCTTTATAAATTCATTAGACATGCTTTTGATTATTAAAATGTAATGAAACGATTAAAATAGAACCCAGAAAATTAATGGAAAACAGATTCACAAACAAAACTGAATTTGAGAAAAATAATAAAACGCATTTCATAGGGCCTTAAAAACATGTAATTTTTTTTAAACTTTTAATAAATTGCTGCTAAATCCGGCAAGTTTCATGATTTCAAGTAATTAGACATGCTTTTTGATAAATATTTTTTATTTAACCATTAAAATCTACAGAGTCTACAGTTTTAAAATGAAATTTGAGAAAAAATAAAACAGATTTCATAGGGCCCTCTTTATTGTCTTTGTCTTTTAGTCTTTTGTTACTTGAATCTAGGTTCTTATTATTAATAACAAAGATAAAATAACAACAAATGACTATGTCATGATATAAATTGTTGTTGATCTCTACATACCTGTAGGCTCGGTAGTTGTTCACCATAATCGTGTGTAGTGGCACTTGCATGTGATTATTATTATTTTATTTATTTATTTATTTTCAAAGGGGGGACGAAATGCTTTGTTTTAATAGATTAAAATCTCCATTTGGATCATCTATTATTCAATTACTTGTCCTGTTGTTCTATGTTTTTTTCGTAATATCGATTCAGTAGTAGTCCGGTATTGTATCGAAGTCAAAATTTTGGTATCGTGACAACACTACCTTACATATGTATATACAACATTATATGTATCCTTAACATAGAGGAACATACCTGTTGTGTACTTTCAGGTAGTACTTGCTGAGGAATGTTTTGTGGCATGTAGGACATTGGACAGAGCCTTTCTTACTGTCTTTAGATGTTCTTTCCCCATTCTCTTTATTGGTATTTTTCTCGTGTCGTTTGCGTTTTCCCCGTGGAGTCTTTGAAGTCGAGCCAGGTGAATCATGAGGCACGTACTCTTCATCAGTTCCCTCAAGAATATCTATACTGACACCTCTGTCACTGTCATCATCATCATCGTCATTGTCGACATCGTCATTTTGATCAGCGGATCCATCCACCTGCTAACAGAGAATTAATAGAAAAAGTACAGAAATTTGCATTTTTAGCAACTTTTTAGAATCAGTGCATTCAATTTTCATTGTCAGATCAATGCATAGATGATCAAGTTTAAATTATTTGAATTAAATAAATGAATGTAGATGTACTGAGTACCTCAGTCTCACTCGTGTCTTGATGTTTGAGGTCATCTCTGTCCTCAATGACAGCAGTCTCCTGCTCTTTGTCTTCTAGAAATGATGATTTTCTTCTTCCTGCTCCCTGCCTTGCGACAGTAGACATGGGACTTTCTCTGACTAGTCGACTGGGCCCTTTAACGCGCCTTCCAGAACGTGTGGTGGTAGTAGATGTCGAGGCAGGAGGGTCATCATCGCTAGTTGTTCCCGCTGAACCAAACCGGCATGCATCGGGCTTATTTTTCGCCCTCTGCCAAGATCTAGTCTTTCCTTTCGGGGTGTGATCAGGCTGAGGGTCTGCAGACGTGAGAGCGAATAGTGGTTTGGCTGTATTATCTACGCTCAAGGCAGGTGACTCTAAAGTCTTTACACCTGGCAAACTCTGGCAAGGTATGAGAGAATCCGGCACTGATAGTCCACTGGCTGCATTCTGAATTTTTTCTAAATTGCTGTCGTCTAACTGAAGTTCACCTGTGTAAAAAAAGTTAAGCAGTAGCTCAAGTCCATCATCAGGGCACTCTAATGGCAGGTCGACTTGTATAAATGGTTTGTTTGAACTGGGGTGTTGGAACAAGTTGCTGAAGCAGGCAAGAACATTGCGGTGGGCCAGATGCACTTGCCCACTGGCTGTGCTCAACATGGCATCACAGAAGTGGCCAAGACCCCTCTGTTTGTTGAGCAAGGACAGCACCCGTTGAGCGTGAGAGGTCCTTTGAGCAGGTATCTCCATCTAGAAAAGCACAAGACATCAGTTTAATTTTATTAGTGATTTTGTCTGAATGAAATTACAGGTAAAGACAACACAACATTCAACATAAATTAATAAATGTAGTCATTTATATGAAATATTATATTTAAATTAATATAAATGTAAACATTTATTTAAAAATGCTAATTATTTTTACTAATTCATGGATATTTATAATAATCAAAAAATGGTCAAGCTCAGAATTATAATATATACTTGTGTAGAATACCATAAAATGTGTGTCTGTTCTGGTTTAATTACTATAATTATCAATAAATATAAAAACAATTTTTGAAAATCATTAAAAACTGACATTATTGTACTACAAGCACAGATGTTTAAGCAATAGCTCACAGAAAATTAATTTAAATTCAATATTAAAATTATAAATTATTCATATAAGTGTTTCATTTACATTTTAAATAATTTGACTAATTTAGTTCATGGGTATTTATAATAATAAAAACGGTTCATGCTCAGAATTATAATAAATTTTTGTAAAATACAACAAAAAAAAGTGTATCTGTTCTGGTTTTATTATTATAAAATTCTCATTACTAATAAATGTTTTATGCAACTTTAAATAATTTGCTAAAATCACGAAATACTGCAATTATTGTACTACAAGCATAGGAGTTTATAGCAATAGTTTGCTTATTTTGGCGTAGTTCGTTTTATAAACAGAATTTCACAGAAAATATTAAAACTATAAATATTATATATTTAAATTAAAAATAGTAAATTATACATATAAATGTTTCATTTACATTTCAAATATTTTGTTTGTGGGTATTTACAGTATAATAATAAAAATTCTCATCCTCAGAATTATAACAAATTTGTGTAAAATACCAAAAAGTGTATGTGTTCTGGTTTTATTGTTAAACTGCCATTACTTAGAAATGTTTTATGCAACTTATTATGAAAATAATGAAATACTGCAATTATTGTACCACAAGCATAGGTGTTTATGAAAAGTACACAGAATAATTCTACACATTTTAATTTAAATTAAATGTAAAAATGGTAAATATGAATATTTCATTACAATTTTAAACTACTTTTAATTTTATCAATGGCTATTTATGATAATAAAAAATGTTCATGTTTGGAATTATAATATGTTTGTGTAAAATACAAAACAAGGAATATCTGTTCTGGTTTTATTATTATACTGTCATTACTAATTAATGTTTTATGCAACTTTAAATAATTTTAGAAAATCATGAAATACTGCAATTATTGTACAGCAAGCATAGGTGTTTATTGGAATAGTTTGCTTATTTTGGCATAGTTTATGAAAAGTACACAGAATAATTCTGCACATTTTCATTTAAATTAAATATAAAATATTATAAATATGAATACTTTATTTAGATTTTAAACGACCTTTAGTAAAAGTAGAACATTTGAACATTTTTGAACAACATGAACATTTTTATCATAAATATCCATCAATAAAATTAGTAAAAGTCTATTACTAATTTATTCATGGATATTTATGACAAAATGTTCAAGCTAAGAATTATAATACATTTGTGAAAAATACAATAAAAGAACTGTGTCTGTTCTGGTTTTATTAGTATACTGTCATTATTTATAAATGTTTCATTAAAATATAATGTTTGTAAAGATCGTACAATCGTACAAAAAATCATTAAATTGTACTACAAGCATAGTTACTGCAAGCTCGTGCTTATTTTAGCGTAGTCCGTTTATAAAACAGTACACAGAATAATTCCGCACGTTTTTATCCATCCATGCTCAATAATGTTTCCCATCCTATGCAGATGACTTTAACTGGTTAGCGACTATTTGATTATTTACTATTACCTCAACGTTAACCGCAATGTCCGCATTTTAATGACGCTCCCTAAACTACTCGCCGCACACCTAACCGTGTATGACTCACCTTTAGCGTAAATTAGATCATTGCTCTCATCTTTCTTTTCATATACTGAAACTCCGCTTATATGCGTTATGTAACTTACTAAGTAACTTAATTATTGTATAGCATCAAATGCTTAATTTGAGCTAAACAACAAGAAGCCATGTTGAAACAGAAACCGGAAGTGACGATTTTGTTCAGTAGCTGGCCATTCAACCCATAACGATGGGAGAGAAATTCTTCAAACGTTAAGTAATTGAATAGTTTAGCTCATACAACCAAACAGAACACCAATTCTTTAATTTTATAACATTTTTGAAAGCTGTGGTAAAATATTATATAGTGAAGTATCAATTCAGGATGCTAGTATAGAATCAAATCTCTGTCGAACTCCGTAACATCTGTTATTGTCCATCACATGGCACATACGCTAACTGTGAGCGCCCAGCGCTGCACAAAATTGCTTCTGTTAACCAGCGAGTTTTATATTTAATATGTTTTCTGCTTCATCTTTGTCTCTCCTATATTTATAATCTCAAACGCATTCATCAAACAGTGATAGTGCGGTCTTAACACAGAGGAAATGAGCAGCTTCGTCTCGATTAGTGGAGTGGAACCACAACAGCATCGTGCAGCGTGATTTGATGTTCACAAGCCACTGCCAGTTACATAGAAAGAACAGCGTGTTCATAGAAATTCTATTTATACATGTTTAACGGTTCTGATTTGATTCAAATCTGTTGTATTACCGGTTACAGCGGATTCTCATTTTAAACAGGTAACGTACGTGAACTAACGGCACCAATGTAGTTATATTTAACTATAATTAACAGTTGTGAAAGTGTTATGCTTTTACTAGAGATTAGTTATAATGTGTGGAACGATAATTTTGCACCATATTTTACCAACTGAACACAGTAAGCCATCAGTTTTGTAATAACAGGTAGGAGCACAGCTATGTTAACTTGACAAAGCCAACTTGATGATATTCTTTTTAAAATCCAAAAGGTGATTTAATGCATTTCTTATAGACAAAATGAGCTTTGTAACTCCAGATGTTCTGATGCTGTCATTAACGTTACGTTTTCATTCACAGGTGTCTTCCTGCCCTGGATTTATGACGTTTTCAGTCTTGTTGGAGTTCATTGGATGACAATGAAAGTCCACAAGGGTTCTTCACGGTCCCATCATGAGCAGCGAAACGCCACTAAACGCCATGGCAAGAATAAATGGCGCAAAAAGATACACAATCTGGACTCAGCTCTCCTAAATACAAGTCCAGGGACTGCAAAGTTGGGGCAACAGATAGCCAAACTAGAGAAACCCACATTAAAACGCTTGAAGAAGTCGTATACAAAGCCTATCCCTAAAAACAGTTGTGCTGAGGAGAAAAAGGTTAAGGCCACTTCTGAGACTTTTGCTCATGTCCACACAAATGGAGGCACAGAACTGGACGACAGCAGCAAGTCACTGGACTCTCAAGAATGGAGTGAATATGCCAATAGTGTTCTTCAGAATGGCATGGAAAGTTCAACCGTACCTAAAACAGACGAGATGGAGGAGGGTGGTATTCAGTTCCATGCCCACTTTGATCATACCCACAACCATGCTGTTTTAGTCTTGAAACAAGGCCAGGTAGACTGGAAATCTCATATTATACACATATTACAAACTTTAAAATAATGAAATGTGACCTTGGACCACAAAACCAGTCATAAGGGTGATTTTTTTTTTTTTTTGAAAGCTAAATAAATAAGCTTTCCATTGATGTATGGTTTCTTAGGATAGGACAAAATTTGGCCAAGATGCAACTATTTGAAAATCTAGAATCTGAGGGTGCAAAAAAACCAAATCTAAATATTGAGAAAATCACCTTTAAAGTTGTCCAAACAAAGTTCTTTGCAAGTCATATTACAAATCAAAAATAAACTTATGATATATTTATGGTAGGAAATCTACAAAATATCTTAATGGAACATGATCTTTATTTAATATCATAAAGTTTTTTGGCATAAAAGAAAAATCGATAATTCTGACCCATGCAATATATTTTTTGGCTATTGCTGCAAATATACCTGTGCTACTTAAGACTGGTTTTGTGGTCCAGGGTCACATATTAGCATTACAGACTTTAAAACTCAGTAGTTTCTGCAAGTAGACTTACTTTTGTGTCTGATGTTTGTGCAGGTCTTGTGTTTCCGTGGGACGTGCCTGCTCACTTGCCTCTATGGTCATGTAGAGGTGCTGGGCTTCACCATAGAAGAGGGCCAACAGCCTTACCCCCTGTTCTCGCCACCGTCTCACTGCCCTCTCACCATCACGGCCTTAGGAAACAACCCCACCTCCAGCAAGAACAAGAAAGAGGGGCAGCTTGAAGCAAAAGCCATTGTTCGAAAATATATCTCTTCAGGTAGCATCAGAGTGTCCTGCTGCCTTATTATCTTATTTTTATCACTTTCTTACTCTCTTATCTTCCATTAAGGAAAGACATTCCTGGTGAGTAGGGTAGAAAATGTAATAGATATCACCATAGTTCCCCAGCTGATTGATTGCATTAATAATAACAACCATTTTTCTTGTATTACAAGTTTGCTGAAATGTAATGTGTGTGTGTGTGTGTATATACATTTATACTTTACACACATCCACCTTATATTTCCCGTAAGTGCGGGCTCAGCCATTTTTAAATATTATGGGTCTGGCTTCAGGTCTCATCCTCATTCAGCTATTTTTAAATGTACAAAGCAGCTAATTTTGCTGCTTGATATTGCAAATTGCTGTGTCTTACTGTATTATTTTAATGTATTAACTTAATTATGAGCACACTGGTTTGTAGTGCAAACAAGTTTACTGGACTTTATTCTTCTTGTTATTTCCCTCTAGCAACTAGTGAACTAGAAGTCTCTCCCGTAGGTTTACTTCTGTGTTAAAGAAAATGGTGGATACATTTATGCAATTTGCATACATTTCCATAACAGAAATCTGAAAACTGGATAAAACCAGGTTTAAAATTCTTGGTTTGTTTTGATGGTTTTTACAGAGGGGTGTTTTAATCGCTCCATGAATCAGAAAATACTGTCAACAGCCAGGAAGAAAAATAAACAGCATGTTTAAGGAATAAAATTGATATAAAATCAGGCAGATTATATATATCCACAAAACCTTCTATAATATAATCAAAATTTAGATTTGCAATCAACCCATCAAGATATTTTTTAACCATAAAACCATTGCTTCTATCTAAAAGATGACTTCTCTACCCATAATATTGCTTCCTCCAGTTAAAAAAATAAATATATATATATATATATATATGTAATTTGTTTATTTTTTTATATACATTTTTTTTATTATTATATTTTTGGATTATTGTGATGTTTTTATTAGTTGTTTGAACTCTCATTCCGACAGCACCCATTCACTGCAAAGAATCCATTGGTGTTGTAATGCTAAACTCATCTACATCTCAGATGGGCTAAGAGTAAATTGCCATAAAATAGACACCTAAACTTGTGTTTTGGATACACAAAAAGCCAATTAGCCCAAAATCTCAAAATTTCAAAATTGACCAGTGCATGAGAGTTTTTGTCTTAAGTGTCTTACCTTACATTAACTTCTACCTGCACCAAAATTCCTTTTTGCACTTGCTTTCTAACATTGTTGCAATTTGTGTTTTTATGTCTAGAGCCAAGTAAAAAGCTCATGAATGAGGTGGACTCTGACTCCTGCGTGGTGCTTCTTGAGCCTCTGGACACACCGCTCACCCGGTTCCTCACCAGCTTCTCTGAACTGTCAGAGATCTTTGGCCTGAACTCGGTAAGTTGGTGACTTTTCAGATTGTGTATGTTCGTGTTTAAAATAGCTGATATGTATATTGTTAGTGATGGTAAAGTACATTTTCAGTTTAATATGCAGAGGCAACTGCAAGTAAGCCATTTGTAGGAAGAATGTAAGCACTGCGGTTCTGTGGTGCTTGCGACATTGCTTGTTTCAGCTTCCTGATATAGCAACATAGATATATTTGTGTCTGTGTTTATGCATTTTGCAGAAGGAGCTGAAGTCTCAGGCTGCCATCTATAACCCTGCTCTGTCAGCTGTGGGTGTAACAGCGCTGCGTGCACAGGGTCTGGTGATGTCACATAGCTACAGAGAAGCTATAAGCAGTTTGCTTAGTGCCTGGGCAGGTAAATGTTTTTTTATTTACTAATTGAAGGAATAAGAGTTATTTCACCCAAAATGCATGTAAATTGATCATTTCTTCCTCTTTACTACTAGTTATAGAACAAAACAAACATAAATGAGCATCGAAAGGTATTTTAAAAGAAAGTAAAACTTAAAATGTGTGATCTACCACTTATTCAGTGTCAATCATTATGGAAAGACATTAAACAACTTGTAAACAGAGCCACATAACATACCTTTCCCTTGGTAAACCCCATTCAATGTCCACAGGTCATTAGTCAGTTCTATATTACATATTCATTGTATTTTATTTGACCTGTTGGTGATGTGTCAAGTGTTGTATGTTTGAATAAATCTGTCCTGAAATCAAGTTTTTTTTTTTTTTTTTTAAAGACAGCTACCATTTCAACAACAATTTGGGGCAGAAACATTACTGTATAATTAAAAAGTTGATATAAAGCTGTCTTACATGCAATTTAAATTATAATATATAATTATAAAAATGTTTTTTGTCCACAGGGGAATTTGACCGCTGTCCCATAATTCTTGTGTGTGGGGGGAAATCCTCTGGCAAATCCACTTTCAATCGACACCTTATTAACAGCCTGCTTAATCAGTGAGTTCACTCGGTTCATTTTATCAGTTTAGTAATAAGCAGCAGTAGTAGGCTAGCCTGCATGCAAAGTTATTGATGGAATTGACATGTATTGTAATTTTAAAGTGGTATTTTTGCTCTCTACCTTGTGTGTAGCACTGTAAGCGTAGAGTATTTGGAGTGTGATCTAGGCCAGACTGAATTCACCCCTCCCGGATGCCTTTCCTTAAACACAGTTACAGAACCACTGCTGGGTATGTGTCATGCTCCCAATCTCCATGAAGTACATATTTCTTCACCAAAGTCATTTAGCAGATTCTGCTTATTCAAAACTTTGCTAATAGAGCTTTGTCATGCATTAAGCATATGCTCTTTGTTATATACCCCAACAAATAGACACATTTGTGATTGTGCTGTTCTTTTTTTTTTTTTTAGGGCCTCCATTCACACACTTGCGTGACCCAGAGCACATGGTGTATTATGGTCAGGCAGATTGTCAGGCTGACATCGATCGGTATCTGGACTCTCTCAAATCCCTCTGGCGCCATATTGGTGGAGAAAGCCCTGTCATCATCAACACTATGGGCTGGGTCAGAGGTCAGCAATAAAAATGTGCACATGAAATGACTTTCGTTCATCAGTCAAAAAGAAGTTAAGGTTTTTGAGGAAAACGTTCCAGGATTTTTCACCATATAGTGGACTTCAATGGGGATCAGCGGGTTGAAGGTCCAAACTGCAGTTTCAGTGCAGCTTCAAAAGACTCTACATGATCCCAGCCGAGGAATAAGCTCTTGTCTAATGAAACAATTGGTCATTTTCTAAAAAAAATAAAAATTGATATACTTTTTAACCACAAATGCTCGTCTTGCACTAGCTTGACTTACTACGTATTCACATTGGAAAGGTCATGTACGTGGAAATACCGACCCAGTCATTGTTTTATTTATTTATTTATTTACTTATTGAAGGAATATTTAAAAAGTTATTTTACCCCATGTAAACATTTTACTCCATAAACACATGTAAATTGATCATTTCTTCCTCTTTACTACTAGTTATAGAGCAAAACAAGCATAAATAAGCATTGAAAGGTATTTTAAAAGAGAGTGAAACTTACTAAAACGTGTCATCTACCACTCATATCACTCATAAACAGTATCACGTAACGTACCTTTCCTTTGGGAAAGCCATTCAATGTCCACAGGTCATTCGACAGCTCTATATTACACTTTATTTGACCTGTTGATGATATGCCAAGTGTTGTATGTTTGAATAAATCTGTTCTAAAATCAAGTTTTTACACTATTTCAAGTCATAGTCACGTATGCGCATCGCAGAGCTAGTGCGAGATGAGCATTTGTGGTATATAGGTATATAAATATTTATTTTTTAGAAAATTACCAATCCTTTTGTTATGTACTGTAAGGCCCTTATTCCTCAGCTGGGGTCATGTAGAGCCCTTTGAAACTGCAATTTGGACCTTCAACCTATTGGTTCCATTCTGGGAGTGAACTAATTCTTTAAGTATATTTAATATTTTATGTTACATTTCTGGTACTGACTTAACTTACGTCTTTCTCTTTTTCACAGGCCATGGCTTTCAGATATTGATCGACCTCATTCGCCTGTTTTCAGTTACACATGTGGTGCAGCTGAGTTATGGAAAAGCTCCACAGTGTCAACTTCTTACCCCAGAATTCCTCAGAACTGCCCACGGCTGGCAGACGCACCCTCCAACGCCGCCCACCCTGACAGAGGATCCGGCTAGTCACCCCTTCATGCGATCTCATGTATTTCTCAGTGTCCAGTCAGAATTTGAAGGTGCTGGAACATCTGGAGAAATGTAAGCTGGTTGACTGTACCCCTTGGATTTTAGCTGTATTTATGATTAGTTGGCAGTTGTTGTGGTGAACATGTACTTAGTTTAGACTGGTCATGCATATTTGGATATTACTACTACAAAACGTAAAGTGAATTCCCATCTTGCATTCCTCATAGGAAACATCAGCGCAGTAATGAGCTGCGAGATCTGGCTCTGCTCGGCTATTTCAGTAAACTGCAATCCCCAGAACCCGCCCCCATCCGTCCGCTCCACTGCTTCATACCCTACCAGGTTTTTGTGTTATTTTATCTTTTGAAAATAATTTTTTATTTTTATTCTTATATACGTTGCCGTTCCAAAGTTGGAAATCAGTGCGATTTTTAGAGTTTCTTAAAGTCATATAATAAAAGTATTAATTTCTTTCAAAGATGGAAAGAAAGACAGACCCCAAACTTTGAACGGTGCTATTGTTCCAAAAGATTTCTATTTTATATAAATGCTGCTCTTGTTATCCGTTTCCAACATTGATAATAAATTTTGCATGTTCTAATGATTTCTGAAGGATCATGTGACACTGAAGGCTGGAATAATGATGATGAAAATGTAAATTTGCATCACAGGAATAAATTCTATTTTAAAGTATATTAAAATAGAAAACCGCTATTTTAAATTGTAATAATATTTCAACAATGTTATTGTTTTTGTTTTTGTTTTTTTTTCTGTATTTGAATCAAACTTGATGAGCAGAAAATACCCCCCCCATATTGTTTTAATTTTCATTTTGTTTAAATTTTATTTATTATTTATCTTTATATTTCATTTTAGACTGTTATTGTGTTTTTTCTTAATTTTATTTATTTTGATTTTTTTTTTTTTTAATTTGGTTATATATATATTTTTTTATTACTTTTTTTTATTTTAGATTTTATTTTACTTTTTATTCTGATCATGTTTTGTGTATGTGTGTGTATATATATTTTGTTACTTTTTATTCTATTTTATTATTATTTATTTTTATTATTATTCATTTTCTTTGTATTTTATTTTAGATTTTATTATATTTAAATATATAATATCTAAATATTTTTTGGCAACATTTGACTTTTTAGTGAACGTCTTTATGTGCTCTATTATTGCAGGTCCCACACTCGGCAGTGGCTATAGGCGTAACACACTGTGAGGTGGCACCCACAAACATCTTTTATGCAGCCAATGCCAGTATAGTGGGGTTATGCTGTCTCAGTGAAAAGGTTGTGGGCAGAGGAGGTCCTGTTGTACTCTCCCAAACCCCTATCTGTCAATGTGTGGGCTTAGGTGTGTATTCATGGCCTTTAATATGTGCATCCGAGATTGAATTGATCTATCAAATTGAATAGCATATGCTGTTGCATTACAAATATTCATTATACATCAATGCAAGATTATACAATCTTCCTTAAAATCTAATTTACCTGCTTTTGTGGTTTTTAAGGTGTTCTGAGAGGAGTAGACATGGGACGTGGTCTGTACTTTCTGGTTACTCCAGTGTCCCCCTCTGTCCTAAAGCATGTGAACTGTCTCCTGCTGGGAGAGATCGCTCTGCCTAAAATATTGCTCACCAAGCAGGTGCGTAAATCAGCACTATATACTACTGTTTAAAAGTAGTGCTTAATATTTTTATGAGTGTAAAACACTTGAAAAGTGTTGAAAGGTTATCAAACCTGATGGGTCTTTGTTGTTTTCTCTTGATCCAGCATGGAGTTGAAGGAGATTTACCTTATGTCACCACGGACTACAGCTTTGAAGTCCAAGGGGCAGGAAAGCTTCACGTCTACAAAGGACTGACAAGGCCTGGTTTTATAAAGTCGAATAACTAAGCTCTTCTGTATGGACTCTGCTTTCTGTGAATGACATTTGTATCCTTGTATTTGTTTTATACCCTAAATATTGAGGTGAAATTTGCCATTGAATGTACAAATCTACACAAGTATTTTGGCTTTTGAAACTGTATACTGTGGGGAGATGGAGTGTATGAGTGCATATGCTGTTTCTTTATCTCTTGTTGAATGGCTCCATGTTTAAGATCCGTATGGGAAACTCTGCCTCCTGTTTTGATTTGCTGTACTGTTACAGTCAACATGTCACTAAGAAAATATCATTAAGAGTCTTTGCTTTCTTTTACCAAGTCACATTCCCAGACCAAGATAATGCAGACTGTAAAATATTAAAGTGGGTTTCATTTTTGTCAAGAAATTAGTCTCTTTCATTGAATGTTACATTTTTGCATTTAAATATCGAGAAATAGAATAGATCAGTACACAATTTTGTACTGTAGAATACAATATTGTTTGCTTTTTAGCTTTTAAATTATATTAGGTTATTTGAGGGGAACTTATTTTAAATGCCATCTTGTTGCCTCTGAATATTTGCTGAGATTCCGTATGCGAGGACCAATGCAACAGATGCATCGCTTGGGTATCTAACGAGATGTAATTTGTTAATTTATTCACGTCTGGACTGGATCTATGCATTAGATATGAACATAATAACTAAACATATAACACTGGCTTTTGAATTCACTGTATGCGGCTTCTCTTGCCGCTTTAAATCGTGTTTTTAATTGTATAAAGAGCCAAAATGACAAAATTACAACATTCACTGCATTTACCAGCAGGTGGCGCTACAGTTCTGCAATTTTTACTTTCAAATTGCTTACTGACAAGATCATTTTATGTACAATTTGCAGACACACGATACTAGATGCAAAGCAGAAATAATAAAATACACATTTTTTACTTTTTATTTAAAAATTTTAATGTTGCTTTACATTTAGGCCTACATTTGGTTTATTGTTTAGTTTCTGAATCATCTGATGGTAAATTTGATTATAATTACTCAATGTAAGAAAATGCGATTCGAGAATAATAAAGAATAAAAGGTTACAGTTTCATATAATTGTAATTTTATTAAAATGTTTAATAGAATGACTCTATATACACCGCCATTCAAAAGTTTGGGATCAGTAAGATTTTTAATGTGTTTTAAAGACATTTCTTCTGCTCATCAAGGATGCATTTATTTGATTAAAAATACAGAAAAAAATGTTGTGAAATATTATAACTTAGTTAATTTTTTTTCATTTAAATATACTATAAAATCTAATTTATTCCTGTGATGCAAAGCTTAATTTTCATCATCCGTTAGACACCGTTTTTGCTTCTTAATATTTTTTTCTGCTTTATATTTTTATATTATATTTTTATTTATTACAAAAAAAGGAAAAAAATGCGAAAAAAAATTACTGAGCCCAAACATTTGAACTGTAGTGTATATTATTACAAAACATTTTTAAATAGATGCTCTTCTTTTTTTACTTTTTATTCACCAAAGTAATCTGGTTATTACAGGTTCCAAAAAAAAAATATTAAACAGCAAAACCTGTTTCCAATATTGATGATAAATCAGCATATTAGAACGATTTCTAAAGGAACATGTGACACCGAAGACTGGAGTAATGATGCTGAAAATTCGGCTTTGCATCACCGAAATAAATTATGTTTTACAGTATATTAAAATAGAAAACTGTTATATTAAATTAAGCAATAATATTTCACAATGTTATTGTTTTTCTGTACTTTTAATCAAAGAAATGATTTCTTGATGAGTAGAAGAAACGTCTTTAAAAAAAAAAAACAATTTTACTGATCCCCAATCCGATCCCAAACTTAAACGCCAGTGTATAAGAGTCATGCTATTTTTAAACATTGTAATAAGTATATTAGTATATTAAAATAGTAAACATTTTAAATTGCAATAACATTTTTATAATATTACAGTTTGTTTTTTCTGTATTTTTGATCAAATTAAAAAATTATTGAAAAAATTATTTATTAAAAAAAAAAAAAAAAAAAACATTAAAAATCTTTCTGATCCCAAACTTTTAAACGATAGTATTTATTTCGTTTTATGTATATGGACCTTCATCACTAATAATGTTCAGTGCTGTTTCCTTTTCTATTTCATACACTGAACTTATCATTTCACTTCCACACAGTCAGATACTACGTTTAGTTATCTACGTATGAAATGTATTTCATTTCGATAGAAATCACGTGAGTAACACATTCAACTTAACGTTTCAGTTGTGTTCTCTGGTACACACCTGCCCTTCCCGAAGGGCGTGACGTCATCGACAGCAAGATGTAAACAAGGAAGAGAATCGAAACGCCGAGTGAACAGTGCTCCGTTTTGCGTTGATTAAAAGTCAGTTCAGCTCAGTTAAAGCTTTATTGTTTTTAACGCGTTTTGTATGTTACTTCCACAAATAAATTAACAGTAATTCCGTCATATTGAAAACGTCTCATAGCCATAAACATTTTTAATACTGCTAGAATGGACCCCAAACACAGACAGATACTTCAGCGGCACAGGCGTGATCTAGTCATAGCATTAAATCCTCCGGACATCTGCGATGGGCTTTTGTCAAAGGGGGTCTTCACCCAGGACATGATCGATGAAATACAGGTAATACTGACGTCTTTGTTTACATGTGGGAAACTGGGAACGGGATTGTGAAAGTTCACATGCGGTCGTCGTGAAAGCTCAAAAAGGGACGGTACAATTTGTTATTTATTTACCCACCCTCAAATGAAGAATATTGAGCAGAATGACAGTTACAGTTACGATTCACTTCATTGTATGGCTGTCAGTCACTAACAATCTGCTAAACATCTCAAACTATCATGCTTCATACAGGATGTTCACATTTCACTTGTTAATATTGTGCATTGTTTAGTTTACAGTTAATGAGGTAAGATGATATGACCATTTATGTGCGAGTGGTTCCCTTATTGCCATCCTGCTAATGTGAAACACTGTTGTTCTCCTAACAGAGCAAGATAACAAGACGTGACCAAGCCAGGCAACTGGTGATAGACTTAGAGACAAGAGGGAGTCAGGCTTTCCCAGCCTTCCTGGAATGTCTGCGTGAAACCGGCCAACATGGCCTCGCAGAGCTCCTTCAGTGTGGTGATGGTGCTCGACTGCCTCCTTCTGTCCCCATACAGCCTTCACTGATCCCTATGCCAGTCCGTAAGTGTGTTGCTTCCATTTACTTGGGACATTCCCATAACACAGTGGAACATAAAACACCCTCACCTACCCATGATGCTTTTGAGCCCTTGCCTGTAACTGACATTCTGCTATGATTTTTTTCCCTGAAGTATATTAAAAGATGCATAAAGATATTTTATTTGATCTTATGGTTCAATGCAGAGAATCCTAAATATACAGAAAAACCAGACAGACCTGATTCTACTCCACAACGATTGGTACCACTGAGACCAGAAAGACTTCCTGTTCCCAACCCTTTTAGCCCATGTGAGTCACTGTCATGTTTTAATTCTCAATAAAGTATGTTAGTTTTCATCTGTTAAATACTACCCTTTAAAAAAGTAAATGGTAATTCAGTTAGAAAGCACGAGTAACCTTTGGATTTATACATTTACACAGCTTCTGAAAGTCAAGGAGTGAGACCAGCCAGGCCAAGAAGAGACAGTATACAGGTAACAGTGATCACTCTCAGCAAACAATCCTGAATGTTTAAAGTCATTAATTCTTAATTATTCACTGATAATTGAATACAAGTGTTCTTATGCGCTTGTTAAGAAATGCTGTTTTCGGGTCCAAATCATTTCTCAACAGCTGTTTACGAGCACTGTTTATTTATGTAACACATTTAAGCTAAACATACTGTGTACACACAGTTTAATGGCGTTAAAAACATTTAACGCAGTTAACACAGGAGTGGGACTAGGGTTTGCCACCCACTCACAACTGCTGCTTCTGTCTCTTTTTTTTTCTTAACAAGAAGTGTGTTTATTTAGTTGCAGAATGTTTTTACAACCACATCAAATGCGAGAGTTTTTAGACATGCACTCAAACTTCACTTCAGCACCATACGCTAGTCAAACGAGCGTGGGAAGGGTACAGTTGACGAGGGAGCTTTAGTAGAACAACAGTGAACTGCGAGATTAGGTGTTGTAAGGCCATATGTCAGTAAAAACAAATTTACCTGTCCTGTCAGCCGTTATACTGTGCTCACAGTGCATGTTCTTCAATTGCATGCACAAATACGGCGGCACACTCTGTAGCCTGTATCATTTCATATTAAAGCACAAATGAAACTACGAGTATGCGAATGAAACTACAGGCTTTTAAAGTAATAGCAGCCAGTTAACCTAATAACCCAGCTGCTGTGATGTCTATTAATCGAAGAATAAACAAAAAAAGGGGAATCAATAACTTTTGTTGCTTTAAGGATTCATCCATATTTCATTTAGTATTTAGTGTTTGATAACTATTCAATTTCTGTATATTTCCTTCTTGCTGAAGGGCACAGGTAAATAATGGGTTTTTTTTGAAGATTGTTTTAAGTTCACTTATGTTAGAAGTTGTTATTTTTTAAAGTCTTATAAATGTTAAAATTGATAGCACTCAATTATACTGTAATGTTGAATGGCTATAGTCATTGGTTAAATATTAGGAAAAAAGAACAATTACTTAGAGACATCACTAATATTAGTATCAGTGATACTTTCAGTCATAAAAAGTATTGAGTAAATATTAAAAATATACTGTATTTATGTTGTTTCTACATTAATTTGAAGATTGAATGTGAAATTATTTTTTTTTAAAGGATATTTAAAAACTTTATTCTTAGGTGGGATTAATCGTGATTAATCACGGTTAATTTTAGAAAAAATGTGTGATTAATTTGTTAATTTTTTTTAATCAATTGACAGCACAATTGTTTGGCTATCTGGGATTTCTGTAAGGAGTTAACGGTTAGGATTATATTTTTTTGGTAGTATTATATACACATAATTATATTAGCACCGTTTGTTGTTTTCTTGTGACACGTGACGTCAGACTTAACAAGCAGATTTTTTGAAAAAAGATTCTCAAAGTAAATTTAAAAGTGTATCACGATTTCTACAGAAATGTTAAGCAGCACAACAGTTTTCCACGTTAATAACGAAATGTACGTATCATGTGAAACTGAAGACTGTTCATTTAATACTATTTTAATATATATTCACAAAAAATGAAAATAAAAGTGCAAATGTGCATATATATATATATATATATATATATATATATATATATTTATATATATATATAAACATAATTTAATGTGTTAATCTCTAAGCCTACTGTTCAAAAGTTTTAAAGGAGAACTCCAGGAATTTTTTTTTCTCAGTTCATGACTCCTTTAACATTGCTAGCTTTAACATTTAACATTACCATGCTAACTTTTCAGAGAGTTTCCATGACAGAACTGTTATCTAGTTTACTATATTTTGAAATGTTATTACTTCCTGTGATGGCAAAGCTGAATTTTTAGCAGTCATCTCAAATCTTTAGCAGCCATCTCAAATCTACTGTTAAAAGTCTTAAAGGAGAAGTCCACTTCCAGAACAACAATTTACAAATATTTACTCACCCCTTGTCATCCAAGATGTTCATGTCTTTCTTTCTTCAGTTGTAAAGAAATAATGTTTTTTGAGGAAAACATTTCAGCATTTTTCCCCATATAATGGACTGATATGGTGCCCAGATTTTGAACTTCCAAAAGGCAGTTTAAATGCAGCTTCAAACGCTCCCAAATGCGGTTGTAAACTATCCCAGCCGAGGAAGAAGGGTCTTATCTAGCGAAACGATTGGTTATTTACATTAAAAAAAATACGATTTAAATACTTTTTATTCTCAAATGCTCGTCTTGTCCTGCAGCCCTTGAACTCTGTGTATTCTGGCTCAAGACAGTTAGGGTATGTTGAAAAACTCTGGCCGTATTTTCTCCCTCAACTTCAGAAATCATTTAAAAATCATCCTACATCGCTGCAGAAGTTCCGACCCAGTCTTTGCGAAGTGAACACGCAAAGAAGATCAAACACCCTTAACAAAAAAGGTAAAACAGCGATATAGGACGATTTTGAAGTTGAGGGAGAACATGAGATGGGAGTTTCTCAACATACCCTAACTGTCATGAACCGGAACAAAAACAGTCCAGGTAGAGTAAGACAAGACGAGTGTTTGGCATTAAAAAGTATATAAATTGTATTATTTTTATTAAAATAACCAATCGTGACGCTAGATAAGACCCTTCTTCCTCGGCTGGGATCGTTTAAAACCACATTTGGGATCGTTTGAAGTCGCATTTAAACTGCATTTTGGAAGTTCAAACTCGAGGCACCATATCAGTCCATTATATGGAGAAAAATGCTGAAATGTTTTCCTCAAAAAACATTATTTCTTTACGAATGAAGAAAGAAAGACGTGAACATCATGGATGACAAGGGGGTGAGTACATTATATGTAAATTGTTGTTCTGGAAGTGGACTTCTCCTTTAAGACTTTTAACAGTAGATTTGAGATGGCTGCTAAAGATTTGAGATGGCTGCTAAAAATTCAGCTTTGCCATCACAGGAAGTGATAACATTTCAAAATATAGTAAACTAGATAACAGCTGTGTCATGGAAACTCTCTAAAAAGTTAGCATGGTAATGTTAAAGGAGTCATGAACTGGGAAAACACATTTCTATTGATCTTTTGACATATAAGAGGTCATTGTACTATAGAAACATCCTGTAAGTTTCAAGACTCTAAAATCAGCCTGTACTGACACCAGTCTACCAAAATGGCCCCTTTAATGTGTTTGGTCTTGGCAGAAAAGATCTGCTACACTGCTGCTGCAGCAGAGCAAGTACACTTGTTACTGTCAATACATCCACAGACATGCTGCTGTAAGCATTTAAGAAATACTGCTGCTTCACATATGTGGGGAAAGTGGAGGGTTTCTGAAGCGTGAAAACGGCAGTGTTTACATTTTGAACAGCAATGTCATGCAACAAAAACCAATCAGCTGTAAATAATAATGTGATTATATCAGACTGAGTTAGGCCTGCACCATGTAGAGTTTCATAACCGAACTATGTATTTATTTTAAATTGTAATAAAGTTCTGTTTTTACTGTACTTTTGTTCAAATAAATGCATTTTTGGTAAGCATAAGAGATTTCTTTAAAAAAAAAATAATAATAATCTTATTTGCACCATTGTACCCAACCACCCACATGCTATTTTTTGCAGTGCTATAAGATGGATGCTAGTCCATGTGGGATCTGCCTGATTATAAACAACGTCGATTTTGAACCAGCCTCTGAACTAAAAGATCGAAAGGGGTCCGACATTGACTGCGACAAGATGGAGAAAAGATTTAAAACTCTCAACTTTGAGGTTATTGTAAAAAGGAACTTGAAATACAAAGTAAGCACAGAACTTCCTCTTCTTCTCACCATAAACAAAGCTGTAACATAAAATTCTGTCTGTCTTTAATACATTTTAATCATAAAATGAATAAAAAGTTTTTTTTTCTCCCCTTTCTAGCACATAAAACACGAGATGTCATCTTTGGCAAAAAGGGATCATTCTGCATATGACTGCTGTGTGGTGATCATCCTCTCACATGGTACTGAGGTAAAAACCGGTCATATCTTCTTTTTTTTTCTCCAGAAAAGAGGATATATGTTATATTTGCTTTTCACATTCATGAAGACTATTAGTTTTCAACAAAGAAGTACAACCTGCAAAGAAATTTATTTGCTTCCTCGTTTTGTAAAACACCATCAAGCTGTCTAATTACAAAAACATTAGCGAAGTTTTCTCATTTTGCTTTGCTTGACATTTGTCTAACGTGTAGGCGAACCACAATCGTTTTCCCGGAGCAGTTCATGGTGTTGATGGACCATCTGTCCCAGTTCAGTTAATCACAAACTACCTCAACGGCCAGAACTGTCCTTCTCTGCAGAGCAAGCCCAAGCTGTTCTTCATCCAGGCCTGTGGAGGAGGTGGGCACCTCAGAAATCTTTCACAAGTCTCGTAGCCAAAAGGTCACATTTGCTTTTGTTCTGCGAATTTTCATGCTCGCAGTCCAGTCGTGACATAAGGAATATTGTTTCCAGGCGTTTTAACATTTTATGAGCACTATTTATTCACATCACACAGTTAAGGCGTCGATATACTCACAGTGAAGTTATTTGTTCTTTATTTAGAGGTAAAAAATTGAAAAGCTGTCCACCCTGCTGAAAGCAACGCTTTGATTAATAAATAAATATGTGCTGCATGCTTTCCTCTTAATAATAAAAAAAACACATCACTAAAATGAGAAGAAATCAGAAAACTGCTTGGTTTGTAGGTTATTTTTGTGTGTGACCACACCTAAAAATAATAAAATATTTGAGGTTTTCAACATTTAACATTTCCCAGTGTGCTACAGTTTTTCAGATTATGCTAACATTTTTATTCTCACCTGTAGGTGAGAAGGACACAGGTTTTGAGGTTTCTCCAGATGAGGTGGAACCCTCTTTGGGTGGGATAGATGACCAGATGGACGCTATTCCTGTATCCTCCAGCAGCGACTCTCTCAGCACGCCTGATGAACCTGATGCTCGGACCAGTTTGCCCACACCCAGCGACATCCTGGTGTCCTACTCAACCTTTCCAGGTCTGTGTTTTGGTCATTACAGAATTGCATGTTGTGCCTTAAAGGGTTACTCCACCCCAAAATGAAAATTTTGTCATTAATCACTTACCCCATGTTGTTTCAAACCCGTAAAAGCTTCGTTCGTCTTCGGAACACAATTTAAGATATTTTCAATGAAACCCGAAGGTTTGTAACTGTCCTATTGACTGCCAAGTAAATAACACTGTAAAGGCCCAGAAAAGTATGAAAGATGTCATCAAAATAGTCCATCTGCCATCAGTGGTTCAACCATAATTTTACGAAGCTACGAGAATACTTTTTGTACGGAAAGAAAACAAAAATAACGACTTTATTCAACAATTCGTCTCCTCCGCATCATCGTAGCACCATTTTAAAGAGTATCCGCTGGACACAAACAGCGTTTGCTTTTCTGTTTCAGCTGCGTTACGCGGATACGCTGTTTTCATTCGAATCAAAGCGCAAATAAATGTAGAAAAGGTATCCGTGTGGTGTGGCTGACACAGAACAGCGTACGGAGGAGAAAAATTGTTGAATAAAGTCATAAAATTACTGATGGCAGATGGACCATTTTGACGACATCTTTCATACTTTTCCGGGCCTTGACAGTGTTTTTTACTTGGCAGTCAATGAGACAGTCACAAACCTTGGTTTTCATCCAAAATATCTCAAATTGTGTTCCAAAGAAGAAAAAAGCTTTCACGGGTTTGGAACGACATGGGGGTAAGTGATTAATGACAATTTTCATTTTGGGGTGGAGTAACCCTTTAAGTAGTTGTTTGGTTGAATAATATTTCAGAAAGACAAACCTTGCTAAACACATGGATGACACGTGCTAATGCATTTGCAGGCTATGTCTCCTGGAGGGACACGCAAGCCGGATCCTGGTATGTGGAGAATCTTGATCGTGTGCTTGAAGAGAATGGTGCCATGGATGATCTGGTGACCATGCTGATGATGGTATGTCTTTGTCCCATAAAGCATCTTAAAACTTTAAAGGGTTAGTTCACCCAACAATTTAAATTGTCATTAATTACTCACCCTCATGTCAGTCCAAACCCATTAGACCTTCATTCACCTTCAGAACACAAATTAAGATATTTAACAATGTCCAATGTCCTGTTATCTTTCTTTGAGGCTGGAACGTGGTAGTTGCGTTGGTGTCTTTAGAGGGTCAGAAAGCTTTTGGATTTCATCAGTAATATCTTTATTTGTGTTCCGAAGATGAACAAGGGTCTTACAGGTTTGGAGTAATTAATGACAGAATTTTTATTTTTGGTTGAGCTATCCCTTTAAGATTCAATTGATGGAGACTGCAACTGATAGATGCAATAAATATGTCCTCTAAAATGCAAAAAAATAAACCAAATCAAATTTCTTAATAATGCTACCAACTAGGGTAGAACAGTATGATGCTATTTGCTATATCAAGCTGACACCAAGCAAAAACTGTAGTCTACTCCTTAAACTGCATTGCATATAAACTCTCTTTTCAGTTGAAGGACTATATTTGTACTGGTGCCAGACATTTAGGCTGGTTTTACACTGGCTTAAAAAAAGCAGAGTTTTTACTTTTCTTAATATGTGATCCTGGTCCACAAAACCAGTCATAAGGGTACATTTTTTGAAATTGAGATTTATACATCATCTGAAAGCTGAATAAATCAGCTTTCCACTGATGTATTGTTAGGATGGGACAATATTTGGCCGAGTTACAACTATTTGAAAATCTGTAATTTGAGGGTGCAAAAAAAAAAAAATATATAGAAATTCACTAGGGATGAAACAATATCACTTTTTTACAAACCGATACGAGTATGAGTATTTTCATTTGTGTATTTGCTGATACCGAGTACCAATACCGATACCTGATACTTCTTAGATTTGGTTTCAATGAAAGTACAATTAATTTGGAGAGAGGTTTTATTTTTTGCCTATAGTAAGGATTAATACTAAAATCTTTAACAGAAGGCTATTCCAAGCCAAAAATATACACATCTTTTTGTTTTTAACAAAAAAAAAGGCAATGTCATCACTTTAGACAAAATGTAAACATAACCAGGTAAAGGAAATGACAAGTGCTGCATAGTTAACACACCCAGCTTAACAAAAAGGGAGCAGAACTATTACTCATTAGCATTCAGTTACACAAAGTCTCAAAACAGCCTCCTGCTTTTAAGTACACAAACTTTCACTTAAACTATGTGGCACTATTCTACTATTAAACAAATCAACACACTATGTTGTTAAATGAGTATTAACAAACAATGTTGCAAGAATACGTATAATGTTAGTTGGTTAACTTCATTTATCAAATAGATACAGTCAAACCAAAATTTATTCAGATACCTTTTCTCACATAATCAGACTTTTTCACATTATCATAAACTGTGTCCTGCACCCACTAGTAAAAAAATATATATATGTATATCTGGTGTCTGAATAATGATACATCATCTTTAATTTGATAGCATTAAACTGCTCCATTGCAGCGGCTCAGTACTGTAATTACGCGTTTTGTTGTAATAATGCAGGGAACCACTTGTTATGAATCTCCTAACTCTGATATTTTCAGAAATATAAGTCGTGCTTTTTTTCTGAAACATGCTGCTATTTGGGCTATAATCTAAAGAGACTCAAATAATGCAGAAACACTCATGAAGCCAGCAAAACATGCGCAACGCGCCCAAGTACAGTACAGCCTAGCGCATTTCACACAGACTGCTAGTTTCACTTTCGTCATACAGTCGTGTCTTGTTAAGGTTGAAAATAAATTATGTTTATAGTGAATGCCTCTATAAATTTTGTTTCATATTTACAAATTTGTTTTAATCCAAATGATGCGTGTGCACAGTGAGCGAACATCAATAAAGATCAGGCAACAAAAGTGCGCACTCTCTCTCTCTCACTCTCTCTCTCTCTCTACCGTTAAATAACTTGTGCATTGCTTTACTTACTTGTTTTTGACATATCCAACCGAACTACAAACTTTCCAGTGATCTTTCCATGCATCTTCGCCGCTGCGCACTCAATCCACTCTGCATGCTTTGCCTTTGCTCGCGCACACCAGCTATACAAGCGTTGATACTGAATGTTTAACCTTATATTATTTGCAAACATATACTTCGTAGACATCCTTAATCTCTAACGACTCCATTCTGCTGTCGGTTGTTCTGTTGTCGGTGTTTCTTTGCCTGAATACGCACTTGTCACATGCTGTGTGGTATCGGCATTTGGTATCGGGGCATTTTAACGAGTACGAGTACAGGAGCTCAGTATCGGGCCCGATACCGATACCAGTATCGGTATTGGTGCATCCCTAAAAATCACCTTTGAAGTTGTCCAAAAGAAGTTCTTAGCAATGCGTATTACTAATCAAAAATATAGGTTATATATATTTATGGTAAGAAATTTACAAAATATCTTCATGGAACATGATCTTTACTTAATATCCTAATGATTTTTGGCATAAAAGAAAAATCAATAATTTTGACCAATGCAATGTATTTTTGGCTATTGTTACAAATATAATAGTGCTATTTAAGACTGGTTTTGTGGTCCAGTATCACATATAGCGTTATGAAGCAGATGTTTCCTCGATGCACTCATGCAAAAACTCTGCTATTTTTATTGGGACGTAAACTTAGTATAGATAGATAAGAGATAACGCACACACAAAAGCAAACTTGTTTTGGGCCACTCCCCCATTAATTTTATAAATAAAATATCATCACTACTAAAAGCTACTGTGCTGTTTTTAAGTCATTTTAAGCTCATAAAGTTTTTTTAAATGATGTTTTTAAGTAATTAAAAAGCAAAATTCTATAAGTGTACATAAAAATAACTTACGAAACCTGCCATTATTTTATCCCTGCAGTGTAAACGCAGCCTTAGGTTTGTTTCCTGTCTCCAGAAAAAACGTAAAGCTAAGCATATTTTAAGTTAGATTAGTTATATAGTTAAGCAAAAATAGACACTATTAATATAATTCATGCCTATGTAATATACTAAACTTCTATTTTGTTTGACTTACAAGCACAAATAATTATATTTATCAATTATTTTATATGTTTTAATGTTTTTGCATTAAAATAAATTATATATATGAAATATCTATTTTCTTTAGGTAAATGATGCCGTCTCCCAAATATCTGCCAAAGGCCTGTATAAACAAATGCCCGGATCTTTCAACTTCCTCCGAAAACTTCTCTACTTTCAGTGTTCGCAGTCATGATCACTTGAAGATTTTTTTTTCTTTTTTTTTTTTTGCTGTATTTTAAACACTACCATGTACTTGACATAATGTGATAAAACATATCTGTTGTTTTTTACATCATAAACTGAGCCATGTGATCAGAACATTTGAGTTTGAGTTTTTCATTTTTAACCTAATTCTATTTTTAAAATTCAAAATTTGCAAGCAGAAGATAAACTTCACAAATACAAACCACTAATAACTTGTAACATTCATTTTCTAAATTCAGTTTGATTCTTTTATTTATTGTTTTGCAGTGCACAGCAAGAGGACAATAGTCTTTTAATGCACTTGTGGTGCAGTTGTGGTTTTTTTTTTTTTTTTTTTTTTTAACAGTGGTTAACTGTCACACTATGTTCTTAAGAAATAAGCAGTTGCATACTGTGCACATCTTTTGCAGTGAATAAAAAAATATTTTTTAGATGAATAAAAATGTAAAATGAACTTAATTAATGAGACTAAGAGTCACAAACAGACTTAGATTTATCATGGGAAACAGATAAGAGTGTCAGGAGAGGAAGGAAAGGATTAGGTCCTTACACACTAACATCAATAAACACATATAAGAGCAAAAACATTGTGTTTGTGAGAATGTGAAAGTGAGGTCTCACTAAACGTGTACTAATAAAGTGAATTTTGAATGTTTTTAACTAATTTGGTAACAGGTAGGCACCATCTGTTGCAAAAACAGAACATACCTGTTTTTATTTCCTTCTTTTGTGCTTTAAAACTGGATGGATTAAATAAATAGGAACAAGTGAACAAAATGACGTTGCAATCTGATCCATACAAGCTGCTTCTCCTTCTGTAGAAGGAAAACTGAAAGGTTAAAATGCATATTTGGAGGTCAAAGCAGCTATCACTTTAGGTGCATCAAAATCAAAGCATTTCCAGTACATTTTGTTTGTTTTAGTAACCTTGTTTTAGCAACCTTTAGCCACCTGTGTGGGAAGATCTTCAATGGAAACCACTACTTACTTTAAAAATGACATCAGTCTTTAAACAGGCAGACATAAATAGCTATTACTGAGATGTATAACCTTAAAAAGTCAGTCATATAAATGGCTGCCTGAATCTAAATTGAAAAGACAGTGTTTGTGACAGCACGGTGAGGGAGGAGGGGCCAGTAATGTAAGGTTTTACTCAGCATTCGGCACACTTACTGTCAGCACACAGTGACCGAGTGAGGAAGGTGGAAAGCGGTCTTGTCTTTCTCTATCTCTATCTCATAGTGCTTACGCACGAGGGAAAGAGAGTTTCTCAGGGTTTTGTTTTGGATAAGCGATACTGAGGGAGTTGTGAAGCTGTTTAAGAGGATATATTGAGAATGCCAATGTGAACATCTGCAGGAATTACTAAGGTAAGTGTTGTGGGTTTACTTACAAATGCAAAAATAACATAATTTTGTTGTTTTATTGTTTAGGATTTTTACTACTTTTGTAGTTGTCAGTTTGCATGTGTTATTCGGACAGTTTTCATACATTACTGTTGGTTAAAAAGTTTAAAAATATAATTCATAATGCATATTAAACATTTTTTTCATTTTTTGTTTACATATATTGCTAAAGTAACTTCCTCAGAAAATAATATTCTGTAAAAGAAAGTTTTAACGTAAGCCAGAATAGGTAAAGATAAATCTAACGTCATGAAAAAATATATATGTATAAATAGCTTGTTGTGAAACATGCATGTTTAATTTCTAAATATCTCTGTCAACATATGGAGATCTGAAAGCAATTATTTCAGTGATTGTTTGCTTACTTTCATGAGATGTAAATGGGGAAGTTTCTGTGAAGAATGATAGAAGGAGAGAGTCTGAGGGGGTGGCCTGTTGTCATGACTCATGGTGAGAGTGTGCTACTGCCGTCTGATTTGCTCTTAACACAGGAAGTCTGCTACCTTCCCCTTTTTTGACACCCTAGAATTGCAACTTGTTCATTAAAATTGAACAGTGAACTGTACATCCACTGTACTGTAGGTCATGGCATGACAAACATCCGCTGTCACATGTTGAATAAGGACACTCCTGTTGGAGATTACAGTGAGCAGATGAATGAGTACAGTGTCTTCATATAGAAATTGCTTTATATGCGTATATATGCTTATTAATTCCCAGTTTGTCTGTTTCATTCGAATCTGATTGATATGATGTTAAAGGAGTAGTTCACTTCCAAAAAAAAAATACACAGTTAATGTACTCACTAGGGATGTCACAATACTTAATATAATATCAACCCGTTCGGTACGACATCCACGGTTCAAACGAAAACATTATAACTTATTTTTACTATTTTTACACAGCATCAGTCCAGTGTTTGAAATAACTTCCTTTTGTGATCTCATGCGGCTTCTTATCAAAGAATGAGGCAATATATTCTATACTGTATATCGATTAGCAATGGCTTACAAATGTACTTAATCATTATGCAAATACCCGAGATGGCTTGAAGAACACAGATAAACCATATATTATTGCAGACAAGTGTTTATTGTCCTTACATTTCATCATTCAAAACGTTTAACGTTATATCTTGTTTTTATTCAGTTGCAGCAATATCGATGCCTTTATCCATATTAGAGATTTCCTGGCTGGAACGTCATCAGTGTTATCTTTTTGACGCATATGTGGATTTTCTGAACAAGGGCGCCCTCTGGCGTCCAGTGTGAATGAAACCCATCCTATTTTGCGTTAAATTCGGAAAAATAATACCTCTCTCAAAATAAATATTAAGCAGACATATAATTCACGCTTTTCCAGTGTACAGGAGTATTTTATTGGTAATTAGATGCAAAAAAAAAAAACAAAAAAAAAAACAACAACAACACACTGATGCTATCAAAACTGAACCGGAAACCGTGGTTAAAAACCGTGGTATGTATTAAACCGTGGACTAACTGTATTGTTGCATCCCTAGTACGCACCACGTTGTCATCCAAGATGTTCGTGTTGCATTTGAGGTCAAGACAAGCATTTGAGGTTAAAAAGTATAAAAATTTGTCATTTTTTTTTAGAAAATGACCAATCGGTTAGAGCTCTTTGAAGCTGCATTTAAACTGCATTTTAGAAGTTCAAACTCGTGGCCACCATAGAAGTCCACTAAACGGAGATAATTCCTGAAATGTTTTCCTCAAAACACATAATTTCTTTACGACTGAAGAAAGAAAGACATGAACATCTTGGAGGACAATGAGTTGAGTACATTATCTGTAAATTTTTGTTCTGGAAGTGAACTTCTCCTTTAACTGCTGAGAATATTTATATATTTGCTGCAAATTAATTATTTTACACAATAGTTGGTTGCCTGAGTACTTGTGATACTGTACAAGTAGGTGGACGAATCAAGTCATTGTTAATTATTATAGTCCAAATTAACAAAATGAATTTACTAAGACAAAGAAATTTGAGTATAATTTTGGCGTAAAATGGATGAAGTGAAAATGAATATGAATGTGGAGTCTGCATTTAAAGTCAGTGTATGTTTCTCATTTCTGTAGGTCATAAAGATTGGTCAAAATATAAAATGAAAAGCATGAAGTGCCAGTGAAAATCTATTTCAAATACATTCTTTAAACTTCTACATGATATCTGTTCATTCACCTAGTTGGAGCTACAATGACGTCCCATGTCAAACTGTGGAGAGACAGAGTGGGGACAGGGGACTATGATACACAGATTAAAGGTAACAGATGTCCTAACATTAACACAAAATGATTCCTTTCCAATGAGATGAAATTTGCTGATCAGTTCCTCTTCCAAATTTTGTATGTGCTTCCGAAATCACAGATCTATCTATCTATAGCCATTTGTCTTGTTAAACTTTGTGAACAATATAGTCTAGTTCATCTGACACCTGTCAAATGAAACATTAACAGAGAGGAACTATAGAAATAGAATTGCTCTGTCTCTCTTTGTCTCCACTAGAGGTGCGTTTGCAGCTGGCGGAGCAGTTGAGGATATTTGACGGTCAGGTGGAGCAGAAGACTCAGGTGTTCCAAGATCTGATTGATTATTTGCGCAGACGAGGCGAGATCGAGGGGGAGTACGCCCGCTCACTGGACAAACTGTGTGACAGGTTTTCCTCCAGAACCAGGAAGTGAGCATATGCCAAGAAAAAAAATGTTTTTAAAGGGGTTGTTCACCCAAAAATTCTGTCATTAAATACTCACCCTCTTGTTGTTCCAATGATGAAATCTGAGAGCTTTCTGACCCTACATAGACAGCATGTATGCGTCGTGGTACTGTTGTGAACGTGCGGCGAAGACTGACACGGAAGAGTACTGTTAAGAACTGTTAAGTAAAGTCGTTATTTTTGTTTTCTTTGCACACAAAAAATATTCTTCATAACATTACAGTTGAACCACAGATGTAGCATGGACTATTTTTAAACAATGTCTTCACTACCTTTCTGGGCCTTGAAAGTGTCAGTTGCGTTGCTGTCTGTGCAGGGACAAAAAGCTCTCGAATTTCTTTAAAAATATCTTAGTTTGTGTTCTGAAGATGAACGAAGGTCTCACAAGTTTGGAACGACGTGAGGGTGAGTAATTAATGGCAGAATTTTCATTTTTGGGTAAACTATCCCTTTAACCTGTGAATGAATTTTATATATACAGCAAAAAAGTGCCACAAAGATAGGCACTTACGCTACCCTTAAAAACCTTGTAAGAGCAATTTATTTTAAAGAAAGATAGCCCAAACACAATTTTCAAGCAAAAATCACACAATAACATATTATACTACCAAATCAAAAGTTTGGGGTTGGTTAAAAAGTTTGGTAACTCTTTACACCAAAGCTAAATTTGTTAACATTAGCTTACATTTACATTAACAATGAAAAATACTTTTAAAGCATTCATTAATCTTGATTTCAACATGTAGTAATACATTATTAAAATCAAAAGTTGTATCTGTTAATATTATTTAATGTACCTGAACAAACATAAACTAAGAATGAATGGTTGCAATTTTATTAACTAACATTAACAAAGATTAAGCAATACTGTAAATTAACTATTAACAGATTACTGTAAAGTGTTTTTGACAGAAGTCTTGTTCACCAAGGCTGCATTTATTTGTTTAAAAATACAGTAAAATTAGTAATATTGTAAATTATTATTACATTTTAAAGTAACTATTTAAGCTGTCTATTTTAATATATTTTAAAATTTAATTTATTCCAGTGATTACTTTCAGCCATTACATCAGCATTTATTTAAATTAGAAACCTTTTGTAACATTATAAATGACTTCACTGTCACTTTTAATCAATTTAGTGCATCCTTTTTCATTAGTATTAAGTATTAATTTCTTTAAAAAAATAAATAAAAAAATTACTGACCACAATTTTTAAACAGTACTGTATATTTATTTTTAGTGTTTAGTTTAATGCATTAAAAGTAATGCACTGTATTGCGTTACTCCCTAAAAAAGTAACTAATTGCATTACGTTTTATGAATTTTAAAAAAGGAACCTAATATGAAACAGTTCTATTTTTGGCAAATGTAAAATCCCTTTCACACCAAAGGTGTAATGAATCTCAGGCTGACAGAATTAAATACATAAAGGATTTAAAGTTAACAATTAGTTATTGGAGATTTGCGTCATATTCTAAGTTTGCATTTCACTGTTTTGGGGGGCGGTATCTGTTGTATCTGTAAGTATCTGTTGCTTACCAGGAACTTGATAACTCAATTCTCTGTTCCTGTCCCCCTCAGGAAGGAGCCCAGCCATCAGTCAGTGGTTAACTGCTGGCAGGTGTTGTTGACACAAACGCGTCAGGAGAGCAGAGATCACAATTTCTTGAGTGACAGCTACAGCAACACTCTGCCTCAGCAGCTTTCACACTGTGTTGATCATGCCCAACGTCTGGCCAAGCGGGTACACACCCACCATCTCACACACACACACACAAATGTACACACACATTCACACATTTTCACATCCTTCCACATTTGCAAAATTTAACACCCACACAATACTAGACCTGAAGGAGCAAACATGCCCACGTATATACATGTGGCTTCCTTTGCACTGACACTTTGCAGACAATGCACAGACATACAACACCTTTGACATAGTCACCTGCCTCTCGCCTGACATTGCAATACACAGTTGCTAAATGATCAATGATCATCTTTCCATTTTTATTATTTATGTTTTTCAGAGCAGAGAAATTTGCACCCAGTTACAGGATGGACTTTTGAAGGTCACCGCAGAACTTCATACAGTGAGCTTAACACTTCATTCCTCTCATCGAACCACATTTTTCTTTCAGAAACGATGTTTACTTGCATTTACAGTTAATGGATTGTAAAATGTGACTGCAAATCGCATTCCTATTTTTGTTGAAAACAGGCCTTGAAGACTTATTACCAATACTACACTGAATTCCTGTCTGCAGAAGGCAAATTAAAGGAGGCAGTCAGACTGGAGGAAAAGCAGAAGCAAAGTGCATCTAAAAAGATGGAGAGACAAAAAGAGAAAGTATATCTGAATTTGTGAATTAAATGGTTATAATTAGAAAATATTTAAGGTTCAGTAGTACAAGTTAAGCTTAACCAACAGCACGTGTGACATAATGTTGATTACCAATAAATAAATAAATAAAAAATTAAAAAGAGAGAGAATTTCCACTTTCCACTATTTTTCCCACATACACTACCAGCCAAAAGTTTTTGAACAGTAAGATTTTTAATATTTTTTTAAAAGATGTCTCTTCTGCTCGCCAACCTTACATTAATTTGATCCAAAGTACAGCAAAAACAGTAAAATTTTGAAATATTTTTACTATTTAAAGTAACTCTTTAATTGTTTTCTATTTGAATATATTTTAAAATGTAATTTATTCCTGTGATTTTTAAAGCTGAATTTTTAGCATCTTTACTCCAGTCATATGATCCTTCAGAAATCATTCTAATATTCTGATTTTCTGCTCAAAAAATATTTATTATTATTATAATGTTGAAAACAGCTGAGTAGATTTTTTTCAGGTTTCTTTGATGAATAGAAAGTTCAGAACAGCATTTATTTTTACATCTGAAACTAATAGAGATCTTTTGTAACATTATAAATGTCTTTTATTTATTTAATTAAAAATAAAGTTAAAAAAGGAATGCTGTTAAATATTATTTACAATATAATAGTACAATTTAAAATAACTATTTAATGTTTTTAATTCATGGCCACGATTTGTTTTATTATTTTTTTAATTTTGCTTTTAAAGAAAAACATGTCCATGTCCAAATTATTTAGGTTAATCAGGATTATGCAACAAAAAAAGAAAAGAAAAGAAAATCTGCCCGGTGACAGAACTGCAAATCTGTTTTGCCTGCATGAACTTGAGTCGCAGCTTCCACCGTGCAGAGTGATGTAGGGCAAGCGTTCGCTGCATGTAACTAGCAGGCTACAGATCACGGCGGTTGGTTATTGTGGCCACCTTGTGTGATTTGATGTTTGACTCACTGAATGTATGTGGAAAATTAATTGTTCCAGTAACATCTGAGGTTACATCTCATTTCTTTGTGTGTGCACAGAGACAAAGTAAAGTTCAGGAGATACAGCTAAAGTGCACAAAAGCACGCAATGACTACCTGCTCAACTTGGCTGCAGCAAATGCATGCATGAACAAATACTACCTTCAGGATCTCTCCGCTCTTATAGATGTGAGTTCACTACATTCAACCCGAATAATAAGGTTTCAATACTAAGCAGGTTTAACTCAAACTTTCATTCCATGTCCTCTCAGTGCTGTGATCTGGGTTACCACCAGTCCATATCCAAGGTTTTTCGATATTACCTGGCCAGTCGTCAGTGGGCCCAGCAGAACATGAGCGCTGGGATGTATCAGCTGGACACAGCTTTGTCAGAACTGAGCCAGAACCAGGACAGAGACACTCTCATGCAAGCCAACATCTCTGCCTTTTGCTTGCCTCTCCGCTTTCAGTATCAACCCTACGAAGGCGACCAGGTACTGCCTGATTAAATGTGTCTGTACAAGTGGAGAAATGTGCGGTTGCTTATGTATGTATCCTCTTCCAGGTGGTTGAGGTGTCAGCAAAGTGTGAGGTGATGGGCGAGCTGGTGACCCGTTTTCAGCAGCTGCAGTCCAGGCTGTCTGCAATCACCATGGAGGTTGAAGAGGTACGCAGACCCCATAGAATCAAATGCGGCACTACTATGAAAAGATAGGATAGATGTATGGATATTTGGATGAGTGAATATTGTGTTTTTGTGTACTGCTTAGAAATCTGGTTTGTCTAAATATGAATATACATAAAATGTTTTGCAGTCTGCCAAATTACTTCAGTCAGCTCAGTCTTCCATGCTGGATGGTATTGTCGAGGACACCTTTGGATCTGCCCCAGAGTTTCCCACCATCCCTTCATCACCAGAGGGTGATATATTAGTCAGTAAGACATATCAGCTGAAACGCAGAGCCAGCCTTCCGGACACTGAGAGTTTGTACTTCTCGGTAATCCATCTATCTATCTATCTATCTATCTATCTATCTATAACAGGGAAAGTCTGCATCTCTCTCGCCTCCCCTGAGCCCATTGAGTTTTAACAGACAAAAACCCTAAATCCTAAAGCATCTGGTGGGGTTGGTGGGGGGTATTTGAGAATGAATAGGGCAACATGAGAGAGACAATGCCTCCATTGCTATATGATTGGATATGACTGGTGTTATGATCTGCTGTGATTGGTTCATGCAATAAATCCCACCTCTTGTGTTTATGCACGTTCCGCATTCACAAATCAGTCTGAATGAACAATATAATGGCGTTAATGGGAAGACTAATGTTAAAAAGTAAGTAAACTCACAAAAACACACTTATATATAACCAGTTTGTTACGTCAAAATAAGACTTGCAAACTTGATCTGTGGGATTTTTTATTTTTTAGTAAATAATTAGCTTGGTGAAATTTAAAGTAAATCTCCATGTCTGTGACCAGTATATACTGTGCTTTGATGGTTGATCCGAAAAATTAAAAAATAGTTAAAAGTTAATTTAATTAAAAAGAATAGCTGAACATAAGTTCACAAATAAAATATATTATTTAAATTGTTACTGCCTTGAGTTATTATTTTGGAATAAATGTAAAATTCTTAAAAACACTAACTTGATGAGATTCATACTAAATATTAAATGGAATATTGATTACATTGTTAATGTAAAAACATAAAATACAGTTGTTTTTTTCTGATACTTTACTCTTGTCTGATTCTTTTTTTTATCTAAATAAATAGTTATTTTTATAAATTATTATTATTATATTAAATATTTGATATATAAAATTATCATAGTTATATACTGTTTTATTTTACTTTTGAAGACATTTTTCAGTACTGATGGTAACAAATTGTTCTTATTTAAATATATATATATATATACATATATATATATGTGTGTGTGTACAAATATACAAATAATAACATTAATATACTTTTACAGTACAGCAAAAACAGTACATTTTTTAAATATATTTACTATTTAAAACAACTGTTTTCTATTTTAAAATATTTTTAAATGTCATTTATTCCTGTGATTTCAATTTCTCCAGTCACATGATTATTATAATATTCTGATTTGCTGCTCAGAAAAAAAACAAAAACAAAAACATTTATTAATATTATTATGTTAAAAACAGCAGACTATCAAATTTTGATCAATTTAAAGCATTCTTGCTAAATAAAAAGTATTTATTTCAGATTAATGCTGATCTTTGGATCTTTCTATTCATCAAAGAATGCTGAAAAATGTACTCAACTGTTTGATAAAAAATAATTAAAAAATGTTTATTGAACAGCAAATCAGCATATTAGAATGATTTCTGAAAGATCATGTGACACTGAAGACTGGAGTAATGATGCTGAAAATTTTTCTTTTTACATTTTAAAATATATTCAAATAGAAAGCAGTTATTTTAAATAGTAAAAATATTTAACAATATTACTGCTTTTGCTGTATTTTTGATTAAATAAATGCAGGCTTGGTGAGCTGTCCAATTACTGTCCAAATACTTTTGACTGGTAGTGTATAGTCAGTAGTAGTAGTATACTCCATCTCTGTTGCTGTTTTTGTCTGACATTTTCTATATTTTATATTGCAGAAAGTCAGGGACCATCTATGTAACAGCTCTTTAATATCAAAACTGGAGGCCAA
Organism: Cirrhinus mrigala; assembly: GCA_036247105.1. NCBI lineage: Eukaryota > Metazoa > Chordata > Actinopteri > Cypriniformes > Cyprinidae > Cirrhinus > Cirrhinus mrigala. The sequence goes on along the minus strand of CM070029.1, from coordinate 14,876,072 downwards.
ACATGACCTGCTAAAGGTTGCCATTCAAAAAGGTAAAATAATGTCTCCTATTTTTACAGAAATTGTTGTAAAGCAAAGACAACACAAGTGAAATTATTTCTTAAATTTTGTTCTTCTGGTTCTTTTTCTTATATCAGCTGAAAGTGTTGACAGTAATCATTCCAGGTAATGTTAAGGCTTAAAATATATATATTTTGTGTTATGTAAAAATATTTGAAAATGTGAAAAAAAAACAATTTTTTGATTTTATTAGGGTTGCAAGAGCAAAAAGGCTTGTTTTTATTGTTAGTGATGACTATAATGAAACATTTTTGGACTATAATTAAACATTTCTGTTTATTTAGAACACGTTCCAAAAGATCTGTGCGTCATAAAAAGAGTTACCCCGGTACCCAGATCAGCCAGAAGCTCTTTAATGGAGATCTACTATCATACATCCAAGTAAATCTCTCTGATTCAAGAAGTGTTCTGGATTCACTCAAACAAGTTCAAGGCAACTGACTCACTCAGTGTTTCCTCCCTATTAGGCATCGGGACAGCTCATTCCTGCAGTGGTGGAAAGCTGCATTCGCTTCATCAACCTCAACGGTAAACCTGTGTCAATAGATAATGCCTCTTTCTACCATTCTTTCCATCTTAATCACTGGTTTTCTAACCTATTGACCGTTTTTCTCTGGTAAGGTTTACATCATGAGGGATTGTTCAGAGTGCCAGGATCTCAAATGGTGGTGAATCAGCTGAAGGATGCGTTTGAGAAAGGTATGTGTGTTGGGTGATGATATTCTTCTCCCTTTCTCTGAGTATTAGTAATAGGCTGTGATTTGTGCATTTATCCGTAGGCGATGACCCGCTCGCTGATGGGGGGTGTGACATGGACTCTGTGGCCGGAGTGCTGAAACTTTATTTTCGAGGACTAGAGAAACCTCTCTTTCCTGAGGACAGCTATGAGCAGCTGATGGAATGTGGGCGTAAGAGCACTTTAACACATTATTAAGTGCTTGTATGCTCGTATGTTGACTGTGTGTGTGATTTCTTTCCTGTGATAAGATTTTCTATTTAAACAGGAAGTTTGGGCAGGACATATTGAAGATCTCATTTTTAGTTAGCCAATAGCCTTATTCAGCCCTATTCAGTGCCTGATAAAAAGTCCAGCAAAACTCCTTTATTATGTACATTACTGTTTTTTTGTTTGTTTGTTTTTTAAGAAATTAATACTTTTAATTGGCAAGGATGCATTACATTAATCAAAAGTGACAGTAAAGACATTTATGATGTTACAAAAGAATTCTGTTTCAAATAATAACTGTACTTAACAAACTATATTAAATTGTAATAATATTTCACAATATTACTGTTTTTACTGTATATTTACAATACATGCAGCCTTTGTGAGGATAATTTTTTTTTCATCGTTTTTATTTCTAGTGTATAATATTACATTAAGACACTTATAAATTATTATATATTATTCTTTCTTTTCAATACTGAAACAATATATATATTTTTTGGATATATTTTTAAATATCATTTTTTTAAAAACTTATTTATACTTTTCTATAAACTTATATTTTTCTAATTGTCCCAAATAAATTTTGCTGGTTTTTAGTTGTTGTTTGTTAAATCATCTGGTTTTTAGCTGTTTTCGCTAAATCAACTGTTTTTAGCTATCTTTTGTTAAATCCGCTAGTTTTAACTGGTTTTGTCTGGTCTTTAGCTGTTTTTGCTAAATAAACTGAGTTTAGCTGTTTTACCCATTTTTTTTGTTAAACCCACTGGTTTTAACTGGTTTTAGCTGATCTTTAGCTGTTTTTGCTAAATAAACTGGGTTTAGCTGGTCTTTAGCTGTTTTTGCTAAATAAACTGGGTTTAGCTGGTCTTTAGCTGTTTTTGCTAAATAAACTGGTTTTAGCTGTTTTTTTTAGCTGTTTTTGTTAAATCAGCTGTTTTTATCTGGTTTTGTCTGATCTTTAGCTGTTTTTGCTAAATCGACTGTTTTTAGCTGTTTTTAGCTATCTTTTGTTAAATCCACTAGTTTTAACTGGTTTTGTCTGGTCTTTAGCTGTTTTTGCTAAATAAACTGAGTTCAGCTGTTTTACCCATTTTTTTGTTAAACCCACTAGTTTTAACTGGCTTTAGCTGATCTTTAGCTGTTTTTGCTAAATAAACTGGGTTTAGCTGGTCTTTAGCTGTTTTTGTTAAATAAACTGGTTTTAGCTGTTTTTTCCAATTTTTTGTTAAACCCACTGGTTTTAACTGGTTTTAGCTGATCTTTAGCTGTTTTTGCTAAATCGACTGTTTTTAGCTATCTTTTGTTAAATCCGCTAGTTTTAACTGGTTTTGTCTGGTCTTTAGCTGTTTTTGCTAAATAAACTGAGTTTAGCTGTTTTACCCATTTTTTTGTTAAACCCAGTAGTTTTAACTGGCTTTAGCTGATCTTTAGCTGTTTTTGCTGAATAAACTGGGTTTAGCTGGCCTTTAGCTCTTTTTGCTAAATAAACTGGTTTTAGCTGTTTTTTAGCTGTTTTTGTTAAATCAGCTGTTTTTATCTGGTTTTAGCTGCTCTTTAGCTGTTTTTGCTAAATCAACTGTAGCTGTTTTTAGTTATTTTTTGTTAAATCCGCTAGTTTTAACTGATTGTGACTGGTCTTTAGCTATTTTTTGCTAAATAAACTGGTTTTAGCTGGTTTTTAGCTTTTTTGTTAAATCAACTGGTTTTAGCTGTTTTTTAGTTGTTCGTTAAATCAGTTGGTTTTAACTGGTTTTAGCTGTTTTTTTTTTTTGTTAAATCTGCTGGTTTTAGCTGATCCTAAGCTGTTTATTTCTAAATAAACTAGTTTTAGCTGGTTTTTAGCTGTTTTTCCTAAATCAGTTGGTTTTAACTGGTTTTAGCTGCGCTTTAACTGTTTTTTGCTAAACACACTGGTGTTCTTTTACTGGTTTAGCTGTTTTTTTGCTAAATAAACTGGTTTTAGCTGTTTTTTTAAGAGTTATATTTACTGATTTTGCTATTACTGATTTGTTACTAAATATTGGTAGTTGTTTCTTATTTTAGAGAGCATTTTTATTTTTATCCAACTATAACTAATAAACAACTTTAACTTTACTTCCCTTACAGAAATAGATGACGAGACTAAAAAAGTAACGCAGCTGAAGTGCATCGTCTCTTCATATCCTCCCTCGCTCGTCATTGTCATGAGATATCTTTTCGCGTTCCTTCACCAGTGAGTATTATAGGGTGTTATTGAGTTTTGTTATTTTGATCACAAAACCCCCAGATCTGAATGTCTGTACGTGTGTGTAAAGTGTCTCCCAGTACAGTGACGAGAACATGATGCAGCCCTATAACCTGGCAGTGTGTTTTGGTCCCAGTCTGGTGAGGGGGCCAAACAACGGCGATGCAGCAGAGCTTCAGCGCATCAACTCGTTGGTCAAGAGCATCATTATCCAACACGAGAGCATCTTCCCCAGCCAGAATGAATTGCCTGGGCCAGTGTATGAAAAGTGCATGACACTGGAAGAAGACGACTGGTAAGAATGAAGCACCATCCTTGTAGTGTACTCTACGCTCCCACATACAGTATGGCTAAAAATGTGCTAACATATTATAAACAAACATTCAGATTTTTGGTAAAGCTGCTTTGAAACAGTGTGAATTGTGAAAAGCGTTATACAAATTAACACGACTCAATATTTCTAATGTGTACAGTGAAGCTGTAACAGAGGAAGGAGATGGAGAATCAGACCAATCTCAAATGAAAGAAGCAAAAGATGGTAAGGTTGATATGATGGTTTGCTTGTCAACATTTGCCATTTAGCAGACATAACTATGTTGGCTTTAAAAAGCTAACTTCTACTATCTACTATTTAAGCTTATTATTATTTTTCTGAGCCATAATTTAGACAGTTTAAACTGTTTTGTAGCTGTTTTATGTTAAAACAGTTGGTTTTAGCTGGATATTAGCTGTTTTTCACTAAATTAATTAGTTTTAGTTGTTTTTTTTGTTAAATCAGTTGGTTTTAGTGGGTTTTTAGCTTTTTGTGCTACATCATCTGGTTTTAGTGGATTTTCAGCTAGCTTTAGCTGATTTAGCTAGTTGCAGCTGGTTATTAGTTGTTTTTCAGTACTGGTTTAACCTTTTTTTTTTTTTTTTTTTTTGCTAAATTAACTGGTTTAGCTGATTTTTAGCTTTATGTGCTAAATCAACTAGTTTTAGCTGGTTTTTAGCTGTTCAGCTGGCTTTAGCTAGTTGTAGCTGGTTATTAGTTGTTTTTCACTAAATGAACTGGTTTAACCTTTTTTTGCTAAATTAACTGGTTTAGCTGATTTTTAGCTTTATGTGCTAAATCAACTAGTTTTAGCTGGTCTTTAGCTGTTCAGCTGGCTTTAGCTAGTTGTAGCTGGTTATTAGTTGTTTTTCACTAAATGAACTGGTTTAACCCTTTTTTGCTAAATTAACTGGTTTAGCTGATTTTTAGCTTTATGTGCTAAATCAGCTAGTGTTAGCTGGTTTTTAGCTGTTCAGGTGGCTTTAGCTAGTTGTAGCTGGTAATTAGTTGTTTTTCACTAAATTAATTGGTTTAACCTTTTTTTGCTAAATCAACTGGTTTAGCAAATTTTTAGCTTTATGTACTAAATTGGCTAGTTTTTTGTTAAATCAACTGGTTTTAACTTTTTTTTTAGCTTTACTTTTCTAAACCCAGTTTTAATCTTTCTGTGCTAAATCAGCTGGTTTTAGCTGATATATAGCTGTTTTTCCCCTAAATCAACTGGTTTTAGCTGGTTTTTACCTGTTCAGCTGGTTTTAACCAGTCGTAGCTGGTTATTAGCTGCTTTTCACTAAATTAACTGGCTTTAGCTGTGTTTTTTTTTTTTTTTTTGTTAAATTAGCTGCTTGTAGCTGGTTTTAACTGGTTTTGGCTGTTTTTTTTTTTGTTTGTTTGTTTTTTGTTTTTTTGCTGTTGTTGTTAAATTAGCTGTTTGTAAATGGTTTTAACTAGTTTTAGCTGGTTTTAACTGGTTGTAGCTGGGTGTAGCTGTTTTTCGCTAAATTAACTGGTTTTGATTGTTTTTTGTTAAATTAGCTTTCATGGCTAAATCAGTTGGTTTATATATATTTCAACTGGTTTATATATTTTTGTGCTATTCAGCCATTTTAACTGATTTTTAGCTTTTTCTTTGTTAAATCAGCTGGTTGTAACTGGTTTTTAGCTTTATTTTCCTAGACCAGCTGGTTTTAGCTGTTTTTTAGCTTTCTGTGTTAAATTAGCTGATTTTAGCTGGTATTTAGCTGGGCTTTTTACCCTATATCAACTGGTTTTAGCTTGTTTTTAGCTGTTCAGCTGGTTGTAGCTGGTTTTAACTGGTCGTAGTTGGTTATTAGCTGTTTTTTACTAATTTAACTGGGTTTGGCTGTTTTTTGTTGTTAAATTAGCTGTTTATAGCCGGTTTAAACTGGTTTTAGCAGTTTTTCACTAAATTACCTGGTTTAATATGTTTTTTTTTTTTTCTGTAGCTTTTTTAGCTAAATCAACTAGTTTATACCTGTTTTTTTATTTTTTGTGCTAAATTGTGTGCTTTTTTTTTAAATCAGCTGTTATTAGCTGGTTTTCACTAAATTAACTGGTTTAAGTTATTTTTTAAGCCTTTTTAACAAAACAACTTTTAGCTGGTTTTAGCTGTTTTTTTTCTAAATCAACTGGTTTTAGCTGTTATTTTGCTAAATCAACTGGTTTTAGCTGTTATTTTGCTAAATCAACTGGTTTTAACTGGTTATAGCTGTTTTTTAGCTAGTTTTGCTAAATCAGCTGGTTTAGCTGTGTGTGTGTGTGTGCGTCTGTGTGTGTGTGTGTGCGTCTGTGTGTGTGTGCGCGTCTGTGTGTGTGTGCGCGTCTGTGTGTGTGTGCGCGTCTGTGTGTGTGTGTGTGTGTGTGTTTGTGTGTGTGTGTGTGTGTGCGTTTGGATGAACCAGCTGCTCTTAGCTTTTTTTTAAAACCTTCAAACTTCAAGCTTATAAAACTACTTCAAACTTTCTGGCTTGGCTTTTCCAAGCAAACTTAAAGTTTTTTTATTTAGCTCCTTGTGGTCTTTTTTGATGTGCAGAGCTGCAGGGAGTAGCTTTGTTCAACTACACAGGCCGTTCTTCAGTTGAGCTGTCCTTTAAACACGGAGACCGTCTCATCCTACACAGCAAAGCCTCCTCTGATTGGTGGAGAGGGGAGGTGAACGGGACAAAGGGTCTCATCCCAAATAAATATATCAGTGTGTCAAGGTAGGTTTACATCTCCTGGATAGCCACATTGAAAATGGCAGATAAAATGCTTTGCAATGCTACACTTCATTATAGCTCTTATAGGTATAATATACAATAAAAAATGTGAGCACATTTTACTAAAATTCGTACGGGACATTCTGTAAAGCTTGTCTGAGTGAACAACAGTAACCAAGGGGGCGGAGCTTTGCAAATGGTCAAGTGAATAAACTGCTTTTGATTTCACTTCTTTATTTGCTTGATTGTCCATAATCAGTGCATTTATATACTCATTTATGTCACTGTCTTTTGAAATGTTTTCATAATTGTATTTAAAGACATTTAGAAGGCTTACTGATTTAAAATACTAGTAAGTTGTGAATCACAGGAATAACAGACTTATCACTGTTGAGACAATGCCACAATCAGTTACTACCAGCCATAGTTTAAAGTGTCATCAATCTTCTCAATCCTCTCCCTCTGTGTTGTTTAGCATGGATGGAGGCCAAGATCAAAAAGGGAAGGAAACTTTGAAATCCAGCTGCACCAGACAGCAGACAGAAGAAGAGCAGAAAGCAGAGCAAAGTACACGGTAAAAAACTCACCGACTGTTTCATGTGATCTGATGAGACATGAACTAAAACAATGTGCTAATACAACTAAATGATAGTTATTCTTAAAAAAAAAAAAAAACTTTATTATTATATGAAGTGCCAAAGTGTCATCCACTTTTTCAGTGGCATTGGTTCCTCGTTTTTTCTATTATTTGTTCCATAGGGATTTTTTAAAAAGTCTTTGTTAAAACATTATAAACAGTGAAACAAACCAACCAGCTACGAGGTGAATCACAACCTTACAAACTTTGATTTAGTAAGTATTAAAAAAAAAAGTATTTGTAAATCAAACAAAAAAGTACAAGACAGCGTATTTATCAGCTTTAATGAGGGAAAGAACTACAATCCCATGAAGCACTGTGAATGACAATCAAATAAAAACATATTTATTATGTATATGGAAACAATATACATGCAAAGGTATGCATATACAGTAGATACCCATTTAAGTACTTTAAGAGTATAGGGAGTTTCATTTATTGATTTGGCATGATTTGATTGTTTCAATTTTCTGATTGGTGGAGATGTTTTGCAGAATCCTGGGTAATGTAGTTTTTCACCAGGTAATCAGCTGTTAAATACAATTGTTTAAAAAAAAAAACTGATGTAATGCAGACAGGCTTAAACAAAGGCATATACCATATATTAAAAAGCTCGTACCTCATAATAGCATGTAGGCATGTAATTTCAGTTTAACTTTATGTGAACCCTATTCTTACTACCTAATGATGATCAAAGAATGAAACTTAATTCTTACTGCATATTGATGACCAATGACTCAGTCACTAGCGAAACTAAATAATTCTATCTGTATTCATCTTTTAGGCTCAAGGTCATGAGTGACAAAACGGGAGTCGGGCCAAGTCACGTCACTTCTGGAAAGGTTTCGTTACAAATACCCACGCCACAATACGCACAGCCAGGAAATTCTCCAGGGGCCCTGCGGAGAGCATTAGAGTGTGTAATTAGACTATTTGTTTGCTTTTTCCAGAGATTTTAATATCACTGATTATTATCTACAGAATAATGACGAAATGGGTCAATTTATAACTTTCACAGCCCTCAATTGAGACGATCTACTGCCGATGGAGGAAGCGGAGAGGAATTCTCAACAGAAGTGGATAAGGTTAGGACATTTAAAGCTCGTTTATAATCCTAATGAGTTTTCCAGCCTCCCTCTATTAAAGTGTATTTTTTGTCCATACTATCTTGCAGGAAGTGCATCACATGATGCACTCAGTGTTTAAGGAGCTCCTCGTTCGCCAATCTTCTCCAGATCAAAATACATCTACATCCTCAGAGATCACACCCCCTGCACAATCGCCTCCAAACAGAGGACCAGGATGGAAAGGAAAGGCTTTATTTAGATCAACTGATCATGTGGACTGAAAAAAAAAAGAAAAGAAAAAGAGAACAAGGGTAAACCTGTGTAACTTTGCAGAAACACAAGAAAATTTAGGTGAAATATCAGTTTGAGTGAGAGCTCAATCTTTGTTTATGGTGTTTTGTGCAGTTTAAATAGATGGGTTTAAGAGGCACTTTCAATTCAGCGTGAATTTTTAGATTTAAATATACGTCGTGACAGTTCTAGTATGTACATTAAGTTGCCATTTTCTTTTATTTTCTATTTACACTCTTTGTTGTAACAAGCAACTGTACTTCTGTGTATTTTACCCTGTGAAATAAGAACCAATCAGGACTACTGTAAGGCTATAAGCTCACAAAAGCTTGTTTACAATCTTTTTTTATTTTTTTTTTATTTATAATGTGAAAACCTAAGAATTTTAAAATGCCACCCAGCAACAGTCCTGAGATATCATAACAATCTCTTTAAACAGTAAAACAAAGAAATGCCTAGAAGTGTATAAAATATGTGAACCATCCGTGATCAAGTTTTCTCATTCCTTGTGACAACAAACTGTAAGGATATAACTTGATACAAAAGGCAAATATGGTATGCAACTTCCTGTGAAATCCATCCTGACAGCTCTAAAATATAAATCATTATATTTATATAAATCATTATATAATAAATATGAATTATAGATTTATTATTATTTGGGTGATAGAAATTCATGTTTTAAAATCTGGATTTTTTTATTTTTTTTGCACTCTCTAATTGATAACATTTTGTTATTTTTTCAATATATAAAGTTACATTGTATTACAATGTATCTTTCAGTAGTGACTCATTCAGAAGTTTCTTGATGCGCTTCCTGTGTGTGAATCACGTTTCGCTACCATTGTGTCCAGTGCTAATTTGATAAACCAGAAACTAAAAACAGGATAGATAAACTTGAAGCGATTTGTGATAGCTGTTTACTTACACAGCTGCGTGGGTTAGGGAAATCGAAAGCTTCAAAACTGACAGGAACAAAAAAAGAAATTCGGAAGTTCTACAACGGTCAGAAGTTCTAAACAGCGTTTACAGCGCCTCTACATGGTAGGTCACATACAACAGGGTAAATAATGTCCCATTTTCTGTATAGTGTTTTCACGACGCGTCAACAACTGGCCATATTGGTGGCACAGAACGTAAACAATGCGGCTGAACCCAACAACTCGCAAATTTAGCCGATTATTGGTGCTGAAACTTGTCAATTATTGTCATGTTTTGGGCTGTACTAATCGGTCGGACCGGGAAAAACATTCTGCGTACTACAGACTGCCAAAAGTTATAACAAATTAAAAAGAAGAGTGCAAAAACTGTCTGAGGAACAAGTTTTGTGGTTGGCCAAACTGAACCAGAATCATATTTCCAGGGCAAGAATCTTAACAACATTCGTGTTTGTTCTTATCATAACACCGGTCAGGTAGGTGAAATATTAGGCTAATATCTTAATTAATGTTGCTCATATGTATTTTTATCACCTAGAAAAAAAAAAAAACAATAAAAACACCACAGAAAATTCTAATGGTCTCCACTACAACTACCATTACAAACTATCAACTTTTAACTATTAAAACCATTAAAAAATGTTTTTCTGTACTGTGTTTTGGGACATATTTCATTAGGATTTATTGGTTTTAATAAGCCACCAATGGACCTTTTTCACAAAACTGATGACGCGTTACAACGGTCATCATCATCATAAAAACTTAAGTTTTTCATATTTTGATTATTTAAAAAAAAAAAAGTACATTTATAACATTATACTTTGTATTATATCACCTTTTAATCAAGTTACAAAAACCTAGTTAACGCTAATGCAAGGGTGTTTCTAATGCCGCGTCTATGGGAGGAACTGTAAATTTGACATTGTTCGCTCTTCTGAATGCCGTTATCAGTCTCTCTCAGTTTTTTTCCTTTGATTCAAAGTCGTGACCACTATCCTGGAGTTTTTCTTTTGTTATTTAAGCAAATGTGAATGCAAAATATATTTGTGGTACTCTCCCATTCACTGCTCTCGGATTTTACCCAACTATGACGATTTCCGCTATGAGAAACCCAATTACCAGTAGACCAACAGGGTCCATTACAGTTTCCATTAAAACCAATACAAGTCCCATTATAACCAGTTAAACCATTACAAATTTTGTGATGGTGTCTGTTTGTTTTGTTTTGTTTTGTTTTCAGCAGGGTTGTCAAACTATTGCGGCCTTTCCTGCTAACTAAAGTCCTCTATATGATTTAGCAGTTTCCACGCATTTTTCCCGTGGTTTAGACAGCATAAATTAGCAGAACAACATATTTAGTAGTACATTAACCATGCAATCAATGCTGTTATTTACATCCGGGTATCTCCAACATGGCCGTGCATTCGAGTAACTGACCAAACCGTGATGTAAGTGCGAGCCCTCTATCATTTTTAATCTAATGGCAATCTTATAATTTCCTTTTGATATTGAAATTGATATTTATTTTCACTGGTGTCCACGATCTATGTCCTGACAAAAGGTCTTCCAACCTCATGTTCATATGTTTCTATAAGCAGACAGAAATTATCTTGTCCCTTTAAAGGTATAGTTCACCCAAAAATTAAAATTCTGTCATTAATTACTCACCCTCATGTCATTCCAAACCTGTAAGACCTCCATTCATCTTCAGAACACAAACATATTTTTGATGAAATCCAAGAGCTTTCGGACCCTGCACAGACGGCAACGCAACTGAAATGTTTCCAGGCCCAGAAACGTATAAAGATATCGATAAAATAGTCCATGTGACATCAGTGGTTCAACTGTAATGTTACGAAGCTACCAGAATAGTTTTTGAGTGCAGAGAAAACAAACATAACGATTTTATTCAACAATTCTTCTTCAGGGGCAGCCATCGGTTTTCTTCAAAAATATGTTAATTTGTGTTCCGCAGGGTCTTTGGAACGACATGAGGATGAGTAATTAATAAAAGAATTTAGATTTTTGGGTGAACTATCCCTTTAATGACCATGAAAAGGTGAAGAGGCGTTTTTCTTTGAGAAAACAAGTTATTGAATCATTATAATCATTGAAATACTGTACAGTGCCATTGTATGTTCATTCGGTTTTTGAACTGTAACTTTGAATGTAAATATTTGACCTTTTAGTAAAGTTAATTTTCATGTAAAAGCTAAAAGCCAATTGTAGTTCTGACTAATGAACACTAGAGGGCAGTAAGACTTCAAATATGAGCAAAGTGACTAGTCAAAGTCATAGTCATCAAAGTTGCCTTTTCTTAAAGATTGAGTAACATTAGTATCATGATCATTTTTCCAAATTGTATTAACACAGGTCCGACACTTTTCCCGTAAAATGTCAGTATAATTGGCAACAGTACTTTCCAAACACTGTAGTCTTCATTTGACAGCTTAACATTTTTATAAACTTTATAGGCCATTCAAGACTTTTCCATAATACTTCAACACTTATAGTTATTTAAGTGCAAACAAGACTATCTATTAAATCGAATGCAATGTCTGGCAAATGTGTTTCTTGTCTGTTGAGTATCCAGCAGTGTGGCAAGCTGCCGGGGCGGCCTAAGGTGACCCAAAACACAAGGTGTAAGTAATTTCATCCTTATTAGAGAGTAATGTTCAAAGCTTATGCAATGCTGTAAAATAAACAGGCGGTTCTTGCAGAAATTCTGGAAGACATTCTTGCAAAGGGCTCCTAGATAAATATTTTGGAGATGAAATGGCGTACAAACTAATCTTATTTTGAGCAGCTTTTTATTACGTTGGCTAATTCTAGATTGTATCTTTATGCATGATGTGATCTGGTGTGCAAATTATTTTAGCAGTAGGAGATTTAAACGTCCTTACTTTATGTTTATTATCCTTTCAGCTCTCTCTTGACATTTATATAGCAGTTCTAATGCAGACCAGCTGTTTGTAATCATGTTGTGTACACCCATCTGTGAATGTGACAATAGTCTTCATTCAGGTTTTATATTACATGAAGTTTACACTGTTATTTCCTATCATCATACTGCGGTTTTCTCAGCTGTTTTTGAGATACACTTTAAACAGTTATACAGAACATATCTAGAATAATATACTACCATATGTGTCATAATGAAAATTGTAAACTTCGGGCACTAAAATCCAAACTCAGATTTGAAGGCTGTCAGAAAGATAATTATTTATATATGAGATTCCGCAGATGCTTTTGCTCCAAAATGGGGAAAAAAAAGATGTGGACAACATTTGCCATGTGGACTGAAAATTTGGGAATCCATCACTTCGACGTGAAAATTATAGAGTGGAATTCCAGTCTTTCCTGGACTATTTTAAAACCTTAAATTCTTTGTTGTCACTTCATGCTGATATATTTTTCTATAAAAAGAAATTGATTTTTTTTTTCTTTGTAAGCATAATTTTATATCTGACCCTAATTACTTCTTCACAGAAGGGGCAGCCACTGCATGTCAACCTCTCAAAAGATACGCTCCTTATTTATATCTCTAAAACTGCCAGAAACGGGAATGAATTAACGCGTGACCTCGGACGCAAAACGACATCCAACGCTGGCAGGATTTCTGTGGTCCTCCTAAACCACAGCCATTAATAAGCCCTCCATAACTGTCTTACAAACCCTACGGGATGAGAAGAAATTATGGTTTCATTCATAGGAATGTTTTAGAATCCAGATTTATCCCTCATGACCCTAGCTTTCAAGTTTGCACTTCCAAACGGATGTTTGTTTGTTTTTTTGCCACATGAAGAGTGTTTAATAAAGCTCATTTGCCCCGCAGCTCACATTAGTTTAGCACTGGTCTTCATTGTATTTCCTTACTTAAGTGTTCAATGTATAATCTGGGATCCAAAGAGACATGCCTATGGTGATGTCAGAGGGATTGATACCCTTTTAAGGGCATAGTTTTGGTTTTCCAAGTGAGCACAGAATGTTCCAATTACTGTCCCTCCATGAAGTAAACATTTTGTTTTAGTACAAATTGTCTGTTGGTGTTATAAACAATTGTATGTTTCATGTTTCATGTTTCACAGCTCTTTTTCGTCCTTATGCAACAACTGGCGATGCATAGCTAGCCCAAAACAAAAATGCTCAGATCAGTTTAAAAAATCGTCCAGTTATTTATATGTAAATAAGTAACTGACTAATTAAAGAAATACGTTCATATGAAGTATTGATTTGTACAGCGTACAACATGATGGACACAGCAATAATACTATAGTATTATTAAACTAATAGTTAACCCCAACCAAGAGGTAGATGAGTTTATTTAGCAATTATATTACTTGCTTACCAGTGGATCCTCTGCAGTGAATAGGTGCCGTCAGCATGACAGTCCAAAGAGCTGAGTTTGTAATAAACAAATACATCATTGCGATGTTTTTAACTTCAAACCACTGCTTCAGGCTAAAGTTCGAGTCCTCTATCCATAATCTTGCTTTGTCCACTTAAAAAGTCATCTCTTTTGAATTATGAGCCAAATATGCCCAGATCAAGCAATGTTTACAAGTGAAACGGTCCAAACAGTTCTAAACAAATATGTTGGTGGATTTTAATGTGAGAGGACAAAGGAAACATTATTATGAACTCATATATTGTTCATTTCGCACAGCTTTTTGCCTCACAAAATGTTAAAGGGAACCCCAGGTATTAAGATTGTATGGGTTAATGTAACGGAATACACAATTCGACAAAAAAAAATACTAAAACAATGTCACATTGTGCGGCTTTTGGTTGTCATTTTTGATCGAAGGGCAACAAGTTAAGCAACGTAAGTCTTCAATGTTTTCCTAGCGATAAAAAGAAGAGATAGGAATGGGAAGATGCCTGTGGATGAATAAAACTTCCTAAAGACCAGCTTTTTTTGTTCTCTCCGCCTTTGAGGCTTTTAGTAGACCATGGCTACTGAAAGAGCTTACAAATGTCAGAGACACGAAACACTCGATACCTGGCAGGATTTAAACATACCAACGCTTGTTATGACGCCGCAGCCATTTCTCAGCGTGGGTTTCACTCGATATCCGGGGGCGTTTAGACTCCGTGTGGGGAAAAATCGATGGTACGGCATTTGGTTTAAGCTTACGTTTATATCCATGTCCAGCTGTAAGCTCTTGCAGTTGCTGTGGTCATTATTAGAGTATTTTATTTAGTTGTGTATTCCGAATTCTGTTGCGGTAAAAATAGCAAGGCAGCGTCAAAACCTTACCACGTCAAACCATTTTAAAGGAGAAGTCCACTTCCAGAACAACAATTTACAAATAATTTACTCACCCCCTTGTCATCCAAGATGTTCATGTCTTTCCATCTTCAGTCGTAAAGAAATTATGTTTTCTGAGGAAAGCATTTCAGGATTTTTCTCCGTATCCCTGGTGAAAAAACCAGCAAATGCTGGTAGGTATGTTTTGATGCTGGTTTAAGCTGGTCCATTGCTGGTTTAAGATGGTCCTTTGCTGGTTTATGCTGGTCCTTGACTAGCAACATGACCAGCATAAACCAGCAAAGGACCAGCTTAATCCAGCATCAAAACATACCTAACCAGCATCCCAGCATCAAAACATACCTACCACCATATGCTGTTTTTTTCACCAGGAATAATAGACTTCATTGGTGCCTCGATTTTGAGCTTTCAAAATGTAGTTTAAATGCAGCTTCAAAGGGTCTTATCTACCAAAACGATCAGTCCCTTTTTTTTTCCGGAAAATAAAAATTTGTATACTTTAAGCACAAAAGCTCGTGTAGCACTAGCTCTGGGATGCGTGTCCACGTCACTATGTACTATTGAATCACGTCGAAAGGTCACGCAGAACGTAAGCAGAACTACAGACCCAGTGTTTACAAAGCGAACGTGCAAAGACTAAGGAAGTACAAGTAAGTCAAACGCTGTTTACAAACAAAAAAGTACAACGATGTCGGACGATTCTGAAGTTGTAGGAGAAAATGAGATGGAGTTTTTCACCATACTCTACCTTTTTTAGCTAGAGTACACAGACAATGAATTTAGACGTGATTCTTAGCGTCATGAGAATGCATCCCGGAGCTAGTGCTACCCAAGCTTTTGTGCTTAAAAAGTATACAAATTTTTATTTTTCGAAAAAAAAATTACTGATCGTTTCACTAGATAAGACCCTTCTTCCTCGGCTGGGATCGTTTAGAGCCTATCCACCTTATTTTTCCCATAAGAGTGGGTGCAGCCATTTGTAAATTTTTTGTGTCTGGCTTCCGGTCTCATCCACTTCCAGCTATTTTTAGCTGCACAAAAAGCTCCTTTTGCTGCTTGATATTGCAAACTGGTGTGTCTTACCATATTATTTTAATGTATTATCTTAATTATGAACACACTGGTTTGTAGTGCAAACTGTTTTACCGTTTACTGCACTTCGATATTGTTCTCGTTATTTCCCAATGGCGGATTATGAACCGGACGTCTAACACATTACCAGAAAACAGCTTACTTCCGCATTGAAAAATAAGGTGGATTGAAGCTGCATTTAAACTGCATTTTGGCAGTTCAAAATCGGGGCACCAACGAAGTCCATTATATGGAGAAAAATCATGAAATGTTTTCCTCAAAAATCATAATTTCTTTACAGCTGAAGACAAAAAGACATGAACATCTTGGATGACAAGGGGGTGAGTAAATTATTCGTAAATTGTTGTTCTGAAAGTGGACTTCGAAATAAAGGCACCCCCTATTGTCCAAAATAAGTATAAAACGACGTGGATTTTTTCAATAATGTAAATGAGTTTTCTACTACATAATTCAATAAGAGACATCATTGAAGTTATATTAAGCCATACAAGTTAATAGCCGGGGTTCCCTTTAATTGATGGATATGAGTCATGTAGATTATTTGCGGATTATTGTGTCTATTTGACACATCTAATAGGAAACATCCTATAGTCGTATTGCAGATGAGCAAATACTCTGATAAATACGTCTTGCAGATGTAAATGCAGACGTCAAATAGACGTTTCCGAGATGTATGTACGCTGTCAGGGCTGTTTCGAGCCTCATTCTTACCCATTCACTGCAGAGGATCCATTGGTGAGCAAGTGAAGTAAAGCTAAATTTATCCAAATCTATTCCATTAAAGAAACAAACTTGTCTAAATCTTGGCTGGCCTGAGAGTGAGTATATTTCCAGCAATTGTTTTTTCTTTATTTTTGGGTAAACGTTTCCTTCAACACTTAAGTCCTCTGAGGAATCTTTCGTACGGATCAGTTTGTGAAGAATTTTAGCCCGTTTGTTCACAGTCCAGATCACAGATGATAACCTCATCACCATATGTTAAGGCTGGAATGAGATACTTTCCTGCAGTGAAGTGTTTTGTCTTCCTCAAACTTTCAATCCTAATTTATGCTGTAAGTTTCAAAATTTCATCTTATCTGTCTGCAGTGCATTCTTAAAATAGCTGGATCATGCAGGTGGTCTTTGACCAGCAGTCGTGGTGGCAAACCTGGGGTTATTTGTGACCTCCAGATGTATTTGCTATATGACTTCTTTTTCCCATTTCAACTCCTGCAAAGACTACCAACAGTGAACTACACCTCAACAAAAATGTATTGATGTCAAGTAACGGTCTAAACCTTTTCCATTGTCCTTAAGGGCTTTAAATGATATTAACCACTAAAGGTGATCTTAAAAAGTGCTGTTTGACAAAGAGGTTAATTTGGATCAGTTGTTCTAATCTGTTTACTGATCTTCTTTGACTGTCAATAAAATGTAAATAATCAGCTCACATTTAGAAACAAATGATACAGGTCTACAAAAAAAAAAGAGTATTTATGATCAATTACTCTTAAAGTAACTTCAGCATACTTTTTTTTTGTGATTCATTGGGCATGTTTATTTTAGTTTCTGGACTATATCACAAGGATTTGACAAAGACATTTTTCTCTTTAAAATGCAAAATAAATATATTTAGATAAACATCTGTATCAATAGATTTTTTAAATTATTTACAGTATATCTTGTGTGTTTTCATTTAATCTAAGTCTTTATATGTACAGTGTCAGCTACTGCTACAAAAATATTTTCTTAATCAGTACTTGATCTGTCTTGTTTTATAGAAATAAATATTTAGCCATACTTAGAAAATGATAATAATTGATAAGCAAATTATATGCCTTTTTAGTGGTTTATGTTCTGGCCAATTGGAAAATGATTTGTTCTTATTTTAAGCAATAATACTGATTAAGAAAATGATTTTTGCAGAGTATCAGATGACAGGATCTGTATATACTGTACATCAGTTTAATTCAAGGCACTGTATAACCTGATGTCATTTTAATTTCTCTTCCATTAGTATTTTCTTATTTTCATTCTGACTTTTTTTTTATTCTCGCACAACTTTAAATAAGCTATTAAGTGCTCAATAAATAATTTGACTGTTACTGAGAAACTGAAAGTATTGCTGCTTTGCACACAGCTGGTGTTTGTCTGAATAAAACCATTATTATTTTCTCAGCCTTATTCAGTATGCCTCATTAAATATACAAATTTGTCAACATATGTTCAGTTTTATAACAGTAACTTTTGAATGCGTATGAAAGCCATTTATCAGATTTTTGTCCAATAAGGAATATATATCACTTTTCAGTCCTGGATTTTTCTATTTGGCATGGATTTGAACTGTCCCCTGGATATATTTTCCATGCATGAATCACATAATTCATGTTCTTCCTCAGTCTTTGCAAGGAAAGCTCTGAATCCGAAGAAGACTTATGGCAGAAAGACTGATAAATGGGATGAAATAGCTGGCTCTGGGGTTAAGGCCTTGATCTCTTCTTCCTCTGGAGTTAAGATGTTTATCTCCATCTCACACGTGATAGTGGACAATACTTCAATGAAATATAGTGTTTAATAAATTATTTAATTTTTTCTTAGAGTTTGATTAAGCTTATTATGGCAGTCAGTAAGCTGTTCTTTATCCTGGTTAAAGAGACAGCAAAGATATTCAGACATCCATTTTTGCATAAAATCCTCATGAATTCATCTTTGTTTGGTCATTAATAAGCCACTCTTTGCAATTCACTTGGTTAAAGTGGCATTGTCAGATACTCTGAATAAAAGATGCGGCAATATCTCATGACAACATGTCTTCCACATACGTAGGGCAGATACACCGCACACACGCATAAATCGCCGTCTCTGCTGACACTCAATTTTAGTTTCTTCTGTAGGGGTCAGTACTGGTTGTCCTTGGTAGTTGAAGTGTTTATATCACTGGAGTGGTCATGCATTGAGCTCCTGCGAGGCAGCTTTGGCCAACAGCGCAGCAGAGCGAGAAGTTCACGGGACACGCTGCTGGAAAAGGCTGTGTAGATCCATGGGTTCGTACAGGAGTTCAAACTGGCTAACAGCATCAGGATAGTGAAAGCCACTCCTGAGAATTAGGGAGGGAGAAAGAGAAAGTCAAATCAATTTCAAGTCAATTATTGTAGAGGTCAAGTTATTGTCCTTATTTAAGGGTTACTACTAATATAAACCACATTAGAGACAGTGACTCCTTGAAATGTGCTGATCTAAATTCGACTAAAACCTTGTTTATACTTTCACAAATGCTCGCCCAAGCTAGCGGAGAACGTTTTTAGAACTTCTGGGAAGGTTCTTTTAAAGTTATGTTCCAGTAATGTAAACAGAATGTCATTCAAAGGTATTGCGTTTTTAAAAAAATTATTTATACATCATTCATGGGATGTTTTTTCTGGAAACATGAAAACTGGTTAGAAGTTACAAGCAGAAATGTCACTTTTTATATCTTTTGACCAGTATGTGGCTAAAGCGTTGTGGAGATATAGCCTCATGTCAATTTTTGGAAATACGTTGTCAAATTCGTTAACACGCTTTGCGAAAATGGCTTGGTATATCAAAGAGCTTTTGATAACTTTTTGCCAGAATGCTCTGAATATGATCTGAGCCAATATTCGTGAAAATTAGACAAACCGTCTAGGACGAGTTTAAAGAAGTATATTTTTGGATAATTTAAAATTGCGAAAAATCTTGACTTTTAGAAATTTTAATTTTGGTCTGCATTCGACTTGGCGTCAACGAATTGGAGAAAAAAAATAATTTCGCTTTTTTTTTTGCTTTTTTTAGCACAAATTTGGCCTGTTGGTGGTGCTAGAGAGTGCCCTCAGGTCATTCTTGTTATAACACACACCAAGGTTGTTCAAGGTTGCTAAAGTGTTGTGGAGAAATAGCCTCATGCCAATTTTTGAACAAACTTTGTCAAACTTGTTAACACGCTTTACGAAAATGGTTTGGTATATCCAAAAGCTTTTGATAACTTTTTGCCAGAATGCTCTGAAGATGATCTGAGCCAGTTTTGGTGAAATTTGGACAAACCATGTAACACAAGTTAGAAAAAGTAGATTTTTGGGGTAATTTAAAATTGCGAAAAATCTTGACCTGTAGAAATTTCGATTTTTGTATGCATTCGACTCAACATGAGCCAAGGAATTAGAGAAAAAAATATTTTGTTTTAAACTTTACAATTCAAACGTTATTAGCAGAAACAAAACACACATTTGGCCTGTTGGTAGCACTAGAGAGTTTGAGTTAAAGACTCCAAATTTGCTATGGTTAATATTTAAACTGTCCTCTATCTGTGTGCCAAATTTTAATAACTTTCCCACAAGCTGTTCTATTGGATGACTCAAGTGCCCTCAGGTCGTTCTTGTTATAACACACACCAAGTTTGTTCAGAATCTACTAAAGTGTTGCGGAGAAATAGCCTCATGTCAGTTTTTGAACAAACTTTGTCAAATTTGTTAACACGCTTTACGAAAATGATTTGCTCTGAAGATGATTCTATTTTAGGGGGCAATTCAAAAATGTGAAAAATCTTGACCCACAGAAATGTAAATTTTGGTATGCATTCGGCTCGGCATGAGCCAAGGGATCATGCTTTTAGACATTACAGTACGTTATTAGCAGAAACAAAGCATAAATCTGGCCTGTTGGTGGCGCTAGAGAGTGAGTTAGAGATTCCAAATTTGCTATGGTTAATATTGAGACTGTCCTCTATCTGTGTGCCAAATTTCATAACTTTCCCACAAGCTGTTCTATGGGATGCCATAGACTTCCAGAGCAGAAGAAGGAAGAGGAGAAGAAGAAGAAGAAGAAGAAAACTAATGGATACTAGTGCCTACAGTAAGCACCTTTGGTGCTTGGCCCCTAAATATATTAAAACAGAAAATAGTTATTTCATCTCTTTTTACTATATTTTACAGTACACTGTTTAAAATAAAGGTTCCAAAAGGGTGTTTTTGCAGTGATGCCATAGAAGAACCATTTTTGGTTCCCCAAAGAACCTTTCAGTGAAAAGTTCTTAAAAGAACCATTTTGAAGAAGATTTTAAAAATCTAAAGAACTTTTTTTGACTATAAAGAACCTTTTCTGGTTCAATGGATGTTTGAGGTTCTTCATGGAACCATCAATGCCAATAAGGAACCTTTATTTTTAAGAATGTACCATATAAGAGACTTTTTTCAACCCATTCTAACCCATCTTAAAACCTTATCAACCTTAACTTGGTACCATATAGAGCTCATGCTTTAAACTGGAATAGGAAATAAAGAAATGGAAGGCAGCCAAACAGAGATAATGACAAACCATTATATTCAACTGTTTAATCAGTGGCAATATGTTGCCCATTTGGCTGCAAGTAAACAGCTGAAACCAATCAAAAGCAGCTGGAGTAGGAGCACAGATGTGTGTATTAGCAGCTCTCAGTGGCCTGTGGTGAGAGATATCAACATCTGGTTGGTGATAGAACAGCAGCAGGGAATGGAGATTTATTGATGTGAAGAAATGGCCTTTAAATATGTATGTGTGTAAGAGCAGAAAAAGAGAAAGTGCGAGGAAAGAGATAGAGCGAGAAGATAGATGGAGGGCATTTGCAGGACGTTTCTTGTAGTAAACACCAACTTGACTGATTGCATTGACGGGCTACACATTTTCCAGTTAATCTGCAACCATTCCAAAGCACTTCCACAATCCAATGAGTCAGTCTACTTATAAAGGAATCAAAACTACCCTTTTCGACCAGCCAAATGTCGTCACTGAATTATACCTCAGATTTTTATCTCCAAAAATGGCTATGCTATATCTTTCTTCTTAGGACTGCTTTAGTTTCTTACCTTGGTCAGGGGGATTGGGGTCCCAGGCAGCCCACAGCTGTACAATGAAGTAGGGTGACCAGCACAAGGTGTAGACAAGCACAATGACTAGAGTCATCCTCACTGTCTTAGACATAGCTTTCGACACACCTGTAAGAGGTGGATGGAGGGGGTAAGGTGGGAAAGAGGGGTTTGAGGAAGCATTGAAGTCCTCAGTAGTGGTGTTGTGAGAGTTCCTGTGAGGAACAGAGTTCCCATGTGGTGTCTGGACAGCAGCAGAGTTGCTCCAGATTGCCTGAGGGTGAGTCTGAATATGAGGCAGCACATCAGGGGATGAACTGTGAGTCTGTGAGGCCACATCATTGGGACTGTAGCCATCCTGACAAGATTGGTCACAACAATCTGGCTCTGGTGCGTCCTCAGAGTTGCAGGTGTGAGAATCACTGTTGGTGCTCTTTTTATGAAGTTCTCTTATTTCTCTCATCTTGTGTGAGCCTCTAGCTCTCTCTCTGACTGTGCTGGCCCGTTTTTTGAAGACAGGAAAGTGACAAACAACCAGGTTCTTCTTCACGTCAGCAGAAACCACACGTTCTGATTTCAGGTAAATGTTGTCATGGATTTCTTTGAATATTCGTACCTGGAGACACAAATATATAAATAAATAATAGGGCTGTCATAGTAAACACAGTGATACATTAAAATGAATTAAATTTGTTTGATATGTTAAAGGAGAACTCCACTTCCAGAACAACAATTTACAAATAATTTATACACCCCCTTGTCATCCAAGATGTTTGTGTCTTTCTGTCTTCAGTTGTAAAGAAATTATGGTTTTTGAGGAAAGCATTTCAGGATTTTTCTCCATATAGTGGACTTCATT
Source organism: Cirrhinus mrigala (assembly GCA_036247105.1). Taxonomy (NCBI): domain Eukaryota; kingdom Metazoa; phylum Chordata; class Actinopteri; order Cypriniformes; family Cyprinidae; genus Cirrhinus; species Cirrhinus mrigala. The sequence goes on along the minus strand of CM070029.1, from coordinate 14,853,816 downwards.
GGTGCCCCGATTTTGAACTTCCGAAATGTAGTTTAAATGCAGCTCCAAACCCTGGTGAAAAAACCAGCATATGCTGGTAGGTATGTTTTGATGCTGGGATGCTGGTTAGGTAGGTTTTGATGCTGGTTTAAACTGGTCCTTTGCTGGTTTATGCTGGTCCTTAGCTGGTTTATGCTGGTCCTTTGCTGGTTTATGCTGGTCCTTGACTTACAACATGACCAGCAAAAACCAGCAAAGGACCAGCTTAAACCAGCTAAGGACCAGCATAAACCAGCAAAGGACCAGCTTAAACCAGCATCAAAACCTACTCAATCAGCATTCCAGCATCAAAACATACCTACCAGCATATGCTGGTTTTTTCCACCAGGGAAGGGCTCTAAACGATCCCAGCCGAGGAAGAAGGGTCTTATCTAGTGAAACGATCAGTCATTTTTTTCGGAAAATAAAAATTTGTATACTTTTTAAGCACAACAGCTCATGTAGCACTAGTTCTGGGATGCGCGTCCAGGACGCTACGTACTATTGAATCACGTGGAAAGGTCACGTGGAACGTAGGCGGAACTACAGACCCAGTGTTTACAAAGCGAACACGAAAGACTAAGAAAGTGCAAGTAAGTCAAACGCTGTTTACAAACAAAAAGGTACAACGATGTTGGATGATTCTGAAGTTGTAGGTTTTTGAGTTTTTCACCATGCTCTACCTTTTTGAGCAGACGATGAACTTAGACGTGATTTGTAGCGTCGTGAACAGGCATTCCAGAGCTAGTGCTACACAAACTTTTGTGCTTAAAAAGTATACAAATTTTTATTTTTCTGAAAAAATGACAGATCGCTTTGCTAGATAAGACCCTTCTTCCTCAGCTGGGATCGTTTAGAGCCCTTTGAAGCTGCATTTAAACTGCATTTTGTAAGTTCAAAATCGGGGCACCAATGAAGTCCATTATATGGAGAAAAATCCTGAAATGCTTCCTCAGAAACCATAATTTCTTTACGACTTAAGACAGAAAGACATGAACATCTTGGATGACAAGGGGGTGAGTAAATTATTTGTAAATTGTTGTTCTGGAAGTGGAGTTCTTGTTTAATTCCATTTTACACTGTAACTGCTTCCTTCTGTTCTGGGTTATTACTACAGACCACAAGTAGGTGTCGCTGTTTAATACATAAACAAATGATGGACAAATTAGAACTTTTCTGCAAGTTGTTTGTTTTTGTTATATTGTTCAGAATTAAAACGCCGACTCGTTCTCGAAGGGGCGTGTTCGTTTATTAGGTCCAGCCAATGAAATTCCCTTTCACAACTAACCCTCCATAGCTATTGGCTCGTAAGCAAAAGACTTTTGACGAACAAGCCAGCGCATGGACACTAACCAGATCGATTGAGTCACTTCAATTATTTGTTTAAAAAACCTATTCATTCTCAAACGATAAGGCGCTACTTTATACACGCTCGACGGCGGTTATGGGTTCTGTCCAAATTTAGAGCAGCATCAAAGTAGCTGAATCAGGTATGTTACGTAAGTAAGAAATCCTAAAATGTGCAGTGTTGAGAATTACTGCTATCTAATCTCTAGCACTTATTTATGAAGTGAATAATGGAGCCTTTCTTAATGGAAATCTTGTTTATAAACCAAACCCATATGGGACGTTTAACAGAAGTAATTTAAAAGCTTTGAATAGTGGTATTGAATCACCAGTGACACTCTGCAAGTGAAACAGACCATAATTTGTCCAAACATTCATAAGATGTCAGCCATCTGCATCAGGTCAGCGGCAAAAACAACTTTACACGTGTAAGTTCATAATGTGAGAGATTTATTCATCATTTTTGTGAGCTTCGTGGGAATTGTTTGATGTATTTTATGAAAGTATAACTTTTTTATGTCAGTAAGACGTTAGCCTGGAAAATTTTACTGTGCAGATATTTTAATGGTCAGACCAGCTTTGAGAAGATTCTTGTAAAATGTTTTTAAAAGATTTTTTGTTGCCAAAGACACATTGTCCACACTCAGTGGGAAGCCGTTTTAGGTTTACACACAGTGTACTCTTTCTTAAATAAGATGATTGACTTCCTGGGAACTGTATCAGCTCGTGGAGGGGAGCTGCACATTTGAGAATTCCTCTCCTGAAATAGACTTCCACTGACCAAAACGCCTTGGCCAGGTCAGAGAGCATAATCTCACCAAACAAGCATTATGGTACATGTCAGGGGATCCATCTCCTCTTAATTACTGTGACCCCAGCAGATCATGTTTTATCTCCAGATAACAAAAGTCCTTTTCTTCAGATCACAGCTGAGACAATAGAATCTTTAAACCTGGAAACTAGTTACTGTTTTCGCATGTCCGGTTCCATCACCCTGAAGTCAGTGGGTTGAATGCCTAAAATAGGTTTGATGGTAAACACAAGCTTAAGATATTTTTTTCTATGACCTAAAATACATTTAAAAAAAAAATACCCCACTTGTGATTATTTTTTAACTTTTCTTGAAAAAGGCAGTTGCTAACAATTGGCTAACTGGGACAACAGAGATGTTTAGGCACATTAAACATTATCACACCAAACAGAATCTATTCACTAGTCCATTTTTACAGCCTTTTTGTGTTTATACTTTTGCTCCTGCAGACTATTCTAACTTGAATTTTCCAACTTGTACATTTCAAATTAAGATTGAAATAATTGTTAGAAGCTTAATGGTGATGACGCTTAAGTGTAGTGTAGGTCATATATAGACGCATCATCAATCTGTACTAATCGGTCGGAACGGGAAAAACATTTGGAATACTACAGACTGCCAAAAGTTATAACAAATCAAGAAGAAGAGTGCAAAAAACTGTCTACAGGAACAAAGGGTGTTTGTGGTTGGCCAAATTGAAATCAGGATTTCCAGGGCAAGAGTCTTGACGACATTCGTGTTTGTGCTTAGCATTTCCGGTCAGGTAGGTGAAATGTTAGGCTAATTGCTTAATGAATACTCCTCATATATATCTTTACCACCTATTAACTTTAGTTTGTCAAAATATTGCACCCTTTTCTGCTTACTAAGTCCTTCTTTATGTGATGTAGCAGCTTCCAACATATTCAGTAGTACATTAACTTAGGGCTGCGTGATAAATCGCATATGATATCCAATGCGCATCTTGTCAGTAAAGCTGGTTATGTAATCAGTAGTAAATCTCCATCACATGTGTGCTTTCAGATAGAGCAGCGTTTACTACACAGAGTGAACCGTTGTTCACTCGCTACGGTTACGCCCGTTGTTTACACTTGTTTTACAGTTTTTGGCTTTTGAAAATGCTGCAGACCCCGTTTTAGTTTGAAAACTTCGGAGGTTGCACTTCAAGCTAACTTTACACTAGAGTGCTTTTGTTTTAAAATGCATAACTTTTGCTACGGTTATGCCTATCATTTACACTACTCCGGCGTTTTTGACTCTCAAAAATGCTGCAGACCCCGTTTTAGTTTGAAAACCCCGGAGTTGCGTTTCAGGCTACGTTTACACTAGTGCATTTTCGTTTTAAAATGCAGAACTTTGGCTACGGTTACGCCTATTGTTTACACTACTCCAGCATTTCCGACCCACGAAAACGGAGACATTCGAAAACACTGCAGACCCTATTTTAGTTTGAAAACTCCGGGGTTGTGTTTCAGTGTAAACGGACCAAAACGGAGACTTTTGAAAACACCTCTAAAAACTCAATATGGAAAATTCCATCATATTATCACAGTACATTGGGTCTTATTTTTATGGATTTATTTTAGAATGTATGTTGATCTGTTATTTAAAACACTATAGTGAATATTAGGCTCACTAGTTTTAATTCTTAAAATTATGTGTTAACATTTGTTTTGGGTTTTTTTTCAGGGTGATTGGGAAAACTGGGATTGCAGACACAAATGGAATACACAGACATTAGGAGTACCTGACAAATGGTGATAATTAAGGTAGGAAGCAGAAATACAGCTACAGTCATCCAGGTGACGTACGCTTTCAGCCCCCAAGGCTCAGCAAAATTCCCCCAGCACTCAAACACCCCTGGATGAACCTCTGACCTGGAGAAAATAAACATCTGTAGGGAAGACAGCATTGGGAAAATATGTTAAATATTTCAGAAAGACTCCCTTCTTATTTCATGGAATAAATAGCAGTTTGGAATGACCTGAAAATGAATAAATAATAAATTGTCGGGTGAGTCACTTTAAAAGGACTAGTTCACCCAAAAAATTAAAGTTTTGAAAAAATGCTGTCTATTTACACACAGTCAGGCCATTAAAGATTTAGACGAGTTTGTCTTCATTGCAACAGATTTGGAGAAATTTAGCATTACATCACTTGCTCACCAGTGGATCCTCTGCAGTCAGTGAGGGCCGTCAGAATGAGAGTCCAAACAGCTGATAAAAACACAGTAGTGATGGATTTGTCTATTAGAAACACAGTTTTTTTTTTTTGCTTTCCATTCACTGCAGAGAATCCACTGGTGATCAACTGATGTAATGCAAAATTTCTCCAAATCTGTTCAGATAAAGAAAAAACTTTTTATTTTTAGGTGAATGCGTATACACTGAAGTGTAGTAAACCTGGGTATTTACATCTAGTACCTGTGGCACACTGAGAACAAGGGCTAGACCCCAGGCTACCAAGATGTGTGTATTCCAGCATGAAACTGCCCCTCCTTTGTAAGCCTGCAGGGGGCAGCAGATGGCATTATGGCGGTCCACTGTCATAGCAACAATCATGTAAGAGGATGCGAACATTCCCACGATCTGCAGATATTTGACTGAGCGGCACAGCACATCAGGACCCTGAAATCTCTCTGTGATATCCCATACTAGCTGTGGGAGCACCTGCAAAACATTAGCGTACTGCTGTTGACAAGTCACTTTAAAGACAAAGTACTACACTAAGCATTAGACAAAGTTCAGCTCACCTGAAAAAACGCCACCACAAGGTCTGCAACACACAGATTTACCATAAATATGTGCATGGGTGCGTTGTATTTGCGCCGCCTCAGCAGAACCCACAGTACAAAACTGTTCCCTAGTGTTGTGAGAGCGAGAACCAGACCCAGAATTCCAATCTCAGCTTTAGCCAGAGTCATGTCCCGCACCCTGACCAGACCGGGTGCCTGAGTGGGGTTTATTGAGCTGTTTTGAGACACCAACCAGAAGTATGATCCTCCTTTGAAAGTGTTGTTGGGTCCAGAAGGCTCAGAGAATGAGGAGAAGTTGGCTTCCTCCTCTGAGAAGGGCTCCATGCCTGCATGAAAAAAGCATGGTCGTCATAAAAAGGTGAGAAAAGATGAGAACGAGCATATTGGAACAATTTCTGAAGGATCCTTGAAACAATAATTTTCACATAATTTTTAATGCAGCCTTTGTGATGTCTTTCAAAAACATGAAAAATTCTTAATTATAACAAACTTTTGACCTTTAAAAGGGTACATCGGGTACAAAATTCACTTTTACATGTTGTTTGCATATAAATGTGCCTTAGCAGTGTGTGAACACAACCACACTACATTGATAAAAATCTATTCACTTCTTGTTTTTAATCCCAAAAAACCTAAACCATCTTAATTATCAAGCCGTTTTGATTTTCTTGGCAGTATGATGTCATACTGCTCAGGCCCCACCCACGGCCACTTATGGACTGTCCCGTATTACCATATTTCCGCCCTCAGCCAGTTGTACGTTGTTTTGTTTGAATGTTAAAGTAAACATAAGAGTGTTCATTTTTTCCCAACATCAGAGCCACTGGGGATGCAGTGGATTAATTTTATTTTTATGGTAATGCGCCACCGAATACGCAAACGAACAGAAGAGAGAGGCGGGGTGAGCAGTAGTTCATTATCATTTAAAGAGACATGTACCGAAATGGTGCTGTGAGCAGAGCTGTTTTTGACAAAGTAAAAAGGGTGATTTACATAACCATTGAGACAATTTAATCAAAGTATGATGCAGAATCATACCAACTTGTGGAAAATGGGCATCTGATGCCCCCTTTAATATAACATGGCCATCACACGTAACATTGAAACTCTCGTCAGTTACTTTAGCAATTTTACAGACACTCAAAAAGCAAGCAAACAAATCTGCTTCCTCTTCCACTTTGGTTTTTTTTTTTTTTTAATTTCCCAAGGGTGCAATTTCCCCCCTCCAAAGTAAGACTGTCAAGTGCTCTTGTTTTTGTTTTCTAAATTTTCCCTGACTTGATTTGACTCCTACTATCCTACCCAGCTTAGTCTGTCCCGCTCCCCTTTAGTATCTCTTTCATCCACATTTCTCTCCTTCTTCCTCCGTCTATTTTTCGTGGCCCATTCCTTTGCACTGTTTTCTACTGCTTCCTCTCTCTGTCTGTTGTCAACTGCTCCTTGACCCAAAAAATATGGTTTATTGTAGTAAATATGCAAATAAATAGTACAAATAAAATATAAGTTGCAAAAATGAAACTGATAAATTGAGAAGGAGAGGCAACATGATAAACAAGAGAGGACATAGGGTACAGGGAATGAACAAGAACACAAAATTCATACGTGACCCTGAACCACAAAGCCATTCATAAGGGTACATTTTTCGAAATCTATACAATTTATACAAATCTGAATAAATAAGCTTTCCATTGATGTGTGGTTTGTTAGGACAATATTTGGCCGAGATACAACTATTTTAAAATCTGGAATCTGAGGGTGCAAAAAAATCTAAATATTGAGAAAATCGCCTTTAAAGTTGTCCAAATGAAGTTCTTAGCAATGCATATTACTAATTAAAAAATGAGTTTTGAAATACTTACTGTAAGAAATTTACAAAGTATCTTTATGGAACATGGTCTTACTCAATATCCTAATGATTTTTGGCATAATAAAAACATTTTGACCCATACAATGTATTTTTGACTAATACTACAAATATACCGGTGCTACTTTTGTGGTTTTGTGGTCCAGGGTTACATATATGAGAATAAGAAAGGCTGTATTAAATGGAAATGGGCTTATTACAAGCATTATGTTGTTTTGTGAAACTGATGTCACCGTCCTTATCCAATGATGCTAGACTAGACCAATGATAACTAATTATACATTTTACTGACAAGTTTATCCTCCCTAAAAAATGCAAGTGCTATGGTGAAAACCTGTTAACTGTTTAAGTTACCTGACTAAAAATGGAAAAAAAAATGTAATTCATTCATTAAATTAGATTAAGCAAGTTTTTCATAGATTATACAATTAATTAGAGTGTACAGTTTTTAAAATACCATCCCATAGTGCAAGAAACATTGTGACTATACTTTGCATGGTGAATTTTTCACATCTGACAGGTTTTTACAGAGTGGAACAAAGACATTTCATTACGGACTGGTTGAACCTCGATACTTGCTATCTAATTCTTGTTCATTCATTTCATTATACGCTGATGAAATGAGTCATATATCATAGTCTAATCTCAAAACGGAGCCTGTCTATCTCATTTTCATGTCTTTGTCTCTACCTTTCCCCTTTGTTTCTGCATTCTCTCTCTCTCTAGGTTTCTCATCCGGTCTCTCGCTTTCTGAAAGACCATTGTTTCCAGCAATCAGCTCATCTTAAATCAATGTAAGGCTTCTTTACACTGCGTGTGAGCTATACGTCTCTCTGCGTAATTATCTGGGGTTTGGTGTTAATATATACAATATAATAAATAATAGCTGACGTCAAAATGTTTTTAGCAAATATAAATAGTAAGATTGTGAAACTCGCGGTTTTTACAGAAATGTCTTTCGCTGTGGCTTTTCCAGGTCCAGTCATAAATAACAGCGAGCGTCCCTGTCACTGGAGTGTTTGAGGTCATTCTCTGAAGCAGCTGATGCATGAGCTGCTCAGTTTACCCTTGCTTTGTCATTTTCTATCTTTCCTTGTATCCCTTTCCCTCGGAGGAATCCACCAATATGTTGCAGCAGAAATGTTGACCTAGACTAAATATAACTGATGATACAGAATAAGCACTTTGCTTTTGCAAGCTGCTTTTTATGCATAATATTTGAGATTGTTTCAAATGTGGATAGACAGCAAATAACGCATTAAATCAGGTTGCTTCAGGATGATTGGCTATGAAATAATTGGGTTTTATTAAATGTATCAATAAGAGAAAAAATGTAATAGGATAAAAAAATTTTTTTTTACCATATTTATTTTAAGATTTTGGGGGAATCGTGATACTTTTGCACTTGGAAGAGTCTGGAATTAATATATAATGACACTTTTGTTTTTCACGTGCAAGTTTTTCTAAGCTTTGCATGATTAATGAAATCAGCTAACCTTTCATTTCTCTTATTTTTAGCTCTTGCTTTTCCTTTCTATTTGGACAAAGAAAGTAAAGGCGCTTGAAAATAAACAAACCTAATTGAAAGAGGAATTGAAATGCACTTCTGGTTAAATGGCCAGAATTTCAGATGTGCCATATGTAGGTTAAAAACTGGTCAGGTTGCGTAACAGTTGAGTGCGTCATTAAAAATTAAATTTCTTTCCAAAATACTTTTCATTAGTTTTATCCTCCAATGGCTTATGCAATTACAAATTAATTTTCCAGGTCATGGATGCCTGCCCCGTATCATAGTATAATAGTATTCAGCACCTTATTAATTTAATCGATCGCACACTAGAATATTGCGTCAACGTGTTTAAAACCTCCCTTTTGGATTTCAACAGCTTCTCACACCAGATAAGAATATTTACTTGCAAATTCACAGACTTAAAACCATCTCGAGGATCCTCCTGCAGAGGATTGACAGAAAACATACGAGCTAGATTATTATGCCATGATAAAATATAAATAGTACATGACGTTTGTCTTCTTTATTGTTTGTTTTATCTTTTATTCTTTAATACTAAATCTCAGCCTACGCAAGAACTACACAAATGTACTAGAAAGAAGAGGAATGGCTGAATTTTAGGTTATTTATATGCACATACAATGTTTAAATGCTACTGCCCTACCGTTCACATTAAGCCTTTACTGACCGCATCAAATCCATCCTCACAGCCTGAGAGACTCTTACAGAAATTAAAACTATACTGGAAATAGCAATGTAATGTTTATACAATTTTCCATTTTCCGTTTTCTGTGATTAAACAGTTAGCGTATAAAGAGGCATTATTCTCATAATGTGACCGCTAAACAAGTCTGCATGAGCAAAACTAAATAAATCTTCCAATGAATGTAAACAAATCAGTTGTGCTGCGTTTCCACATTTGGTTGTTGACATGTCTGTGGACTTTGAAGATTGAGATTTTAGGTTTATATGATTGTGTAAGGGAAAGTCTTTTCACCACTTCTAAAGAACGTTGGAATTACTTAAACATGTTTTGTTTTATGAGAACTTTCCGTAGTCATTTTGAAATTGATATTTGATACCCTATTCCTAACTCTACATTAAGAAAAAACATTATTTAGTATGATATGTAAAGGGTCTTCCAATTTTGTCCACACAACATCAAAAATTTTAGGTTTTACTGTCAGATGTAGGGGTAAGCAAACAGAGATTTCATGTAATATCTTAAATGATGTTAATATGTCATGAAAACTGCAAATATTTATAAAATATGTAAAAAAAAAAAAAAGTGCTGAAACATTTTATTCTTTTTTTTTTTTTTTTGTAACGTCATATTGAAACATGTCAAATTCCCACAAGTATTTCAAGGCAACAACCCATATTTTTGACTAAACGGGTGACAATTATTCAGTTAAACTTCTCATTTATTCTGTTACACTAAAACACATAAATCAAACAGAAGAAAAAAAAACCTTTCTGTATTCTAACACAAGTTAACACTTCAATAGAATTCAGTGCAATGTTTCCAGATCCCTTTGTGTTCTGGAGAGATAAACACTCAAATATCTGCCCAGCACAGGAAAACTATAGACCTGTCAATGTGGCATTTATACTTCCATTCTAATGGATTTGGATTACTAACTCTGAATTTTTTACTTATTCTAACATTAATTAGCTCATTTTTTCATATCTCATACATATATCCTTACAACTGTAATCCTCACTTTTGTTAGATGTATTCTTAGAACATGGAAAAAATTGCCAGAGGGGTGAAGATATTCAAGATAAATTACAGATATGTAACACTAGATCACAAAACAAGTCATAAGGGTCAATTTTTTTGAAACTGAGATTTAAAGATCATCCAAAAACTGAATAAAGAAGCTTTCCATTGATGTATGGTTTGTTAGGATAGGAAAATATTTGGCCGAGATACAACTATTTGAAAATCAGGAATCTGAGGGTGCAAAAAAATCAAAATATTGAGAAAATCACCTTTAAAGTTGTCCAAATTAAGTTCTTAGCAATGCATATTACTAATCAAAAATTAAGTTTTGATATATTTACGATAGGAAATTTACTAAATATCTTAATGGAACATGATCTTTACTTAATATCCTAATGATTTTTGGCATAAAAGAAAAATCCTTAATTTTGATCTATACAATGTATTTTTTGGCTATTGCTACAAATATACCTGTGCTACTTTAGACTGGTTTTGTGGTCCAGGGTCACATATATCATCAGAATTTTGATTGTCAAAAGTCTTTAAAGGGCAAAATGATCTTAAAAATAACTTACTCTCTTCTCTCGAATCAGCAGCAATAATCCATGTGTTTTGTGAGGAGCCACATTCAGTTCTTCAAAGCTGCAGTTGTGCTTTGTGATGGTTAGTTGACACAAGAGTTGCCGTGTTTATAAAGAGCGTTAAGATATTTCACCACCCCATGTGAATTTGTCAAGCTGTATTTTTGCAGCTTTCACCCAAGTTCATGTTCACAGAATTCAGAACTTCTTTTCTCCATGCATCCGTCTGATAGAGGCATGCAATTTATTCCAAAAAATGTCCCGCTGTTCCTGAGACTCAGCGTGTCGGAGCTTCAATTTCCCACATTACGTGAGCACCAGTGCACTGATGGCGTTGAATTTGAGCCGGGCTTAGTATAAACATATCTCTTACATTCACTCACGCTCTCTCTTCTCTCACTCCCTCCCTCCTGTCTCTCCTTTTCTCAGGTCTCATGTGTTGTTAGATGAGGGGAGGAGCCAGTAACGCGAGGTGTTCTTATACATCCTTCTCCACTGTAACAGAGAGAACAGACATAAGCAGAAAGTCACAGTTTGTGCTATACAATATATTGACACTGTTCAGACCGGCTGATCTGTGTCAGTATTTGCTTCCATATTTACATTAACCTGCCCTGGGTGTAACTGCACTCTTGCCAGTTGTTTTAGTTTTGTTGGACTAATAATATGCCTGATTGAGCTTTCACACAATGCATATTGTGTCCTTATGTGTAAATTGTTAAATGTCTTTGCCTTCAGCTATTTGCAAATGGTTTTCAGATTTGTATTTTAGACAAAACAAGTCACAACAGATACATTTCCATTTTGGTAGTAATAAGAGGTCGTCACTAAAATGTTTTTTTATTTTATCAAGTTACACTGACCAAAATTATAAACGCAACACCTTTGTTTTTGCCCCCATTTTTCATAAGCTGAACTCAAAGATCTTAGACTTTTTCTATGTACACAAAAGGCCTACTTCTCTCAAATATTGTTCACAAATCTGTATAAATCTGTGTTAGTGAGCACTTCTCCTTTGCCGAGATATTCCATCCACCTCACTGGTGTGGCATATCAAGATGCTGATTAGACAGCATGATTATTGCACAGGTGTGCCTTAGGCTGGCCACAATAAAAGGCCACTCTAAAATGTGCAGTTTTATCACACAGTACAATGCCACAGATGTCGCAGGTTTTGAGGGAGCATGCAATTGGCATGCTGACTGCAGGAATGTCCACCAGAGTTGTTGCCCGTGAATTGAATGTTCATTTCTTTATCATAAGCCGTCTCCAAAGGCGTTTCAGAGAATTTGGCAGTACATCCAACCGGCCTCACAACCGCAGACCACGTGTAACCACACCAGCCTAGGACCTCCACATCCAGCATCTTCACCTCCAAGATCGTCTGAGACCAGCCACCCGGACAACTGCAACAATCGGTTTGCATAACCAAAGAATTTCTGCAGAAACTGTCAGAAACCATCTTAGGGAAGCTCATCTGCATGCTCGTCGTCCTCATCGGGGTCGTAACCGACTTGAGTGGGCAAATGCTCACATTCAATGGCGTCTGGCACTTTGGAGAGGTGTTCTCTTAATGGATAAATCCCAGTTTTCACTGTACAGGGCAGATGGCAGACAGCGTGTATGGCGTCGTGTGGGTGAGCGGTTTGCTGATGTCAACGTTGAGGACCGAGTGGCCATGGTGGCGGTGGGGTTATTGTATGGGCAGGCGTATGTTATGGACAACAAACACAGGTGCATTTTATTGATGGCATTTTGAATGCAAAGAGATACTGTGACAAGATCCTGAGGGCCATTGTTGTGCCATTCATCCACGACCATCACCTCATGTTGCAGCATGATAATGCACGGCCCCATGTTGCAAGGATCTGTACACAACTACTGGAAGCTGAAAACATCCCAGTTCTTGCATGGCCAGCATACTCACCGGACATGTCACCCATTGAGCATGTTTGGGATGCTCTGGATTGGCGTATACGACAGCGTGTTCCAGTTCCTGCCAATATCCAGCAACTTTGCACAGCCATTGAAGAGGAGTGGACCAACATTCCACAGGCCACAATCAACAACCTGATCAACTCTATGCAAAGGAGATGTGTTGCACTGCATGAGGCAAATGGTGATACTGAATGGTTTTCGGACCCCCCCCCCCCCATTACAATAAAACTGCACATTTTAGAGTGGCCTTTTATTGTGGCCAGCCTAAGGCACACCTGTGCAATAATCATGCTGTCTAATCAGCATCTTGATATGCCACACCTGTGAGGTGGATGGATTATCTCGGCAAAGGAGAAGTGCTCACTAACACAGATTTAGACAGATTTGTGAACAATATTTAAGAGAAATAGAAAGTCTTAGATCTTTGAGTTCAGCGCATGAAAAATGGGGGCAAAATATAATTTTGGTTTCTAATTTTGGTCGGTGTATAAATTAGCATTAATAATAAATCGCTATCATGAGGTATGAGGAATTTATTTTTTTCTTTTAAATATACTTTTTTGTTGTGTTAACAGCATCAGATATATATATATATAATTTAACTAGGTAAAATTGTTTTATATAAATTAAATATAAATTATGTATTTATATTTATTCATAAAATTTCATTTGATAATATTAGCCCTTATGCTGAAGATCCTCTTTCACATGGGCACTAGTGAGTTTAATGATTTTAATAATTCTAAGTTATTTTGTTTATATTTTTTGTGCAATGATGCAGCTGCATTATGGAGCTAGATTTTATTTTGTGATTTTAAAAATAATTTAAAAATACTTTAAGTAGGTCCACTTAATACAAGAACACATGGCTACTGGAAAATGTCAGTACTACGAAGTGGCACCACAGTAATTAGAAAAAAGTAATTTATTACCCCAATAAATTCATGCACAAAATGTAAAATATTAAAATGATGTTTAACTGGTGTAATGGGGTATTAAAAACAGCTCTCTTCACACTACACATTATCAGTCAAAAGTTTGTGGACAGTAAGATTTTTAATGTTTTTAATGCCTGCATTTATTTGATCCAAAGTACAGCAAAAACAGTACAATTTTTAAATATTTTTACTATTTAATATAACTGTTTTCTATGTGAATATATTTTAAAATGTCATTTATTCCTGTGATTTCAAAGCTGAATTTTTAGAATCATTACTCCAGTCACATGGTCCTTCAGAAATCATTCTAATATTCTGATTTGCTGCTCAAAAAATATTTATTATTATTATTATTATCATTATTATTATTATTATGTTGAAAACAGCGGAGTAGAATTTTTTTCGGGTTTCTTTGATGAATAGAAAGTTCAGAAGAACAGCATTTATCTGAAATAGAAATATTTTTGTAACATTATAAATGTCTTTATCACCACTTTTGATCAATTTAAAGCATCCTTGCTAATTAAAAGTATTAATTTCTGTAATTATACTGACTCTGAGCTTTTGAATGGTATAGTGTAAAATGTTACAAAAGCTTTTTATTTCAGATAAATGCTGATCTTTGAATCTTTCTATCCATCAAAGAATCCTGAAAAAATGTACTCAACTGTTTTAAATATTGATAATAATAATAATTAAAAAATCATCATTCTTGAACAGCAGATCAGCATATTACAATGATATCTGAAGGATCAAGTGATAGAGAAGACTGGAGTAATAATGCTGAAAATTTAGCTTTGATCACAAGAATACATTTTAAAATATATTTAAATAAAAACAGTTATTTTAAATAGTAAAAATATTTAAAAATTTTACAGTTTTTGCTGTATTTAGATCAAATAAATGCAGGCTTGGTAAGCAGAAGAGACTTCTTTAAAAAACATTAAGAATCTTACTGTTCAAAAACTGATAGGGCAAAATGTACACTTCTAAACTGCTTTAATTTGTAACAGACAAATATAGAAATATTAAAATATAATATTATATACAAAATATACAGACAGTAAAAACAAAGTGTGCTAGAATTCTCCCTGGTCTCTACAGTTCCATAAAAACCTTTTTGCAATCTAAAAAGGCTTCCATTTTGAACGACTGATAAAATGTTTATAGAATGGATAGGACTTAAGTATTACATATAGTAGCCATAGTACTTCTCTTGAACACAGTGCACTCAAATGCAGCCCGTCTTTTGACCCTCTCCTATTGTTGTGGACTTGGACAAATATCTAGGAGGCAGAATGCATTTGCAGCATAAATCAAGCAGACATGAAGCAAGCTCCAGTCATTTCCCATCATCAGCAGATTTACTGAAGGGAACGTTTCCAGGGCCCCCGTTGAACAGAAAAGAGGGCCAGATCAGAGCAGTTCTACATCTCACTGACCTCATATGGTTTTCTATAGATTCAGACCTTATTCTGTGGCCGGAAATGAAAGAGACAGCTGTTTTTCCCCAAACAGAGCATTTGTCTGGCAATGTACACATATGTGTATCATCAGCAGGCTTCTTCATAATAAAAGCGCTGAAAGACCCAAATCTTAACAAACAGTCCCTCACAAGATCAGGCGTGTGTTTTAAGATGTTTCTGCCAGAAAGAACATTCTCCAGCTTACAGAAATACTTTTGCCAACATTCTTTATAAATGTTCTCAGAATGTTCAAATGTCCAGTTTTTTAAATAATAATTTTTTTTTTTCATTTTCCAAACATTTTGAGAGTTACTTTTGAATGTTCTCTGAACCATGTGAAACTAGTAAGTAGTACATTAAAAAAGTTAGATGAATGTCTAACTAAAATTTGCATGAAAGATGTATACATAATGTTTCTGTGCTACTGTTTTGAGAATTTTATTACAGGCTTGTTTACGCTGAACAAACATTCTATTAATCTTACTGGAAGTTATGTTTGTTCATAACTTTCCCAGAAATTTCCCAGAATGTTATCTGAAGTTCTGAGACTGTTACCTGTTTCCTGAAAACAGTTTGATAATTAATACATTTATACCTTGATAGCCTGGGTTGATAACAGATGTGCAGGATTTTTGTGGCTATTTGCGTGTGACTGTTGGCTGCGATGACTCTCGGTTAACACCTGGACTCAGATTTCTTTAAAGGCTCCTGCTCCATAATCCAATGATTTAAGTAAAAGAGTAGTTTCGTTTTGTGTGAAAAGACAGCGTAAGTTTTAAAAAGGTGATAAGGGCATAGGCACCAATCCCCCAGTAAATAATCGAGCACCCATGGGAAAAACACGCGATGGTGTTGTTTTGATGGTAAATGTCAAGAGTGCATTATTGTATGAGAGGGTGCCAGCACGAATCTATGTATAGTGATCATGGCTCTGCGCTCCCTCAGCTATCCACCTTATTTTTCAGTGCGGAAGTAAACTGTTTTCTGGTAATGTGTTAGACGTCCAGTTCATAATTCGCCATAGAGATACAACAAGAAGAATATCGAAGGGCAGTAAACGGTAAAACTGTTTGCACTACAAGCCAGTGTGTTCATAATTAATAAAATAATTAATTAAAATAATATTGTAAGACACACCAGTTTGCAATATCAAGCAGCAAAACGTGCTTTTTGTGCAGCTAAAAATAGCTGGAAAACACAAAAAATGTACAAATGGCTGCACCCACTTTTATGGGAAAAATAAGGTGGATAGGGACTTTAAGCAGCAGCCACGGATGGAACACGGATGTTCTACTGTGGCCGTCTACTACGGGAGAACAGCTGGTTTACCGTAGTCTTTACAACGTGACAGATTAGGTAGATAAATGTTATGTTTTATAGTTTATACCACTGTAAGTCCATCAGTATACGATTCTACCATTAGTCTTTCATTTAATCTGTGTCCATATGGTCTAAACTTATGCTAATTTTAACGATTTTTTTTTTCATTTGCACAAACATATGGCTGCTGTTGGCAACAGCACCTCAGGTAGCACTGAGACTAGAGATGATGTGAAACGGACAGTGTAAGTATTGACTAAACATCGTCCTCATAATCCATAATTTGCGTTGTGTCCTCTTGTTTACAGTTGATATTTTACGTTCTCGACTACGGCGGTGTAACAGCTTACTTCCGGTCATCGTAGCCGTTCCATTGGAAACTAGGGACTTTAAGCAACAGCTTCCAATGGAACGGCTACGATGACCGGAAGTAGGCTGTAACCCAGCCGTAGCCGAGAACGTAAAAATCATTAAGCAACTAGGTGCTGATGCCAACAGCAAACATATCTTTGTACAAATGAAAACGTCGTTAAAATTGGCTTAAGTTCAAAACATATCAACACAGATTAAATGGATGACTAATGGTAGAATCGTATACTGATGGAATTACAGTGGTATATACTATAAAATGTAATATTTATGTGATGTTGTAAAGACTACGGCAAACCAGCTGTTCTCCCGTAGTAGACGGCTACATAGAACGTCAAGTAGTGGCAGTTAAAGTCGTGAACGCGCAATATGACGTCGGAATGCCGTTGCCGTTCCATCCGTGGCTGCTGCTTAAAGTCTCTACTGTTGCTTAAAGGCCATTACCTGTGCGCCCTCAAACATTGACCTGTGTACGCGCGAATAAGTGCTTATTGTAAACAGGTAAAGTTATTAAATCATTTTATTTAGTGAAGCGCAACGCTCATAGAAAGAATGTGTGTATTATTTGGTAACTTTGCAGTCGGTACGTTTCATTTCACAATTGGGGGTTGGGCACCCACCGACAGAAACATAAATCGAGAATTATAATGAATATCTGATTTAATTAATTATATGAATGTACCTCTGAAGGTTCTGACTGTCTTCAGAAAAGATTCAGTGGCATTTTGTTTTCACCTTCGCTCCATGTAATACCTAAAGAAGTGTTCTTAATCGCAATGATGTTTTATCCACGGAGTTCACGGAAACAGCTGTAATTCAGCTTTTCCATAAGCGCCATCTAGTGTCATACAGTGGATTTACAGAGACTTACATTTACATTCAGCATGTGTGCCGTTTTTGTCTGGCCAAAAAACGGACCGAATTTGCATGCCCTGCTGTAGCATAAATTTTGACCAGTTGGTGAAAGGCATGCTTAAGTGGATTCTACACATTTAAACAATTCAGACCAGTTATCTAGATTATTTATGGAACAGAAAAAAGTACATATAATAATTTATTAAATCAATTCATGAAATGTGAGGTTTATCTTTTTATGACATTTTTTCCACAGCTTTATTTGAAAATTTACATTAGATATTTGAACATGCTATTAGTGAAACTGTTGTCAATCATGTTGTCATTTAAAATCTGGATATCATTGGTAGGCTACTGTTGTTGTTTTAGTGATTATGCAGAAAAAAAGTCATTTTATTTGCTGTTTGTTGATTTTAAATATAAAACTGGAAGTGATTTATGTATAAGTACTTTTTAAACATTTCCAATACATTTTAACAATATCGTGATAATACTAATAACTGTGATAATTTTGGTCACTATAATCATCATTAAAAAATTTTCATACCGTTACATCCCTACTCGCAAAGGAGCGGGAGAGGTGAAGTGAGGCTTTTGTGTGGAGGCTCCGAAGGGCTTTAGAAGGGGAGTGCAAGGAGACAACGGTGAACTGACAAGCGCTAAAATCAATGCGAGGTCTCATGTGAAATACTACTTCATTTAAGTCATTTCTCCTGGGCTTTCTGGGTGAGATGAAAGGGGCACTGAATCAACAAGTTTAGACAAAAGAGCAGCAGTTATTGACTGCTTTGATTCCGAACCTCTTCGTTTTAACCTTTAGAAATGGTCCATGTCTGTCCATATTGCAAGTTGCATCATAAATTGGTCAAATAAACTGTAGTTCTCACAAATATTGGTTTTGGATTAATTTATTTATGTCTTTTGTTACCAAAGGTACCCTCAGCTTCACCTGTTTCACACCAGATTGTTGTTTTCTCACAAAAGCTTTATTGTCTTAATTTTTTTTTCATCCAATATACATAAATACTAAAAATAAACATTAAGATTTGAGTAATCTGTCTTGTGAATGGTAAAGTTAAACAGACGGAAAACAAAATACAGACTAGAGCGAGTAATCCACCAAGGTTAATTAGGAAAAGTCAAACTCACAAAGTTTAATTTGTTAACGTTCTATAAAATTTATTATTCATTCGCTAATGCTGACATGTAGAATATACAAAATACAAGGCATAACTTTAAAAAAAATATAAATATATGAAGGCCTTATGTGAAACATGCTTTTACAAAGTCAAAGTCGGTGGGTCGTGGTTAATTAATCAAGAAGTGCTTATTTGCTTCATAAATAAATCATACTTTAAGCACTTGAAAAGCATGATTTAATCTGGTAACAAATTACTGTACGTGTTTGCAACCACTATGAATTGTGAGAGGGGTTGCTTCTGTATGTTCATTTAGTAATTATTTAGCTTTATTTGATTATGCGTTCAGCTAAATAGTGTAGTGTTTTAGTTCTATTTTAAATGTTCTACAAAATTTAAATCCATTATACAAAAAGTAAAAAACATTTTTATCCATTCAGTGAAGAACACTGGGGTCTAAGACAAAATTACAATCCTTTGACTTTAATTGTGTATGAATATACACTGACGTTCAAAAGTTTGGGATCAGTAAGAATTTTTATGTTTTTTTTTTTTTTAAAGTTTCTTATGCTCATCAAGGCTGCTTTTATTTGATCAAAAATCCAGAAAAAACTGTAATATTGTGAAATATTATTTCAGTGTAAAATACCTGTTTTCTGTCTTCTTTTTATATTTTAAAATGTAATTTATTCCTATGATGCAAATCTAAAATTTTCAGCATCATTACTCCAGTCTTCAGTGTCACATGATCCTTCAGAAATCATTTTAATATGCAGATTTATTATCAGTGTTGAAAACAGTTGTGCTGCTTAATATTTTGTTGGAACCTGCGATGCTTTTTCAGGATTCTTTTATAAATAAAAAATTAAAAAGAACAGCATTTGTTTAAAACAGAAATCTTTTGTAACAATATAAACTACCATTTAAAAGTTTGTGGCCAGTACATTTGTATTCTTTCTTGTTTTGAAAGAAGATAATACTTTTTTTATTCACCAAGGATGTGTTAAATTAATAAAAAATGATAGCAAAGACTTATATTGTTAGAAAAGATTCTTTTGAATAAATGCTGTTTTTTTTTTTTATTTATTTATTTATCAAAGATTCCTGAAAAAAGAATCACAGTTTCCAAAATATTAAGCAGCACAACTGTTTCCAACATAAATCAGCATACTAGTATGATTTCTGAAGGATCTTGTGACACTGGAGACTGGAGTAATGGCTGTGGAAAATTCAGCAGAGGAATAAATTGTAATAATATTTTTACAATATATCTGTTTTTAATCAAGTAAATGCAGCCTTGATGAGCAAAAGAGAATTCTTTACAAAGCATTTAAAATCTTACTGATCCCAAACTTTTGAACGGCAGTGTATATTTTATCATTATAATACCAACATGTTTAGAAGTACATCTGCAGTGTTTCAACTGTTTTTGTCCATTCTACCCCTTTGACTTTTATTGTGTGGAAAAAAAGACATGCAAGGAAGAAAAAAGTCACACAGGTTTGGTCATAAATCATAGCTTAATAACCTAGATTATGTCCCAATTTTATCCATGCATGGGGGTCAGGTTTTTTTAATTAAGATTAATACATCAAACAAAGTTGAATAAATAAGCTTTCCACTGATGTATGGCTTGTTACGATAGGGCAATATTTGGCAGAGATACAACTATTTAGAATCTGGAATCTGAGGGTGCAAAAAAAAAAAAAAGTCTGAATATTGAGAAAATCACCTTTAAAGTTGTCCAAATAAGTTATTAGCAATGCATATTACTAATCAAAATTAAGTTTTGATATATTTACGGTACGAAATGTACAAAATATCTTCATAGAACATGATCTTTACTTAATATCCTAATGATTTTTCGCATAATGTATTGTTGGTTATTGCTACAAATATACCAGTGCTACTTACGACTGGTTTTGTGGTCCAGGGTCACACATGTGTTAGTAGGTGTGTCTGAATGCACATGTGCAGGCACATATATGTGTAAAAGCGTTCTCCTGCACAGTAAATGGCTGTCCTGATTGCGCTCATTAACTCGGTGGGGGGCACAAGGCAAAAAGAACACAGATCAAGGACGGCAATGTCGATTTATCCGCTTTAAAACCTTGCTTTGAACTAAAATGTTCTCATTTCTAACTAGCTTCCCTTGATAGACAGACAGAGAAAAGCAACAAAAGCTTGGGAGGAGTAGAAAGGGACAACAGATGAATATATAGGAAATCTTAAATTGACAGATAACTGCAGATCTGTAGTGTAGCACTCATGCAAGCACAAAGAAACAGAAAAGCACAAACAAAAGCTCTCGAATCAAAGGATGCATCTCAAACAGAGTGTAACGTTACATTACTAACCAGCTGAGGCAAACAGACCGGCAGCTGAGGAAATGAAATCACTGCCGTGCTGAGTAACTGTCTTATTCATTTTATATGGACTGCAGGGCTTGTCACAGACTCAGGCTAATGATTTTAACAAGCCCATTTCATTTGTGTGTTTTTATTTACACTTATTTGGATGTCTGAGAGCGTGTTGACGTCATTCGGTAATTTATGGCGGCGATCATGATGATGATGATGATTGTACTTATTTGTGAGAGAAGGTGGAAAAAGGACTGAAAGGGAGCTCTGTTGCAGAGGAAGGTAGATGCTGAAAGGAGGTACACAGCAAAAAAAAAAAAGCTGAATGGTCCACTTGTGGTCTATTTTACTGTTAATCGTGAGGCTGAATGAGAATGTCAGTAAAACCTTAAATGTGTTTTTAAGTTCTTGACTGCATGCATAAGCACTGATTAAGAATTAGTTAAGGTTGTTAATGATTTGTTAATTGCTTCAGATTCTGGTTGTCTTTCAGTGTTGATCTTTCTTGATCTCAGTGCCGTAGATCATTCTCTTTTAATTACTCATTTAGAAACTGTCTTTGGGGTCTCCGAAACTGCACTTAATTGGTCCTACCTCACAGATCGTAAGCAATTTGTTACCATGGGTGGATATAGGTCTGAGGTTTGGTGTCGTGCAATCTGGAGTCCCTCAGGGATCAATTTTGGGCCCTTTGCTTTTTAAAATCTACACTTTTCCACTTAGTCAGCATTTGAGGCTCTAGGTCAAAAGTGTTATTTTTATCCAGACGACACTCAAATTTGATGATACTGTGCCTGTGGATTTTCTTTGTCAGTGTATTCTTAAAAAAGAAATGGTTGTCGCAAAAAAAAAAAATCTCATTGGTTCACCTCACCAGCTATGTAAAGTTTACGTAAAGCTTAGTTTAACTTTTATGCGTTTTGGTACTCTTTTGAATGTGCGTCGAAGACTGACACAAAAGAGAAAAAAGTTGTTATTTTTGTTTTCTTTGCGCACAAAAGGTATTCTCATAGCTTCATAAAATTAAGGTTGAATCACAGATGTCACATGGACTTTTTTAATGATGTCCTTACTACCTTTCTGGGCCTTGAACGTGTCAGTTGCGTTCCTGTCTATGCAGGGTCAGAAAGCTCTCAGATTTCATCAAAAATATCTTAATTTGTGTTCTAAAGATTAATGTCTTTATTAATGTCTGTCATTAATTAATCAATGACAGAATTTTCATTTTTGAGTGAACTTTTTAAATGTGCAACTATTTTATGTTAGTCTCTTAATATGAGCTCCTGAATGCATATTTTAAATTACTTTTATAAGAAATATAACGTGTCATACAATCACACATGCCAAAAGTATTTCAAGGCAGCTATTCTATTGTAATCTAAATGCTTATAGATCAAAGTCTGGTTTTACAATTGTTCCTGGTTGTATAATGAGGGATGTGGCCAAATGTACTACTGATGGACAAATGCAGGAAATAGGACTATTTCCGATTCATCTTGATAGAAGTGTTTGATTTTGACTAAAGTAAACAAATTGATTGTCAGGTGTGACACAAGGACAATGGATGATGTGAGAGAAGATGAAAGGGAGAGAAATGTTGAGAAGGAGAAAATACAACGTGAAAACAATAGTGGTTTCTTTTCTTTAAATTATAGTTGACAAAGTAGACAGAGAACAAAGCTGTACAGAAAAAAGAGACAGTTTATAAATACAAAAAGGTTTTCGACACACCACAGAATGAGAAACACTCGCTGAATAAGAAAACCCTGGAATATTCTTTTTAAAGTTCTGCAAGAATAGAAAGGAAAAATGTTGAATTTGTGCTGATACACACTGAATTCAGAAGAGCATACTCTGATACTAATCCTATTTCTGCAATATAAATATATTGCAGATATTGCAGTAGAAGTAATGGTGTGCTATAATATGCTCTTCTGAGTTCATCTGTCCATCTAGCATACAGTTTTATGCAAAAGTTTAGGAACGCCTTGCAGAATCTGTAAAAATGTGAATAATTTTTACAAAATAAGAGAGATCATACAAAATGCATGTTTTTTTTTATTTAGTGCTGTCCTGAGTAAGATATTTTACATAAGATGTTTACATATAGTCCACAAAATCAAAAAATAGCTGAAATTATTAAAATAACCCTCTTCAAAAGTTTGGGAACCCTTGCTTCTTAATACTGTGTGTGGTTACCCAGATGATCTATGACTGTTTTTTTGTTGTTGTTTTGTTTTTTGATGGTTGTTCAAATAGAAAAGTTATTTTAAATAGCAAAAATGTTTTATAGTTTTTGCTGTACGCCCCTTGTTTATTCTTAACTGTTCTTCAGAAAAATCCTCCAGGTCCTGCAGATTCTTCAGTTTTCCAGCATCTTTTGCATATTTGAACCCTTTCCAGCAGTGACTGTATGGTTTGAGATCCATCTTTTCACACTGAGGACAACTGAGGGACTCAAACACAACTATTAAAAAAAGGTTCAAACATTCACTGATGCTTCAGAAGGAAAGCATGATGCATTAAGAGCTGGGGGGTGAAAACTTTTTGAATTTGAAGATCAAGGTAAATTCTGCTTAATTTGTCTTCCGGAAAACATGCAGGTATGTTCTGTTGCTTCCGAAATGGAAATTAATCAAAAGTAGGTCATTACACTTAAATCAAACCGCAATATGGACTAGTATCTGTAATATTACGCTGCAAAAATACCATTTAAATGTGAATCCTGCATGATATGCGTGTCTCTGTTTTAATGAATGGAGCAGAGGAGCGGTTTTGTTTACTACACACACTGAAGCAAGCGTGACGCTCACGGTGATTTCAGCGTCTGTCGTCTCACTAAATGAGGACATAAATACATTAACAGTATCTGCTAAGAGTCACTTAGAGCATTTCACTGTTCCATTTTAGGAAAACTAGCGTTATATCATATACACACAGAAATGTAAAGGTAGACACGGCAACCCATCAAAATAAAAGTCCAGTTTAACTTGAAGACATTGTGCCAGATATTACAATTACTACTACTACTAAAATGAAACAAACATTATTTTTAGGGTATATCACTATAATCACTCAACATTTCTTCCATGTTTTAATTTTAATAGTAAATTCCCCTTTGTTTGCCAAAAAAAAGTTTGCTTAATTTTGTAATAATTAAAAGATAAATGAAATTAATGTTTTATGCCTTCATTTGATTACCAGAATATTTTACATACACAACACTGAATTTCTGAGGGTAAAAAAACCTTTCATAAGGCTATTTTAAGAATAAATCTGAATAAGTATGCATTCAAATAATTAAACATACTAAAACACAGAATTTAATAACAATAAAACATATGGTGAGAAAAAATAAAACATTTCATAGGGCCCTAAACATGTCATTTTTGTTAAACCTTTATTAAATTGAAGTGAAATTGTATAAGTTTCATGATTTTAATTAATTAGATATGCTCTTTGATTAATAAAATGTAATTTAACCATTAAAAAAGAGTTGAGAAAAACTAAAACGGAAAAAATGGAATTTTAAAAAAAGAAATAAATAAAACGGAATTTGGGAAAAAATAAAACAGATTTCATAGGGCCCTAAAATGCATTGCAAAATGAATAATGGTGAAAAGACAAACATGTATTCACCATATCAGGCAACAAACAGACTAATTTGTAAAAGTTTATGAAATAATTATTTGTAATTCATTACTTCTAATTGCTTATTTTTAAAAATTCAGAATGTTGCCCAACCATTAGACCCTGCTTTTTTTTTTTTTTTTTCTTTTTTTTTTTAAGAAAGAGACAAATAAGCAATAAACTTATTTGTTTTGTAAATAGCCATGTAATGAGTGAATAATGTACAGTTTTATCTGGTCATTATCACAAAATAAACTTCTTCAGGCTTTATACAAGACCCTGTTGGGGTTCATTTAGCGATAATGACGTCTGTAACACCGCTTTTTAAAAAATCAAATAAATAAATGAACATGAAATGTTGGTTTGAGTTAAAAGTATTTGATTAAGACATGGAGTTCTGTGACCTAGAATTTGCACAGTGTTGCCAGGGACAATAGTCCCTGTAATAGTATACAGTTTAGTGGTCATTATTCAAAAATATTTGACAGAAAATATAGCGACAGATCAAACAGACTTGTGTATTCCAGCCCAATGATGGAAAAACTCTCACAGCCTTCACGGGGATAAAAGAGTAAATATTAGAAAATGGTAAACATTAGCTGCACAATATAATGAAAACAAGTACTGAAAGAAAAACAAGTGCTTAAAAGAGAGATGCTTTGCATTATTAACAAAAACATTCACAATTACATTTGTCATTCAGCTTGTATGAAAGGTCTGATTTGTGTGTGATGTAAGTGTGTGTGTTTAAAGCTTCAAGGATCATCTTGTTAGTCTGAGTGAGGCTAGAAAAAAACTTAAGAAGCTGCAGACACTGACTAATTTGGTCAACTGATGCCATCTGTTTACATTGCAAGACAACACAAATTTGCTTAAACAGAAGTATTTTCTAAGGTTCAGTGAGAAAATGTTTGTTTAGCTTATTCTCTCAAAGCAAAGTGTGTTTAACATTTACAAGCAACAATATCTGAATGATGTACTGCAAACCTAACGAGTTGAGCTTTTATAAGAGAGCTTACTTACTTGTCTTACTTCACCCTCGTAAAATGAAAAATAAACCATTTTAAGAAACGTTCTTGTATTTTATAGATGGCTCGTGTAATTTAAAGAGAAAACTGACAGCTGCACTCAAAAAAAAAACAAAAAAAAAGGTAGTGTGGGATTTACTGTTCACTATTCCAACATGCTTTATTTACAGCTTAGAAAATCGGTGTGTATTCCAGAGCCGTTTTGCAAGAAAGACATTGCCTCAAAAAAATATTTAGATGAAACTAATAGCAGTTTGAAAAGGAAATCAAACAAATATTAAAAAATATGATAGCAAATGTGTGTAAATCACTTATTTTTTTCAAAAGTGACAGCACTTTGGGAACCTAAATAAACTTGAAATGACTTGGAACATGAAATGATCTGTGAGTGAGCGTGTTTTTGGCAAGCACACAGTTTGGGTAGATTAAAGCTGCACCTCCGTGCCTGTGGCTTTAATTACACCTGCAGTGTTTACAGAGGGTGTGATGACTAATGGTCCGAAAAGAAGGTGACTATTAATAATAATAGCTGAACAACAGCTGCTGGTGACAAAAGATGGCTGATTTAGTGAGAAAAAAAAATAATAACAAGGCATAAGCTAAATTAATAAGTAGCATGCTAATATAAACACGAAAATATAAAATGAAACATGAATTTACATTGGCCCGAAATGTACATCCAAGTCACAGTACACAGGATCAGAGAACACTCACGCAGAGGATCATTTTATGTAATTGCTTTTGGCAAATTGCAAGGCTGCTATACAAGGTCATCGCTCTATACATTGTTTATTGTATTTTTTTCAAGAGCACAATATCAAATGTTGTGTATTTTGGTCATGTGCTATTTTTGCATTATAAACCACTAAGGAGATGGATGACGGGTCATTAGTGTGACTCCGGAGTGTATTAAATGCACTTCAGTAATGGAGAGTAAGGTGAGAGAGACCTCACGAAGCTTTGTGTGCTTGTGTGTCAGGGCTTCATTATGCTACGAGGATTAAGGAGCTTTTCCTGTCATATTCTTTTTTTTAAATTGAAATAGAATGGAGATCTGGTTATCCTAAATTATTCTTCCCTGCCTTGTATCATAGTAGGACTTTCCTGCCAAAGTCCCATCAACTCCTTCATGGTGAAATAAACATCTGTTCGTGCAGTTTAAATGAATAACCCAAAAATGAAAATGTATTTACTCTGTTCATCTACAATGTAGTTGAGTCTGATTCCTCATCTGAACATATTTGGAGAGATTCGGCATTACGTAATTTGCTCGCCAATGGATCCTCTGGAGTGAATGGGTGCCGTCCAGGGTTTGAAATTAACACCCGCCAAATGCAGTTAAAAATCAACTGTGGCGGGTAACGCTGTCAAATCACTAGCTAATTTGGCGGGTTACTCTTTGTAAATTGTTTCCTCATTAATTACTTGTGGAAGTTCATTTATAAGCCAAATCTGCTCAAATTTAGCGCAAATACTGAACTTGTGAGTCATCATGATATAAACACAGTCTAACTGCACAGCATCTGCACCAGAGGTTGTGTTAGACTTTAACATTGTTCGTCATTTTGACGGACAGGGTCCTAAAATTATGTCGTAACCTATTATTACCCGTTAGGGTTGTGCCGATAGACGATAGTATCACCTGTTGCTGATGCCTTTGATGATAGCAAGACGATTATTATTATTATCCGTCAAAAATAGACTAGGCGCCTAACTTTAGCGATGCAGTGCAGAGAGTCGCTCCTGGGGCGCTTTAGAAACTTGCCGCGAGGTGGCTGGTATAAACACAAAGCTACAAATCACGGTGAGCGGGAGGGGGTGTTTCAGGTGGGAAGCATGCAGTCTGTAATTGCTTGCAGTTGCTGACGCTTGCTTTCTTATGCGAACTGTTTTTCCGGTTTTACTTTCACTTTTGAAATCGATCCCGTTCAGCAAGGAGGGGAGAAGATGGAAAAGGGGGGCACAGCAACTGGTTTTGGGGGGAACGGCCCCCCCTTCGCGCTGCAGACGTGTGCAGTGTAAATAAGGGGTAAGAAATGTATTCATCATATTGTGATGTAACTATTGTATTCACTTACCAGGAGTGTTTTTTAAAGTGCATAAACTTGCGCTAGGCTAGGCTAGTCAGTGATGATGTTCTTTGATAAGGTAGACTAAATGTTCTTTGCTCCTTTTCTGTAGCTGGTTTTTGAATAACTAAGGAGATGTAAGCATTAGTAACAATTTAATAGAAACATTGTATCATGTTAAACACAAATCAAGTCATATTGAAAACATTAGGCTGCTTTTAGCCTTATGCTGGTGTTGGTTCATTTGACGGCAATGAAACTAAGCAAGTAGATAATTAAATAAATAAGCACGATAATATCGTGTATCGGCGATCTTACAGGCTGACCATAGGACGATATGAAGATTGAGCATATCGCCAAATACTATTACCCACCATTTTAATTTTCATTTTTTAATTATAACGCTTTTATTTTTGTTTACATTTTCATATTAAATTATGAACCTGCAGGACGGTTATGCATTTATGTTGAAGAGAACAGATGAACAGATGAGACTGCGTAACATTTAATGTTCATCGTCACACCCTGTAGTGACAGCGAGTTTAATATATTCTAATTTTTATGAACCAATATCGATTCGTCGAACCCAATCAATCTTTTGGTCGATGCTGTTTTCATTTGATGAATTAACAGTAGTGCACCTCCCATCCAATAAATCGCAATTGGGGAACCTTTGTGTTACTTTTGATATGAAACAAAGTCTCCGATTTCAAATTCTGTCCATTTCAATAGGAAATTCAAGCAATAAATAAAGTTTTGGCACTCTTTAATGTGGCGTGATGGATCGTTGTAGCTTCTGGGTACTTGCCTGTGCGTAATCAAATACATAACAAAAGATTCATTACAGTTTCATTTTTGTTCTGGATCCATTTCATTTTTGTCCAGAGTTCGAATCCCGGGTTGCTCTCCACTGTTTTCAAATAACTGCAGGTACACTGGATCCTATTGAAGCAATAACGAAGAGTCAAAAAACGACTGAAGACTCCAACTGTGTCTACACCGGACGCGAGCGGTGTGACAAATTACAACAGAACCATCAGTGATGCGGTCTACACTGGATGCGGTGCTCTCTAAACTGATGCCTCGTTCTATTTATGATGTACTGACACTAAGTTCAAATTATTTGCAGCACCTGCTTTGTCACATCCAGTGTGGACAGCCTCAAGCTGTTGGTTTATTTTGGTATTTCTTTTTTTTTTCTTTGGCTAGTAGAAGTTATGAATGGTCGGTAACTTAAACGTTTAGTAGCCAAATTGGCTGGTGAGTGAAAAAGTTAAATTCAAACCCTGGTGCCATCAGAATGAGAGTCCGAACTGCTGATTAAAAAATACTAGTACCGCAATGTGAACTCTGCGCTCAAGCCAAACCTCAGGTTCGAGCCTCCATTGAGGACAGCAAGCCAAGTTTGTTTACCATTAACCATCAGGAATGGATGGGCAGGCAAACTCGTGAAGTAATATAAGTCTCAGGTGTCCCCAAGAATGTATCTGTGAAGTTTCAGCTCAAAATCCCCCACAGATCATTTATTATGAGTTTGAAAATGTCTATTTTAAGTGAAAGCAGAAACACACTGTTTTCGTGCATGTCTCCCCTTTTCCAGAATAGCGCCTTTACAGCCCGTACCTCAGATACTCTGCTAAAAAACATCTGTTTGTTTTTGATTCTTATGTTTGATTCTTATTTCTTATTGAAATCATGCGTTTTAAAGCCATATTAGTTTAAACTAAATATAGGGCACAGGAAGCGGCTGTCACACGGCATGTGAGTACCAAACAAAATTCTCTTTCATGTCTTATTGTCTGTCAAATACACACAAGTTTGTGTTAAAAACACACATAAGTTACAAAAACAGTTGGTTATGACTGTAAAGGTAAACACCTGGGAAATAAATCACATGTTTGTATTACATCTGTGTTGTAGCAGTGTAATATACAGTAAGTAAATAAATAAATCCACTGCTCTCTTGTCTCCTCTGAGGCTGGGACTCTAAATAGTGTTTAGAGTGCTTGTCTGCGCAACCAATGACAGAACAGTTAGCGTGCTTTGCTCAAACTTTTACCATGGCATTAGAACTGGAACACCGTTGTCGCTTACAAAAACAGAATGTTGACGCCGTGAATGGAAACGTGCAGATTAAGGGGCCACAATATTATAATAAGATTCCCTTACTTTCTCACGGGGGGAGCGAAATCTGAGCAGCTCGTTTTTTCACATGCTCATAGATAAAGGCTTACCAAAACGTAACTTCAATCCCAGTCCAAAAATGGGTCTTTTTGAAATCATCACAGCTGTGGAGTGTGTGCTTGAAAATGAGTACATGTGTTTAGATATCATCAGTATAAGATAGACAGGGTGAACTGTAGCTTGGACTTTGCCAGAGAAGTCTTTCAATCTATGTGGAACTGATTTATCAACCAGATAAAGAGGAAAACCCATAATGATGCTGTTGAACTCCCACAAATGTCCTACACTTGACCTGAACGATATCATTATGAGACTAAAATCTACTTCAGACTTTAAATAGTGAGTAAACTTTAAAAAGCACAATACAACCATTTTATGTCAAATCTTTTAAAAATAAATTACTGTATTAAATTAATAATCCACAAGTAGTCCACACGACTCCAGTCCTTCAATTAATGCCTTGTACAGTGAAAAGCGACTTGTTTGTGACGGCACCCATTCTGACCCACCCAAGTGAAGTAATGCTAAATTTCTCTAAATCTGTTCTGATTATAAAACAAGCTCATCTACTGTCTTATAGGTGCTTTCTAATTTACACAGGCTCTTGTGAATCTTCAAGATCACAAGCCTATTTAATTTTGGAGTACACGCAAACCTTACCAAACAGCTACATCTTGTCCCCCCATGGCATATGCCATTCCACCTCTGAGGACAGGAAGGCATCTGCAGTAAACATTGGACAAAAACTAAAACTTCTGGCTCAAGCACTAATGCAAATTGTCAATCTGTGTTGGAAAAGGCCTGCTGAGGATGTGTTTGTATGAACGAAAGTTTAAAGCTGACAGGAGAAAATGAGCTGACTTAAAACAGCACCACTTTGAGGAGCATCAGGAACATGGAAAAGCAATACTCATGTATTGGTCTAGTGCCATTATTCATTTGAGAAAGCAAGCCTTAATGGCAATGGCTTGGGGTGTATAAAGAACCCAGTCATACTGGAGTCAAAGTAAAGATACCTTTATGGAAAGTAAAAGTGCCTGGCGTAAACAGCTGATTATAGCTATAGCAACTAGGTGAGTGCCGGCGATGGCGATGAGGTGCTAGAATCTATGTTAGGATATGTGTCTAAATGCAGAACACACCAAAATAACTTAATGAAGTCAACAGAGCCAACAGAGTAATAGAAAAAATATATGTTCTGACACCACCAATTAAAAGTTTGCAATAATGAACTTTTCGTAAAGTATTTTATGCACACCAAGGCTGCATTTATTGCAAATATACAGTAAAACAGCGATATTGTGAGAAATCAGCTGATTTGGTGCTCAATAATCATATCTGTTAGACATAATAGGTAGGCCTATATGGTGTCAAATAAATACAATTATTCACAGTATCTTTAAATTGTAGACTTAGTGAGTATTTGTATAAAACAAATTATTACAATACAAATTATTTTGGCCACTGAAGCCTATCTGTAAAATCTAAAGCCTACATCTGTTAAATATTACAAATATCAACAGTTCTCTATCATAGCAGGAGATAGCTATCATATACAGTACGAATTTAATGGGAAATAACTTCAACATCTGCATTTGACAGTGCTCCTAATGTTTCAGTAAAAAACATATCAAATTAATTTTATATCCAAATGCTTACACTAAGTCTGATCTGTTTAGATTTCCCTGTGGGAATCCACTGCGTGTTGTTTGGAGCAGTTCTCTACTGATTTTGAGGAATGTTAAATAGGGCCCATATTCATTTGGAGCATAGAACAATTGCCCGTTTATCGTGAAAAAATTTAACATACATTATCAGAATGCATTGCTTTAAGCTGACACATTAAATGTGTCATATCACGGAAAACCGGATTTCCTCTTTATCTGATTGATAAATCGGTTCCGCATAGACTGAAAGGTTTTTTTTTGGCAAAGGCTGAGCTGTAGTTTCCCACGTTTGTCTTATACTGATGATATCTGAACACATTCATTTTCAAGCACACACTTTACAACAAAGACCCATTTTGGCAAAGCTTTTGACTGGGATAGGAGTTTTTGAGTTCTGAAAGTTAACACAGTAACCTGCATCAAATCACTTTACTTCAAAGTCAGCTTTATTTATTTAGTGCTTTATTGAAACTGATTGTTCAAAAGAACAAGGAAAACCTTTTGTGATAGCGGTAAACTTCCACAGATGTTCTATATGTGATCTGAATGATATCATTATGAGACTAAAAGCTACTTCATTCTTTAAATAGTAACAAAAAAGCACAATACAGCCATCCTATGATGTAATATATTTGAAATATAAATATATTATTCAGGTCAGTACTAAATAACATGCATTTTGTATGATCCCTCTTATTTTGGATTCCGAAATGTTCGGATGTACATTTTTTAACTGTACTCCACTTTTTCACACTGAGGACAACTGAGGGACTCATATGCAACTATTACAGAAGGCTCACTGATGCTCCAGAAGGAAAAACCATGCATTAAGAGCTGGGGGGTGAAAACTTTTGAACAGAATAGAGATTTGTACATTTTTCTTATTTTTCCTAAATATCATATATATATTTTTTAATTTAGTACTGCCCTTTAGAGGCTACAGAAGATAGTTACATGTTTCCCAGAAGACAAAATAAGTTAAATTTAACCTGTTTTTCCAAATTCAAAAAGTTTTCACCCCCCCCGGCTCTTAATGCATGATTTTTTCTTCTGGAGCATCAGTGAGCATTTGAACCTTCTGTAATAGTTGAAGAACAGCGGGCAGTTTAACTGTTCAGGACAAACAAGAGACTCATGAACAACTATCACTAAACAGAAAAACACAGCTGTGGATCATTCGGGTAACAACACCGTTAAGAATCACAGGGGTGTAAACTTTTGAACAGGGTCATTTTTATAAATTCAACTATTATTTTCTCTTGT
This sequence comes from Cirrhinus mrigala, assembly GCA_036247105.1. Taxonomy (NCBI): domain Eukaryota; kingdom Metazoa; phylum Chordata; class Actinopteri; order Cypriniformes; family Cyprinidae; genus Cirrhinus; species Cirrhinus mrigala. The sequence continues at coordinate 14,820,978 of CM070029.1, read as the reverse complement.
GGACTATATGTAAACATATTTTATGTGAAATATCTTATTCAGGTCAGTACTAAATAAACAATAACATGCATTTTGTATGATCCCTTTTATTTTGGTAAAATTAACATTTTGCAGATTCTGAAAATTTTTCACCTCAACTGTACTTCATTAAAGTCTGTGTAATAACACATTTTTCTGTGGCGTGACAAATTTAGAACACATATTTAATACAGCTTTACACAGACTTTAAATTATTTGGAACAAGTTCATATTTTCTGATCTTTTTCTAGCTTTTTTCCTGCTACTTTTACAGATAAAAATGTATTTAAAGGTGCCCTATTATGCCCCTTTTTACAGGATGTAAAACAAGTCTCTGATGTCCCCTGAGTGTGTGTGTGTGAAGTTTTAGCTCAAAATACCTGACAGATCATCTTTTATAGCTTGTTAAAATTGCCAATATAGGGTATGAGCCAAAACACGCCGTTTTTATGTTTGTCCCTTTAAATGCAAATGAGCTGGTGTTACCGGCCCCTTTTTCAGAATAGGGCGGAGCTTCAAGAGCCAGCAAAAACAAAACAGGTCAATCTCACGCACTGAAACTCTCAGTAGCGGTGTTCAGCCAAACTGGAATTGGTTTAAAAGTCAGCCATCTGATTGTGCTGCGCATAATAGTTGCACGTTCATGAATTAAAAAGACGGGGAGCCGGCGCGATAAAAACGACAACATTTCTTAGTGCCATCGCATGCTGTTACAAACTTTATGAGTCCCACTTGTGATTTATATGAGCTCGACAAATTCAAGCAGCCGACTTCGCATTGCTTTCATATGCAACTTCTAACTACCACATTCCTATTTACGATCATTCTGGTAGCACATGAAGGCAGCATCAAGTAAAACAGGCAGATGCAATGGTAGCAACATTTAAATACATTTAAATAAATTTCACTTTACCAAAGAAGTGTGAACTGCATGTTCACATAGTTGAGAACATGCTAACCAGCTTTGGCAAACATTCTTCAAGTAATGCTAATAGAATTTGGTTATCTGGTCTTTAACATCATTAATGTTTAAAAAATGTTGGTACAAAAACATTATTCATCTGTCATTCATGGAAAGCTTTTTTCCTGAAACATTTTAGCTGAACGTTCATCTGTTTTTTTAAATGTTACTACTTGTTTCAGAATGTTCAGAGAGTATTTGAAAGTAACATTCCCCTAATGTTTGCAAAATAATAAAATGGAATATTCTCTTACCAATCACATAACCAAGAAAAAATGACTTTAAAACATTTAAACAATGGATGTTTTGAACATTCAATGAAAAAAAAAAAATGCTTTCATAACTTAATGGGAATGTTAGAAAAACATTCTCAGAGCATGTTTTTGTTTTGGAGTGAGGCTCATTGGTCTGTTTTATTAATTGCATTACATTAAATTTACGGCTGATTGTTACGTGGTTACGTAAATAAAGCCATCACAGTCATGCATATGCAAAATACTTTTGATAAGAAGAATGAAAGCGAAAGCAATCAGGTTTGTGTTTTTCAGTCAAATCTGTTTTATCAAAAGCTTTTTAGAAACAGTCCAAGGTGGGCAGGGGGATGCTAATATCAGCGAGATGGAGAGAGGAGTTTATGTATGTTCTCACTCTTTCTCATTCTCTTTTTCTTCACGCATTTGTCCCCTGCCTTTCTATAAATGTCCTTAGTTACAGTCTAGATGAGTTTTTGGCAGTCATGATGGAGAGACAGAAACTGGGGGAGGCAGTATAGCTAAAAGTATGGCAGAGAATACAGCTGCTCTTTGACAGCTCATGTAATGGATTCCTCTTTTAATGTGTTGTGCTCCCTAAAAACCTGCTGCACGTAAACTTAAGGGAGCGGGGAAGGTCACACATTCACATAATTGATGATGCGATTCCAGCGCTCAGGGAATGATAGGAGAGTTGTAATATGACAGTAAAGGTAAACTATTAATGATGCAACAAGAGCCGAGGCTGATGTTAAATTTCACGCTGAGAATTACAAACACCCCTTACAGAAGGAGAGGAGAATGAGTCATTGTCAGACAATACAGTTCCATCAAAAGCAGAAGCTTCTGCAGTAAATTTAAAGAGCTTTTTATATTTTTCAACATGCTGTACTGCATCTTTTGAGCTGTTTATCTAAAATACATAAGTATAAGCTAAGTTAAAGGAATAGTTCACCCAGAATTTGCTGAAAAATTACTCACCCTCAGGAAGGGATCTTATCCCTTGCGATATACCGGTAAAAATTTTCTCCACGATAAGAATTAGTCTTCCCACGATAAAAACGATTAAGTCTAGTTGTTGAAATATTTGTGTGTGCTACAGTGCAACATGCTAAAGGCGGACGTGAAACTATTATAGCGCTAAATGAAGAGCTACAATCTGGAGCTGGTTTTTCAAAACCGGGCAGTGCGACAAAAATCGATCTGAGCCTTGAATAACGTTAACTGTACTAGTAGCAAGTGTGCGATGCAGTTTTGCGTGCATTTGAGCCTGTTTACAAACCTGTTGTCCAACAAAGACATAATTTATTGATATGCTTTTTCTCCAAATTAACTTCATAACATAGTCAAGTGTTTGAAATAAATTTTGCAATCAGACGTGGCTTCATATCACAGAATGAGGCTGAAATCATACTATGCAGTAGTATTACAAAGGCTATGACGATTATCATTGCATTATAAATATACTTAATCCTTATAAAATACCCAAGATTGCTTGAAGAACACAGACCAACCATATGTTGTATCAATCGTATGTTTATTATCTTCAAGTTTCCTCAGTTAAAATTCCTCTATCTGCATTTTATTCAGCTACAGCGATAACTGGATTAGAGCTTCCTGGAGCGTCGTCAGTACTATTACTTCTACTATAAAACATATGTGGAGTTTCTGCGCAAGGGCGCCCTCCGGCTTCTGAATCAGAAAGACCTTTATTGCCAAGTGTGTTTCACACACAAGGAATCTGTCGAATTCAGGGGCTCCCAGTCCAGAAAGTACAAACAATTTAATTCACATTCCAGTGAATTAAACAGTGTACTCAGTAATGCTCACAACACCCTATTTTGGGTAAAAATAGCAAAGATATACTTTTCTCAAAAAACCCCCAAAAAACTAAAAAAAAAAAAAACAGGATTTCACTGAATTATCGTCATTGATATCATTATTGGAATAAATACCAAAAAATATTGTAATTAATTTTCAAGCCCATATCGCCCATCCCTACCCTCAGGCCATCCAACAATTTGTTTCTCCATCAGAACGTATTTAGAGAAATATAGCATTACATCAACGGATCCTCCGCTGTAAATGGGTGCCGTCAAAATGAGAGTCCTCCTACCATAATATCGCTTTCTCTAATATCTTAAAACAACTCTAAATTAATATTCGTTGGTTACTGATATAGGAAGAAAACAGGGCATGGACTTTATCACTGGAGGAAGTGTTATGATGGATTATGGACTGGTATTTTGGCCTGAGGTGAAAGTTTTAAAAGGTCTTTATGATGGATTTGTTCCTTACAAACGTAGCTTTTCACTTCGTAAGATGATAAATGATAGAATGATGGAAGTTGAGTGATGCAATGCTACATTTCTCTGAATTTGTTTGCGAGAAAAGAAACAAACTCTCTACATCTTGGATGGCTTTAGGATAAGTATATCTTCTGCAAATGTTGCATTTCTTAATAGCTTGAATACTTAAGTACAAATAAATTTGTTTTGGGCTTGATACTTTGATTGTGAATTAAGTAGAAGTTTGACATGCATGCTTAAAAAATGTTTTCCATCTGTTATCAAAGTTGAATTAACTCGCTACAGTTTAAATTGGCTGAATACCAATAAAAGGCAGTATAAATACATCATCCATCAACCATGATAATGTGTGAAAAGCTCGAATGAGGGCATTGAAAATTATAATCCTGAACTCAACGGTCTGAAATCCAGAGGAAATAAATGAAAAAAAGCTGCTGGAAATGTGTTTGAAAGCAAGAATGTAGTGAAGTGATGGTGCCATATAAATAAGTGATCGTTTTCATTTTGTGCTGCTATATTAAATGGAAAGGCATGGAGAATTGATAGAGATGCTCAGAGGTCACAGAAAATAAAGGTATTGTAAATCAGCATGTCATAACACAATAACTATCTAATAAGTAACCTATTTCCTAATACACTGTGGATGCATGTTGGAAACGAGGTGCCCTGAACAGAAGTTGTTTAAACGTACTGAAGCTCTGACCTCTAACAAATTTCCATGCAGTTCCCTTGACATTCACTGACTGCCAATATTCTGAGTGATACTAGCTTGACCAGAATATAAACTTTGAGTAAAAACATAATTGAAAAAGTTCATGAACCCTTTAAAATGATCTGGATGGGAACAGATACGTGATGATTTCATCTAAACATGTTGATGTAAACAGTCATTAAATAGGTGATTGATTGATCAAGCCCTGCCATACGCAAAATTCTGTCCCTCATATCATAATTCGAAAAGATCAAGGAAGATTTGCTAAAACATCCTTTCTTCAGATGCAGTTGGGATCCTGCAGTTATCCGCACAAGAACAGGAGAAAAAAATAGGAGAAAAATAACATCATCTCATGTTCACAGACCTCCATAGATCTACTGTGTACTTGTGAATCTGACAAGTACACAGCAATATCTAATATGATCTATCCCCTCAAGACAGTTTACAATCATGAAGAGATCAATGAATTCCGAACTGTCAGGAAATTCTGAAGCAAAATGGCATCTGTGTGTGATCCAAAGAAGTTCTCAAGTGGTGAGGTCATGACCATGATTAGAACACTTCCACATATGTGACCCTCGACCACAAAACCTGTCATAACAGTCAATTTTTTAAAATTGAGATTTATACATCATCTGAATAAATAAGCTTTCCACTGATGTATGGTTTGTTAAGAGAGGACAGTATTTGGCTGATGTACAACTATTTGAAAATCTGTAATCTGAAGGTGCAAAAGAAATCTAAATATTGAGAAAATCGCCTTTAAAGTTGTCCAAATGAAGTCCTTAGGAATGCATATTAGGGTAGAGTTGGGGAAAACACCCCCCCCCCTCCCCCCTTAAGGACTGTGTAATTTTTTTTCTGTGAAACAAAAGTTAAATGTGTTCAGAAAACTTCTTATAGTTTTAGTGACAATGACATAAATTCTAAACAAAGTATGAAAAATCTCTAGAGTTTTCAAAAATTACATTTGTACCAAAGGGGCGTTTTACCCCACCAACCTGACAAAGCTATTTGCCTACTAATCAAAAATTAAGTTTTGATATATTTACAGTAGGAAATTTACAAAATATCTTCATGGAACATGATCTTTACTTAAAGTAGTCCACTTCCAGAAGGACAATTTACAAATAATTTACTCACCCCCTTGTCATCCACGATGTTCGTGTCTTTCTTTCTTCAGTCATAAAGAAATAATGTTTTTTGAGGAAAATATTTCAGCATTTTTCTCCATATAATGGACTGATATGGTGCCCCAATTTTGAACTTCCAAAATGTAGTTTAAATGCGGCTTCAAACGATCCCAAATGTGGCTGTAAACGATCCCAGCTGAGAAAGAAGGGTCTTATCTAGCTTAACGATCGGTTATTTTAATAAAAATAATACAATTTATATACTTTTTAATACCAAATGCTCGTCTTGTCTTACTCTACCTGGACTGTTTTTGTTCCGGTTCATGACAGTTAGGGCATGTCGAAAAACTCCCATCTCATGTTCTCCCTCAACTTCGAAACCATCCTATATCGCTGTTTTACCTTTTTTTGTTAAGGGTGTTTGATCTTCTTTTCATGTTCGCTTTGCAAAGACTGGGTCAGAACTTGTGTAGTGATGTAGGATGATTTTGAAATGATTTTTGAAGTTGAGGGAGAAAATACGATCAAAGTTTTTCGACGTACCCTAACTGTCTTGAGCCAGAATACACAGAGTTCAGGGAGAGAAAGGCTAGATAGGATCTTCCTCGGCTGGGATCGTTTACAACCGCATTTGGGATCGTTTGTAGCCGCATTTAAACTGCCTTTTGGAAGTCCAAAATCGGGGCACCATAGCAGTCCATTATATGGAGAAAAATGCAGAAATGTTTTCCTCAAAAAACATCATTTCTTTACGACTGAAGAAAGAAAAACATGAACATCTTGGATGACAAGGGGGTGAGTACATTATATGTGAATCTTTGTTTTGGAAGTGGACTTTAACATCACTGGTTTTTTGGTCCAGGGTCAAATATACGAATGAAAATTCAATATTGATCTCAGCCTCATTGGAATATTATGGCATGGATTCAAACACACTGTAAGGCAATGCAAAAATAATGTAAAAATCAGGTTTTGGTTTTGTTTTATATGCTATCCACCTCTTTCCTGAACGCGGATGTCTCGCCCGCCAGGAACAATGCTTTGCATCTCCAGTCTTTGGAGTTACTAGTCAAATTATCGTATTTTCCGACCCAATAATATAACGTTAAAAACTATGAAAATGTTTTGTGGCGTCATAGTTTCCTCACTTTACAATATCGCAATGACCGTCTTTTTGCAGTAACTCACCTGTCATAGTTTAAAGAGTAGGAAGATAACATGAAGCGACGCGAGGTTAGCTGCACTGAAAACAGACGAGGGCACATACAGCTCTTGAAAGGGGGAATTCGAGGGATTTTGGCCTCAAAATGATAAGAGCACACATTATATTATTTCACACACAGTATTTTAACTTAAGCGCTACAAGCCATGCTCATTTATTTTTCTTTCATCGTCACGGATAGATTTGCTGGTACGCAAAACATTACAGTAAATTACTGTTACTGTGGCAATAACAGCACAGCTTAACCCTGTGCACATTTTTATATTTAGTTATATTGAAGAAGTATCCGTTTAATCCAGTCGATCTTTTTTTACAACGTTTCACGGATTTCTATGACTGGAACACGAGAGCCCCCAAACGGAAGTTAGAATTATCAGCGCTCGTCAGTTACTCAGAAAAAAGGTGGATCCATCGATCAACTTACTGTACATCATCCTGCTTATTACAAGACTACCCAACAAATAAGTAAATACATGGACATGAAATAACTTCAGAACATGCAGTTCAGTACATCCAGTTTTTATCAGTCTCTGTGTTCTGATACTGACTGCTTTTTACAAGCCATCTCACACCTTTACTCTCATTGGAAACACTTGATGCAGAAGGCCTACAGGATATTTAATCACAACGTTATACAGTCCTTGACATGTCTGTTAGTTCAAAGACTTGCATAATCTACTATGAATACCATTCCACATATTTTCCCCAGCTGCTGTATTTTGTTAGCGATTGCAAAGATTGTTAAACTGCAGTGGGAAATTGCTATTTCTTCTGACTCATGTTATTGGAAATTATACTTCCATTTAAGTTCCTAATATTATTTTATAAGATTTGAGTCTGTCCCTTGGGTTTCCCACTCAGAACAGCGGGCTGTTTTTTCCACACATGAAGGTCCAGCTGTAAACAATCAAAAAAGAAATTGATGTCAGCGAGACTGTCAACCTGTCATATTATTTACAAAACTGCGCATGTGGTTTTATGGCCGAGAATCAATTTGAACAGATTTTATTGATTACCCACAAAGATACATTTGTCTGTGATTTGTTGCCCTCTAGTGCCCAGACTCACCCTTGATGCATCAATCCTTTAGGCAATGTGTTGGCCTGGAAGTAACACTGCCTGCAGGAAAACGGTAATCTACAATTTTTTTTTCTTTATTCAGAGTCATACAGGACATTTGGCAACGGCCCTGAAAGAGGGATAATCCTTCAACTGGAGTGTTGATGTTTTCTTGTCACCGGTGTTCGCTCAGAATCTGTTTTTTTTTTTTGTACTGCCAAATCTCCTGCTCCCGAAAGCCTCAACAGTACATATTTTTGAATACTTCCCTTATCTAATACACAGATTCAACTCAAATTAGCTTAGTGACAAAGAACTCAGAGATTTTAAATTGGTATTTGAGATGTTAAAACCTAAAATGTTTAAAATGTGCATTATGGGGGGTTATTGAAGGGATTGCCTACCCAAAAATGAAAATTATCCCATGATTTACTCACCCTAAAACCAATTTTTGTATATGTCTTTCTTTTCTCAGACAAAAACAATCAGACTTATAACATAAAATGTCCTGGCTCTTCCAAGCTTTATAATGGCAGTGAATGGGCGTTCAGATTTTGAAGTCTAATAAAGTGCATCCATCCATCATAAAAAGTGCTCTACACGGCTCCGGGAGGTTAATAAAGGCCTTATGAAGTGAATCAATGTGTTTGTGTAAGAAAATATTCATATTTTAAACTTTATAAACTAACCTCTACCTTTCGCTAACTGTCGTACACGTGTTGACGAGAGTGGCGTTTTAGCGGATGACGAGGGAATAGCATGAAATGCGCAGATTAGAGAGCAAAACAAAACCAGTCTTGAATTAGAAGTACAAAAACAATGATTTGTAAAGAAAAAAGTCAGAGGAGTTCAATATAAGCCAAGAGGAGACTGGCTTTCCTTTGCTGTAAACAAAATTTGGTTCTCATGAGACTAGCACATTCTCACCGGAGCTCACACTACGTCCACGTCATCCGATGGAACGCCGTTCTCTTGTGAACATGTATGCGACAGTTAGGGGAAGCTAGAGATTACAGTTTATAAAGTTTTAAATATAGATATTTCTCTTACACTAATGCATCGATTTACTTTAGAAGGCCTTTATTAACCCCTTGGAGCTGTGTGGAGCACTTTTTATGATGAATGGATGCACTTTATCGGGCTTCAAAATTTCAACACCCATTCACTGCCATTATAAAGCTTGGAAGAGCCAGGACATTTTTTAATATAATTCCAATTGTATTCATCTGAAAGAAGAAAGTCATATACACCTAGGATGGCTTGAGGGTGAGTAAATCATGGGGTGATTTTCATTTTTGGGTGAACTATTCCTTTAAAGCACATCCAATTTCTGTCTATGTTAAATTTGATGTTGCCAGTGTTTGTACCAGTTTGAGATGACACAAGAAGCAAAACATTTTGAAGAGGACAACGATTTAATTTATTATGTCTTGAGATTACCAGTGAGTCATTGAGGATTTGTGCAACAGTCTAGATTTTTAACCCCTTACAGCAGTGGTTCTCAACCAGGAAATGACTTGGATGACTTAAAATGGTTTAAATTTGAACTTTAACTAATTTAAAAAAAAAAAGTGATTTCTAGACCTGGAAAAGTCATGTAAATTAAAATGTATATGGACTGTACATAGTTACGTCAAGCTTTAATATATTTTATCAGGTAGAACTTAATGGACAAGGGAAGCCTTGGAGTCAAAAAGGTTGAGAAGCACTGCTTTTACAATATTACAATTATGCAAATGATATGATGGAAAATATGCATGTTTAACTCAAAAGATGACTGTATTAAATACAGTATCAAATCAAAAGACAGGAACATAAAGGCCCAAACTAACTGATGTAACATTAGATCAACATTGAATATTGATCATAAATAATACCACAGCATAAAGTCTAAAGAACAATATAATCTCATGGACATCCAGAATATGAAGTCCATTTAAAAAAACCCAACTTTTTTAGGCAGTAAAAAAGTAAAATGCTGCAGTTTATACAAGTATAATATTGCAAGTGTACAGTTGGAGATTTGTTCAGGGTCATTAAAGTAAACATAAGAGGTATAAACCCAAAATGACTATGTTGTGTTTAAGGATAACATGGTAAGAATGGATAAAATATGGAATGCAAGTGAGCAGCGGAAACACAAATCCAACACAGGACCCTCTTTATAAATACTGTATTAGCATAGCATTCAAACAATATAACCTTTAAGATACAATCTGATAAATCTAAAAACTGCAGTTTCCATGGAAAGACCACTACGCCCAAGAAACACCACAATCACAATACTTATGTATGCTGTATTTCATGTGACAACATCTCCACCCCTAATCCCAGTAAGGACTGCAGGATTCAAGAATAAATCTCTTGTCTCAAGTGAAAGCAACATTATTGAGACATAAAATGAAGTGCAGATGTCCTTGAGAAGCTGAAAATAAAACGCAGGGGGAAAAGATATTAGTGGAAGCCAGAACTGCATCAACAATCACAGACAGAACAAAGAACACATAGACACTACATTAAAAGCCCTACCAAACAGGAAAAGGCATTTACAATAACTTGTTGGCTCCTGTCAATGGATTATAGATTGATTGGCAAAAAAGATGATGTCCGAGAAGCGCTCAGTACCAGACAGTGGTGGAGTGACGCTGACTCTGTTTAGATCTCGGTGGTGAGGGGGCCGCTGCTCTGGATCATCCTCATGATGGACTGAACCACTTCTGAGGTAGTGCCCTGACCCCCAATGTCAACTGTGTGCAACTACAACAAGAAACAAAACAGAAAACATTACAACATGTTTAGACATATGATAGAACTGAGCAACAAGCATCTGAACTCTTCTGAAAATTATTTGCTTTTGATTGTTAAAATTGTAAAAATACTATTCTGAAATGAAGAACTAACATGGAAATAGGAGTAATAATTATAAATGGAACCCTGGATAATTAAGACTTGGTGACATGGTGTCTCTTACTGAAATATGTAGTAGAAAAACCATGAAAGATTTGTTATTTTAAAAAATCTACATGGTATTATACATATTTTGGCGCCATTTTTTTGACGATGTCAAATGGTTGCACTCGATGAGCTCCTATTTTTACGGTTACAAAACTCAGAATACACAACTTGAAAAATAAAATACTAAGCGCAACTATATTATGATATATACAGTGATACAAAATGACTAATTACTAAAGAGTTCTTTTATGCACCGATCCAAAGAATGTTAAGAATGTCTTTGTCTAACTGGTACCTTGAGGAGCAGGTATTGACAACTGACAAAGTTCTTATTTACTAAAGCCAGCTGTGATCTAAAACCTGCTTTACATGATGTGCTAGACCGACCCTAAAATGTGGACAGGTAGGTTAATAAGCTAGAAAATGCAGGTGTGACTTACCCTGGTCTCATTCATGGTGGTGAGAATTGCACCTCGGATCATGTTGGCATAGTCATGAAGTCTGAAGAGAAAGAGAAGAAGCCACTGCTTATAAAAAAAAAAAATCATATTCTAAGCAACGCACTACAGTAATACAAAAGATTTTATATAATAGGGAAATTCTGGTTGTTCATTAAAGGGATAGTTCATCCAAAAATGAAAATTCTGTCATTAATTACTCACCCTCATGTCGTTCCAAACCCGTAAGACCTTCGTTCATCTTCAAAACGCAAATTAAGATATATTGGATTAAATCAGAGAGCTTTCTGACTCCTGCACACCATGTTCAAGGCCCAGAAAGGTAGTAAGGACATCGTTAAAATAGTCCATGCGACATCAGTGGTTTAATTTTAAATGATAAGAAGCTACAAATTTTTTTTGAGCAAAGAAAACAAAGATAATGACTTTATTCAATAATTTCTTCTCTTCTGTGTCAGTCATCGTCACGTTCACAAGAGTACCATGACACATGCGTTTTGCGCTGTTAACACAGGAGCATGTAGAACCTGGATGTGCTGCACCTCGTTTACAAGCAGAGAAATGCACTATGGGTCGACCAACATGTGTTTCATGTGTTTTATTACAGATCAAGTAGATCGATAACTGATATTTTGAACCGATATATATGTCTGGTGTAAAAATGAAAATGAATGTCAAAATTAATTACAAGGGCTCTGAGAAAAAAAAAAAACAAACAAACAAAAAAAAAAAACTTTATATTGCTTATAAATGCTTAATATCGGTGCCAATAATCAGTGGACCCCTAGAATGCGCACAAGTGTGCCGTAGTTAGGGTGACCACCTGGCAATAGATCTGTTGCGGGACAATAGATGTGATTTTGCAGGACACGTGTGAGACAGATACATTTACTACTTTTATGCTATGTAAATACTGATTTACATCCGTTGTCATATGCAGTGTTTCTGAGCACGCACATGTAGCCCAAGTGAGAGAAAATGCGTCCATTTTGTGTGAGAGTGAAGAGAATCCACTTGCGAGAGAAAGAGATTTGTGCTTGCACGTTTTGACGTGCCCTCGTATTGCAATAATGCACTCTGGAAATTTTTTTCATTTAAATAACATCATAGAAACAGCCTTCTGTGTGCGCTCGACCATTTCCGTCGGTGGTGCTAGATCACTTAAAGAGGTCCGCACATCCTTTGCACGGAAACTACACCGTAAATAAAAAGCTTTCTTAAAAAGAAAAAAGTATGTATGTACATTTTTTTAATATGGCAATTAAAAACCAACAGACTGATGAAAATGCAGGACATTTTCTCAATATGCGACGTGTGGGACAAGGGGTGAAAATGCTGTACTGTACAACACAAAGCAGGACGGGTGGTCACCCTAGTCAAGGTATTGGCGTGAATGTGCCGAAGACTGACAAGGAAGAGGAAAAAAAAAAAAATTGAATAAAGTCATTATTTTTGTTTTCTTTGCACACAAAAAGTATTCTCGTAGCTTCATAATAATAAAAGGGTCATGTGATGTTGATAAAAAGAACATTATTTTGTGTATTTAGTGTAATGCAATGCGTTTACACGGGTTGAGATTCAAAAAACACATTTTCCCACATACTGTACATTGTTGCTCCTCTCTGCAGCGCTTTTCTGCAATGCGTACATTTTTACAAAGCTCATCATTCTGAAAACCGCAGTGTGCTCTGATTAGCCAGCTATTCAGTGTGTTGTGATTGGCCAAATACCTCAAGCGTGTGACAGAAATGTTGTGATGCCGTGTCTCGGCACAACAAGACAAAAACAATAAAACCCATTATAAATGAGGCATTTGTTGCATCCAGTGAGAACATAATTACTGATTATAATGAGTCGTACTGTCTTTTTACGCGTTGCGTAGAGCTGCGCCACGTAAAAATAACACCATGTCTGCATTTGTGATCGTAGAAATGGCAAACAAGCACTACTCTAGACTGTACTTACAGGCTGTGAGTCAGAAGCGCCAGACTGTCCTTGCAAAGATGGAATTGCCTCACTTTATAGTGTGCACAGCCAGAATTGTAGGCTACTATCCCAGGTTCAGGAAACAGTCCTCAGTAAAATGCGCTGCACACGCTCTAATATTTGCATTGTACTGTTCTGGAACAGTGTTGTAAATATAACTTAACCACTGATTTCTAGTTCTGTACTCATTCGGAAGGCCAAAAAGTGATTTTGCAACGAAACACACAGCGTCTCCACAACATGGTGGCGGTTGCAACAATACTGCAGCGAGAAAGTCTCGCCTTCCTTCTTTGCATATACATTTGGGCGGTGTTATGCAAATCTTCCCACACGTGACATGTGAGGGCATGTTTGAATGAGCCGTTTTAGGAAGGCGTGGGTGAGTCTTAACTTTTATAAAGAATATCTCTTTGGGTTTTAGACTTTAATCTTTGCAACTTTACAGATCTTATATATGCACAAACAGCTTGTAACACTCCAAAGACAAAGGAAATCATATCATATGAGCCCTTTAAGGTTGAACCACTGATGTCACAGGTAGTTGCGTTGCTGTCTATGCAGGGTCAGAAAGCTCTCGGATTTCATCAAAAATATTTTCATTTGTGTTCTGAAGATGAACAAAAGTTTTGAAGGGGAGTAATTAATGACAGAATTTTCATTTTTTGGTGAACTCTCCCTTTAAGTTAAGAGATGTAAGAATGGACCAACAACCAGAAGGCAAAAATAAGCAAAATTACCATAATAAGTGTTGACACTTATGAAATAACACACACACACACACACACACACACAAGCTCCTCATTCAGCACTTACTTGAGATGATCTAACATGAGGCAGCTGGCAAGCAGCATGGCAGTTGGGTTGGCGATGTTCCTGTTGGCAATACTCTTTCCTGTATTCCTGGTGGCCTGTTATAACAAATTTAATGCTAGTCATTCAAGTGTCAACTTAAATTTACATTTCAACTTCAGTGACAGGAAAACGCATCTTCCTATACATTTAATTACACTAGTTAACACAAGCACGTTATAAACTCTGTATTGTAAATATGAATCAGTCCAGACATTCACTCAGTAGTTAAATTCCAGAGAAGTACACTGCTGTTTAAAAGTTTGGGGCTAATAATATTTTTTATGCTTTTAAAACTCTCTTTTGTTCACTAAGGCTCCATTCACTTGATCAAAATATAATAAGAGCAGATATATTGTGAAATAATATTATCATTTAAAATGATTTAGTATAATATTTAAAAATGTAATTAATTCCTGAGTTGCTGAATTTTCAGCATCATTACTTCAGTGTTCAGTGTCACATGATTCTTCAGAAATCATTCTAATATTGTGATTTGGTGCTTAAGAAACATTTTTTATTAATATGAATCATAATTAATATTTTTGTGGCAACCATGAAACATTTTTTGATGAATAGAACAAGCAAAAGAACATTTTTTTATAACATCATTAATGTCTTTACTGTCACTTCTCATTAATACTTTGATTTAACATTAAATTAATAGAAAAAAAAAATTACTGACCCCAAATTATTTTTTTATTTTTTTTTTTTACAGTAGTGTAATATGCTAGCCATATAAAGCTCATTGAGGCTTCCATTCCTAAATCTGTTGTTTTATATGGCTGGCTACCAGCAAGTTAGGATTGTTCTAATCGCCATTTTCTTCAGACCAACCGTTTCAAACACAGCATAGTCTCGCCCGTAGTTGGCACCAGGCACCAGACCAGGTCCTCCCACCAGTCCTGCACACACATTGCTGACTACATTTCCATAAAGGTTAGGCATCACCATGACATCAAACTGGTGGGGCTTGGAAACAAGCTGAAAGAAAGAACATAATTACAGTAAAGGTTTTTGCTTTCTCTTAACACATCAAAACTGTCAGCATGATTTGTTTGATTATTTGTGCATGAGGACCTCACCTGCATGGTGGTGTTGTCGACAATCATACTATCAAACTCAATGTCTGGGTATCCAGAGGCCACCTCCTTACAGCACTGCAAGAACAGCCCATCTGCCAGTTTCCTGTGGAGAAGAGAGTGAGAACACATTACGAGACCAGTGACATTCTCTGCTGTGATACAACTGTGAATTAATAGTACACATGACAAAGGAATAGACTAACTAACATGATGTTAGCCTTGTGGACAGCTGTAACCCTGCGGCGACCTTTCTCTCGGGCCAGTTTGAAAGCATAGTCAGCGATGCGGAGGGAGTTGTTCCGTGTGATGATTTTCAGAGACTCTACAACTCCAGTGACACTCTGAAACACACAAGAAATGATGATTGTTTATTCTATGTTATAGAGTCCCCCCCCCAAAAAGAAAACATATTAAAAAAGATTGGACAAAAATTAGATTTTACACAAGAATGAGAGACATAAAAATGTGTC
Organism: Cirrhinus mrigala; assembly: GCA_036247105.1. NCBI lineage: Eukaryota > Metazoa > Chordata > Actinopteri > Cypriniformes > Cyprinidae > Cirrhinus > Cirrhinus mrigala. The sequence goes on along the minus strand of CM070029.1, from coordinate 14,805,507 downwards.
ATGCAGAGAGATATACACTGCCAGTCAAAAGTTTTTGAACAGTAAGATTTTCGATGTTTTTTTTAAAAAAAAAAAAAGTTTCTTCTGCTCACCAAGCTTGCATTTATTTAATCCAAAATACAGCAAAAGCAGTAATATTGTGAAATATTTTTACTATTTAAAATAACTGCTTTATGTTTTTTTAAATGTCATTTATTTTTGTGATCAAAGCTAAATTTTCAGCATTATTACTCCAGTCTTGAGTGTCACATGATTCTTCAGAAATCATTTTAATATGCTGATTTGCTGTTCGAGAAACATTTTTTATTATTACCATCGATATTTAAAACATTTTTTTTCAGGATTCTTTGATGAATAGAAAGATCCAAAGATCAACATTTATCTGAAATAAAAAGCTTCTGTAAAATTGAATACTTTTATTTAGCAAGGATGCTTTAAATAGATCAAAAGTGATGATAAAGACATTTATAATGTTACAAAAAAAATTCTATTTCAGATAAATGCTGTTCTTCTGAACTTTCTACTCATAAAAGAAACCTGAAAAATTCTACTCCACTGTTTTCAACATAATAATTATTATAAATGTTTTTTGAGCAGCAAATCAGAATATTAGAATGATTTCTGAAGGATCATGTGACTGAAATGATGCTATAATAAATTACATTTTAAAATAAATTCAAATAGAAAATGGTTATTTTAAATAGTAACAGTATTAAAAAATTTTACTGTATTTGCTGTACTTTGGATCAAATAAATTCAAGCTCGGTGAGCAGAAGAGAAAAAAAAAACTTTTGACTGGTCGCGTATGAACAATTAATGAAAATTATGTAATTTAAAACATAATTTTAATTATATATAATTTTAATTATATATACTCTATAGAATAAATATATAATATATATTTCTATAGTATACAGATTTTCCTAAATGACATTGAAAATATTTTTTTTATTTTTCCATGATGAACAAATGTTTAAAATAATGAACGTTTTACTGTACACTACCATTCAACAGCTTGGGGTCAGAAATAAAAAAAAAAAAAGAATACTTTTATTCAGCAAGGATGAATTCAGTTGATCAAAAGTGACAGTAAAGACATTTATTTATATTACAAAGTATTTCTATTTTTAACTAAAAATGTTCTTTTGAACATTGAATCTTTCTATTCACCGCATTCCAAAAAAAAAGTATCACAATTTCTATAAAAATGTAAGCAGCACAACAGTTTTGTTTCCGCATACTGATAATAACAAGTTTCTTGAGCAGCAAATTAGTATATAAAAACGATTTCTGATCATGTGACACTGAAAACTGGAGTAATGGCTGCTGAAAATTCAGTTTTGCCATCAAAAGAACCAGACCCCAAATCTTTAAACGATAGTGTATTTCTAATACGTCTAATAGAATAATACATTTTAATATCTTCACTGATGAATTCACACAGATGAAACTATGTGAAAGTCTGTTGAACGGGTGCGGAAAAATTCTGACCTCATGCTCCAGACTGCTGTACTCGCCCTCTGTGTTTTCTCTAATGATGATGATGTCGATGTTTTTGTGGCGTGTCTGGACTCCAGGAAGTGACTGGCAGTGCATCATGTTGGCATACAGATCCAGACTCGTGCTGAGAGAGAAAGTGACAGCTGTGCTGAGAGCGAACGGAGGTGAATCCGTCTAGACGCACAGTCATGGGCAGGAGGCCAAATCTGAGGTACTCTGCCACCACTCATCAAACTCAAACTGAGGGGCCCAACCACATTCACCACTTTCATAGCATAAACATCTAATGGGGATGGTATAAACATATTAACTGTATAATCATTCGTCTTTCAGACTTACCGTAGAAGATTGTTTCGTGATTTGTGGTTAGAGGGCATTGTGTGGTTGGTCTCAATGTTACCTGGAAAAAGAAGATTTTTGTTATCTAAAATCTCACTAAGAATGAGGAACAAAAATAATCTGGATGTACAGACCTTTAAGAGCAACTCCATTGCGGCGAATGGCCGTAATGGCATTGTTGATGTCGTCCTCACTGGTTGATGCAGAATCTACATGCACCACCTCAAAGTCCACAGGAACACAGCTGAACCTACGATTCAACAGGAAAATCTTAATGTGGCAAGACATTAATATCAGCCTCTGTTTATATTTGTGTAAAGTATTGATTTGACAAACCTGAAGAGCTCTCGCACATGGTTAAGCAGTTCTGGTCCAATCCCATCTCCAGGAATCAATGTTACGGTATGCCGGCCTCCATACTTGGCGGGAGGAGGCTGCAAATAAACATAATGAATAAACATTGGGTGGACATATTACATGTGTATGATAATTGTGGAAATAACTGAGGTAATGGGTAACATGATTTTATGTTTGCTTTTAAGTTACTCCATACTTACTATGATTTGTCCCTTCAAGACACAGAAGAGGGCCAGAGGTAAAGAATTTATTAAAAAAAAAAAAAAAAAAAGAATTACAGTTAGTGACAGAGAATTAGGAACTGCAATTCATTCTTTTACTTCTTAAGCTCACATTAAACATTCTTCTAATCAATAGTACAGTAAGATTTTTAATATTTGTTTAAAGAAGTCTCTTCTGCTCACCAAGCCTGCATTTTTTTTTCCAAAGTACAGCAAAAGCAGTAATATTGTCAAATATTTTTACTAATTAAAATAAATGCTTTCTATTTGAATATATTTTAAAATGTAATTTATTCCTGTGATCAAAGCTAAATTTTCAGAATTTTCAGCATCATTACTCCAGTCTTTAGTGTCACATGATCCTTCAGAAATCATTCTAATATGCTGATTTGCTGTTCAAGAAACATTTATTATTATTATTATTATTATTGTCAATATTTAAAACAGTTGAGTACTTTTTTTTTTTCAGGATTCTTTAATGAATAGAAAGATCCCAAGATCAGCATTTATCTGAAATAAATATAGACATTTATAATGTTAAAATAAAGATTTCCATTTCAGATAAATGCTGTTCTTCTGAACTTTGTATTTATCAAAGAAACCTGAAAAAAAAAATTCTGAAAAGTTTTCAACAAAATAATAATGTTTTTTGAGAAGCAAATCTGAATATTAGAATGATTTCTGAAGAATCATGTGACTGGAGTAATGATGCTAAAAAAAATCAGTTTTGAAATCACAGGAATAAATTACATTTTAAAATATAGTCAAATAGAAAACCGTTATTTTAAATAATAAAAATATTTCTTTTCTCTCTCTCTCTCTCTCTCTCTCTCTCTCTCTTTTTTTTTTACACTGTTTTTGCTGTACCTTGGATCAAAAAAAAAAGGCTTGGTGAGTAGAAGACTGTTCTTTAAAAATATATATATATATATATTAAAAGTTTTACTGTTCAAAAACATTTGACTGGTAGTGCAGATAGAAAAAGTAAAGACAGCAACCCACTGAATATGTAGGTTTTCCTCTTTGACTGTTGACTGCTGCGCCAAAAACCTACAAAAACATTAAGCACATTAAGCATTACATGTTAGTGCACGCCTCGCATCACGGCTGTGTTTCAAAATCTAGTGCGCTGCCTACTTAGACAGCACCATCTGATGACTAGAATGCCAAAAATGCTGTCTATGTTGGCAGCTCACTACGTTTTGAAACACTGCCAATCTCTGAAATCATGCGGAAACATCATGTCAGTCAGTCGCATTTATATATTTGCAAAGTCGCACTATAATTTTAAATACAAGTTAACGAATGCCTAAGCGAATTGTCTGAGCTAAAATACAAGTATGCGGACTAACACTAAACTGCTGTTTAGCGTGCTCTGACCTTGTCTTGCTGAAATGTCACGCTAACTTGTCTCGCTGATAAACATAATGTTGTTATTTGTATTTACAAGGTTTATCTGGTCATATCGTGTAAATAAAATAAAATGACTTGCCTTTGCTGTATTTCCCAACTGCCTTCCCAAGATTGGTTTTAGAGCTTTAGTAAGAGTTGCCATCATGACAGGAGTATGCTTGTGCGTTATATTCCGGAGTAAACACCGGCCGGTAGAGAAAGGTTCCGGACTACGTTCTTTTAAAAAAAAAAAAAAATTCAACTTTCAAAATTATTTTAATTACTTTTCCACTGACGAATTTAAAGTAATACGTATTTGTTATTGTACCTTTAAATATGTCGTTCTGCTATAATGTCTTACCGTATCAAAGTATGTCAAGTACTACACATTTGTTTTACTTGCATACTCTTTATTTATATACACACAACACTGTTTTGCATGAATCTTGTGTAATTTGCATGTAAACCAAATAAACGTTTGTAGCATGAGAGATGGTGTTTGCATACTGGGTGCGCACAAGAACCACGCGCTCATAATTTCTCCCCAAACCGGAAGAGTATCATTGGAATTTGTGTATTGAAAACAGATGTACGCTTCTGGAGGACACCAAACAAGGATATTTTGTTATTACGGAGTTGTATGCTCGTTAAATGTTCGTCATATTTGATGCCGACTACTTAAGTCTACAGTGTTTTTAGCATGAACGTGCAGCGTTGAACGCGAGTAAATTAGTCGAGTCAAACCAGAAGAAACAATCTGTTCCACAAACCTGCTGCACAGGGTCACTGCAGATTTAAGGTTGGACGGTATGTTAATTTTTACATGCGTGTGTGTAACGTGAGTTTGGATTCCATGATTGTGATCCGAATTCCAAATAGTTCTTTGCTTGGTTAAACAAGCAGAGTGTAGTATGATGCTGGTGTCTAGGTGTCAATTCCAGGGAGGTTTGCTTCCCAGCTGACTAACAGGTCTAATGTCATATAAGTGGGTAACTTAGTGTTTAAAGCAAAATATATTTAAAAAATGTATCCAACCAGCTATTAAAAATAAAATATTAAGCAGAAATAGACATCAAACTTGCTTAAAAGTATGTTTAAAAATGCTGCATTTCCTGAATTTCAGGGTAGTCAGTCTTGTTATTAACAATTTTGTCCCTGGGTTTGGTTTGGAAACTTGTTCTCTGTTCATGAGTAACTTTATCATAAATATTGCTGCTTTGTGTACTTAATGTTCTCGTTTACTCCTAACAGAATCTTATCAAAGTGGCCATTTGCTGACCACATTTTCACAACTGTCTACTATGAGGTTTGCAGGTCTGTTTTTTTCTATGCTTCTCATGTACTAGTGATGTTTCCTCTCACAATGGCTTTCAAATGCTATTTCCTTCCTCTGTATTCCCCAGTGGCACTGCGTGCTCTTGCTTTGGTTCTTCTGTTGGGATTTACCTGGCTTCTAGCAAATTCAATGCTAGGGGGGGATGGAAACTTGATACGGATGTTATTTAGTGGTAAGGATGTTACATTTATTAAGGGATGTGTTGGTGGTCGACCACTATAGATTATACAGACTGTTTATAGACAGATACACAGACGCCAGTGTTATTGTAGTATATGTCTTAATATTTTCCATATTCTTTTTAATTGTAGTTGTTTAGTAATTCAGTTGTTGTTATATATATATATATTTATATTTATATATATATATATATATATATATATATATATATATATATACTGCCATTAAAAAGTTTGGGATCAGTGATTTTTAATGTTTTTTAAAGAAGTCTCTTGTGCTCATTAAAGTATCATTTATTTGATCAAAAATACAGAAAAAAGGTAATATGATGAAATATTTTTGCAATTTAAAATAACCATTCTCTATTTTAATATACTTTAAAATATTATTTATTTCTGTGATGCAAATCTGAATTTTCATCAGCCATTTCTTCAATCTGCAGTCACATGATCGTTCAGAAATCATTCTAATATTCTGATTTATTGCCGATTTATTGCTGATTTATATGCTGCTTAATATTTTTTGGAAACTGTGACACTTTTTTCAGGATTCTTTGAAGAATAAAAAGTTAAAAAGAACGTAATTTATTCAAACTAGAAATTTTTCGAACAATATAAATAATATTTACTATCACTTTTTAGCAATTTAACACGTCCTTGCTGAATAAAAGTATTAATTCAAGTTTAATTCATCAAAAAAATCCTATAAAAAAAAAAAAAACGGGTTCCAAAAAAATATTAAGCAGCACAGCTGTTTCCAACAAGGATAATAAATCAGCATATTAGAATGATTTCTGAAGGAAAGAAAGACACTGAAGACTGGAGTAATGATGCTGAAAATTCAACTTTGCATGACAGGAATAAATTCTATTTTAAAGCTTGTTAAAATAGAGAACCACTTTTTAAAATTGCAATAATATTTTTCAATATTACTGTTTTTTTCTGAATTTAATTAAATAAATGTACGCTTGATGAGCAGAAACACTCCTTTAAAAAACATTAAAATTCTTACTGATCTCAAACTTTTGAATAGCAGTGTATATATGTAGTGTGTTTATTTTTTTATTTAAAGTTTGGTTAGTTATACATTAAGTTAAACTAAACCAAAATAAGAATAGTTATCTTATTTTATTTCAGTTAACTTTAAAAGTATATTAAACTAGATAACCGTTCTTTTAAATTGTAATAATGTTTTTTAAAAATTACTATTTTTACTGTATTTTTCATCAGATAAAAAAAACATTAAAAAATCATAATTTTGCAAGGTATTTTTTTTAAAGTCTAATAAATGGTAAAATTGATAGCGCTCAATTATACTGTAATGTTGAATGCCTATATTCAATGGTTAAATATTAGGTGGAAAAAAAATCAGACATCAGTAATATTGGTATCGGTGATACTGGCTTTCAGTCATAAAAAAAGATGCCATTAAACAAATATTACAAATATACTGTCTTTATGTTGTTTGTACATTAATTTGAAGATTGAATGTAAAATGATTGCAATATAACAGTATATTTAAAAACTTCAGTGTTAGGTGGAATTAATCGTGATTAATTAGTTAATTTTTCTTTTAATTGATAGCACTATTTAAAACTTTTGACTGATAATGTGTTTATATGACATTGTATCAGCCAAATACAAAAAACACTGTGATATATAACGGTCGACCACCAGATTATATAATATAATATTAATCTCAGTGACTTAATGGTCATTCACAAAGTTTTATCGTTCATAGGTGGACAAGAAGAGCCAACTCCAGGTAAAATGACTTTGCACTGAAAACATGCAATTTTCCACAAGAAACATTTAAGCAGTCTAATCATTCAATGCAATAACCTGCTCTCCTCCAGAACCACGACCACGCAAGTACAAATGTGGCCTGTCAGCACCATGTCCCCCCAAACATCTCGCGTTCCGACTGACCTCCGGTGCTGCCAATGTCATCGGCCCCAAAATCTGTCTGGAGGATAAAATGCAAGTCGCCTGACCTTTTCACTGCTGCTGTGTTGCTGTTGGTCTCTTTAATAAGCTTGCATGATCACCACTGCTCACTAAGCTCTGCATGCAACCTCCCACCCTATTTCTTGTTCTGTCTGCACTGGTATTCATCATATCATCTTGTTTTTCTCATGGCCATCACTACCAGACTCATAATCTTATTGGGGAACGTGATGCAAGTAGGCGATGGTTTCTTTTTCCATGCCTATCTTTTGTTCATATATTCTATTTTCTCATCCTCCCTTAACTTCTACCATAGCATTAAGTGTCTTATTAATAAAAATGATGCTTATTGACTTCTGTTTGTTTGGTCTTCTAGTCTTGTCAGCAGTGCTAAAAACAATGTTGGCAGAGGGCTCAATATTGCCTTAGTAAATGGTAAATATCTCATTCTTTTACACATATATATATATTTTTTTGCATGTATGTGTGTATATGCATTCTTGACGACAATTCAAATTCCATTTTTTCAGGGGTTAATGGAGATGTTTTGGATATAAAAGCATTTGATATGTGGGCAGGAGGTAAGTTGATCTTTAGTTTTTTCTGTTTTTTCATTAAGGTGGTCTTAATCAGATCTTCAAATGAGTGTTTTCTCTCTCTCTGCCACAGATGTTTCAGAGCTGCTGAAGTTTCTTCGTCCTCTCCATGAAGGAACACTAGTATTTGTTGCTTCTTTTGATGACCCCGCCACCAAGTAAAAGTCTATTTAAATCGAGAGCATGTCAGAACTTTCTCCACTGTTTCTTGGATTTACTTATTTTTAAACCCTTTCACAGGTTAAATGATGAGGCTCGGCGGCTGTTTGAGGAGCTGGGGAGCACAGCTGCGAAGGAACTGAGCTTCAGGGATAGCTGGGTGTTTGTTGGAGCCAAGGGAATAGAAAATAAGAGCCCATTTGAACAGGTATGATTTATGGGAAGAAATATGCATTTTTTTTTTTTAATGCAGCCCCCTGTTGTGAAGTTTTTCGCATTGTTTACATGTCTGTCTGGTGTTGTAAAGACACACCATGTACAAATTCATCAGTTAGCACCAATGTCTCAAATGCATTTTGAAACAGCCTGTTTTCTACCACTACATGTATCCAAGACCATCAACTTGTGGTTGGGATTTTTATTTCATTAGCATATGAGGGGAACATGAGTTGTGTAACATTAGCAACACATTGTTTTATTAATATCAACTGCTGTTACATGTAATTCGAGCTCGAAAGATAAAATGCATTATAATTCTGATACATTGCCTTGTAGACGACCCTATATAATTTTTTGGAATCAGTTTCTGTTCCAAGCATATATAGCTGCGTCTTGCCATTGTGTAGCGCCAGGGTCTCCAAACCTGCTTCTGGAGAGCTACCATCAGGTAGTTTTTTTTTGTTGTTGTTTTTTGTTTTTTTGTTTTTAACGAGGGAAACCCGCTCAAAACACGATTGGGCTACTTTGTTACTTTCTAGTTTTGAGTAGCAGTTGGGCAGGTTTTGTTGTGAAAAACTGGCAAACCTGGCTGCCAACACAGTTAAACACACCTTGGTGCTTTGGAACTGGAGTTTGCAGTACGGTAGCTTTCCAGGTATAGGCTTAGAGATCCCTTGGACTATACCATGGAGCCGGTTTAGCTGGTTAGCCAGGTAAGTTTCAGTTTAGTTGGTGCTCTGGGCTTTTGGCATCATGAAAGTTATTTAGACCTGCATTCTACGGCTATTCTTCTCCAGGGCAGGTTATGTTCTGGTTTAGAGATCTCAAACTGAAATTTGACTAATCAGCTTTAGGCAAAGTGGCACATCTCTAAAGATACACAAGGCAAGTTTTTGAGCAGTGTTGCTGTCAATGGGCGATCAGGTGAGACACAGGGCCCACGACTGATCTAAAGTATCCACATTGAAATTTGTTGCCCATTTTCAAGATTTCAAGATAATATCATCTGGCTTTTAGTATAGATTATTTATAATTTTTTAAATATCATTTGTATAATAATTATGCCCTTAAATCATTACACTTGCCATTTTGGTGTAATAATCATTAAGCATTTATTTTAAATTAATGTGAATATATAAAGATGATGATGATGATATGCAATATAAATATTTTTGGCGATAGTTCACCAAAAAATGAAAATTCCATCATTAATTACTCACCCTCATGTCGTTCTAAACCCGTAAGACCACAAATTAAGATATTTTTGATGAAATCCGAGAGCTTTCTGACCCTGCGTAGGCAGTAATGGTGCTACCATGTTTAAGGCCCAGAAAGGCAGCAAGGACATTGTTAAAATAGTCCATATGACATTGGTTCAACCTTAATGTTATGAAGCTACAAGAATACTTTTTGTGCGCACAGAAAACAAAAATAAAATTAAGGTTAAACCATTATTCATTCAAAGATAAATTTTTATATATATATATATATATATATATATATATATATATATAATATACAGTGCCCTCCACTAATATTGGCACCCTTGGTAAATATGAGCGAAGGTGGCTGTGAAAATAAATCTGCATTGTTTATCCTTTTAATCTTTCATTCAAAAAATTCACAAAATTCTAACCTATTATTGAAGTAAAACAATGGAAAGCAGGGGGAAAATCTCATTATGAAATAAATGTTTTTCTCTAGTTCATGCTGACCACAATTATTGGCACCCAGTTATTGCAACGTCCTTTATTTAAGATAACTTCTCTGAGTTTTCTTCTTTAATGCCTGAAGTTTGGAGAACACCTGACAAGAGACCAGAGACCATTCCTTCATACAGAAACACTCCCGATGTTTCAGATTCACAGCTCCATGCTGGTGCTTCTACTCTTCAGTTCACCTCACGCATTTTCTGCAGGGTTTAGGTCAGGCAACTGGGATGGCCATGGCAGAAGCTTCATTTTATGCTCAGTGACTTATTTTTGTGTTGATTTTGATGTTTGATTTGATCAGGGGTGCCCAACCCTGTTCCTGGAGATCAACCTTTCTGCAGAGTTTAGTTCCAACCCGGATCAAACACACCTGTATGTAATTATCAAGTGCTCCTTCAGGTCCCAATTAGTTGGTTCAGGTGTGCTTGATCAAGGTTGGAACTAAACTCTGCAGGAAGGTAGATCTCCAGGAACAGGATTGAGCACAACAATGCCCACAACATGAGAGATCCAGCAGTATATTTAACCGTGGACATCTGGTGGGTTTGTTGCCAAAAAGCTCTTTTTTTTTTTTTTTTTTAGTTTCATCTGACCACAGAAGCCAGTCCCATTTAAAATTCAAGTCGTGTCTGACAACTGAATATGCTGAAGTTTGTTTCTGGATGGTTAAGGAGGATTTTTCTTAAAACTCTCCTGAACAACATGTGTTGATGTAGGGGCTGTTTGAATTTTTTTTTTTAGTCTTTTGACCCCAAGACTCAACTAATCTCTGCAATTCTCCTGCTGTGATCCTTGGAGAGTCTTTGAACACTTAAACTCTCCTCCTCACCATACATTAGGACGATATAGACACACATCCTTTTCCAGGCAGATTTGTAACATTTTTAGTTGATTGGAATTCTTAATTATTCTTAATTCTTAATTAATGATGGAAATGGGGATTTTCAATGCTTTAGCTCTTTTCTTACAGCCACTTTCTATTTTGTGAAGCTCAACAATCTTGTTCTGCACATCAGAACTATATTATTTGGTTTTATTCCTTGTGATGGATGATTAAGGGAATTCGGCCTTTGTGCTCCTCGTATTTAACATCCTGTGAAACAGGAAGTCATGGCTGGACAATATCATACTCCTAGTCATTCTAGTGTGCTAAATAATTGCAAATATGAATGGGAATATACTTCAGAGATATTTTACTCATTATAATTTCTAAGGGTGCCAATAATTGTGTCCACCATGCATTGGAGAAAAACATTTATTTCATAACGTAAGTTTCCCCCCACTTTTAATTGTTTTACTTCAAAGAAATTTTAGCATTTTGTGAATTTTTTGAATGTAAGATCAAAAAGATAAACAAAGCAGATTTATTTTCGTAGATGTCTTTGCTCATATTTACCAAGGGTGCCAATATTAGTGGAGGGCACTGTGTGTATATATATATATAAAGCTTTAAACATGACTACACATGAGCTTAGAGGTTTAAGTCTTTGTATTACCTATTTAAATGATTAACTATATAAACTAACTTCACTATTGTCACTTGGACTGAAATGGCAAGATGTTTTCATTACGTTGTCCTCTTTCATGGACTCTTCATCTTGGTTTGTAAACTTGTTTCAATTCTTCATATTTTTCAGTTTTTAAATCTTTGGCAGTGAATTGCACCGACTCTCTCACGAGGAGTGAGTGACCATTTTAAGGCATGTGATTGGCTGTTTATTACTGATGTCACACTTTCATGTGTACACGCTACATGAACTCAGAATTCAGAGTTGACAGAGAAAGTAGATGATCAGCGTAATAGTACCAACAAAGCCATATTGGATTGGTTTGGTTTTGTCAACTTAAAACTAATCTTGTAACCCTGAGTTTGTCCAGCCAGCTTCATGGTTCAAGCTCCAGGTTTAACATTTACTAGTAGTCCAAGCTGATTTACTCACCATCATGTCCTGGCTCTTTCAAGCTTTATAATGGCAGTGAATGGGCATTGAGATTTTGAAGTCCAATATGCACTGCATAGACAACCTTTGATAGAAATCAACTCAAAGATCAAGATTATTATGTAGTAGCCTTTTTTGGGAGGATTACTTTTATCTTATCTCATAATAAACTCTTATCTCATTTACCAGTAGTCGGAGCCGATTTACTCACCGTTGAGATTTTAAAGTCCAATAAAGTGCATCCATCCATCATAAAAAGTACTCCACACAGCCCTGGAGTGTTAATAAAGGCCTTCTAAAGCGAATTGATGTATGTTTGTAGGAAAAATATCCATATTTAAAATGTTAAAACCTGCATACTAAATCATCCGCTGGAATGCCACTCTCTCGTGAATGAGAATTTATAGAGATTAGAGATTATAAAGTATTAAATATGGATTACTTTTTAGTACGGAGTACTTTTTATGTGTGGAGTACTTTTTATGATGGATGGATGCACTTTATTGGACTTAAAAAATCTCAACAGCCATTCACTGCCATTATAAAGCTTGGATGAGTCAAGACATCTTGTAATATAGCTCTGATTGTATTCTTCTGAAAAAAACAAAAAGTCTTACATACCTAGGGTGTCTTGAGGGTGAGTAAATCATGGGGTAATAGTAATTTTTGGGTGTGCTATCCCTTTAAATGACCATTCGTCATAAGCCCCATCCTAAAAACATTACTAACAAGAACTCATGATGTCTGTCATAGTATCAGACAAGCTTTTTTTTTTTTTTTTACCTGATGTAAATCTGTACATATTCTGTGTGATTAGATAAGTCCTCTAAAATTGTTTAAACTATCCAAAAAAAATTAACCAGTACAGAAACCTCTGGTTAGTGTTTCACTATCTCTAATTCACTACCTACACTAAGCTTTATAACATCAGAAACATCAGAACCTTTCTGTCTGAATATGGTTTTACCTTCCAACCTCCACCTGAGACCATCATGACCTTCATGCCAAAACGCTCCTTTTTCTGTGAGTACTAAACCTAAACCCCAATGAAAGCTATTAGCTTAAAAAAAAGAAAACACTTGGCCGGCTTACTGGTGCATTGCTCTTGTATAATAAATTGCTTCTAATATTCCTCATTTGCAAGTCTCTTTGGAATTAAACATCTTGCTAAATGTTTTAATCGCATAAATTGCTGTATTCCTTTAAAGCAAAAATGGCAAATAAAAAGCCTTGTAATGTCTCACTTCATTCTAGCCCATGTACAATTAATATTGAGAGCATTAAAAAACTTTGCAAATAGGTGTTCATTGATGTTTTGGAAAGCTTGTCTGAGCAAGCAACAATAAAAAGTGGGGGCTGATTAGCTATCAGTGCATTTAAACGGGTTAATAATTTACACTTTTGAATTCTTAAAGCAAGTATTTCAGCTCACGACTCTTTTCTCTCTTTCAGAGAATGAAGAACAGTAAAAGCAGTAACAAATATGAAGGCTGGCCCGAGTCTCTGGAGATGGATGGCTGTATTCCTCTGCGTGCACCTTTAGAAACTTAAGGCCTCTTAGGGACTTTGAACTGTAGGAACACTTAAAACACAAGGATTAAGGAGCACTACATACAATTACAATTGGCTTCCATTCAGAGTGACTCAGATGCCTAAAAATTTTACTTATTGGATGGTTCGAGGTGGATTTTCTTTGCAGAGCCGTCTGCTTCTTTTTAAGGTGAAGAAATGAACTGCAATGAAAATATGACTGGAAGTTGTCTGCTCCGGTGGAATTAGAATTGTTTCTATGAAGAAAAAACATATTGGCACATTAAATATTTTTTATGTTTAGAAAGGTTCTATATATACTGTTTAAAATGTGTGAAGTTGATACTGTGTAAAATCTGTGACTAGCGGTTGCTCAGAAGGATGCCATTAATATTCTTTTAAATTCAAAGGCAGAATATTATGTACACATTGTCCGGAGAGGTCATTAAAGATTGTCACCTATTTATAACCCATGCTTGTAATAAGATCAGTTTCATAAGACTCAATCTCAAATTAACTACTTCCATGTGTAGTTTTTGTTCTTTGTAAAATAATGGACTGGTGAAATGCACTGTATAGACAGCCTTTGATAGAAATCAACTCAAAGATCAAGATTATTATGTAATTTTATTTAGGACAGCCTTTTTTTGGGAGGATTACATTTATCTTATCTCATAATCAACTCTCACAGATGTTTATCCCCTCGTGTTTTGACCAGCGTTGCAGTAGGAGGTTTGAAATGCCACCAAAAAAGCAATGTGGTTTGTTTAGAGGAAATGGCTTGTCGGTGCTTCTTTTAACGTTTTTAGTTCACATGCATACAGTAAACCCATTTGCAGAAGCTTGTGATCACGTGTGTTGTCAGCAAATTAAAATAGCCCAGACAAGCACCATGGACAGCGGCGTTACTGTTCTTATACACTAGAGGGCAGCAGAGAAGGAAAAATTTGAATGGAACCTAAAATGGCAGTTTGTATATGATTATAAAAGTATTTTGTTTCTTTTTCTGTTTTTTAAATATATTGTAATATTTATTTAGTAAAACAAACTAGTACCTATTTTTACGTTAGTACTTTTTTGTTTTTAATTAAATAATCCAGTAGTGATTAATAGGGTTTTTTCCCCATTTCTACACTACCAGTCAAAAGTTTTTAAAGAATTCTCTTTTCCTCACCAAGCCTGCATTTATTTGATCCACAATGTAGCAAAAGCAGTAATATTGTGAAATATTTTTACTATTTAAAATAACTGCTTTTTATTTGAATATATTTTAAAATATAATTTATTCCTGTGATCAAAGCTAAATTTTCAATTTGGAGTCATTACAATTCTTTTGTTTGTTTTTGGAAAAGAAATTATAGAAATTAATACTTTTCTTTAGAAAGGATGCTTTAAATTGATCAAAAGTGATGATAAAGACATTTATAGTGTTACAAAAGATTTCTGTTTCAGATAAATACTGTTCTTCTGAATTTTCTGATTAAAGAAACCTGAAAAATTCTACTCAGCTGTTTTCAACATAAATGATTTTTAAGCAGCAAATCAGAATATTAGAATGATTTCTGAAGGATGATGTGAGTGGAATAATGATGCTAAAAATTCAGCTTTGAAATCACAGGAAAAAATTACATTTTAAAATGTATTCAAATAGAAATCAGTTATTTTAATAAGTAAAATATATCAATATTTTACTGTTTTTGCTGTACTTCTGATCAAATAAATGCAGGGTTGATGAGCAGAAGAGACTTCTAACTGTCATGACCTGAAAAAAAAGTTCACACAGAGTTAGACAAGACAAGCGTTTGAGCTGAAAAAATAAGTATATACATTTTTTTTTTTTTTTTTTTTTGGAAAATAACCGATTGTTTCACTAAATAAGACCCTTCTTCCTCGGCTGGGATTGTTTAAAGCCCTTTGAAGCTGCGTTTAAACAACATTTTGGAAGTTCAAATTTGGGGCCACCATAGAAGTCCATTACATGGAGAGCAATTCTGAAATGTTTTCCTCAAAAAACATAATTTCTTTACAGCTGAAGAAAGAAAGACATTAACATCTTGGATGACAAAGGGGTGAGTACATTATCTGTAAATTTTTGTTTTGGAAGTGAACTACTCCTTTAAACATGAGTAAGTACATTTCAGACATTAATATAATCATTGTATTGCGCTGAGTGTTTGTTTAGCTGGATAATTACTTAGCATACGTGAACAAATTAAAAGAATATATTGGTTCCTTTAGTTATATAATGTGTTTTGATTTATACATCACACATTTTACATTGACGTATTTTCATAATTAAGGCCATAAATTGTTAAGTGATGTTGTAGGTTCGGGCTATGAATAGAAAAAAACAAAAATACATGTCCTTTATCCTAATAAGCAACAACCCTATTAAAATGTAAATTAATTAGATCAGAATGCCCAAATCTCATTGTTCGATCAGACGTTTACTGGGACAATGCGCGACCTCGCGTGGTCAGACAGAGGAGGCGGCGGCGCGCATAGTTGGAGCACGCGGTACGAGCGAGCGAGCGAGCGCGCGCGCGTCTCTTCTTTAACCGAAAAAGGAGAAACGACTGTGCTCGATTGAACTACCACGAACGCCGCAGCGACGGATGTTGCTTTGTAAATTATGTAAAATAAACATATGTGAACACGTAGCCGTTACATTCACCGGCGTCGAAAAGGTGTGCTGATAATCTCGCGGTAAGGAAGAGCAATATGTTTTTAACAGATGATGTGTCCAGGCGGATTTGCAGGATTTAACGACGCCGCTCAAACAAGAGAACCAAAACGCACGTCCAAGAAAAGGAGTAAACACAGGCAACCTTACACGGCAAACGCTTAGATGCTGACGAACTGTTGAGTCTATGGCATAAATTGGAGAAAGCGAGATCTTTCGACAAGCTGCTTCAGTTTAAATAACGACAGAGGATGCAGCACACCGGTGAGTAACGTTACCATTGACTATTGTGCTACATAACGTCAATAATTAGCTGTTGATATCCAGAGGACTTGTCTTTATACATGTCATTTGTTAAATAAAAAAGCATATTTAGGTTGCTATATGGGTCTTTCAGACATACAGGAATCCTAGGCAAACATAGCTTAAATGCTAACACAACACGGTGGTGCTGAAATAGATACTGGCAATGGACGAGACAAGCAATGTTATTACCGCTTGAGCGGTAAAATGAAGGTGTTTCCTTCCTCATCTTTTCTTAGTCTGCGTTTTACTTCTGATTCCGAGGAGGGTCCGGCTCCTGATATTATTGTCTTTTACATTCTTCATCCGTCTTGCTAACCGAGTCAATGTAAATGAAGACTGAATGTGCAGCTCAGACAGGCGTTTGCTCTCTTATCTGTATTATGTCATATGCTGCTGTTGACAGATATCCTTATGTTTACTGTCAATTTATCGACTGGTGGTGCTTCAGTTACAATCTGATAGCACACGTTTGTGTATTTTTTTTATTTTTTTTGTGGCTGCCATGTCTTCTGTTGCTATGTGTTTTTAACTCAAGGCACTGGCCACTGTTGGTCATTTTAGTGGCTAATAGAGGGTGCCAGTCAGTGTGTTAGTTGACTTTACCTTATCTTTCTGTAGGGCTTTGTTTAAACAGTCGCATGATGTTGTAGGAAATTTCATATGGGTCAATGACAAATAAGGATGTCTGAGATGATGAAAATGAGAAATCTAGTTTATTGTGGCAAGTGCTATGAAAATGGTTGCTGCCAGTTTCTACAAATGTTTTGATTCATAGACTCCAAAAATGTGCAATCAACAAATAAATTGTAAAAACATGGTCATTGCGTCTAGAATAAATGCATAAATTGTTATTTTTGTAGTAGCTTTCAAAAATATTTGTAATTTTATGTTTATACAAATCATGAATGTAGTCATATATCAAGAGAGTTTAAGCTGCCTAGTGTTACTGCAATTGAACTGACCTGATTTGACCTGCCATTTGCATAGTTAAAATTAGTGATACTATGTGTTTTTTTTTTTTTTCTTGGTTTTGTTGAATTTTTTTATTTATTTATTTATTTTTTAAACACACCATAAGGACTTTGGTTTTATGACATGACACCACAGTTACGCCACCTAGGCATTTTTGAATGTTAACGTAAAACCGGTTGTTGTTTTTTCTATTTTTAATTTTTTTTTTTTTAGTTCTAGTATATTTAAAAATGTACACTACCAGTCAAAAGTTTTTGAACGGTAAGATTTTTTAAATGTTTTTTTTTTTTTTTTTTTTAAGAATTTTCTTCTGCTTACCAAGCTTGCATTTATTTGATCCAAAATACACCAAAAGCAGTTATATTGTGAAATATTTTTACTATTTAAAATGACTGCTTTCTATTTGAATATATTTTAAAATGTTATTTATTCCCATGATCAAAGCTAAATTTGCATCATTCAGTCTTCAGTGTCACATGATCCTTCAGAAATCATTCTAATATGTTGATTTGCTGTTCAAGAAACATTTATTATCAATATTTACAACAGTTAAGTACATTTTCAATATTCTTTGAATAGTAAGATCTAAAGATCTAAAGATCAGCATTTATCAGAAATACAAAGTTTTTGTAACATTAACTGCTACACATGAAGTAATAATGTTACAAAAATAAATTAAAGAAACTAATACCTTTATTTAGCAAGGATGCTTTGAATTGATCAAAAGTGACGATTAAGACATTGAAATGACTTTCCATTTATCAAAGAAACCTGAAAAAAATTCTCAACATAATAAAAATAGAAGTTTTTTTAACAGCAAATCAGAATATTAGTATGATTTCTGAAGGATCATGTGACTGGAGTAATGATGCTAAAATTCAGCTTTGAAATCACAGGAATACATTACATTTTAAAATATATTCAAATAGAAAGCAGTTATTTTAAATAGTAAAAATATTTCAAAATATTACTGTTTTAGCTGTACTTTGCATCAAATAAATGCAGGCTTGGTGAGCAGAAGAGACTTCTTTAAAAACATTAAAAGTCTTACTGTTCAAAAACTTTTGACTGGTAGTGTAATTTATTCCTGTGACAGCAAAGCTAAATCATGACTCCAGTCTTCAGTGTCACATGATTCTTCAGAAATCATTCTAATATTCTGATTTGCTGCTTAAGAAACATTTCTTTCTTTTTTCAGGATGCTTTGATGCATAGAAATAAAATCAAATATTTCAGTTAGAAAACTATTGTAATATTATAAATATCTGATATCTCTGAATATCCAATGTGTTAAAAAAAAAAAAAAAACTTTACTGACCCCAAACGTTTGAACAGTAATCTGCCCTATAGTGTATAAAAGGATAAAACAAGAGAAGCTTACTTTAGGCATAAACCTCAAAAGCACAATAGTAAGCCACTTATTATGTATAATCCACATTTATCATGGCAAGCTTTGATTAAACCGATCTCACCTAGATTATATCATAGACTGAGCGTAAAGTATTAGGTAGTATCTAGTCTCTTTTCTGGTTCACTGTGTACCCTACCCTCTGTGACCATAGTGCCACTCACTTTCACATGCTTGACCTAGATTGGACAAAAGTGTTTGTTGTGTGTTGTTCTTGCTGTTACTTAACGGTATGAGGAGGGCAAACTTTATACCTTCAACTCCAGCTGTCACTTCTGTAATCTACACCTTGAACTATTACAAGTACCAGGTTTCATTTAGTAACATTTACAGTCTTGACGATCTTAGCTGGATCCACTTCCTCAGTGCTTATTTCACTATAAAGTCACTTTGTATGTTGTATTAGGTTTTGAAAGACTTTAGAGCTGTTATTATTGTCAATCATAACCCAACCCCCCTTTCCTAGAAATATCTATTCAACAGACTGTGGTTGAGGAATGAGTATAGATGTGATTGGTTAAAAAGAAATCAATTGTGACAGCAAATTATCCAGCCTACTTACATGAGCGCCTAAAGCAAATGCACAGATCCGCAATCTCAAATTATACATTTGATGAATTTTGCCTTTCAGAATGAAATGACAAAGAACAGATGACCATAGTGAGACCTTTCTTGCATTGCAAACTGACCTTTTCATCTCAGGATGAACTGGCACTTAACTCGGTTGCAAACTGAGTCGTAAATTATGTAGATACCTCAGTAATTCAAGACAGACACCACATGTCTGAGGGACCAATTTAAAATTACTCTTTGTTTTTGTTTATACGTCCTGACGCTTTAAGACAAAAAAGAACCGTTCATCCAAAAACTAAAAAATCTGATCATTTACTCACCCATGACCTGCATGACTGTTGTTCTTCTGCAAAAACACAAAAGAATGTTTTGAAGAATGTTTCAACTGCTTTTGTCCATACAATGCAGGTTAGTGGGGTTTAAAATAACAATGGAGCCCTTTGACTTTCTTTGTATAGATGGAAAAAAAAAACATCTAAACATTTATTATATTTATTATATTCTATTGTGTTTGACATGAAGACATGAAAGTGAGTAAATGCATTTTCATTGTTAGTTGAATTGTCCTTTTAAGAATGTGGTTCTCAACATTTTTGACTCCAAGGCCCCCTAATTTGATATTTACCTCTGGTACTTTTGTTGTAATAAAAACAAATAAACACTAAATATGATGACAGTTTAAAGGATTTGTTCACTCCAGAAATAAAATTAGAAAAGGTTCTTGAGAAAAAACATTCCAGGATTTTTCTCCATATAATGGACCTCAGTGGGAATGAACGGGTTGAAGGTCTTATCCAGCGAAATGACTGGTCATTTTCTAAACCAAATAAAAGGTTATATGCTTTTTAACCGCAAATATATCTCTTGCACTAGCTGTGCATCCACGACTTCACACATTACGCAGTCACGTTGGAACTCGTAACGCAGGCGGAAGTGCCAACCCAGTGTTTACAAAGTGAACGTGCAAAGAAAGTCAAACACCCTTTACAAAAAAAACAATGATTTTGGGCGATTTTGAGGATTTGATTTTGAAGTTGGAGGAGAAAATGAGATGGAGTTTTTCACCCTACCCTACTTTTTTTGAACTGGAGTACACAGATGAAGAACTAACTGTGCATGACCTTTTCAACGTGATTACGTAATGCATGAAGTCGTGGACACAGAGCTAGTGCAAGATGAGCATTTGTGGTTAAAAGTATATAATTTTTTTTTTTTTTAGAAAAATGCTCAACTGTTTTGCTCAACTTTGAAGCTGCTTGAAACTGCAATTTGGACTTTCAACCCATTGATCTCCATTGAAGTCCACTATATGGAGAAAAATCCTGTAATGTTTTCCTCAAAAACCTTAACTTCTTTTTGACTGAAGAAAGAAAGACATGAACATCTTGGATGACATTTTTAGCATTTAGTGACGATTGTGAACGTAACCAAATATAACTAATTGTAAGACTTAATAGCATTAAACCTCAAGCCATCTCTGAACTTTGCGCCATCATTGAGCGATTGTCAGCTCAGTTTTTTGCTGTGTTCCACACTGTTGTCACTAGTCGGAATTCTGTTGTGTGCTTTTTGGCCAATAAGGCATAGGGCTGGGTGATAAATCGATAACAATAATTATCGCGCGATATAAATTTCATCGATATGCGATAACGAGTTCGATAAATAGTCAATATAATGTCTATGTGGCAAAGGCAGAATGAAAGAGCTCTAGTCATTTAAAGCAGAAGTCCTCAACCACCGGGTCGCGACCCACTACCGGGCTGTGGAAGAATTTCTACCGGGTCGCGAGAACGTTCTGGGGAAAATTTGTATAGATATGATGCTCTGTTATTTATTGTGCGTAAATGATTGTTCTAATTATTCAGTGCTTTCGTTGTATGCAATTGATATGGAGTAGTAGTTTGATAATTGCATGTTAAATTAGTGAATAAAAGATTGCTCTGATCTGTCATATAGCCTATTAGGGCTTAAATGGATTGCAGTTGATCGGTGATGTGTACGGACCAGGTCCAGACCCCACCGTTCGGCATATGATTTGCAGATTAATTTGCCAATTTAAAACCACAAGAAGAAGAAACGAAACTCAATTTGTTTGCTACGCTCTGTTCTTGCACACACCCAAAGCCTTTTAAAAAAGCATTAGTTGTGCCGTTGAACGTCTTAACTTCAGTCAATTTACTATACAGAATGTGAAAGTAAACCCCCACATTTTAATCTACAAATCACCATCATTTACTATAGATTTACTGTTGTAGCACTAACTGCACTATGGTGTTGTGTCAGAAATGTGGGTATTTGTGTAATATTATATAATTTAATATAGTATCATTTTATTATATTATTAATGTGGACATGTATTAAATGTATTGAAGGAGGAGTAATTGAATATAATTACTGTATTTTTTTATGATTAAGCTACAGTGTTTATCCATTTATATTAAATGTATTTAGAATATTGTTTTTCATACAAATACCTAGAAACCATATTACATTTTTGTTAGGGCTGTCAAATGATTAATCGCGATTAATTGCATACAAAATAAGTTTGTGTTTGCCTAAATACACACAAATTAGTATATATATTTAAGAGAAATACATTATGTACAAAATATTTTTATTTATATATAATATAAATTATATAAAAATTATAATAAATACATCTACTTGTAAATATTTCTCAAATATATACATGAATGTGTTTGTATTTACATATACATAATAATTACACACAGTACACACATCGTTTGACAGCCCTAATTTTTGTATTTGTGGTTTTAACTGTTATTATCATGATCTAAATGTATGCTACTATGGAAAAAAAAAATGTATTTCTAAGAGACAAAAAAAGTTATATTATTATTAATATTATCAGGCAACATAAACCTGTTTTTTTTTTTTTTGAAAAATATTACTCGGTAAAACACGCAGAACTAAGAAATTATTTTTTTTTCTATTAAGATATTTATTTTGTTAAGGAAAAATGACTGTAAAAAGTGTAAAGAATTCAAAAACGTGAGGTGTTTGTCATGTTCTGACCATAAAGAATGGTTTAAAGTCACAATTAACTGTCTGGTTTTTACAGCTTTCACATTGCAGCAAAAATCTGCCTTTAAACTAAAGAAATAAAAATTTGATTGTTGAATCTGCGTTGGCCTGTTGGTGAAATAGATCACTTTGATTAGAACAGCCATGCTGTTCTAATTTTAAGCCGTCTTACCTGTGTATTCCAATACGAGTATATTTTCATAACGACACAGCTATCTCGACTGAAGAAAGTGATCAACATGATTCATGATTTAAAAACTAATATAGACTACTGACGTCATCTGATATAAATGGACTGTTTATTTCTCTCACGAAAGTGCCGAACATTTAAATGCAAGTTGGCTGTTAGTTGTGTTCAAGTGACTTTTTAGCCCAGGCAACAACACAGTTTGATTTTGACATGACTATTGTCTGTTGAAGGTTTGGTATGACACCGCCTCTATTCAACCCCCACTGGAAGTTTGCTGAGGCCCCCTAGTGGACCCCGGCTCCCTGGTTGAGAACCACTGCTTTACCTTTGAACTGAATTATGATCAACAAAAAGTGCTCTGTTTACATTGCACAGTTTATTTAAAACTGAAACAATGTCTGACACTTCAGTTTAGCTTTTTTTATTTTATTTACTGCTTTGGCTGATCTCATCATACTCATATTCTGCTCCACACCTCTTCCACTCCCACATGCCCAAACTTCTGTTGGTATTGTTGTGGTGGAATTTTGTCTATTGTCACTGCTGTCACTCACACCAGCACATATTTTATCACGGGAAAATCTCCCCAACTCTTTTTGTGTGTGTTAGTGTGTGTGTGTGTGTGTGTGTGTGTGTGTGTGTGTGTGTGTGTGTGTGTGTGTGTGTGTGCACGACCCCCCTCCTCCTTTATCTTCTTCTCTTGTTCCCATTCACACACATTTTTCCCACCCATTTCAACACAAACCCCCCTCCTTATCTGTCTCCCCCTCGACTGGCTGTCTAAAACCTTGCTGTCCTCTCTCCCTACCCACAATCCTTTCCTGTCCCCCTTCCTCCATTTTATCCACACTTTTTCATCTAGATTCATCATAGCTCAACCCCCCAAACCCTTCTGTCTGCCCCCTCTCTAAAACACACACACACACAGATACACACACACACTGTTCCCTGGCTCCCTCTTTGTCTGCCTCAGTAAATCAGCAGAGCCTGCTCAGTTCCAGGGGATTAATGTGTGTATGCCAGTGAAGAGAGCAATGAAAAAACTGGGAGAGGCAGAGAGGACCTGATTTTTGTGTAGCGACTGTTGTGTTTGGAGTTTCAGAGCTCTGTGGGAGCGGACAACATAGCGAGTGTGTGTATGTGTGTGTGTGTGTGTGTGTGTGAAAGGGAGAGAGTGCTTTAACAACACAGTGCACTGATTAGCTGTACCATTGTTGAAGAGGAGCTTGGCTATGGCATGATAAAGTGATATCAGATACTTTTAAGGTCTTGTCCAATGTGAGCTGCAGTTGATGCACTTTAAAAGCCTGTCAGACCTTTTAAACTCACCTAGAGAAACCGTTTGCACATTTCAAAGAGGATTAAATCACGGGCATGGATATTCAAATTAGCGATACATCTGGGTGAGGTTGAACACCGTATGTCATGATTAGTCCCACATGCTCCACTGACAGATGAGAATGTAGAATAACAGAGCTGATGTACCAAACTAAACATCCTCAGAGGTGACTGGGCTTGTCATATTCAGGTTTTCCCAAAGCATTGTATGCTAAATTACACAGGCAAGTTAAGGCTACTCTGATGCATCCCTGCCTCCCTTTGTTGTGTATATGAAATGCTGCTTAGTAATGCGAAAATATGCAGCTGTGACCCGCCTCGGCTCCTAGTGACAGAAGCAGCTCTGATTGTGCTTTGGGTTTGTGTGAATAAATTTTTTTTAATAGCTTTTTTTTTTTTTCTTTTTTTTTTTTTTTTTCATTTTTCTAGTTTTAATGATTAAATTTTAAAAATAAGGTTCAAGCTTATCTAATGAATCAAAGTTATGACACACACAATTTGCACCAATCTGTTAAATGTTTAAAGAAAATTAAAATAAGGCCCTATGAAATGTTTTATTTTTTTCTCTCAAATTCAGTTTTATTTTTACCAAATTCTTTGATTTCCATTATTTTCTGGATACCATTTTAAGGGTTTTATTAAATTTAAATAATCAAACGCATCTCCAATTAATTGATTTTATGTAAAAATGTCAATTTATTATTATTATTTCTTTTTATCAGAAATACTGTGTTGGGTATTTACATTTTCCTGGTGAATAAAAAAATGTTTAATAATAATTTTATTGGTAGTAATAGTACTATTATTACAAGTAATATATTTTTACATAGTTTGTTCAAGTTAAAACAAACTTTACTTTGACAGGTTGTTGTGAGGACCAGTATGTTTCTGTTTGTACATGAGTTTTTTTTTCCAAAGAAATGGTAAAATGCTCATGAAGTGACTCTCAGAGCAGTACTTGAAATTGTTAGTGTTCACATACTCATATTTTGAGCTGTTAGAGGCTGAAAACACCACAAGCATCACACGCGCTTCAGTATGTGTGTAGTAAACGAAACCGCGTGTCTGCGCCATTTGTTCACACAGAGATGAAGAACATGCAGGATTCGTTCCTAAATAGTATTTTTCTGGGTTATTATTCGCAGACCGTAGTCCATATTGCATTTGAATTTAAGTATACTGACCCACTTTTGATTTATTCATCCAAAATCTGGCAGATTCCATGACATTCTGCATTATACAGTAAATTCTATTTTTATGACTGGATTCCGCGATTCATAGGGCCCTAGAATGAAGTGCAAAATCAGTGCCGGTCTAGAATTTTGTAGTTAATGGAGCAGTGATGCACTGAAATTCTGTTCTTCACACTGAAATTTCAAAAGTTTGAGTTCAGTAAGATTTTTTTTTTTTAAATTAATGCTTTTATTCTGTAGTGATGCATTAAATTGATCAAAAGTGACAGCAAAGGCATTTATAATGTTGCAAAATTACTGTTATTCTAAAGTTTCTATTTATCAAAGAAAACTGCAAAAGAATGTATCATGATTTCCACCAAATATTAAACAATAAAAATAGAAATATTAAAAATAGAGTAATGGCTGATAAAACTTCAGCTTTGCCTTCACAGAATAAATAAAATGTTGAAATATATTAAAATATAAATAGTTATTTTAAAACAGTAATAATGTGAACTAATATTGCAACTTAATGTACTATAATTCTGCTTTTCTTTCAAGTGGCATTACTACCATAGTATTTATGCTCAACCCTTAAAATATTGGATAGTATATCTCAATATAAGCATGTTTTATCCTATAAAATGCTTGACAGTTCATGCCAGTGTTGCCATTTTTTTAAAAAATTGTACTGACCGAAAGAATTGACTTGTGTAAGTTGACTCTTCAGCTGTAGTCATTATTCAATTTCACTCCTGTCTGTCACATGGCACAATTTGAAAGTCAAACCTCTTAATAAATACAAATGTGTACTGACTGTACAAATGTGCTTGACCATATTAAACTCATTTATGAGATTGACAACTGTATTCTGCTGATGTGAGAATGAAGCCATAGATGCAATGAAGGAATATCTGATCGTGACATGATCTGAATCCTGTGTGTCAAATGAGTTTGGGAGAGTGAGAGAGCGTGTGAGTGATGTGCCTGATGTACATGTGTGACGTTCTGTAATCACTCTGTCCGGTATGTGGATTTCACGGGAACTCCTAGCCCTAAGGACACAGGCAAATAAGCATGTGTTTAAAGCAGCACTTCCTCCTGGGTTGTTGATGTTGTTGCTTCATGCCCTTTTATATCTGCAGTCAGCTCTCTATTAATTTACATTTTATTGCAATGTAATAGCCCAATACTGTAACTCCCTTTTTTTTTTGTTAATCAATTGAGTCATCAGAAACATCACACGTGACTGACAAAACCTAAAAGCCTTTCAGTTGGTTTCTGACATGCCATTCATTTCATTATCACTGTATGAATGAAGGGATTGTGAAGTTTAGGAGGAGTGGTTGATGTCAGCTAGCGTAACTAGTCTAATGTGAATAAATGTAGCCGGCTTGCTTTTGCACTTCAAATAACTTCCCTTTGTAGTTTGCATTTGTGTGTGGGTAAGAGAGACAGACAGAATCTATTCTATCAGTTTGCATTTTACTTTTATCTCACTTGCAGATGGTTTTTAGATAAACCAGAGCTGCCAGATAAACTTGCATTTCAAGATACTTTCCTCAGGAAGTCTATAAGCACAAAAGAAAAACGTAAAGAGACCTTTAACAGAAGTTTCTTGCAAGAACAGAATTGAACTACTGGAGTCATTGCATAACAGAAACTTCCTGCTATTTCACTTTTACTTTAAAAACAACAGGAATAAATTGTTAACCTGTCTGTGAGATTCAGAGAAGCATCTTGTTCCACCTCTGAATCAGTCATGTTATTATTAGCAGCTTGTTTGTAGCAAACTAACCTGATGGATGTGGCCTGCCAGAAGACAGATGGGCTTGACAAGAGGAGAGCTGAAGATAATGATGTCACTAGAGAGTAAAAGCAAGAGATTGAGTTTGTGATAGAAGGCAGAAGTAGGTTTTATGGGTCAAAGAGAGCATTGAATCTTGTGAGAGCCCGTGTCAGGTTTTGCAGTGTCTGAATAGACCCAGAGAGCACAACTAGAGGAACAATAAAGATCCACTCACTGTAAACATGAGAAGCTGTAATGCTCCCCATCTGGGGGCAATACTGCTGGTTACAATTAATAATCGTATATGATCCCTTAGCAGTGATCTGTGGTGGTCACTCATGTTCATTCTGTATCCGCTCTGCCTCTAAATTATTTAACCCTCAAGGGCCTTTATGCCATCATTCATTATTAATCAATCACAATCCGCTGTGTTCCTTTTGTTTTTTTTTTTTAATGGCTAATATTTATTGGCACTTTATGGATTTGTTATGCACCAGGTACCCGTCATGCTTCTGGACGGTTTAATTAATCACTGGATTAGTCAGTTACTTTCCCCTGTGTTTGAGGGCTCTTGTTTAGAATATAGATGGGCTACTAATCACCTTAATGGATTTATTAATTCTCACAAGTTATTCTAAGTGCCCTTGGCAATATGCACACTTGAATGGTTTTTAGTGACAGTTTGTAAACAGGTAGAGGCATTTTTTTTTTTTTTTTTGGTGAAATGCAGGCCCAGTGCTATAAACTTTAAACGGTAGCTTAAAGTGCTACTGTCTTTTAATGATGCATGCCTTTGTTCCTAAATGTACCAAAAATTAAATAGAATTTTTTTTTATATTTGAGTCAGTGATTTAGTTCATTTATGTACAAATTAAGAAATAAGCTTGTTAAGTTGCATTTCCACCACAGTTTTTAATCAAGGTCAAATCAAGAAGTGGTTTTAAGTCATCCTTCATATTGAAAAACGTACAAGTTTAAACTTTTGTGAGCAGTATGTTTTTTTTTGTTTTTTTTGGTTTTTTTTTCTTGTTTGGTATTAACTGAATTCATACTTCCATTTAGCAAGTAAACATTAGATTAATCAAAAATGACAGTAAAGATATTTATATTGTTACAAAAGATTTCTATTTAAAATAATTGTGGCTCTTTTGAACTTAAGCAAAAAAATAGCAGCACAATTGTTTTAGCACTGATAATAAGCAATGTTTCTTGACCACCAAATTTTGCATATTTCAATGCTTTATGAAAGCTCATATGACACCAAAAAATGGAGTAATGGCTGCTAAAAATTTATCTTTGCCAGTTTAAAATATATTTAACAGAAAACATTTAAACTGTAATAATAGACCAGTTTGGAGTAGATGTCACAGTTATGTCTAGGGATGCAAGGATTCCTTGATTCTATTTGAGTATTCGATTTTAAAAAATTCTAGATTGCATTTCGCCCCTGTGTCGAGTAATCGTCAAAATACCGGAAGTGGCGCATTCCACATTTTAAACCCATTTAAAAATCATAATAAAGCATAATTCATAATGCTAGAATTCACAAATGCTACGATTCAATTAAATAAATGTATGTGACGCAGGTTTAATATATGCGCTTGAATAATTGTATAGGTTACGTACGTGCATCTCCGAGCGACTCACCATAAATGAGAATGAAGTCAGAATTTTAAAATATAAACCTTTTTTTTTTTTTTTTTTTTTTTTTTTTTTTTTAATTCCATAGCTCCCATGGACTGGTACTTCAATACTGTAATTTTCTGCCACCAGATAGGCTCCGGCTCCGCCCACAAAAAAACGTCATCACTGTTTGCAAACACCGAATTGGTCTATATTTCACAATATTACTGATTTTATTTTTTTTCTTTGAATATACAGACTTCTTTCAAAAACTATTATATAATAAAAAATGTGAACTTTTCTATGACTGTTTGATGTTTGTTAAATGAAGACTGTTAAAATGCTCTTACTTGCAACAAATACTCAATAACGATACCCTGTGTTTTTCTTCTGTAGGATACACCTGAAAATCCCCCCCTCGCTGAAGGCCATTCACCTGTGAATCAGTCATCTCTGAGCCAGCCACAAGAAACTTGATGTAGGAAATGGAGATAAGAAAAGTACACAGCAAAAACTGAATTAACCTGCCCAGATATACAAACCAAACAAGCACCCTCTGATACTCCTGCGAACTCGAGAGAACGCAGAAGATAAGAGCTGCAGAAAAGAGAGAGTAATTCTTGTCGCTGACAGCTGGCAACACTGGAAGGACGGCTGAGGAACTTTATAAGAGGGTGAGAGGGTGATCACAGAGTGAGAGAGACGGGGACTGACAGAGAGCCAGAGTGCAGGAGGGGGCGGCGGCGGCGGAGGAGTGGGAAAGGTCAATCGCCATGGCGACAGACCCGGGAGAGCCCACTGCCACGGAGGAGTCCTCTGGGGAGAAACCTGATGGAGAGAGGGAGGAGGAGAGTGACCAGGGGAACAGGGCCGCCCGTGAGAGAGAGAGGATGCACAGCACTGCGTCTGACTTCCCCTCCTCCCAGACCCAGGA
The DNA here is from genome assembly GCA_036247105.1 of Cirrhinus mrigala. Taxonomy (NCBI): domain Eukaryota; kingdom Metazoa; phylum Chordata; class Actinopteri; order Cypriniformes; family Cyprinidae; genus Cirrhinus; species Cirrhinus mrigala. Next base: position 14,776,044 of record CM070029.1, on the reverse strand, counting down.
AGGAAGAGCATGGGGCGCAGGAGGAGGAGGTGGCGGAGTGGAGGACGGTAAAGAAACAGAGGTGCCGGCCAGACCTCTGACCTTCTTCATGCCCTCCTCCCCAGCAGCCCACGAACCCTGTCGGAAACGGGAGAACAAGCGGTTTTTCCGGAAGAGCGTGGAGATATGTGAGGAGGACGATGAGGTGGAAGACACCCCCGGTGCCCCTCACAGCGCCCCTCACCTCGAGTTTTGTGCCTCCGACTCTGTTTTCACCAGCGGAGCCCAGCAGTTACCCACTAGTGCCTCGGCTGCCTGGGGTGAGGATGGAACTCAGGGTACGCAAGATCCTGATAAGTCTGGCCTTACGGCGTCCGCTCTGAAGGGGAAGGAGAGAGATAAAGAACAGGAAGAGGAGGCCGAGATGAAGGCCGTCGCCACTTCACCCGGCGGCCGCTTTTTAAAATTTGACATCGAACTTGGAAGAGGAGCATTCAAAACTGTTTACAAAGGCCTGGACACGGAAACCTGGGTGGAAGTTGCCTGGTGTGAACTGCAGGTGAGACTTGTTTACACACAATTGAGTCATGGTTACTGTATTAATACAGCTAATGCACCAAAGGTTTTGACATTTCATTCATGTTAGCGAAGATAAGCATTTGGTCGCCTTTCCTGGACAGGAATTTGAGTTGTATCATGTTTTTCAGTCTAAGTGCTTTAGCTCTGCTGGTTTGAATTAGGATGCTGTTACTCAGGAGTTTGTTGGTGAAATCTTAGCCTCTTGTGTTTCTCTTCAGGCTGTTACAGTTGAGTGCAGTGAGAACAGTAGAAAAAAAGAGTTTCAAAGTCAGAGCTCAATAGCTTTATAGATTACACAGAGACTATCCGTGGGAGAGAAGGGTCAAGCCTACTCACGGCGCAATGAACTGGACAAACAACAAGGCTCAAAGAGGCTCTCTTGTTGTGAAATGGAGTCTTTTTGCCTTTGCCACTATGCTGAACCTATTGTTGCTCAAAAGTCGTGAGTGAATAATTGGTTTTTGCGACAGGGACCCGACTGTTTCGTAATGATGTTGTAAACAGAGGGACGCCCATATGTAGATGTCAGCGGTGGGGCTGCATTAACCACGTATCACAACAGACTGTATAACATACAATAGCTTAGCCAGCATGCCATCAGAAATATTTCGGTGCCACGTGTCCTTTTAAATCCTCTCATGAAGCAAAGTCTTTCAGCTCATGCAAAACAGCCAGCTGAAGGAAAGCATGTTGCATTTCAACACTGAAATGGTGATCGGTACAATAATTAACCAATAAGGTCCATTTAAGGAGGTTAATACCAGCTACGTAAGAGGCTTAGCAAATCAGATTATTGATTTAAAGGTTGAAGTGGCATGTAAATCACGAGTCTGATCAAGGGAGATTATTCAGAGAATAATTATTTACATGCTTCCATCTTATTCAGATTTTTCAGTGGATGTAGGCTATTATTACTAATTCATCTCAGTCTGCCAAATAAAGTACTTTTCTAAATATTTTTTATTACAAAAGAGACATTTTAGTCTTGAATTTATTTATTAATCCAGCGGTTTTCAATTTGTTTTTCTTTCCACTGTTAATGTTAGATACGACTTACAGTTGAAGTCAAAAGTTTACACACACCTTGCAGAATCTGCAAAATCTTAATTATTTTACCAGAATAAGAGGGATTATACAAAATGCATGTTTTTTTTTTAAATGTATTACTGACCTGAATAAGATATTTCACACAAAATACATTTACATATACTCCACAAAAGAAAATAATAGTTGAATTCATAAAAATGACCCTGGTAAAGAGTTTACATACTCCTGATTCTTAATACTGTGTTACTACCTGAATGATCCACAGCTCTGTTTTTTTGTTTGTTTGTTTTTTTTTTTTGTTTTTTTTTAGTGATAGTTGTTCATGAGTCCCTTGTTTGTCCTTCAGTCCTTCAGGTTCCACAGATTCTTTGGTTTTTCATCATTTTTGTGTTTTTGAACCCTTTCCAACAATGACTGTATGATTTTGAGATCCATCTTTTCACACTAAGGACAACTGAGAGACTCGTATGCAACTATTACAAAAGGTTCAATTGCACATTGATGCTCAAGAAGGAAAAACAATGCATTAGGAGCCAGGGGTGTAAACTTTTGAACGAAATGAGGATGTGTAAATTTTGGACATTTTTCTTATTTTGCCTTAATATATTTTCGAATTTAGTAATGACCTTCTAAAGCAACAGAAGATACTTACATGTTCCCCAGAAGACAAAATAAGTTACATTTACCCTGATCTTCAAATTCTAAAAGTTTAATATGCATTAATGCATTCAGTTTCCTTCTGAAGCATCAGTGAGCATTTGAACCTTCTGTAATAGTTGTCCATCAGTTGTCCCGAGTGTGAAAAGATGGATCTCAAAATCATACAGTCATTATTGGAAAGGGTTCAAATACACAAAAATGTTGAAAAACCCAAAAATCTGTGGGACCTGAAGGGCTTTTCTGAAGAACAGCGGGCAGTTTAACTGTTCAGGACAAACAAGGGACTCATGAACAACTATCACTAAACAAGCTAACAAAAATATCACAGCTGTGGATCATTCAGGTAACAACACAGTATTAAGAATCAAGTGTTTGTAAACTTTTGAACGGGGTCATTTTTATAAATTCAACTATTATTTTCTCTTGTGGACTATATGTAAATGTGTTTTATTTATGTGAAATATCTTATTCGGGTCAGTACTAAATAAAAGAATACCATGCATTTTGTATGATCCTTCTTATTTTGGTAAAATAATTAACATTTGCAGATTCTGCAAGGTGTATGTAAACTTCTGACTTCAACTGTGTAAATAATAGATATATATTTTTTTTAATTTCCTGCTATTTAAAACTAGTTCTGTCAGTAGAATTAAATAATTGTGCTTTAAGCTAATGAATCAGTGATATACTAGAAAATATGTAAAAATCTAATAAAAAGTATTAATAAATTCAGGCATTATTAATTGTTTTAATAACATTTGACTTTTTTTCTGAAATCTTCCCTCTAACGGCCTATTGGGGGTCACCAGGTCCCATTTTGAAAACCCTGCAATGATCATTTAACACAGCTAAGTTTGCCATATTTCAGACCAACCATACAATTTCTAATCTTTTTCTTCTTCCTTTTTTTTTTTTTTTTTTTTTAAACACAATTAAATTCAGCTATCCAGCAATACAGTGTAGTTGTTGTTTTCTGGCCAGTCTTGTTATTGGCCTTGTCATTGTCTTTTTGTTCATCATGGATAGACTGTGTTCTTTCTTCTTAATGGCAAATTGGTTGCCAGTAGCAGGCTGGAGGCAGGACAAAAACAGAATAACAGCACGCCAGTGTACTTTTGTGGTGATTCTACTAATATGTGTGCAAACAGTGGGCTAATAGGGGTGAATTAGATTTAATTCTGCTGTAGATATACAAATGGAAGAAAAAGACGTTATTAACACTCAGTTCTAAACAAACAACAGAAAAACAAGCAAAAGGTACCTCAGTGGAATACAGATCTGTGATACTCTGACAGTAAAGAGGAACAATGACAAATGGCTAAACAGTGACTGAATGAGCAGTCTGATATTTGTTCTCAGTTCTCTCTCTCTATCATGTGTGGTTTGTTTGGTTGCTTTGTGTTGAAAGGTTGGGAGTCATGTGTTTGGCTTGGAGCTAATCCCACACGCACTCAGGGGGCCAATTCACTAAACAGTTGCACCACTTTAGTTTGCAATATTTCAGAGTGTGTTTGATTATTTGCTACGCTAAAAACAATGCGGACAGCATGTGCAAATAAACACAGTACATTATTTTGAACCACCCAACCTTCCTCAACCTTCTCTTTATGCCAGCAGGTGGGCCATCCTGGTACTTGTAATGAAGTAAACATAAAAGACTGTAGTCTGCACACATACAGTGATTGTGTTCTTTAATCCTTGAACTGTGGTGTAATCTCTTGACTCTTGAACAGATGAATCTATAGTTTAGGAGACATTCTCTCAAGCCTCCTTGACCCTAACAGTCCATGCTGCTGCTTAGAGAGTAATGTGATACAGAACTAAACTATCCATCTCCTAAAGTCCTGATGTGAGCTCTTTGACACAATGTGGTTATTGGCGTTTCCTAAAAACCTTGGACAAGAAACAGTCCGGAACAGAATGACACACTGTGGTTTGTTAAGAAACTGTATGTGAGGTGATGTGGTTTGTTAGGAAACTGTATGTGAGATAATGGTGCTCTTTTATGTTCTCATTTGTGAGTACTTTACAATAATTTTGTCATTAACTTCCAGTCACTCATTGCCATCCAGGGGAATCTGAAGATAAATGTCATGTTTTTCCAGTAGTGCTTTATGCGAGAGATTACACATTTACAGTGTAATGCTGTACTGTATCTCTCAGTAAGTGTGTTTCACTTGGAGTCAGTCTCTTTTGAGTTTTTTTTTTTTTTTTTTTTGAGCTTTTCATAGCTATAATTGTGACCTACTTTTGGTTTTGTTTAAATGGAGAAATTTAGTTACTCTGTGTTCGTTTTTCAAGTCTTTTTCTCTGTGCAGTGCTGGAAGAATATTCAACAGTCATAAATACTTGCGTTAACACACAGGGAACAATTTACTGGCCGCATATCACGTCGTTTATTACTTATCAGAGCCGTTGAAACCAGAGATTTACACTAATAAAATAAAATACAACCAAGTAACCCACACATAAGATGAAATCAACAAATGCAAGGATTAATGCATTAACGTTTACGCTAACTGTATAGAGATCTTCACATAGGAAATTAACAAATATCCTGCAAATTTTTCCAATTTTAAAATTATAGCCTTCTGCCACATAAAACTAGTGAGTGTGATTTAATCTTAAAGGGATAGTTCACCCAAAAATGAAAATTCTGTCATTTATTAAATTTAGATATTTTTGATGAAGACCACAATGTACTGTTTTACCGATGTCCTTATTACGTTTTTGGGCCTGGGAACATTTCAGTTACTTTGCTGTCTATGGAGGGTCAGAAAGCTCTCAGATTTCATCAAAAATATCTTAATTTACGTTCAGAAGATGAACGAAGGTCTTGCTGGTTTGTAACGACATGAGGGCGAGTAACTGATGACAGAATTTCTGTTGTTGGGTGTACTATCCCTTTGATGCACATCAATTTTCACAAATATTTTTGTCCCATCCATTGCTCTTTTGAGTGTGAATCCCGTATAAATATGCAGATGTCATTGCTGAAAGTTTGCAGTGTGTAAGTTGTGTTCACATTCTGAATAGATTAAAGTGTTTCCCACAGACTTACACTCCATGTGTGGCAGGGCTGTATATAATGGTTCACATTTACAGCTCTTCGTGTTTGCTGCGTAAAACCATCAGTTGATTTTCATGTTGGTCTGAATGAAAATCCGGATTCATTCTTTGCCACTAGGTGCTGCTTTTGGAGCAGTAAAAACAGCGGTTTCTGGTAACTGCTGTACACAAAGCAACACTGTGCTCACAAACGCTGCTTAATCAGGCCTTACAGGCATGATGAAATGGAAATGAAATCTAAAATTTCCTGTAGACAGTTGGTTTTCTTTAGATATACACTAATGTAAAAACACTAGCGCCACGTTTTGATTTTGAAACGTGCAGCGCTCATGTTTATTCGACAAAGTCAAAGCCTTTTGAAAAATCTGTTTGCGGTGGTCAGTTTCGATACAAATAAAAAAATCTATGTATGGGAATCACTGGATTATATGTAGCCTAGAAAGCATACAAGGAGCATTCCCATTGTAATCACTAAAAAGTAGGGCTGTCTGTTTAACACACTAACTTAATTAATTAGTTATGAAAAAATAACTCGATTAAAATATTTTAACACAGTTAACGCACTGGCCCCGCCCCCAGACCTGTACGTCATCTTATATTTCATATAGTTGACGGTTGACAAATATGATTTGAATGAATCCATATTTTGAATCCAAATTATCTTCTTTTATGTTCCATAGTTTACGTTAGGCTGTTGCAACCTGAATGTTTTTGTGTAATAAATTCTGATGAATCAAATAAAATATTTTTTTCTAAAACTACTATTTGTAATGTCTACTTGATACTTTTTCATTTACCACAAAAAATAGCTTTAAATAAACTTTTGTGGGTATTTTCACAGTCATTTCAAATTTATTTTGTGAATATTTATATAATATTTTATTTTGTGTGTTATTTATTTTGTGAATTAATCAAAACACCATTTAATTAATTAGATTAAACATTTTAATCGACTGTCAGCCCTACTAAAATGATGTCCCTCGTCTTAGTTTATCGCAGTCTCGTGAATCTGCTGTTTTGAGCAGTGAGTGGATTCTAACTTGAACGCCTTCGGCAATTGCGTTCAAGAAATCAATGATTGTGTCTGTGATTGGCTACATTGCTCAACGCTGCTGCAAAACACAATGTGAAGAGAAACCTTTTGACACTCTCCAGAGCGCAAACAGAGATTAGCACTAGATAGTTTGCCAAGTTTTGCCAATATGATAGCGAATAGAGAATATCTCAAGTTTTTCCCGTGGGTCGCCTGTGAAGATCCTAGGCACCTATTTTTTTTTTTTAAGTGAGAAAATCAGAATTATTTGTATGACAATTAATCATAAGCCAAAATTTCATAATGGTGACAGACATATTGTCAAATAAATTCAGGTAAGATCTCTATACTGTCTACACAATAAAATCAAAAGTGCTAAAGGAGTGTGTAAGAGTGACCAGGTGATAGATGAGCCAAGTAGAAGATTAACATGGCATCAGTCCCAGAGAGAAGCTGAGTGGTTAATGCTAACCGCACACACCCTTATATATGCAGTGAGGCCTGAACAAGCTGATCTAATACACTTACAAGGGTCATAAGAAGGCTCGGTTATGCCTTCGGACTTTCACATGAGTTTCACTCATTTTTTTAAAGCATTCAAGTATAATTACAGATGACTCATGAAAGATGAAAAGTAAAATCGAGCATGAGCAAGAGTGCTGTTGTTCTGAATATCAGCGGCCTCATGGCTCAGGTAGCCTTGCAGATATTCAGTACAACAGCAGGATTTCCTCTCACTGCACAGAGCTTTCTGTTATCGCTCTGGGTTTTCCATTTCTCACTCCCTGCTGAGAGAAACCCTGCTCTGAGCAATCCTGGAGCGAAAAAAACATGCATCTCTGTCTTTCATAAAACTAGTTCCTTGCCACAGGCAAAATCACACAAATCCGCTTTAATTACAGTTAACTTAAGCACAAAACTGATGATTTGCAGTTATCTTTTCTGTAATGAGCATAATTACTTCTTGGGTTTTCATTTATATTATGAAATCTCATGAAACGATCCTTAATAGCCTGATAAATGATTGGAATTGTATATTGATCTATCATTCATAATTCCACACCTAATTGAATCATACAAATTTAATCTGTTGGAATTAGTTTTGACATTTTTATTAGTTGTTTCAACTCAAGAATGGCATCAAAACATCCTGTTGTTTCCCACTCATGATTATAGTGCGTGACAGTGAGAAGAGCTATAAAAACAATGCCGTGGAGCTCTGACCGAGACACTCGTAAGCGGTTATAAGAACATGAGACAAGTGAGGTGTGAAGAGTCCCTCTCACAGTAGGATTGCATATCCGGTAACAACAGCCTGCACTTTTCGCTTCGAAATGCTCTTCTCCCCGGGCATTTATGAAATTCTGCGAGTTATGTAAGTGTAAGGTAGAAATTGTTTGTAAATGTTTGTTTTTATTGATGAAGTGCTTAAATGGATGTCCTTAAATGTTGCATGGGAGTTCATTGTGTAATGTTTGAGGCGAGCATGGGTTTGGCCTTATTTTGAATAAACTGTCAACTGAGGTGAGGTCTGGATTGCTTTCAGTTTTATTTCTGATTTTGAGATTCTTCCTTGTTTCTAGCATTCATTTACTGTGATAGAAGAACACCTCTCCATGCATGTTACATAATAAAGGACTGCCTAGGTTATTTCAGAACAGTGGTACTCTGCACGACCTCGCTGAGTCCAGACAGATTTGTACTGGGTGCCAGTAAGAGCAGTAGTGATGGTTAGAAGGCATGTTGTTCTGTCATTTCGATGACGATTTTGTTCTCTATATGGCCTGGATCCAGATAAAAGCAGACAAGTGCATAACCCTTTAATGTGAATTTGGCTATTTTTGCAACTAAATAAGCCAAGCAGAGCTAGCTAGACAGATATTCTTCTACAGCCTTTAGGTTGTTTGTTCAAGATGTTTCTGTCTGGACAGCATGTCCTTTAATGACACCTTACCTTTAAAAGCTTCAGAAGATAATAGCTAGAAGTTGTTGTACTGTCAGTGCAAGAACATTATCAGTTCTATGTGCAACTTATCTGATACATGTTCATTATAATAGCTCATTAAGGTCTCATTTGTTGAATTGAAAAGCCTTATTAAAACCTCATCCCACACACTCACAGACACATTTGTTTGAGTATCATAGTAGGGGTACGCAATATATTGGTAGCATAGTATCTGCCAAAAAAAAAAGTTATTCAAGCGAGGGTTTATTACTGACTAAATGATTTAAGAAGTCTGGCCTGTCACAGGACAGGCGATCTGACCAATCATAACACCGAATTTGTTATTTTGTTCGACAAACAAACCAGACAGGAAAGTTAATAGATTGATGTCAGTAGAGTCCCTCTTTCTGTGATTGAGACAACATACCATCTGATGTACATTCATTTGTATTTCATCTAACCGGCTCTGTCTTGTCTGTTGGCATGTTGTCAGTGTCCTCTTTGCTCTGCAATGTATTTTTCACCGATGATTTGTGGCATGAGAACGCAATCATCTCTTCCTCTTTACTACTGGTTATAGCATGAAATAAATGTGAATGAACATTAGAGTTATGTTGTTTCAGCCGCGGAATGAAAACAATACGCCAGCGTTAATCTAACTCGTCTGTTTGGGTTGTTTGTCAAACAAAATGGTGTATTCAGCATTATGATTGGTCAGATCACCTGTCAATCAATCTCCTGGCGAAGGTTGAAATCCCTCTCTACATTCCAGAAGTAATTTCAGTCTGATATACGCACTGATCTATAATATAGATCATTATATATAGATCAGTGGATATACGTCACAATAAGGAAGAAAAAAGTGTGCAACTTCCATTTCATGTCAACTTTATAATTATAAATTTAAAAATACATAAATCATGCATTGTTAAATCATTCACAGTAAGATCAGTAACCTCTGTTTTACAAAAAAATAAGGTAAATTTCCATTCCGTGCCTTTAAAAATGCTACTAATTTAACAGACCAGTTCGGTGTTTGCAAACAGTGATGATGTTTTTGTGGGCGGAGCCTATCAGGTGGCAGAAAATGACAGTCTTTAAGTAGCAATCTATGGAAGAGTTTATATTTCAAAAATCAGGCTGTTTTCTCGCAATTCCCTGATTATATCAATAGTTGATTGTCAATTATTGAGTTAAATCAGGTTATAAAATCTGAACTAGGAGATATAAACTTTTTCATTTGTCAGAAAAAAAAGTCATAATTGTGAGCTAAAATAAAATATGTAAACTTATAGGTTCATTTATTTCTTTAATATATGTTTGCAGGAGTTTCTTTCTTAATTTATTACATTGTGTGAGTGCGAACGGAGCTCAGATTTGTTATTATGCACTCACTCCTTGCAGCTCTATACTGGCACGTGAACTACAGTGTTGAGTGCCTTTGTTATGCGGGCGTGTGGGTGGGTGTGTGTGTGTGTGTGTGTGTGGGGCGTACACTGTTGGAGGGGTGTTCTCTCTGTCCGTGTGATTGAGTATACAGGGTGATCCAGGGAGTTAATTACAGTGGGTGCCTGTCAGGCCCGAACAAAAAGCCTGCACAGACAGCACAACTCACGCAGAAACACAACTGGCTGAATGCAAGCAGCCCAAACCAGACCAGTCTGCCCCAGCTCAGCTCCTGCCACAACAAAACGCACTCCAGACCATAAAAAAATTGTTTGATTTAGACATTTTACAGGGTGTAAAAATAAAACTGCTTTTCTTTGGATGCTTGTCTGTTTATAATTAGACTAGCTGAAACAGTGAGTGAACTACTAGATATATGAATGTTCAAATATTACTGCAGTCTGAATGTGGGCGTTATGAAAGGTCATGTGCTTTGGAAGCAGTGGTCACAAAATCCATTGACAAGACTTGACAAGTGATTTTAATTATATCACTTATACATCATGTGAATAATTTTAGCCAGAACCTTGGCAGAAAAGGTCTATAATGAAGATACATACGTTGAAAATGAGAGCTTTTTAGCAATACAGAATAGCAGTACTGTTTCTCTCTCCCAGACTAAATTTGTTTAATTCAGAGTAATGTACCGTAATGCAGCAAAACTTTTCACCCCATCAGTTGTGGTCAAATTTGGTGTCAGACATTCAGTGACATAATGTGGCTCTGAGTAAAAGAGAAACTCAGGCAATGGCTCTGTGTGAACATCTTCATTCTGCTGGCAGAGCTCTGAGCCCTCTGTTAAACACAGAGGCCAATCCCGTCTGTGCAAAAGGTCAGTGTCCTCAATGTTCAGTAGCATCACGTTCAGGCTAGGGTTTGAGCAGCGAGGTTTTTAAAGGTACACTCGGTAATGAATAGTCCTTTTGTAAATTTGTTCAAATTATTTACAGTCACATGAGATGAAGACTTCAGTCATATTGGTAATGTAATAAAAACTGTGTTTTGCATGGAGCAGGTCACCTGGGGGCCAACAAGTTAAGATCACATGCCAATCGGACTATTTTTGCTCACAGATTTGTGACCCTGAACCACAAAACCGGTCTTCAATAGCACGGGTATATTTGTAGCAATAACCATACATACATTGTATGGGTCAAAATTATTTTTCTTTTATGCCAAAAATCATTAGGATATTAAGCAAAGATCATGTTCCATGAAGATATTTTGTAAATTTCCTACAGTAAATATATCAGAACTTAATTTTTGATTAGTAATATGCATTGCCAAGAACTTATTTTTGGACAACTTTAAAGGCGATTTTTCTCAATATTTAGATTTATTTGCACCCTCAGATTCTAGATTTTCAGATAGTTGTATCTCGTATTGTCCTATCCTAACAAACCATGCACACTGTAAAAAAAATAAAAACACAATTTGTTGAGTCACCTTAAAATAATTTGTTACCCTGCTGCCTTAAAATTTTAAGTTCAGTCAACTAAAATAAGCTTAGTCAACTTGAAATGTTAAGTTGTACAAAGTAACAACTTAGATATTTGTGTTTGCCAAACTTAACAGATGGGTAAGTAACCCAGCTGCCTTAAATTTTTGAGTTGAATAAACTTAAAATTTTAAGGCAGCCAGGTTACAAATTATTTTAAGTTGACTCAACAAATTGTTTTTTACAGTGTAGATGTAATCTCAATTTTCAAAAAAAAATACCCTTATGACTTTTATTTTAATGAAAAAATACTAATCATAAAATAAAATAAAATAATTAATATATTAGTGCTGTCAAATCGATTAATCGTGATTAATCACATCCAAATATTAATATATTTCTTAAAAGTGTGTGTGTGTGTGTATATATATATATATATATATATATATATATATATATATATATATATATATATATATATATATATATATATATATATATATATATATATACACAGAGTACACACACAAATATTATGTAAACATAAAGTTTTATTTTGGTTGCAATCAGTTAATCGATTTGACAGTACATGATTAATCACGTCCTTATATAATTTTTTAATGTATTTTTTTTTTATATATATATATATATATATATATATATATATATATATATATATATATAGAAACAGTGGTATCAACCTTTTTTAGAGCTGTTTTAATAGAAATGGAATAGAGCTGTTTTAATAGAAATTTAATAGAAATAGTACTCATTTTAGAAAAAAGATGAAAATGACTCACTATCAACAATTTTTAGTCATCATCAAGCATCAGTTTCAGTTATTTATTTAAGAGTAATAGATATTCATTTCTGTTCTAGGTATTAAACTAACTCTTGTTAGTATACATTTGAATCATTTTGTCATCCGACAAGTTGTTTGTATTAGTGCATTTATTAGTTATTACAGGGTTGCTCAGTCAATCTATCTGTTTCTTGTCATGTTTGTTTTCACTAGCGCACACACAAAGACAGGCATGTATCTTTCTTGCAGTGCATTGAGCTAGTGGTATTATGTTGCTTTTGCCATGCTGCTGTATTACAGTGAATGTGTTAGTAATATGAGCTGATCACCCACCCTCCCTTGCCTCTTCATTGCAGTTAAACCCAAAGGCATATCGACTAGCACAATAATAAAAAGATGATGCTCATGATTGCTTTACACATCCATAGGGATCAGAGAATTCGTTTAGATTAGAGAACGTGGATGGAACAGCAAAACTCAATTTAAAAGCCATGATGTACGTGCTGTGTACTAATGCATGCTACTTGTGTTTCATCAGTGCACGGGGAGTTCAGCAAGCGTTGATCTGTAGTGTTTTTGTGGGGCTTTTTCGGGCTGAACAGGTGACAGATCCTGAAGTGTTTCCTTTTGTGGAAAGGGTCAGACTGGCTTAGGCTTTAGGCTGTTTACGGTAGCCTGAGTTACTGCAGCCTCACCTGACAACTGAACAAACACGCTGTCAAACTGAGCAGACGCAACTTTTACATGGAAACTCAACTTGCATAATGTTTAAAGTGTGGTTGACAGGCTGTCTGACCGGTTTGTTTCTCATTTCAATATGTGGCGTCATTTGTGACTAAGAAGTCATAGATATTAAACAGCTTTTAGCGACCTAAACTCATTGCCAAAGTTTAGTGCAGATTTTAACTGAACAAAAAAGGTTTATATTAGGGCTGTCAGAGTGTTTTGGTAATCGAGTAATCTGTTGATTATTCGGACGATTAATCGAGTAATCTGATAATTAAAATTCTTTTTTTTTAACAATAGCCTTTACAATGACTTAAAATACATATACAATAGCAATGAGGCAATGTTAATAAGTTCAAATAAAGTATCAAAAGCAAGTAATCATGGTTTTATTGAACAAAACTGTTAAAATACATAATACGAATGTGTCGGTTGCTTGACACGGGCAATTTGCATTTGAGGATTTTTTTTTATAATCAAGTACTCTAATTGAATCGAGGAATCATTACAGCCCTTGTTTACAGGGACTTCTGACATTTTGTAAAATAGTTCTAAATTAATAGTTATATAAATTAAATAGTTATAGCACAGGGGTTAGTTATTTTGCAATCTGGAGATTTCAGGTTTAAATCCTCTAACTGTTATTCCGTAAAAAAGGAAATTTCAGCCGGATACCCGGGCAATAGTTTGTTCTTGTTTTACATGAAATGACTAATCACTCACTTTCTTAAAGGGATAGTTCGCCCAAAAATGAAAATTCGGTCATTAATTACTCACCCTCATGTCGTTCCAAACCCTTCTTTCATCTTCAGAACACAAATTAAGATATTTTTTTATGAAATCAGAAAGCTTTCTGACTCTTCATAGACAGCAACGCAACTACCACATTCAAGGCCTAGAAAGGTAGTAAGGACATTGTTAAAATAGTCCATGTGACATCAGTGGTTCAACCGTAATTTTATGAAGCTACAAGAATACTTTTTGTGCACAAAGAAAAGAAAAATAATGACTTTATTCAACAATTTCTTCTCTTCTGTGTCTGAATTTTCATTTTTTTTTGGTGAACTATCCCTTTAATTCCCCTCACTATTGCTGAGTCAGGTTGCTGAACATACTGCTTTAAAAGCCAGGACAAGACACTGTCATGAGGCCAAAGGAAGAGGTGAAACTCAGACAGACAGAGGCGCCCTTGCGAGACAGTCTTAGACACTAACTCAGCATTCAGAGTTCACCAGCAGGGCTGCACGCGGATGCTCAGACAAACACCAGCACACACATGCACAGATACACTCATGTTAGCTTTCAGCCGCAAAACACAGAGCTCAGCATGAATTTTCAATGCACCACAAAACAGGAAGCATCTGTCAACACAAAGAAACCTTGTTGCAGAGACCTGGAAATGAATAGTCAAAATGCACAGATGTTTTTAGTGATGTGTGGGTTTGTTCATAACTCTTATAAGCTCTGTTAATAGCTTTATGTTTGTTGATCAGTATGGGTTTTTCAATGAGATGTTATTAAACTTGAACATTGGGTCCTTCCAATCTATTATAGTTGATTACTACCTTGACTAGGTCTAAGCAAAATCTGTGTACTTGCAAGAGGTGGGGGTGAAATCCATCCACTGATGCATCATGAGGCTTTTCTGAACGATTTCAGATCGATTCTCGAATTCATCGGAATTTTGATTAATTATTAATAATTCTGGTTATTGAATATGCTTGCATAGGGCAGTACAGATAAGTGCATTGCTATATGCAACACTACAAAACTGCATAGCAGGCATATTTGCGATGGTATGTGTACCATGAAAAGTATGCTTGCACTGTACAAACAAGCACACACAGGAGCATTCAACACCACACAGAATCTGCACAGAAAATCCTCTACAGATTTACTCTTATTCTGTTTTTATTGGCTGATCAAAGCCGACATATTTTAGTACACTGCTTATGTGGAACCTTCACTGAATTGGCAAGAGAGACCTTGACAAATATTTGCCTTTACGCTGTTGCTGAAGAATTGAGCTGCTGAATTGATTTATGATAGTTTTGGAATCAAATTATGACTTGAATTGAAATTGAATTGACTGAATATGCTTTAAAAAGTCTTCAGTACTTCATTTCTGTTGGTAGCTGAAACATTTTTTAATCTTTTAAACTCTTCTGTGGTCACATTTTTGCATTTATTTTTAAAAATGTTTTGGAAAGAAGTCTCTTATGCTCACCAAGCCTGCATTTATTTGATAATGGAAAATCGTAATATTGTGAAATATTTTTGTGATTTTTAAAATAACTGTATTCTGTTTTAATATACAGTTGAGGTCAAAAGTTTACAAACACCTTGTAGAATCTGCAAAATGTTCATTATTTTACCAAAGTAAGAGGGATCATACAAAATGCATGTTATTTGTTATAGTATTGACCTGAATAAGATATTTCACATAAAAGACATTTACATATAGTCCACAAGAGAAAATAATACTTGAATTTATAAAAATAACCCTGTGCAAAAGTTTACCTATGCCTGAATGATCCACAGCTGTGATTTTGAGATGACTGTATTATTTTGGGATTCATCTTTTCATACTGAGGGACTTGTATGCAACTATTACAAAGGGTTCAAATGCTCACTGATGATTCAGAAGGAAACACAATGCATTAAGAGCCAGATTTGAAGATCAGGGTAAATTTAACTTGTTTTGTCTTCTGGAAAACATGTTAGTATCTTCTGCGGCTTCTGAATGGCAGTACTAAATAAAAAAAATATGATGTTTAGGCAAAATAAGGAAAATGTACACATCTTCATTCTGTTCAAAAGTATTCACCCCCGGCTCTTAATGCATCGTTTTTCCTTCTGAAGCATCAGTGAGTGTTTGAACCTTCTGTAATAGTTATGCATGAGTCCCTCAGTTCTTCTCAGTGTCAAAAGATGGATCACAAAATTATACAGCCATTGTTGGAAAGGGTCCAAATACACATGCTGAAAAACCAAAGAATTTGTGGGACCTGAACGATTTTTCTGAAGAACAGTGGGCAGTTTAACTATTCAGGACAAACAAGGGACTCATAAACAACTATCACTAAATAAAAAAAACACAGCTGTGGACCATTCAGGTAACAACACGGTATTAAAAATGAAGCATATGTAAACTTTTGAACAGGGTCATTTTTATAAATTCAACTATTATTTTCTCTTGTGGACTATAGATAAACATCTTTTATGTGAAATATTTTATTCAGGTCAGTACTAAATAAAAAAAAAAATAACATGCATTTTGTATGATCCCTCTTATTTTGGTAAAAATAATTAACATTTTACAGATTCTGCAAGGTGTATGTACACTTTTGACCTCCAACTGTATTTTAAAATCTAATTTTAAAACAAAGCTATTAGCATCATTACTCCAGTCTTCCTTGTCACATGAAATTTCAGCCACAAATCATTCTAATATGGTGATTTGATGTTTAAGAAACATTTCTTATCATTGTTGAAAGCAATTGTGATGCTTAATATTTTTTGTGTAAACTATGATACGCTTTGATATGCTTTTTTTTCCAGTGTTTTTGAAAAGAACTGCATTTTTTTTTTTTTTTTTTTTTAACTAGAAATATTTTGTTTTGTATAAATCTTTAGACTTTTACTTTTGACCAATTTAATATGTCTTTGCTGAGAAAAAACATTTATTTCTTTGAAACCAAAAATCTTTCTAACTCCAAACATTTGAATGGTAATGTGAAGAATTTTGTGAATGACTGGTGTTTGAATTATGCATTGCTTTCGTCAGAGTTCTGCGGGTCTACGTATAACTATAACTGGCATATAAAGGAGGAAAAGACGACGAGGCCTCAGCGTCCACTGAATACTTGCTCAAAGAAACACCCAGTTAGTTGATGACTTAAAAGAGAAGGGGGAGTAGAGACAGAATGACATGATTTACGGTTGGAAGTTTAACAAGAAAGAAACCTCATTACATGGCAAATCAGATTGCATGCCATAAAACAGCCTCCAGAAATTAGCCCTATTTGTTGATGCATAGACAGCAGGCCATTGGAAAGTTGTTTACAGAAATTATGTCTATAAATCTTTTGCGATAACTGTGAAAGCTGACGTTTCTTACTTTTATTTTGCACACTGCTTACATAACTTATGTTGTGGCCTTTGACCCAGACATTTGATTATTTTATCCATGTAGGTCATGCACTAACTCGAAGCCTAAGGGTCAAGGAATCTCAATACTTAATTTGTATTCAGCTACATGTACCAAATGACCTGTGAGAACCTAATGTAGAGTTATTTATTTAATCTATTGAAATCAGAATTCAGAGAGATGTCCTGTCAGCACAGATTAAAGATTACAAGCCTTTTTTAGGACATCTGTTCAGATCCAGTGAAGAAAAGAACAAACAGTGGCTTGTCTTAAAGGGATAGTTCATCCAAATATGAAAATAGTCATGATTTATTCACTCTCATGTCATAAACGAGATGGAACATAAAATAATCTTCTTTTTGTGAGTAAATGATGATATAATATTCATTTTGGGCAAACCGTTCCTTTTAAAACGAATGCATTCTATTAGATGAAGCCTTGATGCATTAACATTGTTTTATTAGTATCTTGGGGGTTGTTCAGGGTGAGCATGGTTAATCATCAGTGTGTCGCATGGCAGCACAAGTGTGTGTGGTGTTCGCCAGTGGAGTGAGCAAGTGTGTGTGCGTGCTTGGTGTTGGCACTGTGGCATTTTCCCCACTGTGTGCCAGCGAAGGGATTTAATCAACATCCGCCACACTGGGGCAATCTGGTCATGGTGGCCGCTGTGGCTGAAATTTTTAGGCTAATGCTGGGTGTTGCCTCCCTGTCACGCATCTCCTTATTGCCAGCGCCACCTGGTGGCTGTTGTTAGCTAGTGTACTGTCTCTGAGTGCACGTGCCCATGCTGAACCAAGCGTTTTGCTGTGTTCAGCCGTCAGTATACACCTCTAAATATCTCTCCCTCCACCCCACCTGCCACAGTGCTGTATTGAAACCACCAAAGATGGCAGATTCGCTGATGAACGACATAACGTACCGTGTTTGGGAGGGTTACATTCTTGCAGTAAAACTGAATGGATACAAAGCGTTGAACATTCCTCTCTCGCAGCACATTTTTTAAAGGGGAACTCATTTTCTCTCAGCAGCAAGTGGCTGGAAGTGTGCTGTGCTATCATGGTATGCTGACATTCATAATTAATGAGGCAATGCAATATAATTTATGAGTACTTTGCTGTGAGAATTTAAATCACATTTATATAAAATCACAGACTAGTTAGTGATATTTATGACTTGGTCATTAACATGGTTAATAGGACAGTCGAGGGCACTTTTGGGTGTGAAAATGATTATATCTTTCCTAGAGAGGATGTTGAAGCAAGTGCCGTTTCATTCATGTGTTATTTTTGCTTAACAGTATAATCATAATTGGTTCAGACGTGTCTGTATCCTTTTTTTCGTTCTCTGTCCCAGTCAGTGGGATTTTATTTCAGATTTTACACTTTTATTGTGAAGTAAAAATGTAGATGAGTCAGAGTTTAACAGTTATAAGGAATTTTAAATGAGTACAGGCTGCATTTCATTGACATGCTACAGTATTGTAATGTTTTGTGTTTGTTTATTTGTCAGGATCGAAAGCTGACCAAAGCAGAGCAGCAGCGGTTTAAAGAGGAGGCTGAAATGCTGAAAGGTCTACAGCATCCCAACATTGTGCGTTTCTATGACTCCTGGGAGTCTGTTCTTCGAGGCAAGAAGTGCATCGTCCTAGTGACTGAGCTCATGACCTCAGGAACACTCAAAACGTGTGTATTATTACATTTTAAATTCTGTTTACATTTTTTCGTCATTTAATATTGAAATAAATAAT
Organism: Cirrhinus mrigala; assembly: GCA_036247105.1. Lineage (NCBI taxonomy): Eukaryota > Metazoa > Chordata > Actinopteri > Cypriniformes > Cyprinidae > Cirrhinus > Cirrhinus mrigala. The sequence continues at coordinate 14,757,423 of CM070029.1, read as the reverse complement.
GCATCTATATAAATGTATGTGAAAAGTAGTGCTGTCAATCGATTAAAAATTTTTTTTTTTTTACTAATTAATCGAAATTTTTCCTTCAGAAATGAATTGCGATTAATCCCACCTAACATTAAAGTTTTTAAATATACCTTTATATTACAATAATTTCACATTCAATCTTCAAATTTATGTAGAAACAACATAAAGACAACTTTATAGTTGTTTAATGGCATCTTTTTCATGACTGTATCGCTGATAGCAATACTACTGATGTCTCTAGGAAATTATTTTTTTCCTAATATTTAATCATTGACTATAGCCATTCGACATTACAGTATAATAATGAGCTATCAATTTTAACATTTACTAGACCTTAAAAATGAACAACCTTGTCAATTTAAATGAACTTAAAACAATCTAAATTTTAAAATTAATTATAGATGAATCCGTAAAGCTGCAAAAGAAATTAATTTTCCTTTTTTATATCTTTGATTAGTAGACATCACATCAGCTGGGTTACTAGCTTGTTTGGCTGCTATTACTTTAAGAGCTGCCGCTGCTGAACGTGACATGGATCTGACACGAATGCCTGTAGTTTCATTCACGCTTTAATATGAAATGATACAGGCTGCAGCGTACGCTGACAAGACAGGAAAATTAGTTTTTACTGACATATGGCCTGGCAACATCTCATCTGACTGCAGTTCACTGTTGTTTTACTGAAGCTCCTTGTCACCCGTACCATTTCCATGCTCGTTTGACTGGCGCCTGGCACTTAATAGAAGTTGGAGTGCGCGTCTGAAACGTCTCCTATTTGATGATGTTGTAAAGATGTGGTGTATCTAATTAAACGCAATTCTTGTTAAGAATAAGGAGTCAAAAGTAAGAGTTGCGAGTGGGGTGGTCACTCCGTCCCTGCGTTAACTGCGTTATTAAATCGCCGTTAAACCGAAAAAATTAATTGCCTGTGTTAAAGCGTGCTAATTTTGTCAGCACTAGTGATAAGTACATGTATGTTTGAAAAATAGTAATAGATTGATACAGTAGCTCTGGGGTGCGTTTCATAAAAGCAACTACGGTCACAAGTTCTGTCATTACCAATAGAGTTCAATGGAACTTACCACCATAGTTAGCTAACGATGCTTTTGGGAAACGCACTGCTGAATAGTTAATTTGTTGCACCATATGCCATCAGTTTTTAATCAAGTCTGTCTGGAAATCTGTCTTAACATGTGACCAACTGGTGCAAAATGTTACTCTTTTATTTTTGGCCCATTCAGGCTGTTGCTGCTAAGATTTCATACAGTATAGACAGTTGAGGTCAAAAGTTTACATACACCTAGCAGAATCTGCAAAATGTTAATTATTTTACCAAAATAAGAGGGATCATACAAAATGCATGTTTTTTTTTTTGTTTTGTTTTGTTTTTAGTACTGACCTGAATAAGATATTTCACATAAAAGATGTTTACATATAGTCCAGAAGAGAAAATAATAGTTGAATGGGGGTCATCTTTATAAATGTAAAAGTTTACATAAACATCCTAATACTGTGTTGTTACCTGAATGATCCACAGCTGTTTTTTTGTTTAGTGATAGTTGTTTGTGAGTCCCTTGTTTGTCCTGAACAGCTAAACTGCCTGCTGTTTTTCAGAAAAATCCTTCAGGTCCCACAAATTCTTTGGTTTTTCAGTATTGTTGTGAATCTGAACCCTTTCCAACAATGACTGTATGATTTTGAGAACAATCTTTTCACACTGAGGACAACTGAGGGACTCATGCAACTATTACAGAAGGTTCAAACACTCACTGATGCTTCAAAAGAAAACACAATGTATTAAGAGCGGGGGGTGAAAACTTTTTGAATTTGAAGATCAAGGTAAATTTATCTTAGTTTGTCTTCTGGGAAACATGAAAGTATCCTCTGTAGCTTCTGGAAGGCAGTACTAAAAGAAAAAAATATGATATTTAGGCAATTTCATTCTGTTCAAAAGTTTTCACCCCTGGCGCTTAATGCATCATTTTTCCTTTTGGAGCATCAGTGAGTGTTTGAACCTACTGTAATAGTCGCATATGAGTCCCTCAGTTGTCCTCTGCATGAAAAGATGAATCTCAAAATCATACAGTCATTGATGGGGTTCAAAAACACAAAAATGCTGAAAAACCAATGAATTTGTGGGACCTGAAGGATTTTTCTGAAGGACAATGGGCAGTTTTATTGTACAGGACAAACAAGGGACTCATAAACAACTATCACTAAACAAAAAAAACACAGCTGTGGATCATTCAGGTAACAACACAGTATTAGGATGTAAACTTTTGAGTGGGGTCATTTTTATAAATTCAACTATTATTTTCTCTTGTGGACTGTATGTAACCATCTTTAATGTGAAATATCTTATTCAGGTCAGTACTAAACAAAAAATAACATGCGTTTTGAATGATCCCTCTTATTTCAATAAAATAATTAACATTTTGCAGATTCTGCAAGGTGTATAGTAAACTTTTGACCTCAGATTTAATCACCAAGTAACATCAAAAACATCTTCATGAGAAACTTGTCTGCTTTTCTCTGCTTTAGGTACCTTAAGCGCTTTAAAGTGATGAAGCCCAAGGTTCTCCGCAGCTGGTGCAGGCAGATCCTTAAGGGTCTACAGTTCCTACACACCCGTACGCCACCCATAGTGCACCGTGACCTCAAATGTGACAATATCTTCATCACAGGCCCGACCGGATCCGTAAAGATCGGTGACCTGGGCCTCGCCACCCTCATGCGGACATCGTTTGCCAAGAGTGTCATAGGTTTGTGCCTTTCATTCAGTTTCTTGTGTGGTAAAATATGTTTTTGAATATGCGATTGACCTCTCTATAGACTTTTGGTTAAATGCTTACCCTGAGTCGGGTACAGGTCTTCCACACTACTGGCTGTAATTATTCTCTGTCAGGAATCCAAGAAAAGGTCTCTTCTTGGTCTCTTTAGCTCTCTTAACGTATATTGCTGCACTGGAGCACACTGAAGGGCACTGCTCGCCTTTCCATATTATTGATGGCGATGTGTGCACACACACACAAAAACATCATTGATTTTTTCATTTTTTTTTTTTTTTAATATTTGTTGAGAGGAAAGTTAGTACGGCAGATATCCAGACTAGTTCAAACATAAAAAAATAAGCAGCACTTCAATTTATAACACTTTCATTTTTAACAAGGTAAACCTGAAAGCTCCAGCAGCAGCATACTTGTAAAATATTATACAATTATTTCAAGTCTCACTAAGATAGAGGTAGCTGCAAAGAGTATCATGATTAGCAAGATCTGTAAAAGCACCAGGGTGCTGCATTGATGATTTCAGCTTGCAGTGGCTGAAATCCTTCATTAGAATTTGAGAAATTGCGAGATCAAGCCAGAAAAAGGGGCACAATTGGTTCAAGGGCTTCTAGATTGCATCAAATGCTTGTGGTTTGCAGTTGAATATGAGGAAAATGGTTTGAACTTGTTTTGCCTTTGTGATGCATTTATAAAGCCTCAAATGTGGACTGTGCACATTTATATGCTTCAGACTTCAAGGTCACTGTGATAATTAAGTTTTCATAAGTACTTGCACATTGATTGGCTGTTGTCAAGGAGAAAATAATAAATGAGTTTAACTGATTTTTGTTTTTACCATAGCAACTGAAGATAAAGATAGCAAGATGGCAGAAAGATGCCTAAAGAGACAGAATGTCAAATGAATGTTGCATTGATTTCTCAGGTACTCCAGAGTTCATGGCCCCAGAGATGTACGAGGAACACTATGACGAGTCAGTGGATGTCTATGCCTTTGGCATGTGCATGCTAGAAATGGCCACCTCAGAGTACCCATATTCCGAATGCCAAAATGCTGCACAGATCTACCGCAAAGTCACTAGTGTAAGTCTGTATATAACTTTCGATTGGGTGAATTCACTACATTATGCATTTATTCTGACACATGGTGTAGTCTAGTATACTTTCAGAATTTTAAAGAGACAGTACCTGGATTGCAGTGGTGCTACATTGCTGTACACACAATGCAGTAAAGTATGGCATATTGTGGTAGTCTGGAATCGGATACATCTGACGCTCAAAACCAACCTGCACTCTTTGGAATTGGGTCATGCAAATTGTGCATGTGCAAATAAACTTCACCGTCAGTAGGCACAATCACTTTTAGTGAATTCACCCTTTTTGTTTTTTATTCTGAAATTTTTTTGTGTGTGCTACAATTCAGTATGCAGATAGCATGGTGTTTTGGAAATCATGTGGGGGATTAACACCCTACTTTTTCTCTCTGTACAGGGTATCAAGCCTGCCAGTTTTGACAAAGTAAATGATCCTGAGGTGAAAGAAATCATTGAGGGCTGTATCCGCCAAAACCGATTAGAGCGGTAAGCACACAAACAGTGGAAGTTCTTCTGTAAGTGAAGTGAGAACGCAAAGTCAACTAAATTCTGTCTTTTTACTCTCAGGCTCTCAGTGAAGGATCTTCTAAATCATGCCTTCTTTGCGGAGGACACCGGCGTGCGTGTAGAGCTTGCTGAGGAAGATACAGGCGGCAAAGACTGCCTGGCCCTGCGCATCTGGGTTGAAGAGCCAAAGAAACTCAAAGGCAAGCACAAGGACAACGAGGCCATCGAGTTCAGCTATGACTTGGAGAATGATAGTGCTGAAGAAGTTGCACTAGAAATGGTGAGAAACATGAAGAGGACAAGAAGAGCGTATTATAAATGTATAAAAAGAGAAATAATAGAAAGTATAATTTGAGCTATTTATTGTGATTCATTTTTTTAGAGGAACAGATCACTCAAAATGTCATAACTGTATAATTGCCTATGAAACTGATATGGCACTACATTTAAATACACCCAACCAATACGCCAAAAAAATTGTTTACTCAAAGTTATCAAACACTAAATTGTAAATGTGACCACAAAATCATAATGGTCAATTTTTTTTTAAATTGAGAATTGTACATCATCTGAAAGCTGAAATAAACTTTCCATTAATGTATGGATTGTTAGGATATACCAGTATTTGGCCGAGATGCAACTATTTGAAAATCTAGAATCTGAGGGTGCAAAAAAATCTAAATATTGGGAAAATCACCCTTAAAGTTCTTAGCAATGCATATTACTAATCAAAAATTATTTTGTTTATTTCATTAATTATTTTGTTTGTTTACGGTAGGAAATGTACGAAATATCTTCATGGCACATGATCTTTACTTAATATCCTAATGATTTTTGGCGTAAAAGAAAAATCGATAATTTTGACCAATACAATGTATTGTTGGCTATCGCTACAAATATACCCGTGCTACTTAAGGCTGGTTTTATGGTACAGGTTCACAAATCAAATGTAGATGAATGTTTAAAGCTACAAAAGTTGCTGACTTCCTCTTTTTTTTTTTTTTTTTTTTTTTTTCTTTTGTTCTTTGATTAATAGACATCACAGCAGCTGGGTTATGAGGTTATTTGGCTGCTATTTCTTTAAGAGCTACCGCTGCTGAACGTGATGCATATATGAAGCCAACAAGGCAATAAATTTAATGGCAAAAAAATGTTTAATCATCCTCATGTCATTCACAACCTGCTTTATTGGTTGGAAGATTCTAAGGTCCTATCTGCTTTTTTCAGTAAAATTAAAGTAAATGAGGACCGGAGTTGACGACACAAGAAACAAGAAACAATAAAATAATAACTTTTGCTTCCTTACTGAAGTGTAAAAATTCCAGTTCCCTTTTATTCAAGCCAGTACTTCATTCAAAATTTCAACTTTTGTGCTCTACAAAAGACAGTAAATCATACAGATTTGAAATGACATGAGTGTGAGTAAATGCTGACAAAATTATTTTTGGGTAAACTGTCCCTTTAAGACATAACTTACATTCTCCCTCCCATTCACCTTTTATCTTTTTTGCTCATGCTCCAAATCTCTTGTTTCAATTTCTTTGTAGGTGAAGTCTGGCTTTTTCCATGAAAGTGATGCTAAGGTGGTGGGGAAGTCCATCAGAGACAGAGTGACTCTAATTAAGAAGTCCCGAGAACGGCGGCAACAGCAGCTCCTCCAGCAGCAGCAACAACAAAGCCTGGATGAGCGCCGTGACTCCTCGGTCTTAACCTCCTCTTTTTCTTATGTTCAGCCTTCTGGCACCACCTCCTCACAGGGCACAGGAGCTGCTGCAGCTGCTGGGGGTCTTGGAGAGGCGGAGGAGCTGCCGGAAGTGGACCAACATGTCCAACAGCAAGGCACTGTGTTGGGGCTCACAGGTGAGCAATTCATTTTGCATAAGTTTATGAATAGGATCTAACAGGTAATTTTAGCTAATGTTGATGCATTCCACTTTTCCATATTCAGAGAGTGAGAGTCTTTCTGCTGTCACTGGACAAAGCCAAGCTTTTTCCGTACCCGAGACGGGGAACCAATGTGCTCATGCTCAAACCAGCTACCCCACTGGCACATCTGTAAGTAGTGCTACTTCAGGAAACAGTTTCATACTTTGCATGTTCACAAACACATATACATCCCCAGCTGCTGAGACACCACCATTCTTGCTCATTTGAAACCTTTGATGTTCAGTACAAAAAAGTAATTGAATGTACACTTTGGTTGGATAAGAATTGTTTCCTTTATTTAGGGAGCGAAAGGAGCAGGGGTTATGTCTCACCCCCAGCTGCTCCCTATTGGTCAGAGCGGAGGGGTTCCAAATGTGCCTGTTGGCCAGAATGGTGGGATATCTGGCATTTCCATTGGTCAAAGTGGTGGTGGGGCTCCTAACATTCCTGTGGCACAGACTTTCATTCAACCAGTCACTATGGCATCACAGGTCCCATTAAGTGTGCCTCAACAGTATTCTCAGGTGATTGTCTCCCTTGTGTTTTTCTTCTTGTCTTGGTCCACTCTTGCACTGGACACGAAAATTCATATCTAAAACAAATCAATCCAGGGAGACTTGGTACACGGTGTCGAATTTTATTTTAGTGGAATATGTTGAGGGACTACTGGAGAATGTCATCCCTCATATTCTGTGCCTTTTGCCAGTTGCAGTAACTTTATGTGCTATGCTTATATGTGACCCTCGACCACAAAACCAGTCATAAGGGTCAGTTTTTGGAAATTGAGATTTGTGCATCATCTGAAAGAAATTACGTATTGTTACAATATTTAGCAGAAATTCTTGAAAATCTGGAATCTGAGGGTGCAAAAAAGGTTGTCCAAATGAAGTTCTTAGCAATGCATATTACAAATCAAAAATTAGGTTTTGATGTATTTACAGTAGGAAAGTTACAAAATATCTTCATGGAACATGATCTTTACTTAATTTACTTAATAATAATGATTTTTGGCATAAAAGAAAAATCGATAATTTTGATCCATACAATGTATTTTTGGCTATTGCTACAAATATACCCGTGCTTCTTAAGACTGGTTTTGTGGTTCAGGTTCACATATTGTCAGTAACAATATGTAGATATGGCACTCCATTACTGAAATACTGGATTGAATGTTCTTTCTGTGCAGTCTGTGACTTTGATTTAGGTCATGTGCTGAGTTACATGATGTTCACTGACCTACATTTTTGATGTTAGGTCAAGAGAACATATTTGTTGTTGAATTTCGCTGTAAAATTGGGTTTATTATAAGCTGAACCATTTATTGCTGTAAAACCAAGCAAAATTTTATTTAACTGCTGTATTCAATCCTTGAATTCAAATTATATTATATACTATAGTAGTTTAGTGTCATATAAAAATGTATGGTTCTAGATAGTAAGACATCTGTCAAAAAAAAAAAATTCGATGAAGTACAGAGGAGTGCTAACAACAATATCTGAGGGGAAAGCTACAATGTTTGCAGAACAGAAATAAATTTCCTGAGGCAGTGAGTTGGAAACATTTTTGAATTACGGCCTATTCACACACAGCAAAACAACAAATTAAAACAAATGGACCACATCAAATGCAATTTGGGGTTTCAAACTCTGAAAAGTTGGCATATCTGAACAAAGCAGCTGTGGTCATTCAAAAGCTGTTGCTGCATTGCAAGGCCAATATTCACCAATAGGAGCGCATCATTATGATTTCAGCCAGCTTTTTTTGCATTCAGTGCAAATGGGCCTTTAGGGTCCATCTTTAGTGGTGCAGTGGGCTGACCCGAACACCATATTTAATGGCCTTCGTTCTTGGAATACAGCTATCTCTAATCTGACGAGGCGTATAATCAAAAAAACAGCAGCGTTGATTGTAGGCTGAACACAGTCTAGAAATAACCTAATGACTCCACATGTGGAATCTTGTTTCATATCTTTGCTTTCCATAATGTCTTGTTTCCTTTGGATGATTAATGAACTGCACTAATGCTTACTCTTGCTCTCTCTTTTTCTCCCTCCCAACACTACTTGCTTCCCCAACCATCCTAAATAATGTTTTCCCCACCAGCCCCTTCCATCATACTCAACAGATGTTACATCCTCACAAATGTTACACTCCCGACCCGCTGACACCCACACTCCCCACAGTTCTCTTGTACAGTCACAGACATACATCCCCCCAATATCACCCCAAGCACCCATGGCTGTCCTCACTTCCTCCATCCCGGCTGTAGAACCCATAGCTTCAGCGGGCAATATCATGCAACCTATGCAGACCCAAACTACTATTGCTCCTGTACAACCCACTGATGTTTTGCCCCAGCAAACTATCGTTCAGACGCAACAGCAGGTGATGTCAGAATTGCCTGGGACATTGCAATTGAACATCCAGCAACCAACACCGCAAAAGCAGGCAAATATATTGCAGCAGCACCAGACGGTGTTGTTGCCACAGCAAACAGACCATGTTCAACAAATGACGGTTTTGTTACAACAGCCACAGCATGTAGAACAACCCCAAGTGGTTCTGCAGGAACAGCAGCCTCATTCCAGTGCATCTCAGCAGCCATATATCCCATTGCCACAGCAGAAACAGCAAAGTGATCTACAACAGCAGGTGTACATACAACAACCTGCAAGCCAACCCCAACAGCAAGTTGTGATTCAGCAGCATCAGGCGCCAGTACAACAACCCCCAGTGGAACAATATCAACAGCAGGCACAGCAAGTTTATTTGCAACAAATGGCTGAATCACAAGAGCAGAGCATGGTAAAGACCATGGTACAACAGCCACCGGTACTTCAAACAATTCAGCAGCCTTTGCAATTGACGGAGCAACAACAACAGCAACTTTTGATTAGGCAACAAATGGAGCAGCAACAGAAGGCTGTTTTACAAAATCAAATGGAGAAACAACATCAACAGCAAGTTTATATTCAGCCACCACAAGTTGAGCAGCCACAGATTCTTCTGCAGCAACAACAAAACTTGGTGGTGCAGCAACAGATTGAGCAACAAAAGCAAATAGAACAGCAGCAAAAGGCCATTTTACAGCAACAGGTGGAACAGCAAAGACAACAGCAGCAGGCTTTGTTTCAGCAACAGCAACTGGAGCAACAACAAGCATTACTGCAGCAGCAGCAGCGTGAGCAGCAACAGGCTCTTCTGCAGCAGCAACAATTGGAACAGCAAGCTTTGCTTCAACAACAGCAGCAGCTCCAATTAAAACAGCAGCAAGCTCTTTTACATCAGAAACAGTTAGAGCAGCAGCAGCAGGCTTTGTTTAAGCAGCAGCAGCAACAACAGTTGGAGCAGCAGCAAGCTCGTTTACAACAACAGCAGCAACAAGCGCTCATTCAGCAGCAGCAACAGTTAGAACAAAAAGTACTGCTACAGCTGCAACAGCAGCAGCAACACATCGAACAGCAACAAACTTTATTACGCCAGCAGCAGCAATCTCAGCAGATCGAGCAACATGTTCTCCAGCAACAGAAGCCGGCAGATCAACAATTGCAGCAACAGATCTTTCAACAACAGGCTGAGCAGCAACAACAGACTTTGCTACAACAAAGAGATTCACAGATTCAGCAACATCTTCTGATGCAACAACACCAGATTGAATTACAGCGACAACAAGCCGAAAAGCAACTGCAACAAGTTTTATTGCAGCAGCAACATGCTCCTCTACCAGATCATAGCGGGCAACCGCAAGCAACCTTAGTGAAAGCACAGCCTCCGGAGACGATCCAGCAGATTAGTCAAATGCAGCACTCTCAACAAATGATTGCAACAAATCTTGCTCAACAACAAACTGAACAGCAGCATGTCTTGATTCAGCAGCAGCAAGCTGTCCTTCCCCAGGCATCGCACAGACCATCTCTGGTAGAGCTGCAAGTTCCAACCCTGGTTCAAGCAGTACCAAAAATGGTTAGCGCTCAAGTACCAGCCCCAGTACTCATCCAGCAACAAGTACCACCCCAGATGTCAGCTCAACCTCCAGCGCAAGTGCAAATCCAAAGTCAAGGGGATGCTGCGATTTATACTCAGATTCCTTTGCAGACTGCACCGCAGTCAATGGGAGGCCATATTCAAGCAGCCCAGCTGCAAGTTCCTCAACCAACCCAACAAATCACATCTCCAACACAAGTTCCTACACCGCAGCCCATTCATTCTTTTGTCCCGACTCCAGCGCAGATGGTCTCACAAGGGCAAACCCTTCCAACCCAAACTCAGTTGGTACCACCTCAAGCTGCAGCTTCTCTCCAATGTCAAGTTCCATTAGGGTCAACTACTCCTGCGCCTCTTGTGCATGCTACAGTGCCGCCTGCTTCTACGCTCCTACCCACACAGTATGTTCAAGCACCTGTCGCTTCGCAAACCATCCAGTCTGTTCAGCTGGACCTCACACAATCTGTGAAACAACAACAGCCGGCTATGCAGCAATATCAGCAAGCAGTGCTGTCTCCAGTGTCACTTGCACCTACCCTCAACCCAATGGCCACTTCTTCAACACAGTGCTTTTTACAACAGACAAACCAAACTCAAATGCAGGCCCAGGCTCCGCCAGTAATCCAAGCTCAGCAGCAACCAGTCAGCGTGGCCTCGATGCAGACAGTCTTGCAGCCCATGCCTCCTGTGCAACCTCAGACTACCCAACAGTATGAGCAGCAGCTGCCTCAAGCCCACCATGTGCAGCAACTTCTACCACCGAATGCTGTCCTACCACAAGATCTGCACCAACAACCTAGTCAGCCTCAACCTGTACTCCAGCATATGCTCCCGATGCACATTGCACCCAGTCAGGTACCTCAGACCCAAGTTATAACGGTACCTCTGTATAGTCAGGTGGTCTCGGGTCCACCAGCCTCCCCACAGAACCAGCAGAAACCAACCCATCCTAGTGTGCAGTCACAAGCACAGGCACAGACCCACATAGAGGCTACTGGGAGTTTCGAGCAGCCTTCGTACTCCCAAGCTGCCTTTATGCCATCACAGATCCCCCCAAGTCCATCTCATACTTCCTTACAGCCTTCTGCCACACTCCCAGCCCTACAACCGGCTGTCCCAGTTTCAGAAATTCCTGTCACAGTAGATGCGCAGATAACCCAGGCAAGGCCTGCTGACATGATCCCTGCTTCCCCTCCTACTGTCAATGCTTCACAATCCCATGACTCTAATGGATCTGTGTTGCCCACCACCTCGCTGGCAGAAAGTGACGCTGCATTGCTGGGCATTGCTCAGGTACAAAAGCACCTTAAATTAGTTTCAGATATACAGTGTTGCACGATAGCAGTGAACATTTTTGACCAGCGAATATATAAAATTGACCCTTTTAGGTGCATGTGAGGATTCTGCAGAACATGTTAATGGGGTAGAAGGCATACAAACATCTATCTCTTCTAACTCTGTTAACTTGAGATGCAAGACCCACTACTTTTTTTAACACTTGTTAACACCTCCAAAGTTAAACTTGCGTAAATCAAACTTACAATTTAATCTTTTTAATTAAGGACAGTTTTGTTTTTTTGGTTAGCACACATTCTTTGCCATTTTACTTATGGATTTTTTTATGTTATTGTATTATTATTTGCATAACTTGTTACGTAACTGATATTTTCTGTTGTTTTTCTGTTGGTATGTGGTCGTTCCTGTGTGTGTATTTGTTTGTTTGTCTTTCCTCTGGCTAAACAGGAGAGCCTAAATCAGTCTGCCAATAGAGGCTCTTCATCAGGGTAAGCAGTTGTGTATTCTTATTTGACTTTTTTTGGTAATACAATTTAAAAATGTGTGATTTTATTTAAAATATTCTATAAATCCAGCTCCGCTCCTGTCAATGGAGATGAGGCCCAAGTGCTGTGGGCCAGTGGTAAATTAGAAAAGGTAAAATCTCAGAGGAGATCATCCTGTCAAAAGGCTGAAAAAACTCATTTTCAACTCAGCATGTTACAGGTATGTAAATCACAATATTTTGCAATATTTTCTGTGCTTCATTTTTAGTTTAAGCATTAAAGGATAAGTTTACTTCCAGAATAAAAAGTTCCTGATGATTTACTCACCCCCATGTCATCCAAGATGTTTATGTCTTTCTTTCTTCAGTCAAAAAGAATTTTAAGGTTTTTGAGGAAAACATTCTAGGATTTTTCTCCTTATAGTGGACTTCAATGGGACCCACTAGGTTGAAGGTCCAAATTGCAGTTTCAGTGCAGCGTCAAATGGGTTCTACACAATCCCAGCTGAGGAATAATGGTCTTATCTAGTGAAACGATCTGTCATTTTCTAAAAAAAACAAAACAAAACAAAAACATTTATTTACTTTTTAACCACAAATGATTGTGTTGCACTAGCGTGACTTACACGTTACGTAATAATGTTGGAAAGGTCACGTGGTTATTTCTTTGTCAGTGTACTCTGGTTCAAAAAGGGAGGGTAGGGCGAAAAACTCTAATTTTTAAAAAAAAAATTTGTTTATTTATTTATTTATTTTTTTAGAAAATGAACAATCGTTTCGCTAGATAAGACCCTTATTCCTCGACTGGGATTTTGTAGAGCCCTTTGAATCTGCATTGAATCTACAATTTGCGCCTTCAACCCATTGGCTCCCATTGAAGTCCACTATATGGAGAAAAATCCTGGAATGTTTTCCTCGAAAACCTTAATTTTTTTTTTGACTGAAGAAAGAAAGATATAAACATCTTGTATGCCATGAATAAATGATTAGGAATTTTTTATTCTGGAAGTGAACTAATCCTTTAATTAAATCCTATTATGAACATTTTCTCTGTGTTGTAGGTCTCAGGCACAGGGGACAACATGGTAGAGTGTCAGCTGGAGACTCACAGCAACAAGATGGTCACATTCAAGTTTGACATTGAGGGAGATGCGCCTGAGGACATTGCAGATTATATGGTGAAATACATTCAGCAGCTAGAATGATTCATTTGCTTCTTGAGAAACATATTTGTGATAGCTGATGCTGACCTGTTGCTTTAGCTTTAGAAGTATGTCTACACTAGTAAATTCCTTAATAATGTGTTTCGTGTAGGTGGAGGAGGATTTTGTCCTTGAGCCTGAGAAAGAGAAATTTGTTGAGGAGCTGAGAGCTATAGTGAAGAAAGCTCAAGGAATACTAAGCACTCAATCACAGGTATGTCTTTCACAGTTGTATTGTGGCTGAAAATCTTCATTTTTCTTTATCTTCATTGATCTTTTTTTTTTTACTTTATGAAAGATACAATATGTTGTTTTTAGTTGTTTGAGCTACTTTGATGAGTAAAACGTTGAAAAGAATAACATTTGTTTGAACTAGAATTTTATGAAGCCTTTAGTGTCACTATTAATCAATCTAATGTGTCCTTGCTCAAAGTATTAAAAAAAAGGAATCCTACTAAGTGTATGTTTGGTTTATTTCTAATTACATTTTATTTTCTCTTTCAGACTGGGTCCTTGGAGCAACTCCATGTGAGCACCCCATCCAGTGCAACAAGTGAGTTTAGCAATCTGATCTTCTCACAAATAAAACAGAAGAATAAAATTAGGGTTAAAGTTGCATTGTCTTTGTAATTTTGATCTTTGTATCTTTTAATTCTGTGCTATTCTCCCATTTTCTGAAGTGGATTCAGCTCCTCAGTCTTCCCCAGTGGGTCGCTGGCGATTCTTCATTAACCAAACCATTCGTCATCGTGACTCCCACTCCAACCAGGGAGCTTCCACTCCCCCTCCAGTGGGAGAGGCCCGTATTCCTAAGTCCACAGAAACAGAGAAAGGTAGATAATTCACACTGACAAGCATTACTTTTGGCCAGGAGTGAAATTTTTAATTGAAATAACTTACACTACCAGTCAAAATTTTTTGAACAGTAAGATTTTTAATGTTTTTTAAAGAAGTCTCTTCTGCTCACCAAGTGTTCATTTATTTGATCCAAAATAAAAAAATAAAAAAAAAAGTTAAATTTTGAAATATTTTGACAATTTAAAATGTTAGATTTGATTATATTTTAAAATGTAACTTATTCCTGTGATTTAAAATCTGAATTTTCACAACACTTGATCCTTCTAATCATTCTAATATTCTGATTTGCTGTTATTATTATGTTGACAACAGCTAAATAGAATTTTTTTCCAGGTTTCTTTGAATAGAAAGTTCAGAAAAAAACAGTATTTATCTGAAATGGAAGTCTTTTGTAACATTATAAATGTCTTTGTCATCACTTTTGATTAATTTAAAGCATTCTTGCTAAATAAAAGTATTATAGTAATTTCTGTAATTTCTTTCTTTGTAATTTCTCGCCCATTTGAATGGTATAGTGTATAATGTTAGAAAAGCTGTTTATTTCAGAAAAATGCTGATCGTTGAATCTTTATGTTCATCAAAGAATCCTGAAAAATCCTGTACTTTACTGATTTAAATATTGATAATAATAAATGAAAAATGTTTCTTGAACAGCAAATCAGCATATTAGAATGATTTCTGAAGGATCATGTTGCACTGAAGACTGGAGTAATAATGCTGAAAATTTTGCTTTGGTCACGGGAATAAATTACATTTTAAAATATATTCAAATAGAAAGCAGTTATTTAAAACAGTAAAAATATTTTACAATATTACAGCTTTTGCTGTTTTTGGGTCAAATAAATGGAGGCTTGGTGAGCAGAAGAGACTTCTTTAAATAGCGTTAAAAATCTTACTGTTCAAAAACTTTTGACTGGTAGTGTAATGATCCAAACTAGAATGGATTGAGAACATTTCTACTGTTAGCTTTTAATTAACATATAGTTATAGTGATGATAATTAATAGAATAATGTTAATTATCTTGACAACTGTTGAATATTCTACTCTGTCTAATGTATTATCAGATCATGAGAGCCCTCAGCGCTCAGAGTCTTTTGCTGGGATAGCATCTTCCCCAAGTTCTTCACTGTCTGCATCCTCTCCTCCAGTCTCTACTGTATCAGCTCCTGCATCCATGTCAGCTTCGACCATTGCTGCCCAAAAAGATGTAACACCTGTTGCCTTGCCAAAAGTAGAGCCTGCTACTCTGACTGCAGGTCCAATTCCCGTTACGGCCTTCACCACCTCTGCTGTTCCTTTCCCTGCGGTCGCAGCCCTCATTGGCTCCAGCATGGACCAAAGAGATGCTGCAGTTAAAGCTGAGGGTGAACAGCCCCTCTCTACCTTACCTACTTATGGGACACCTCCAGCGTCGCTGGTGACCCACGCTGATCCTTCACAACAGTTACTAGCGCAAACCCAAATGCAGACTCCGGATGTACTTCAACAAACCCAGACACTACAGTCAGCAATGCCCACCACTGAACAAGCTCAGAAACAACAGATTACACCTCAGCCAGTGCGGCAGGTCACTCCTCAGCTGCCTAAACTCCAGCCTAGTGAGTCAAAAACACTATCACAGCCAGTGCCAATGGAGACGGTACCTTCACAGGGAGGTCTTTCAGCTGCCCAAGTTCAGCAGGTTCCTCCCCAACAAGTACCAGTTGAAACTCAACAGCCGGCAATGCAACAGACTGCTTTCTTACAGCAGCATGGTCTTCAAACAGCCCCTGCTGAGCAAATCCAACAGCACAAGGCATCTCAAGAAACTACAACGATACTGTCCATGCATCCACAGCATGGCCTCCAGACCCAGGATCCTCAACAGGTTCGAGCTCCATTTCAGCCGGTGATCCCGCAGCAGCTTCCCGCTGAGCAAACCCAGACGTTGCTTCAACAGGTACCGCATGATATGGCGCAAACCACAATGCCTGTGCAAAAGCAGGCATCTATCCAGCAGTCGGAGTCTGAGCTGTCCACTGGTGAAGACACTGTCAGCCACTCCGCCCCACCCCATCCCTCTTCGGACACCTCACTCCCACCCCTGCCGCTCTCTGAAACAGCTCTGCCTGCCCTCTCCCATACGTTCACACCCTCTCCAGCCCAGCCCTCCTCAGTAGCTGAGTCAGACAGCGAAGGCCCGCCAAAAATCGAGTTTGTGGACAATCGAATCAAGACTTTGGATGAGAAGCTGAGGACTCTTCTGTATCAAGAGCATAGCGCTAGCGGGACAGTACTGGGAAGTGGGTCCACCGGCGGTACTGCTCCTGCTCCCAGCTCTGCTTCTGGATCTGCTGCAGCCTCCACAGCAGTTGACGAGTCTTCAGAGCCCCCCAACATATTCTCTGCTCCTCCTACAACCTCCTCAGACACCTCCCCTCACTCCAGCTCTTCCACCACATCCTCCACCACCCCTCGCTCTTCCTCTACCTCTCCGGATGGAGAGCGGGAGAGAGCAGGGGAGGAGGAGACGATCCCGTCTGCTGTGCAATGCCAGCCTGCTTCATCCTTCTCCTCTACATCCCCTCCATGCTCTCTTGTTTCCCCTCCACAGGAGCCTGGGTCCCCAAAAGTACAGAGTGAACCATCTCTAAGTGTAAGTGGGGTGTGTTTATCTCACATAAATAGGTCAGTGATATCAAAAATATGTTTTCAGGGGTCAAGCATATAGCACTGAAACCCTATTGCAATTGTTAAAATGGCCAAGAATCACAATTCTCCACTTAAAACTGATCGGACAGCCCAAACCGTAAGTCGTAGAGACTTGAAACTTGGGAGAGGGATGGTAGTATTCACACAGTCTACAGCGCAACAGACTCAGGCTTACTCAGGCAGACTCAGGTGCCTTATATCATTGGAATCCTTCACTCATGACAAACAAAACATCTCAGATTCAATGTAATGTAGAATTTTGGATTTTTGCAAACTAGTCCTAGGTTTTTCACCCGATCGGTACCAAACCAGTGCAGAAAAATTTTCTAGAGACTAATTATCAATAATTATCTACTAATACTTAGATTGTTTACTTTTGACTCACCGTTGTGACAGGACACCAAAATGTTCGTAAGGGCCGGAGCTGCTTTTACTAAAACACCTGTAACTCATGAAGGAAAAGAGATACTTTCGCCAAACTCGGAACACATATGCAAGAGCTCAGTCTGAGGTCACAGTAAAACTTGGTGGTGCTATATCAGGGAAAAAAACGAAAATGGCTATAACTACGCACTTGTTAGTACGGTTGACTTGTAAATTGGTGTTGTGTCTTTGTCCAAAGTTTCACAAGTGTCTATGAGGACATTTGCTTATCTCCAAAACATGGTCATCAGCCAATTAATTTCTAGCACCTATTAGACAAGGTTAACAGAGGTCAATCAGAATGAAACTCTGTGGGCATATTCAACTCATTGCCCAAGAGGTCTGCAAGAACTTTGAAAGAAATCGACCAGTAGGTGGTGCAAATGAGTTTAAGCCTATGTAGCCTCGCGATGTTTCACACATCATATCATTTGATAGACCTACTCATATTGAGCAACTTTGCCTCAAGAACCACTGCTGTCAATCAGATTGTTCATTAATATTCTCGATAATGTAAAAAAACCTACTTATGCAAACTAGTCCTAGGTTTTTAGCTAAACCTTAATATAAGGACTGCAGCACAGTTCTCTGGAGGTTTGAAAAGGGGCTAGGTCAAATATACCCACAAGCCTACAAATCCTAAATGAAAACTCAAAACTTCAAAAAACTAGGTGAGCATATGCAACAGATTCTAAACAAGCATGCAAAACATTTGGGGATCAGACTGTAGGTGGTACTGTTGCAGTCATAAATGTTTAAAAAACATTATATTTCTATGGTAAATTACCTGGATTAGCCAAAAATGCTTTTTCAATCATTGATTTAGGTGGTTACAGGCTTGTTAAGTAATACATAATATCTTTTCATTTTGTTTTTCATTTTGGGTGGGGGATAAAATAGAAAATGTCAGAGTAATACAGCTGTCCTGATATCATAATGAGAAACAAAACATTACTACTTACAAAACATACCAGAACTGCTTTTTAATATTTAAAAAAAATATATTTTAAAAGCTGTATTTTTTTTCTGCTAATTCTACTTCAAATTCAATTCAAAAATTCAAATTCAATTAAAACCAACCAACATGAAAAAACATGCAAGGGAAAAAAAAAAACATAAAACAGGAAATGATATCATAGAGAGGACCCATGTAGAACTGACTGTGTGTCAGGTCATTAAAGATCACAGTTTTTTAAAAAAATATCAGGTGATTTGACCTTTTTAATGACAAGACAGTGTTAGTTCAGTTTGTATATAATACAATTTGTGATATTTATATTTTACGTATTTTATATATGTTTTTGGTGTTTATATATTTTTGAGTGTATAATAGATGGAGTTCATTTCTAAAATTCTGGTGTATTTTATTTTTGATTTGTAAGTTTCAGCCTTTTCACAGCACTTCTTACATTTGTTTGCCTCCTCTTGTTCATGTGTGGTGTCCAGGCTCCCCCTTCCCTCACTGAAAGCTCCACCCCTGGAGATGTTCTGTTGCCTTCCTCTTCTCAGCCGCCTGTCCCCCTGTGGCCTGGACAACAGCAGCAGCAGCACAATGAAGGAGGTGGATATTTTGGCCTAAACCTGACATGTCCTAGTATCAGAAATCCTGTTAGCAAGAAATCCTGGACTCGCAAATTCAAAAGCTGGGCGTGCAAACTGCGCCACTCCGCCAGCTTGTTCAAGAAGCCCAGAGTCCAGCAAGGTAGTGTCCGCAGGAAGCGCGCAAGAGAGAGCGAGTGAGGGGTGTGGGTGGGCACTGACCTAAAACAAATGTTTAGGTTAAACATAATGTAGCTGACCCTTACCTTGCTAGTTAGGGATTTCTTAATGTTTAAAGTACACTGTTAGAATTAATAATTAATTATTAATCCTAATAGTTCTTCCCTGGTGATGTGGTTGTTGCTGTGATTAGTCTGTACTGAAATCATTACATCAACTAGCCATACATTTTTCTTGCTTTGGTTTTTGTTTGAACTGAATTGCTCTGCTGTACATTAACATTTATGTTGTAGCCTCCTTTTCGTTTTGTCTGCATGGGTTACCCAGGGGTAAGAACAGAGGAGTGTAGAAAGGGGACAGAATCTAAGAGGAACGACCCTTGTGCGTCGCACCTGGATCTGAGTCTCCAGTCCCACCGTATGCAGTGCAGTATTGCGGTGCCCGCGCCCCTCACCTTCCTGCACCCTGCCTCACTCACCCATAGCACCTGCAGTCGCAAAATAGCACACTTGTTTGCAAGCGACACGGGCCACAGTCTGAAGTTTGCACCTGTTCATTTGTTATTTGTTTAGTAATTGAAGAGCCGTGAAACTAGATGACACAGTATTGTTCATCATGCCCACTCTAATTAAGTTTCTGTCCATTCAAATGCAAAAATAATAACAGCTGCAAACTTTTAATTTAAAGAAATTAATCTGGCCACATTGTGTTTGTAAGCACAATTAACACTAAAGTCTGTGAAAGCCAACAGCTATTTTTCAGATACTAGCCATTCATTTTTCATATAAACAGAAGTTTTATTTCCTCCCAGAGCTTTAGATCTTGTCCTGTTCTTTCCTACCTGGGTAGATTTTTGGAAGATTTTATTTTCTATATTTTTTGCATGTCCATGGGTATGTTTGGAATGGAGTACTATGCTGTCCTTGTGTCTTTTATTTAAAAAGTAGTATGTGAAACAGTACACAGTATGCACTGATACATTTTAAAACTCACATGTTGCTCTATTGTTCTAAAGTGTGGGATCAGTAAGAAAAAAAAAAAAAAAAAACTTTTTTAGCTAGGAATTAATGCATTAAATTGATCAAAATTGACAGTAAAGAGATTGTTACCAAATATTTCTATTTCAAAGAAATGCTGTTCATCGAAGAAATTCTGAAAAACTGTTTTACAAATATAATGAATATAATGAAATTTAATTAATATTATACAATGTGTAATTTTTATTTTATATATAATTTTCATATTTTCTTTATAATAAATGTTGAATCTTAAATATTAAATCAGCATAGTAGAAGACGTGTGACACTAAAAACTGGAGTAGTGACTGCTTAAAATTCAGTTTTGCCATCACAGAAATAAAATACATTGTAGATATATTCTAATAATATTTCTTGATTCTACTGTATTTTTTTGTAAACAAGAAAAATTTAGAAATCTTACAGACCCTAAACTTTTGAACGGTGTACGTTCATTGGCATCTCTTAAATAAAGTTATGTTAAATTCTCTAATTTTGCAGTAAAAATGGCAGTCTAATCATGAGCAAGAAAAACATCGTGTTAAAAAGGAAATAAAATCGTTATATATAATATAAAGAAATAAAAGAAAAACTGAGCAATTCTGTGCACAGTATATTTAGTTCAATATTTACTTACACTGCCATTCAAAAGTTTGCGATCAGATTTCTTATGCTCTTCCAGGCTGCATTTATTTGATCAAAAATACAGAAAAAAAAAGTAATACTGTGAAATAATATTATGATGTAAAACAATTTTTTGCTCTTTTAATATACGTTAAAATAGAATTTATTCCTGTGATTAAAGCTGAATTTTCAGCATCGTTACTCCAGTCTTCCATGTCACATGATCCTTCAGATATCATTCTAATATGCAGATTTATTATCAGTGCTGGAAACAGTTGTGCTGCTGAATATTTTTTGGAAACTGTGATACTTTTTTATATCTTTCAGGATTTAGTGAATAAAAAGTTAAAAAGAACAGCATTTATTCAAAATGGAAATCTTTTTCTAACAGTATGCAATACTGTTCAAACGTTTGGGGTCAGTACATTTTTATTCTTTTTTTTTTTTTTTTTTTGGAAAGAAAATAATTTTATTCAGCCAGGATGTGTTAAATTGATAAAAAAGTGGTATTAAAGACTTATTGTTGAAAAGATTTATGTTTTGAATAATGCTGTTCTTTTTCATTTTCATGACACTTAAGACTGGAGTAAAGGCTGATGAAAATTCAGCTTTGCATCACAGGAATAAATTATATTTAAAGTATATTATAATAGAAACCATTATTTTATACTGTAATAACATTTTTCAATATTAGTGTTTTTTCTGTATTTTTGATCAAATAAATGCAGCCTTGATGAGCATAAGAGACTTCTTTAAAAAAAAAAAAAAAAAAAAAAAACATTACAAGTCTTACTAATTCCAAACTTTGGAACGGCAGTGTAGTCACCAAAATGCATAGCTTACAACCAGAGAACACTAAAAGGAGTACTGTAATTTATTTGGATGTTCCATGAATACTAAAAATGTGCATACTGTGCAAAATGTGTATATATTTAGTATGAGTAATATGGTAGTGTGCCATTCCTAACATAGCCTAAATGTACCCTAATATACTGCAGCGTCAGTCCAAAACAATAACGCAATAGTTTTCAGCAGTTTAAGACTGACAAACTGTACATGTTTAACATGCGTATGTGTGTGTACATATAGTTGTGTATCATGAAAAGCACTTTAGGAACCATCATCAACTAGAAATAGTCCCTGGAATGATACAGTGTTTTTGTATACACACTCTGAGCACACAGTAGATGTGGATACTGCAGTTCACACATGCTGACTGGTATCACTGTTGCTCTCTAGGCAGTGATATTAGAATCTGACAGATGAATGCGATCGTGTGAGTGTGGATGGATGGGGGCATTTTACATGTGTTTATTATTCTCTAATGTTTTAGAAGTTGTACTGCAGAGATTGTTCTTCCATGAACTGGTTTTACTGTTTGTTAAAACTGCTCCCTGCCACCCTTCCCCACACCCATTCCCCATCACAATCTGCATCCACTCAGCATGAAGTTTGAGACGATAATCATGTTCGTATTCATGTTCACCGACTGCCAGTGATGGTGTAATTTGCCGTGCTGACTCTATAATCTTACCATGTGAACATGCATGGATGCTTGATAGTCAAAAAAGATCTCTTGTGTGCTTTAGTTATTAATGCCACCTTTCTGTGTCTGTGGTGTCTCTTGTGTGTTTGTCTTGTGTGTTTGTGTGCTTGTTTTTTATACCAAATACATTGTGTTTTTTATGTTCTCATTTCATTTTACTATTGTCGTTGTATTCCCTCGTCTTTGCGTCTCTATTTAATCTTCCTGATAAGATGGCAACTTGAGCCAGGGGATGAAGGAGGAAAGGGAGGCATCTACAAATGACCAACCCTGCTCACGCAGAGGCCGTTTCCAGGTACTGCCATTATTCACTTTTATTACGCTTTTCCAGAATAGGGCTGTGACTTTACAGCTCATACCTCAGATACTCTGCTAAAAACACCTGTTTGGTTTTGATCATCATGTCTGTCGCACTGAAATCATGCGTTTTAAAAAATATTCGTTTTGAATTCTAATATATACGTTTTTTTGAGCGCACACACAGAAAGTGGCTGTCACACAGCATGCGAGTACTAAACTAAGTTCTCTTTCATGTCTTATTGCGCTTAAACTGTCAAATACACACAAGTTTATGTTAAAAACACACAAGTTACAAAATTAGTTATGTCTGTGATAGTAAACAGCTGGGAAAGAAATCACGTTTATATTAGATCTGTGTGGCAGCAGGATAATATACAGTAAATAAATCAATAAATCCACTGCTCTTGTCTCTGAGGCTGTGACTCTAGACACTGTTGTCGCTTCTGAACAACAAAATGACGGCGCAGTGAGTGAAAACGTAAAGGTTAAAGGGCGGTAATTCATGCTTTCTTGGTTGGTAGATGCACTTGGGACCTCTTTAGTACTTAAACATGGAAAAATTTGTATTTTCATGATATGTCACCTTTAGACTTAGTGAAGTATCAGCTGTTCCCATTCTCTTTTCTCATAGGTGATTCCAGTGTCCCAATCCACTGAGCCCCTTCCAACACAGGAGGCTCTACCAACCCAAGGGATCACACAAAGAAAAGTTGGCCGTTTCTCAGTCAGCCAGGCCGAACAGAGAGAGGAACATTTGACAGACAGCTCCCCCGTGTCACCTGACCTTGATCGAGAGAGGAGGAAATCTAAAGGAAAAGATGGCGAGAAAGATGAGAAGAGAACTACAGCGCCCAGCCACCCTCCCAGGAGTCACGCGCACTCGCCCCTGGGCAGCAGTGACGATGAGAGCGAGGTGGAGGATGAAGATTTGAGGAGAGAACTCCACAAGCTAAGAGAGAAGTAAGAGACGTTCAATTCTGCAGTGCTGTTTTTCTCTTCCTCTCTTCCTGTATTTCAAACTGATGCTTCCTCTTGTATCTTTGCAGACACATCAAAGAGGTGGTATCCTTGCAGGCACAGCAGAACAGAGAGCTGCAGGATTTGTACAGGCAGCTCCGCTCTCTTAAAGACCACAGACAACCTATGTCCATGACGCTGCCCCGGACCTCTCCTCTGCCCACTGCACCCCTCGCCATCTCCCCACGCAGACCCCGACCCGCCAAAACCAAGCTTCGGCCCCGACCCCACTCTCACATGGATAACAATGGAGTCACACACCAAGGTACTAGTACCACCATACAGTGCCTTGCAAAAGTATTAATACCCCTTCTTTTCACGTTTTATGTTGCAGCCTTATGTTAAAATTCTTTAAATTACTTTTTTCCACATCAATCTACACTCCATACACCATAATGACAAAGCACAAAACAGGTTTGTAACAACTTTGCAAATTTATTAGAAATAAATAATGAAATGATTCCATTCCATAAGTATTCATACCCTTTTCTGGGACACTTGAAATTTAGCTCAGGAGCATTCATATCGCTTGTAGATGTTACTACACTTCGAGTGGCAGTTAAACTGTGGCAAATTTATTTGAATGAGTATGATTTGGAAAGGCACAGACCTCTCAGAAAAGGTCTAGCAGCTGAAAATGGATATCATAGCAAAAACCAAGCCCTGAGGGCAAAATAGGCACAGATCTGGGGAAAAGTTCAGAAAAAAAGGGTTTACAGAAGCATATACCTTCCATTATCAATAATGGAAGAAGCTTGGAACAACTAGGACTCTTCCTAGAGCTGGCGTCCTGGCTAAACTGAGCAATTGATGGAGAAGGGGCTTGGTAATACTGGTGACTAGGAAGGTGACCTCAGTTCCAAGCATCATGATTGAAGGAAACCAAGCACTACTCATCACCTGCGGAATACCATCCAAAAAGTAAAGTGTGCTGGTAGCGAGAGGGACTCATCAGAGTAGAAGGTAAGCTCAGTGCACCAAATGTTGAGATAGCCTTAATGAAAACCCAGTCTAGAGAATTCAGTACCTCAGACTGGGCAGAAGGTTCACCTTCCAACAGGACAGTGATCCTAAGCACACAGCAAGAGTGGCATATAGACAACTCTGTGAATGTCCTTGAGTGACCCAGCCAGAGCCTGGGCTTGAACGCAATCAAATATTTCTGGAGAAATCTGAAAATGTCTGCTAGCCGCCATCCAAGCTGTCAGAGCTTGAGAGGTGAAGCGATGAGGCGAAGAATGGTAGATAATTACCAAATGCAGATGTGCAAAGCTTGTTGCATCATACCCAAAAAGAACTGAGGCTGTAAAGGTGCTTCAAGTAAGTACTGAGTTAAGGGTATGAATACTTATGCAATGTACTTATTTCAGTGTTTTATTTTTAATAAATTAATTTTGCCAAGTTGTCACAAATCTGTTTTTGCTCTGTCATTATGGTGTATGATGTGGGGGGAGAAAAAGAATTTAAAGTAGTTTAACATAAGGCTGCAACATAAAATGTGAAAAAAATAAATAAATAAATAATGAAGGGGTATGAATACTTTTGCAAGGCACTGTACTAGAGAGAGAGAGTTAGAATAAGGCTATGTTGTTGTTGTTTTGTTGTAACTATAATTCACTTTTTCCATTTTTCTCTTTAATTTTAAAACACACAGGGAGTCTTCAGCAGTCTAGCAGTTACTCTGGGGGGGAACAAAGCAGGCTCCACTCATACTGCAAGCCGGAGAAAACCCAATCACTGACCACTAATAGAGGTACTAAACCTATAGAACATGCCCAAAATAATAAGACTCTAATGACTGCTGAAAAATCAGCTTTGCCATCTTTTGAACAATAGCATAATTGCTAAGAATTTATCAGAGGAATAGCATTTTTATTTAACAGTTCCCTTGTTTCTTTTTCAGACCAGAGTCCTTCAGCCCAGGGTTCTGCCAATAGAAAGAGCACATTCACAGATGAGCTGCATAAGCTTGTTGATGAGTGGTCAAAAGAAGCTGTTTGCCCTGTTCAACCCAAGCCTTCTCTGAATCAAATCAAACAGATCCAACAAGTTCAGGAGTTGGGCGGATGGGGCCAGACTACTGAGGTAAAGGAGACATGAAACAAATATCTCAAACATCCATATGTAGACTAGCCTGTTTGGGTTCAAATATTTTTGGTGTTCAAAAGTTTAAAGGTGCTGTGTGAAATTTTGTAGTCTTAAAAAAAAATCCATTGTCTATTGTTAATAGTGTGGTGATTTATGAAGCACAGCTCACAGTTACTTTCAAGCCAAGCATCAATGAAATGAACCCGTTGCAAAATCAGATTGCATGCAGATTTCTATTGAAATGACTGGGTTTTGTTCATGCAAATTTGCTAAACAATAGTAATCATAACTGCATCTTAAGACCGCTAGTGAAAAGTGCTTGTATTTTGCTTTTTTCTAATTTAATTTTTTTTTTTTTTTTTCATTAGAAATTATGCAGCATGATGTAAATTGCATGCTTGGACTCAAAGGGTGATCATCACTCCGCATTAAAAAGTTTGAAAGTATGAAAACAGTATGAAAGTAAATAACTCAAAATCATACTTGTTTAGCCTTTTTTAAAGACACACAGGAGTGAGTAGCACACCATGAACAATCAACAACAGTCCACAGAAACAAAGTATTCTTTGATTTCACAACAATATGACAATTAAACCTGTGGATTCTGCATAATAACAGGAACATTTTGCACTACAGGCAATTTAAAGTCCAACAGTGATCATCTTAAAGGTGATTGCTGTAAAAGTGGTGCTGTAAATGAGATGAATGCTGTGCTGATTGTTTAAAGGGTTAGTTTACCCTATTCCTGTAATACTTAAAAGCACGCTATAATGCTCTGTGATTTGAGAAAATGGACCTTTGCCAGTGTACTTGTAATTTTCGATCACACATTATTAAAGCAAAACATAATCACCCATACTGATGCAAGATCTGAGCAATAAGCTGATGAGCTTCAATTCTCTCCACCAACCTGTCACTCTCTTGAAATGATCGTAACAAGCAACAACATGTTTTACAATCCAATCGAATCCTGATGGACAGAATCAAGTCCCACCCTACATTTGATATGCTATTTAACTCTATTTATTTCACAATAGGGGAAAATAGGATAGTCGAAATGTCCTTTTCATGTCGACTTTAAATGTGCCACCACTAAAAATAATAAACTTGCTATTTGACCACACTATCAATTAAGTTTAATTAAAGTTTGAAGTCAAGTAAGTTTATTTTATTTATTATTTTAGTATTAGTTAAAGGGGAAATAATAAAAATTCTGTCATTAATCACTCACCCTCATGTCGTTCCAAACCTGCAAGACCTTCATTCATCTTCAGAACACAAATTAAGATATTTCTGATGAAATTTTAATGCTTTAAGACCCTGCATAGGCAGCAACGTAGCTGACTCGTTCAAGGCCCAGAAAGGAAGGACATGGATAAAATAATCCATGTGACATCAGTGGTTCAACCGTAATTTTATGAAGCTACAAGAATACTTTTTGTGTGCAAAGAAAACAAAAATAATGACTTAATACAGCACTGTCTTCTCTTCCGTGTCAGTCTTCGATGAGCGTACACAACAGTACCATAACGCATGTTGTTATTAATAAAGTTGTTATTTTTGTTTTCTTTGCATGCAAAAAGTATTCTCATAGCTTCATAATATTATGGTTAAAGCACTGATGTCACATGGACTATTTTAACGATGTCCTTACTACCTTTCTGGGCCTTGAATATGGTGGTTGTGTTGCTGTCTATGCAGGGTCAGAAAGCTCTCAGATTTCATCAAAAAATATCTTAATTTGTGCTCTGAAGATGAATGAAGGTCTCAAGGGTTTTGAAAGAAAAACAGCAAGGAGACTGCATTAAACATTTAAATTTTTTTATTTAAAGTAGTGCTTTTTTTTGTTTTCGGCTTAAGAGATGAAGTCAGCGACACTGACTTGTCATCTCCACAGTAGTGGATGCGCCTTAATGCTTGTTTCATACGGATAATGGTTTTCTATTTGAATTGGTTCATTTAACCCTTTCACGCGTACAATCACACCGGTGTGATTCGAACGTTCAGCGCATCACGTGATTAACTCCTGAATTAAAATCTGCTTTGGCTGGCGCTAAACCAGATCAGACGTGCTGAACGCTTGTCATATTATCGCAGCTATTCAGTGTTTTTAACCATATAATGCTTATTTTAGGTTCCAGACCTTTAAATAGACATAGTAAAACGATGCATTTATAGTTTGCAAAATACACGCCGATGTCTATTCTCCCAGCTCAATCCCACAGCTCGGTTTCAGCACGAACTAACATGACGGCGCCCATCACCCGGTATAGATCAATTAACGCCGTCATTATAAAAGTGTTTAAAACTCCAAATACACTTACTTGCACATATTTCAAAATCGGAATATCAGATATTTCATAATACAGTGAGCACGTTTGTGAATATTAATAATAAAAAAAAGAAAAACGATTTAAAAGTGATACATGTGTCATACAGCGCTATTGTGGCTGCGTTTTGTCACGTGACAAACACGACGCGTCGCCATGGAAACAATAAGGCGATACATTCTAAAATAACAGTCGCCTAAAAAAACTCACCCTGGGGGCTCAGCTAGAATATTTTAAACTCACGTGTGAAAGGGTTAGAAGTAACTATTTCACTCTCTATAGATACTTTTTTCATGTCTTTAAGACAAGTATACACAGTTTCGGAGTGACGCGCTCAAAGACCGGGACGGCAGAAAGCACATCCCATTTGCTTTAATTATTTTACAAAAGCGCAATGTTTCATTGTAGGGCTGCAACGATTAATTGCACATGTCGTGAGGCGCGTTTAGTCAATGAAGCCGGTACTTTGATTAGTAGTAAAGCTCCATGATGGAGCTTTCATCAAAAAACAAAAACATAATAATACTTTACGACTGTAGAAAGAAAGACATGAACATCTTTGATGACAAGGGGGTGAGTACATTATCTGTAAGTTGTTGTTCTGGAAGTGAACTTCTCCTTTAATCAACTATTGGGGGCAGCCCTAACAAAAAGTCATTCAAGTCATGAATGTTATATTTTTCATATCTCCACATCTTTTATTTCCATATTTCCTTGTTTTTAGTATAGTCTCAGAGTTTTAGATTCATCTGCTATAAAAATCGAATAACAAGTAACGTTTGTATCTTTCAGACAACAGCTTCATCGGGTTGGTTTTCCGGAGCCCCTTTGACTGCTCCAGTCTCAGTCAGCATGTCTACAATGGCGCCCGCCCCCTATAGCACCATTGGCGGTCAAACTCAACCGCCCCCGACGCAATTTCCCATCGCTCCTCTATCCCAGCCCGCCCTGCACCGCCAGCCCCTGCAGTACAGCCCGTCTCCCCTGCACCCACCGCAGGTCCAGCTCCCGGCGTCCGGCGCGCCTTCCCTCATAACCACAGTGGGGCCTCCGCTAGCCACCGCCACCAGCATCACAGCCGCCTCCGCTCCCGCCACGGCCGCCAATCAAGACCCCGTCTTCTGCTCGTGCTCTTCTTCGTCGTGCTCTTCTTCCTCCTGCTCCACCTCCGCTCTGCCTCCCAGTGCCAAACTTCACCCCAAACCCTCGACGTCCACCCTTCCTTTAGGACAGCAGTGAGAAGACGGATACATCTTGTACAGGAAGGACACTAGTAGCAAGCGGTTGGGGTGTATAAATACTGTAGTGTGTGTATTCGTGTGGGCGTGCGTTTGTGTTGCATTTTTCAAAACATATCCTCTGTGTGTTTCCGCACCGTCAAGTTTTCTATCCGACTTGAACTTGCCCTATATAGAGACATTTTTGACATGAGAAGATTTGACATGATCCTCTTGTTTTTATTTATCAGTGCTTCGGAAGAAAGGACTATTTGAATTTTAAAAAGTGCAATTAGTAACTGATATTTAAATTCATCTTTTCTGTGTTGTTGTGACGTGGATCTGTATAGCTTAAAAGAAATATTTTTTATATATATATATACGCACAGAAACAACAACCAGACGTCAGCGAAGCGCCATCTTCATAGAGCACAACGGATTCAGCCGGCGGCCGGATCGATCGCATGTTCCAGCGCAGAGCATGGTAACCTTGCAACCATCATCGTAGCTACGAAAAACAATCGTTGTGCACGGATAAGGCATGCTCCTCATGTATTATATTTTACGACGATAAATAGCGGTAACGTTTTAGATTTAGCCAAGATTTTTTCTAGAGTAACACAAATAGCCATTGACTAATTCCTTTTAAGATCCTGCAATTGATCCTGAAAAGAAAACAAAAAAAGAAAGAAAAACCCATTGGTTTCAAATGAAACTAGCTAATATGATTGCAGTATTTTCCTCTCTGTTTTAGCGGACGTTCATACTTTTAAGGTTTACACTATTAACATTAATCCCGTGGTGAAGTGTGCAAGACTAGACGGCTGTTTGGAAAGCTCAAGTGAAGTGAATGCAGCTTGTTCTCGTTCTTGTGTATTTTTTGCACAGTCCCGTATGAACGTGCTTCCGTGCACACCGAACTGTGATCTGTGAACTGTGAGTTTGCTTTTAGTGAATGCAACGCATCAGCAAAAAGACGTATTCCTCATCAGATACTACTCTGGTGGAACTTTACATATGTATACATATACACAACTGCCAAGCAAGTTCATGATTGGGAAAAAATCCAGAAATAGTTTGCCTTTCTAGTGTATTTTTTTTCCTGATCGTAAAGCGCCACCAAGATATCAGAGCCCAGCCTTTAAGTCTGTTGTACAGCCCGTATACAGAATGTTCTTTAATGTTTTGTTGGAAAAGGTAAGAGAGGTTTGGTAATGATAGGTGAGAGATAGACGGGGTGGAATGTATTGTGTAAAGTGCACAGGGAATGAGGAACTGTTGTGTTGTGAAGCTTTTTAAACTTGTGGATGTTACAAAAACAGGTCAACGTGCCCGCTGCCTACGGAGGGTTGTGATCATTCAGTTTCCAGTATTTTATGTCATTTTTCTAAAGACGAGACCCGCCTCTTCACAGTAAAACCAACAGTACCGTAGCGGTGAGTAAAAAGGCTGTTGTGTCTAAAAACTCCACACATTATCCATTTGAGCTGTACAAATGGAAATGTAAAGATAACCCTCTGTTGAAGTGTTACCAAAATGTAATCTAAAAAGAAAGCATTATTTTTGTATTTTGAAAGGGGTTGTAAAAATGTAAAATTGTGTACTGATCAGTGTTGAGAAAGCTGTGGTTATCTGACAAAGACACAGGTCCTAAAACGGTTTCTTGAGTTCCCCTGGCTTTACCCCAGGCGATTACAACGTGATTTTAAAATTTAGATTTTTAGAGGGGTTTTAATTCAATGTGTGTGAATGGGAATGTTAGAGGCTGAATTGTTTCTAAAGTGGAGGTGTAGTAAAACCAGGGGGACTGACCACCAATAATTAAAGGTTATTTAAGTGAAAATAATCTATAGAGGACTAAACTTATTGCTGGTGATTTAGCTACTGTAAATTGTAACTAATTCAACTGTTGATTCTATTTATGTTTTGTAACTAATCAAAAATAAACATCAAATGTTAAACATCAAAGTGTTATGGGTTGTTTTTGTCACGTGTAACTTTGTCATTGTTTTAATTAAAAATACAGTAAAACAGTAACATTGTAAAAGAGTCTTAAGTGTCTTATTTTAAAATATTTAATTCTGTGATGGTTAAGCTGAATTTTTAGTCTTCAGTGTCACATGATCCTTCAGAAATCAGTCTAATGTACTAATTTGCTGCTGAAGATAAATTTCTCAATTATCAATATTGCAAACATTTGCTGCTTAATATTTAATATACAGTAATGCATTTTTCAGGGCTCTTAATGAATAGATATTTTAAAATAACAGCATTTTTTTATTTTATATTTTTATGTATTGATTGATTGGCTCTGATGAAAAGAAATGTTAAAATAAGTTTTTTTATTTTATGTATTTACTTATCGACTGATTTACTCACTGATTAATAGATTTTTTTAATAGCAGGGTTTTTTATTTTAAGTGTTGATTGATTGACTTTGAATAGAAATTTAAAACGGCATAATTTATTTTTATGTATTTACTTGATTGACTGAATACATTTTTTAAATAACAGTATTTGTTTTATTTTATGTATTTATTGATTATTGACTGATGAATAGAAATTTTAAAATAAGTGTTTTTTATTTTATTCATGTATTTATTTCATTTATTGATTTGACTCTTTGATTAGAATTTTTTTAAATAACAGCATTAATTTTATTTTATTTAAGGATTGATTGATTGATTGACTCCGATGAATAGAAATTTTAAAATAACTATTTTTATTTAATTTTATGTATTTACTTATTGGTTGATATATTGACTCTTTGAATTGAAATTTTAAAATAACAGCATTTATTTTTATTTTATGTATTCCCTTATTTATTGATTTGATTGATTTATTAAACCTTTGATTTGAAATTTAAAAAAAAACAGCATTTATTTTGATTTTATTTATGTATTCCCTTATTTATTGATTTGATTTTTTTATTGAACCTTTGATGAATAGAAATTTTAAAATAACAGCATTTATTTTGATTTTATTTATGTATTCCCTTATTTATTGATTTGATTTTTTATTGAACCTTTGATGAATAGAAATTTTAAAATAACAGCATTTATTTTGATTTTATGTATTTATTGATTTATTTACTCTTTGATGAATAGAAATTTTAAAATAACAGCTTTTATTTTATGTATTTACTTACTGATTTATTTATTGACTCTTTAATGAATAGAAATGTTAATGTATTTTTATTTTATTTATTTATGTATTTATTTACAAATGTCTTTACTGTCACTTGATCAATTTAATATGTCTGTGCTAAATAAAAGTATTGGTAACACTTTACAGTAAGGTTCATTAGTTAACATGAACTAAGAAGGAACAATACTTCTAGAGCATTTATTAATCTTAATGCTGATTTCAGCATGTACTAATGCATTATTAAAATCACAAGGTGTGTTTGTAAACATTAGTTAATGCACTGAACAAACATGAACAAACAATGAAGGACTGTGTTTTTAACTAGCATTAACGAAGATTAATAGTGTAATAAATGTGTTGTTTATTGTTCGTTCATGTTAGTTAATACGTTAACAAATGACACCTTATTCAGAATTAGACGATTATTTAAATTGTTATTAAGGTATTAATTTCTTGAAAAATCCTACTGAGCCCAAATTTTTGGAAAGGTCATTTATTTGCTTATAAGATTTGTCACTTCGTAGCACGCTTTCTAAGATTACAGTGCCTGTAATATTCTATGATACCAGTAGAGGTCTCAAAAGTGTCTTTACATTGTGGAGAATAGAGAGTAAGCGTTCTTTACTGTATAAAATCACAACATGACAAGAACCGTTCAACAAAGATAATTTAGCCATCAATCCAAACACAAAAAGTACATGTCCAGTCAATAAGAAACATGTTAGCCAGAATCCTAGAAAGCTGAAAATAAGCACCATGAAATCAGATTTTCCTGTCCGCTAAGAAAACTAAGAATCATCCAGCAGCTGACATCATAACTGTAAATTCATACATAATGAAGCCTTCGCTCTTCTCTCAGATGTGCGTGTTCTCCACCGTACAGTGGACGGTCTGTTGAGATCAGGCATGTTCTGCTGCGGGTTCAGAAGTCACCAAACCCCTTGACAATGTGCCTATTGTGATAGCTCGGTCTATATGCATCAATAGGGGGATTAAGCAGTCGACATGGCACGAGTACAATAATGCTCTTCACTGTGAACAAGAAAGCCATGTAAGACCCTCTGCGGATGACGACCCGCTCATAAAACTCTGCGGGACTCTGACAAGACCCTGACTGGAGTTTCTGTGTGATACCTGTAGAATTATTACCACTCAACCCTCTACAATTAGCATAACTATATGTCCTGAAGGAAGCTATTTAGTGGGCATGCAAATGAGGGATTCCTCGAGTAGGGAGGGGAACGTTTCTGTCCCCTAGAACAGTTTAGCGTTTTTAATTAGTTTTTTTACATGTTGAAAGGTAAATTTTGAAAAATTGTCGAAATTTGCAGGATAAAAGCAAAACTGGTAGAATTCTTATAAACTAAATTTCACTTTTCCCTTTCTAAAAATTATATAAAAAATTGTCGGCGCCAATAGCCTTGTGGGCATCCGGCGCCGTTGTGCTACGGGCGTCCCGAGTTCAAATCCGGCGCGAGGATCTTTCCCGGGTCGCCCTTCTCTCTCTCTCCCACTTCGCTTCCCTATGATCTTTCCTATCGTTATAAAGACAAAAAGGCCAAAAATAAATCTTAGAAAAAAAAAATATATATATATATATATATGTATATGTAAATCAGTGACAATTGTAAATGATTTTAAACATGTTATACAGTATTCATTTAAAATATAAACTAATGCAAATACAACAATCATGTTTTGTGTCATACGTGATAGCCACACAAAGTTTTAATCACGATATGAATAATAAAAGAATCCTATAGACAGAAAATAAGAACAGATCAGAATGGATATGCAAATAATATATAAAAATAATGTTAAAAAGGGGGAGGCTAAATGAAATGGAACCAATCATGAACAGAGGTAATCATTCAAACCAATCAGCTTTCAGTATTACGTTAGTTCGCCATCAAACCTACAACAGCTGAGGAGAAACTAATTTAGCCATATATTCACCTTATTCTTCAGAATAACAATGTGCAGTAAATGGTAAAACTGTTTGCACTACAACAGTGTGTTCATAATTGAGATGATACATTAAAATAATATGGCAAGACGCACCAATTTGCAATATCAAGCAGCAAAAGGAGCTGTTTTGTTCAGTTAGAAATAGCTCGATGCAGATGAGACCGGAAGCCTGGCACATAAAATTTACAAATGGCCACGCCCACTCTTACAGAAAAAATACAGTGGATTGCTAAAATATTAATGATCTTAAAAAATGAATAAAAACGATTGAACGTCATATACTTTAAGCACACCTGTCAGTAGCCTATTTAAAAAGATTTGTTGCAGTTTTTTTATTAGTCAATCAGTATTTATTTGCAGCAGCCTCCCAGTAATATTCATTATCAAAACCGGTCAGTATTTAGGCATTTCAATTCATGGACAATCAATCTTATTTAGCTGATTTTATTATCACATATAATATCACAAACCATTATACTCGTTGGCGTCGGAAGCAAAATAAATGTGGGTGGGTCCTCCCCCAGAAAAAAATTACTGGAGTATATGCTGTTTTCTGTAGTCTGGTGCCTTTTAATTAATGGAATGTCTTTTTACACAAAGTGCAAGGAAATAATCAGAAGTTAAAATAAAGTATCGGGTGTCGCAGGAGTGCAGCAGGCGCAAGTAACTAACATTTTAGTTAGTACTAACGTGTTAGTGAAAACACGAAATGGAGTTTAACTTAAATGGGCTCTGAATGAGCCAAGTGGAATGGATTTGAGGAAGAAGTAGCGTGGAATTCAAGGCTGTAGCTAAATTAAGTTTAATTTACTAGGGCATTCATTGTGTATTCACTGAATTAACGTTCGAGACGGTAAAAGTGGGTGGGTCCAATATCATTGGTCTTCAAAAGTAGGTAAGTCCTGTCCCACCCACATACAATGCTTCCGACGCACATGATGTAGAAATAATGTGTTTATGCCGGGACGTGATTTCAACATAGTCTTAAGTTTTGTTTTGTTTTGTTTTGTTCGTCAAGACTGCAAAGGTGCACATGTAATTGCAGCTCATCGCTGCTTGAAGAATCGCCCATCAGTTTGTGAGTCACAGGCTGTTGCTCTAGTTTCTGAAGGGTGGAGAAGCGGAGTGTTCATGCAGTGATTGGTAAATAGCAGCGCTCTATCGGGCCAATCCAAATGTGCACATCATAAGTGTACACTCAGGGAGTGGTGAGCCTGCGTCATACCTTCAACTTTCCTTCTCACTCTCCTAATCTCGTTTTAGCCTAGTAAATAGTTTATTGTCCGTTGAATAACTGGGAAAATCCAATGGGAAAGGTGCTACCGCAAAAGCGGATTTTATTCATGATCATACACACGCCGCGGATTATTTGACAAGGAGCAGGGATTATTCTACAGGGAGAGCAGCCGAAGAAAATTCATATAAGAATTTCATGGATGTTTTATTTTAGCAAAAACTTTTTTTCCCACTGGAATATCATCCACGGGCTGTCCATCTTCCTTGAGAGGGGAGCGCTTGGTGTCTGGGTTTCCGCGGTTATGTCTGAAGGAGCTCGTGCCAGCTCGAGACTGTCCTTCACTCACGAGACGATATGAGACAGCAGGTGCTCGCGCTCAGCGCGCTCGTGTTTCTCTGTGTACCTCAGCCAGTAACTTCACAAACACAAGAAGGTATAAACGTCTTTTAATTTTGTTTAAATGATATATATTTCTGTTAAAGGCGTTATAAGAAATACGTATGTAAGTAACTAGTTGTCTCACCTAATTCTTAATGTGAGTTTAAAAATTAACGGTCATTTGTTTTCCCGTCATGGTTTATGCCCCTTATTGCCCCCTGTGTTTTTATATCCTTTCCACCTGTTTAAATTCAATGAGTTGTTCCACCTGTAAACTAGTTAATAGGATGTAATCTGTACTTGGGTAGTTGACCAATAACATAGAAGTTAACTTTTTTCTTATTGTTGTTGTTTACGTCCTATTTATCTGTATAAAGGAAAGCAGGTGCTATGATTTGGTCACTCGTTTTCACGTTTTTTGCAGCTCATTTAAATAGTCTTGTCGTATGGCAAACGCATTTTAAAACCACTATGCAGTCATTAAAACTCATGTAGAAATAATAAAAGTGGTCCTATAATGTTTGCCATTGAGTTTAGCATGTCACAGGACGCTGCTGTCGCTTCTTGATATGTCAAAAACCCAGTAGAACTGTCTAGACATCGCCTCTGACCACAACTGACCCTTAGCATTTTAAGATGATTTAAGATCATTTTGGGTTCCCTGAAGCACATTTCACTAAACACTTTTTTTAAAAGCACCTTTTTTCTGCATTTAAAGAAGAACCTTTTGTGCATTTTGGGTTCATGAACTTTTTTTAATATTTATGTACTATTTGTATAAAGGTAAGTAGGTACCATGATTGGTCACATGTTTTAACGTTTTCATGTTTTTTGCAGCTCATTTAAGCCTAAATAGTCCTGTCCTGTGGCAAATGCATTTTAAAAACACTGTCATTGAAACTCGTGTAGAAGTAATTGAGGCAAATAGGCTTTTAATGTTTTGCATGAAGTTTAGCATGTCGCAGTGCAGGACACTGCTGTCACTTTTCGATACGTCAAAGCTGTCTAGACATCGCCTTTGACCACGACTGACCTTATGCTTTTTAATATAAATAGTCCCAAAAGGTATAGAAAAACTGTTTTGGGTTCCCTAAAGCAACTTTCAGTGAACACTTTTTAACTTTTTACCATTTTTCCTGTATTTTAAATAATAAAGAACCTTTTTCTGTTATAAAGTACCTTTTG
Source organism: Cirrhinus mrigala (assembly GCA_036247105.1). Classification (NCBI taxonomy): domain Eukaryota; kingdom Metazoa; phylum Chordata; class Actinopteri; order Cypriniformes; family Cyprinidae; genus Cirrhinus; species Cirrhinus mrigala. Next base: position 14,720,372 of record CM070029.1, on the reverse strand, counting down.
TGAATGGATGTTAAAGGTTGCTGTCACTTCTTGATATGTCAGAAACCCATTAGAACTGTCTGGACATCGCCATTTTGGGTTGCCTGAAGCACCTTTCAGTAAATACTTATTTAAAAGAAACATTTTTTTCTGCATTTTTAATAATAAAGAAGAACCTTGTGTGCGTTTTGGGTCCCCTTAAGCACCTTTAAGTAAACACTTTTTTAAAAGAATAATTTTTTTTTTTTTTTTTTGGATTTTTAAAACCTTTTTCCATTATAAAGTACCTTTTGTGCAAAGTAAAGTTTCCATCGATGTTAAAGGTTGCTGTCACTTCTTGATGTATCAAAAACCCACTAGAACTGTCTGGGCATTGCCTTTGACCACAACTGACTTTATGCTTTTTAAAATAGATGGTCCAAATTGTGCCATTTTTCTGAATTTTTAATAATAAAGAAGAACCTTTTGTGCATTTTGGGTTTCCTGAGGCACCTTTAATTGAAAAAAAAACAAAACAAAAAAAAACTTTTTTTTCTGCAATTTAATGTGCATTTTGGGTTTCCTGAAGTTTTAAATGAACAGTTTTTTTCTGCATTTTTAATAATAAAGAAGAACCTTTTGTGCATTTTGGGTTTCCTGAGGCACCTTTAATTGAAAAAAAACAAAACAAAAAAAAAACTTTTTTTTCTGCAATTTAATGTGCATTCTGGGTTTCCTGAAGTTTTAAATGAACAGTTTTTTTCTGCATTTTTAATAATAAAGAAGAACCTTTTGTGCATTTTTGGGTTCCCTGATGTACCTTTCAGAGAGCACTTTTTTAAATAAGAACCTTTTTTTTCAGCATTTTTAATAATAAAGAAGAACCTTTTGTGCAAGTTGGGTTCCCTGAAGCACCTTTCAGGAAACACTTTTTTTTAAAGAACCATTTTTTCTGCATTTTTAATAATAAAAAAGAAACTTTTATGCATTTTGGGTTCTCTGAAGCTCCTTTCAGTGAACCCTTTTTAAAAAAAGAACCTTTTTTCTGCACTTTCAATCATAAAGTAGAAACTTTTTGTGCTTTTTGGGATCCCTGAAGCACCTTTCAGGAAACACTTTTTTTATAAGAACCATTTTTTCTGCATTTTTAATCATAAAGAAGAACCTTTTGTGCATTTTGGTTTCCCTAAAGCACCTTTCAGTTCACACTTTTTTTTTAAAAGACTCATTTTAAGGATTTAGTAATAATAATAAAGATATAATAATAATAATGTAATAATAAAGAAGAACCTTCCAAAAGTTTCCATGATGTTAAAGGTTCTTTCTCCAACCATCAATGGCAATTGAGAAATGTTTATTTTGAGTGAACAGAACTAGCAAGGGTGTATGAATGGTTTGAGACTTGTGTGAGTGCTTAAAACATTAATTAGGGGAACATGTCTAACGATGGCTTCTGTGCCTTTACACTAGGCTTTTGTGTACTGAGTAAGAATAATCATATTATTAATAATAGGAAAATGCGTGCTTGCTCATTTAAATTGCCCTCAATTCTAAACTCTTGCATGGTTGTGAGTCATGTTGATATATTGACACTCTTGAAATAATTAAACCAGCCTCTACTTAAACAGCTTCAGGGCACAAAGCTCTTTTTTTCCAAAGTGGCACTTTTTCCACAGAACATTAGCTTTAGGAACTATGATTCCTGTGAATCCTAATCTCTTACTTTTGCCGCCAATCACATTACGTCATTGAGCTGAACAGAATAAGGTGTGGGGTACTATAGTGCCATATCATAAACCACTCTTTAATAACTCCTTTACAACCACGGCTCCAAAGTTCAGCCACTTTTAAGCACACAAGAGGTTTGATAGGTAGGACTGGACTTAAGTTAATAATGAAATCACCCTTTCCTTCCGGTGAGAAGAAGTTTGGGAAGCTTTTGAATGGTTGATGTGCACTGATCTTATAAAAGCTCTCCTGATGGTGCAATATCAAATATTAAGATACTGTATATGTGTGTGTATATAGGCAAAGTCTCTTTGTTTTATAAGTGAAATGCATGTTTAACAGATCCCCTAGTAGAGGCAGAAACTATGTATACATCCCTCTAACTGTTGAAACTAATGGCCTCTCATTCGGAGCAGTCTGTACTTGCAGTAGTTGACGTGAATAGGTGTGGATGTGTGTTTTAGAAATTGTCCTTTTTGTCTCATGCTGGCTCCTATTTCCTATTTGACACTAGCACTAGTTTCATTGCTTTCTCCGTGTGTCTGCTAATCTATCTTTGCTTTCCCTCATGGATTCTTCCATTCACCCTCTTTTTTTTTTTTTGTCTCTCATTCTGCTGTCATACTTGCTCAATCCCCGCCCTGACTCTAAGCTGTTAATGCTCTTTGAACTATAATCATTGTGCTCTGCTGGATTCTATTGTATGTTCCATAGAGGCCTCTGCTCTCTATCTGTAGTGCTGTTGACTTAAGATTACGTGTGTGAATGAACAGGACTCCATAAATCCATACACTATTAGCATCCAGACATCATGTGTGTGTGTGCGTGTGTGTGTATATGAATATGCATATGCTATCTGGACAATACCTGGTGCAACAGCAAATATGTACAAGTCATGTGGGTGTGTACACCTTTACACGTGCATGTCTGCATAACCTTTTGTGTAAGGGTGTTTCTCCGATTTCGTTTCAACGTGCTGGATAGATAAGAATGCACTGATTAAAATTGTGGCTATTTTAATGTTATGGCAGGTAAATATTAAAAACCTCTACTAATTTGTCTAAAAAAATAATTTTATCCATGTTGTGGTGCTGAAGAGAATTTAGGCATCACAATATTGTAATATACACAATATGAAATATGGATAACTATTGATTTTGCCATCTGTTTAAGAATGTAATGACAATTCTTTAAGAAAAAGTGCTCTCAAAGAGTTAAATCTCTGCTGTTGCTGTAACACAGTCAGGTCTTTTTTGACCTGAAAGAGATTTAAAAAAAAAAAAAACATATTTTAGTAAAGGAACCAAACTTTGCAAATGGGCCAAGCACATAATTTTAGATTAAAAAAGAAAAAGAAAAGAGTTTTGACCCGGCTGTAAACCGAGGGTTTACACATCGTGATGTCATGCAGACTTTCTTTTTTTACATCTTGAATTTATTTCTTACACCTATGAGGTTATGAATGATCTATATGGCCTTTTTGCAATATCTTGCACACAATTTTGTGACTGAATTTTGTTGGTAAACATGAATATGCATGTCCATTGCATCATGAAAAATTACGCTTTTTTATGTATTTGCAACTAAAATTAATTTAAAATTTGTTTGAACATTTTCCGGATTAATTTTAATTTTGTTTTAATGTTGTTTTGTTAAAAAATAAATATGTACCTGACTAGGGGTCTACCGATATGTGTTTTTCAGGACCAATGCAGACACCGATTATTACAGATTAAGTAGGCCGATAACCGATATTTTGAACTGATATGCACTACCAGTCAAAATTTTTTGAACAATAAGATTTTTTATGTTTTCCTCTTCTGCTCACCAAGCCTGCATTTATTTGATCCAAAGTACAGCAAAAACAGTAAAATTTTAAAATATTTTAGCTGTTTAAAATAACTGTTTTTGATATGAATATTTTTTCAAATGTAATTTATTCCTGTGATTTCAAAGCTGAATTTTTAGCATCATTACCCTAGTCACATGATTCTTCAGAAATCATTCTAATATTCTGTTTTGCTGTTCAAAAAACATTTATTATGATTATTATTATTATTATTATTGTTATTATGTTGAAAACAGCTGAGTGGAATTTTTTCAGGTTTCTTTGATGAATAGGAAGTTCAGAAGAACAGCTTTTATCTGAAATAGAAAACTTTTGTAACATTGTAAATGCCTTTATCATTACCTTTGATCAATTTAAAGCATCCTTGCTAAATGAAAGTATAAATTTCTATAATTAAAATTATTATAAAAATATACTGACTGCAACCTTTTGAATGGTATAGTGTATAATGTTACAATGGCTTTTTATTTCAGATTAATTCTGATCTTTGGATCTTTCTATTCATCAAAGACTCCTGAAAAAAGTACTTAACTGTTTTAAATATTAATCCTAATAATAATAAAAAAAATGTTTCTTGAACAGCAAGTCAGTATATTAGAATGATTTCTGAAGGATCATGTGACACTGAAGACGATGCAGAAAATTTAGCTTTGATCATAGGAATAAATTACATTTGAAAATATATTCAAATAGAAAGCTGTTTTTAAATAGTAATAATATTTCACAATATTACTGATATAATAATAAATTATTAATAATATTACAATTATTAGCCTTTGCTGTTTTTTGGTCAAATAAATGCAGGCTTGGTGAGCAGAAGAGAATTCTGTAAAAACATTACAAATCTTACTGTTCAAAAACTTTTGACTAGTAGTGTATACGTCTGGAGCAAAAATGAAAATGAATGTCAAAAAAAGGACTCCAACAAAAACCTTTTTTAAACGCTTTCAAATTAATTTATCTGCAAATCAGTTTTGAAAATGACTGATACCGATAACCATAAAAATGCTCAATATCGGCCAAACTCGTAATCAGTCGACCCCTATACTTGACTCAGAAATGCAAATCTGCAGTATGCAGATTTTGAATGCATTAAAATGTAAGAAAATGCACAGAAGAGCATCTACAATTAAATATCCAGCATTGGTCAATAAATATCTAATATTAACTGCTACCAATCAAAAGTCACCTTTATTGTTCGATATAGGTATGGTCCCGATAAACTGCTAGATAACATTCAAACTCGACTCATAAAACCACTTGAGCCAATATATAACTTATATTGCAGAACCTAAAAATAAAAGGCCATGTTTATAGATATAACACCATTTAATGTTTACAAAGTGCATTCATTGTGAATTTGCTCTTTAAGACAAACATGCAGAATTTGCATGCAGATGCATGCAGAACTGAAAAACCCATGTGAGCGCACTTCCTGTAAGCGGCACATTTTTATGCATTCCCAGAACACATGCTGCTATAACTCGTCCCCTCCAGCCTCATTCCATCAGACGAGCGGGCGAGTGCGTTTGACTGCTGTAGTTGTAAAGTCTCTCAGTGGTGTGGTTGTATATATTTTGGGATGCAGTAACGTATAGAATGGAGCAGTGTGGAGGACAGCGGCCACTCTTAGATTATGTCCTTATGTCCCCCTCTCCGGACTCCCCCTCCTCTTGATAGAGTACCACGCTCACACTTATCCTATTGTCCGGTTGTATGATCTCAGCCCTGCACGCACACACACACAGAACCACTGTCAATCACAGCTACACATTAACAGAGCCACACATTTATAGCTAAGTGACAATACTGTGCTTTGTTCATTAATAATGCCTCTCTAGATCTCATACCCAGATACAGCCTAAGGCCCCAGACATGCAGCTGAGCATTACACTCTGCCAGTCTCGGGAATATACCGTTTAACCCCTCGCAAAATACGCCTACAGTGCACACTAGGCTCTTTTGGCTCTCGGGCAGTTGCCAGCTCCCAACATTTAAAGATTTTCTTTTTTTTCCCTTTTTTCGTCCTTCCCAAGTGTTCTTTGCACACAATTAATATTTTATAGCAATGCTATGATGGACGGGTTTATTGAATGCGAGCGCAAGCAGGTTCACCAGCCAGAACTTGCTGTGTTTGTTTTACAATGTCATTTTCAAGTCCTTCTTTTCTTAAAGGAATATTCCAAACTAAACTCACGCCCCATTTGACATATTTGTGGCCGGCTAGTCCCACCTCTAAGGGCTGATTTGCACTGTTCTACAAAGGTAAATGCTGTAAAATTGAGTTAAGAAATTGGTCTCTGTGATCTGTGTTGTGATGGACAGGTTTGACTCAGATTCCGAGAAAACATGTCTGTGTCTAATCAATCTAAATTCAATCAAAAAACTTTGATGCCATTTTCTCAGGTTAGTTTGTTTTGGCTTTTTAGAGCAAAACTTGCTCAACAGTAAATGTAGCTCACATAAGATTTTTACAGAGGAATTTGTGAATTCAGGCACTTCAACAACAATGCAAACATTACATTTTTTTTTCCGAATTTTTGTGTTACCAAGAAAATATGTTCTTAAAATAATAAAAAAACTAGATGTTTTAAACCTTTTTTAAAAAGTTCTTTCTATGTTCTTACAGCATAAAACTGTTAATTACGCTAATTATACGCTAAGAAATTGTTCTAAATCGAATTATATGACAATGGTTAGGTCCACACCACAGCAGTAATGATAACTTCACAGAGGAACGATATCATTGGAATCATTTTTGATTTTTCAGCTGCTGAGCGAGTGTATGTTTACACTAAGTGCAAATAGCCCACCTTGTTGGCACCAAAATGTGGTAGGGTTTGACAACATTGAGAAAGATGCCCGTTAAACAGCAGTTCCAGTGCTGTAGGTAGTTAAGCATTTAGCAAATTTTTTTTTAAGCGATTGCCTCAAGTTCAAATCTGCCTTTTGCTGAACTCATTCTTCTCCCTTTTTACATCACATCTCATCGGAAATGCATTTTGTATGGCCTTTCATCTGAAAGATGTAGTAGCAACTTTACATGGCAGTTTGTTAAGCTAGAAAAATGTGCAGTATTGAAGTGCCTGCGCGGAGTGTTGAAGCTGAATAGTAGTGCACTCACTATATGACAGATCGAGGCACCGGTGTGATCACTTGCTCTTAAAATACTCCGTCATTTTTGCTCATACAGATAAGAGTAATACATCTTTCGAATCTGAAAAGACTTTACGTTTATTTGTGTGCACTCAGAATAACAACGAAACGTTGTGCTTTTGTAAAATAATGAAAGCAAACAGGATGCACTTTCTGCCGTCTTGGTCTCTGTGAACTTGAGCGTAAAACTTCTAAACTCTGTGTATACTTGTCTTACAGACATAAAAAATATTATGTAGGCAATTAAAGGCTTATTATTATGATTTATATGGTTTATTAATAAACGTGCAACTCATAGTCGACTAATGCTTAAAATGAACGACTACTAGTCAAACAGAAAAATGTTTAATTGAGGACAGCCCTAGTAGATAGCATCTATTGCTAAGAAAACATGCTGTTTTCACTTATGAAATGTTGCAGTGCATGCTGGGTAACCTCGAATGCCACAGTGTGAAAAAGTGATACACAGACTGTCAGTTAAAGATAAAAAGATAGTTCACCCAAAAATGAAAATTCTGTCATTAATTACTCACCTTCATGTTGTTCCAAACCCGTAAGACCTTCATTCATCTTTGGAACACAAATTTAGATATTTTTGATAAAATCCGAGAGCTTTCTGACCCTGCATAAACGGCAACGCAACTGACACATTCAAGGCCCAGAAAGGTAGTAAGGACATCATCAATAGTCAATGTGATATCAGTGGTTCAACCTTAATTTTACGAAGCTACGATAATACTTTTTGTGTGCAAAGAAAACAAAAATGTTGTTTTTCATTCAACAGTTTTTAAGACTTTGATGCGTGTTAAGGAGAGTAACATGACGCATGCATGTGGGGATGAAAAACTGTTGAATGAAGTCATTATTTTTTGTTTTATTTGCACACAAAAAGTATTCTCATAGCTTCATAAAATTACGGTTGAACCATGTGTAGGGTTCTCGGATTTCATCAAAAATATCTTAATTTGTGTTCCGAAGATGAACAAAGGTCTTACAGGTTTAGAACGACATGAGAGTGGGTAATTAATGACAGAATTTTTATTTTTGGGTGAACTGGCTAAGTTATGCACTCATTGTGAACAGTCTTCTGTAATGCCTCTCCGCAGATGCACTGCAAGAGTTATGGCTTAAGAGACATGGAGACCCTTGTGTATTTTATGGTTGGGGTGAAGGGAGGGAAAGAAAGAGAGAGAGATGTTTCTATCGTCATTAGTTGTCATGTCTCTCTGTCACCTCAGGCTAATAACCCTACATTCCTACTATGTCTGAAGCTGTTTCCCACTATTATGTACTTCTCTTTTAAAGTCTGTTTGGGGACTTTCAGTTTTCTTGTACTACATGCTGACCTGCAGCATCTCGGTGACCTCTGACCTTGCCCTCATTATGTTAATGACCTTGTGTTGCGGCCACTGCATGAAGTCTTTGTGTGCGCTGTGAGTGGACGCCTTGTGTGGAAGTGGCCACTTCAAAAGGGCTATATTTGTGTACAGAGGCTTCTTCTGCATCTCACAAGAACAGTCTCATACATTTTTGTGCTATTTATAAAGAGATGATCAAACAGATTATTAAACTGATCAGTGATTCGCAAAAGATTATCAGCGTATAGGGGCCATTCTACAGAATTGGTGCAAACTGTCCCACAACCTAAAAAACACATTTAAAAAGCATTTAGGTATTCTAATCTTAGATGTTTACCAAGGTCCTTCTATTATCTGTTGAAACCCACAATAATATTTAAAATATTAGTAAGCTTAATATATTTAAATCATCATTTATTGGGTACTTTCAATTGGGAGGTGACTGTCCCGAACCCTAACCCCTAAATTTCAACTTAGGAAAATGATATTTAAATAATTTTTTTACATTTTTTTTCATTGTTCTTTTTAAAATGATCTTTTTGATTCTTTTAAAAATTAAAGTGTAGACTGATTTTAACTACACCTCTAAATTTATGATCAGGAAATATTCCTATTACCCCCACACTCATAGCTACAAGGTGTGAGTAGATAGTTCTCATCTGTTTGAGGTAAATGTGTTAAAAATTTTGAAAAATCAGTGTATAACTTTAAGGAACGTCACTACCGAACAACTTTTTTCTGCAATTAAGCACACTTTTTTTGCAAGTCATTCCGTAACATTTAGGTTTTTTTTGTGTGTACCACTGTTCAGAACTGTGCTAGCTAACTGTGTGCTGATTAGCATCTTTGAGCTACCTTCAAAAGTATTTAAAATTGTCACTAGTCACAAAAATTTTGGTGAAGTTTCGGTAGTGACATCCTTGTTTTTTTGGGTGTTATCCCACAAAATTGTCACTACTGTAACAGTCATGACCGAAACATGTCATCATTGTTTAGGCAGTGACAAAAGGGAACATGTAAATAAACAAAATTTTAGTACAGTTATGCAATTTTTTTGTGTTTTATTAGTGTTTTAGTATGGATTCTGTGATGTGGTCGCTACCAAAGCATTACTGTCACTGCTGAAAATGTCCAGTCACTACCAAAACACAAGTATACTGAATTGTCAACTAAGGTGTTATAATGGTTATAGCATAGATATAAAGTGTTGGTTCACTGTATATCTTAACTTTTAAATTGCAACTTTTTGCTTTTTTTAAAAGAAAATTGGGATTTAAAATACAACAAATCTTACACTTTAAATATTGTAAAAATGTAATTGCTATCGATTTACCTCTGAAGCAAAATCTTAATAGGTCAATATAACCCTTCTAATTAAATTATGATTACTTTCAGTAGTGACACATTTAGGGAGAGGACAAATATTCCAAAACTTTCTGAAATACAATATGAGAATGAACTGCAGAATTACTAGAAATGTGTACCTTGGATATTATACAATTTGCATACGTACGTATTTTTTGGGAAAAGACAAATCTTTTAAGACGTTTCCAACTCTGACTTTGGACCAGTTCTGTAGAATGCCCCATGTATTTAAATGGGTTATCACAAAGAAGTATTCTGGGTTATTTGCTACTTAAAAAGTCTGTGGACAGCATATGTTGATTACTCTAGAAAATTTGATTCGCCATTTGGTTTGTAAATGACAATATGAGTTCAAATGATACAGCATAATTAAATCTAATTGTTCTCTTTTCCCACCAGTTTGCACGGGCACCAAAAATGCTCTGAGCTCCACAGGCACGCCTGCACAACACTACAACAACCTGAAAGAGCGCTACACTGGATGTGAGATCGTCATGGGCAACCTTGAGATCACACAGATGGAGAGTGACCTTGACTTCTCCTTTCTTGGAGTAAGAGAATTTTTTAGACATACATAATGGTTGATTTGGCAGTAAGATAACATTCTTATCTTATGCTTCTTCTTTCAGAGTATCCGAGAGGTCACAGGCTACATCCTCATTGCTATGAACCAGTTCAGCAGGTTGCCACTTGACCAGCTCAGAGTGATTCGTGGCAGCAGCCTGTATGAGAAGGAATGGGCCCTTTCAGTCTTCCATAATTTTGAGAGTCACAGTGGCCTGGAAGATCTGGGCCTCACCAACCTCACAGGTGAGATGAGACTGTAAAAATGTGTTGAAAGAGTCAACGTGACAGATGTTACATTGGGTTTCCAGATATGAGTCATTTGTCCAAATGACAAATCTAGGGATCGTCAAAATGTCCTGCCACTTATCAGTTGTAAATAGTTTAAGGACAAAAGCGCAATTTTAAACGCACACTGGAAAAAAAAAGTTAGTGTTTGAATAATTTTGAAACAGTTTTCACTCAGAAACTGCTAAATTTCACAAATAACAAAGAAAGAACAAGTAGCACACTAAATAAAGCATGATTTTTTTAACAATCCAATAATCACTTTTGCAATAAGGAAGAGATTACTTTTATCACTTGGACAATAAATGCTTCCTCTGATCATACCTTTCTGTGTAGCATTTATGACCTGTGTCTTGTAAAGCTGTCTTCTTAAAACAAATGGATCTGACAGGTTGATTTGACATCAGTGATTTGCGGAAATGTGTAGGAGTGTTTAGGAATCTGGCACATTTGCATAGTGTAGCACTGGCACACCCTTGTCACTCAGTAGAGCAGAATGCTATACAGACAGGCTCTCAAAAGAGCTTGAGCTTTGGCAGAAGTGTCTGTGTGTTTTGTAGGTCACATCATTCAAATTGTACCATTTGGCTTGTTCAGACTCATCTGAGACGAAAATGTGCACTGAAGGGACATATACTGTACGTCTTCTGTGCTAACTCAGCAGATCGTCTGAGACATTTACGAAGACTAGAACAACCCCTCTTTAATTCTATCTTGACAGTAAATTGAAACTTAAAATAGCTTGTCATGCTTAATATAGTACAGTTAATAGACAGTACTTTAGACAAGCACAGGTGCAAGCAGGTGTTTGCTCCCCCTTAATACATCACATGTTCTGTCATAAATGAATCAGACTTTCTTCATTGTGTCTGCAGAGATCTTGGAAGGAGGAGTACAGATTGTCCATAACAGGAATCTCAGCTATGCTCCATGGATCAACTGGCGGGACATTGTCAGAGACAGTGACGCTCGCATCCAGATCCAGAACAACGGAAAAAGAGGTTTGTGCATTCACACCTTGATTGGGTGGTTATTGATAGGTGTGCGTCACTGCATTACGTAAGACCTTCGTACATCTTTGGAACACAAATGAAGATATTTTTGATGAAATCCGAGAGCTTTCTGACCCTGCACAGACAGCAACGCAACTGGCACGTTCAAGGCCCAGAAAGGTAGCAAGGACATCGATAAAATAATCCATGTGACATCAGTGGTTCAACTGTAATGTTATGAAGCCACGAGAATACTCTTTTTGTGCAAAAAAAACAAAAATAACTACTTTATTCTCTTTTATTCTCTTTCTTCTCTTTTGTGTCAGTCTCCGTCGCACGTTCACAACCAAATTTTTAGTTTGACCCAAAATATGCAGACAATAAAGTAAGAGAGATTCTTTGCGAGAACAGTATTCTCGTAAAATTAAAAAGCTTCATAAAATTATGGTCACATGGACTATTTTAATGATGTCCTTACTACGTTTCTGGGCCTTGAATGTGGTAGTATCACTGCTGTCTATATAGAGTCAGAAAGCTCTTGGATCTCATCAAAAATATCTTGAACTTAAGGCTGTTTTACACTGGGCATGATGCGAAAAAGCGAAGTGAATCACTGACGGACAGTGCTTTCACACCGAGCATGAAATAACTGATAGCCTTCTGCAAACTGAGTCAACGTGACAGATATCACATTGGGTTTCCAGAAATTAGTAATTTGTCTAAATGACAAATCTAGGGATCATCAAAATGTTCTGCCACTTATAGGTTCTAAATAATTTGAGGACAAAAGTGCAATTTTAAACGCACACAGAAAAAAAAGTTGTCGTTTGAATAATTTTGAAACAACTCAGGAGCTGCTAAATTTCGCAAATAACAAAGAAAGTGCAAATAGCACACTAAATAAAGCATGATTTTTTTTAACATAATCTAATAATCACTTTGCAATGAGGAAGAGATAACTTTTATCACTTGGATCAGAAATGCTTCCTCCAATCATACCTTTCAGCCGAGGAAGAAGGGTCTTATCTAGTCTATCTTATCTCGTCTTGTCTAGGTCTACATGAACTCAGTCAATACAGTTAGGGTATGTCGAAAAACTCCCATCTCATACTCTTTCCTAACTTTAAAATCGTCCTACATTGCTGCAGAAGTACCGACCCAGTGTTTACAAAGTGAACATGCAAAGAACATCAAACGGCATTTACAAAAAAAAAGGTAAAACAGCAATGTAGAATGATTTTGACGGTGAAGATAAAGCATGTGCATTACATCGACAAGACAAGACAAGGATTTGAGGTTAAAAAGTATATAAATTGTCAATTTGTTTTGACCGATTGTTTCACTAGATAAGACCCTTCTTCCTCGGCTGGGATCGTTTAGAGCCATTTGAAGCTGCATTTAAACAGCATTTTAGATCTTCACTCTTGGGGGCACCATTGAAGTCCACTATATGGAGAGAAATTCTGGAATGTTTTCCTTAAGAAACATAATTTCTTTACGCCTGAAGAAAGAAAGACACAAACATCTTGGATGACAAGGGGAGTAAATTATCTGTAAATTTTTGTTCTGGAAGTGAACTTCTCCTTTAGCATTGTCTGCTGCTCAATATACAGCATTAAATTAAGATTTTGTTACAGAAACACAAACTATTTATTATTATTAGTAGAAAACATCTTAAAAAATAAATAGAGGTACAATTAGCATCAAGCTACATTTGATAATTTATGTCATAATGAATGTTTTTGCTTAAAAGCCACTTTAAACCATCATCGAGTGCTTGTAATAACTTCCGATTGAGATCTAAAATGGATTTTTATTCTTTAATGGGTAGATGTGCATTTTAAAATGGGTTGAACGCAACAACTGCTTCATTTGTCATACACATCCTTTATTGTTATAAAAATACCATGAGCTATATAAAACAAATATGTGATGCCATCTCAGAAAACCTGTCGGATGTCATGCTGGGACGTTTTCTGGAAATTCGAAAAATAGTTTGAATGTCATTTTTTTTTGGTCAAAATTAGGTTTTCATTAAATTATTATGCTGTAACATCTATCATCTCTGAAAACATCTTGGCAAAATTTACTTGTTTAGTGCAGAAAAATAGTGATTTATTGCAGCAAGCAGAAATGACTGTGTCTTTCTCTTATGTTAAGAATGTGCTGCGGAGGTGCTTTCTCTTAACACCACAAAAACAGTTAACCTATCAAAATAAATCATGTAACATATTTATTAAAGGTGTATCAATGCACATTCCCCGCCAGTCCTGTGTAAACTACGGCATGCAAAGTTTTCTTTTATTTATTTATTTTTTAATATTGTGAGATGGCGGAGCACAAGAGAGCAACGCAGTCTGAAGTCCTGCAGGTGGACTTCTCCTTTAAGATAGTCGTAACTTTTGTTATGGACAAAATAAAAACAGTTTTGGAAAGGGCTTGAACCCAGATTCCATATGGTATCAAAACCTAAAAAAATTTCACCATGTGTTGAGTTTTCCTAGATCGGATGGGTTTTGAAACAGCACCACCACTCTTACCCTTTTGTGCGACAGCAGCAGCTCCGGGCACGTGATCTAAGCTCAAATGTAATTGCAAGACTCGTCATGGAGCGATGGGGAAAAAAATCGACACACAGGGCGAAACGAAAAAAATCCTCGCTTTTTCGCGTCGCGAATGATCGTGCTTGGTGTGAATAGCCACATAGGGATCTATTGTTTTGATTCAAAAGCGTAATTGTAAAAAAGTAATTGCACCAAATTTTCGCGTTCAGTGTGAAAAGGCCTTAACAGGTTTGGAACAACATGAGGGTGAATTTTCATTTTTGGGTGAATTATCCCTTTAAATGCCAGTGTTGTCAATGTAAAAAATTGTTTTGAAAGAAAAGCAAGATAAGCGATTAAATGAGCCAATACCGGGTCAAAACTAAATGGGGGTCTGTAAAAGGTGATGACATTTTTAACAACCCGTTTAATTTAATTTGTTTGGATATTCAACCTCTCTGTGTGTCTCATAGGATCCTGTGATTCTGCATGCGGAGAGTTCTGCTGGGGTCCACATAAAGATCAGTGCCAGAAATGTGAGTAACTGAGATTCAAAAATCTCTAATTTACTTTTTTAAAATCATAGTGACCTCATACTTTTGAATTATTGTGTCTTGTGTGACACTCTGCACAGTTTGTATTATTTGATAACTGTCCTACAGTCATACACAGCTATACTAAGGCATTTTGTCTGTGTTTCAGTGACAAAAACAGTGTGTGCGCCTCAGTGTCATGGTCACTGTTTTGGGACCAACCCTAATGAGTGCTGCCACACAGAGTGTGCTGGAGGCTGCATTGGACCAAGAGACACAGACTGCTTTGTGAGTACCAGCACTATTGCCATTATGCTCTAATTTAATTTCTCAAGATCTCCCACATCTGTTGTAGGAGACAAATACAATGAAAACAACTCTGACGCTCTCCCAACAGGCCTGTCGACATGTCAATCACTCAGGTGCCTGTGTCCCTCACTGCCCTTGGCCTCTGGTGTACAACCGACAGACCTTTCAGCTGGAGCCCAACTCTGAAGCCATGTATCAGTACGGATCCATCTGTGTACCCAAATGTCCCGGTGAGTTACAAGTCACTACACTCAGTTTAACACAGAAGAGATCTTTACTAAAGCATAAGCCGGAAAATAAATAACCCGGTTCTGGGGATATGGTGGCTTTGGGGCGATAATGATCTAGGATTGTAATTTACAGATAGCTGGTTTGAAACCTGCTGGAAATGATGTATAGGTTAGTAAATTATTGTAAATGGACTGTGAGTGAACTCTGGGAGCATTCACTGAGAGAGCTGGATGATATGCCTCATTGACAGTGCATCAGAACTGCACTGACGTATCCATGGAAGACCATGAACTACATGGTAAACAAGACACATGTTTAAACAAACGGCAGATTTGAATGGTGCTACACCACTTCCCTGTACTTTTAGATTAAATTTGCGGACAGAGAGTCCACAATTAACACTCGCCAAACACCATCTGCGTTGGCGACAGTGAGTAAATAAAGCACAGAAGAGATGGATGGTCCCATTTTTAGGAATTGTAGGATAATACATGGTTTTAAACCACAGTGTATAGTTGCTAGTCTTGAGCAACATGAACAAATCAAATCAGAGATACCAAAAGGCTACTAAAGAAAACAGACTTTTGCTTCCCATTAAAAGCATAATCAGAAAGTCACAGAAACAAAAAAAAACCTAAATAAATCATTCAAAAACATAAAGAAAGAAAGAAATATTTTTAAAAACTAAAAATACACATTTTATAATTTTCATTATTTTTATTTACAGTAATTTTAAATATATACATTTTATTATTTGACTTAAGCAATGTGAACAAATTAAATCAGAGATACCTAAAGTCTACTGAAGAAAACAGACTTTTGCTTCCCATTAAAAGCATATTCATGAAGTCACAGAAACAAAAAACCTAAATAAATCATTAAAAAAAAGAAAGAAAGAAAGAAAGAAAGAAATATTTTTAAAAACTTTAAAAATACACATTTTATCATTTTCATTATTTTTATTTATAATTTTAAATATATACATTTTATTATTTGACTTAAGCAATGTGAACAAATTAAATCAGGGTACCAAAAGGCTACTAAAGAAAACAGACTTTCACTTCCCATTAAAAGCATATTAAGAAAGTCACAGAAACGAAAAACCCTACATAAATCAGTCAAAAACAATAAATAAATAAATAAATAAATAAATATTTTAAAAATATATGCGTTTTATCATTTTAATTATTTTTATTTATAGTAATTTTAAATATATACATTTTTATTTGACGTAAGCAATGTGAACAAATTAAATCAGATATACCAAAAGTCTACTAAAGAAAACAGACTTTTACTTCCCATTAAAAGCATATTCAGAAAGGCACAGAAACAGAAAACCCTACATAAATCATTCAAAAACAAAAACAAAAAAAAAAACATAAATAAATAAATATTTAAAAAACGTTTAAAATACACATTTATTATTTTCATTATTTTTATTTATAGTAATTTTAAATAAATACATTTTTATTTGACTTAAGCAATGTGAACAAATTAAATCAGTGATACCAAAAGTCTACTAAAGAAAACAGACTTTTACTTCCCATTAAAAGCATATTCAGAAAGTCACAGAAAGAAAGAAACAAAAAAAAAAAACAATCAAAACATAAATAAATATTTTTAAAAACCTCCAAAAATGTATTATTTTTATTTTTAGTCATTTTAAATATATACATTTTTGTATTTGACTTAAGCAATGTGAACAAATTAAATCAGAGACAGCATATTCAGAAAGCCACAGAAACAAAAAACAAAATTATTCAAAAACAAACAAAAAAAAACAAAAAATTTTTTTTTAAAAAACCTTTAAAATACACATTTTATCATTTTAATTATTTTAAATGTATTTACTTTTTAATTTGAGTTAAGCAATGTGAACAAATCATATCAGAGATACCAAAAGTCTACTAAAGAAAACTTACTGTCACTTACTATCATACGCATATATTTTTATGATTGTGATAATTTTATTTTTAGAAATTGTATGTATAGATAAACATTTTTTATAGAAGTTTTGCTAAATACACTTTCATGGCAAATGGCTCTTCTTTGAGAATTGTGGTTATATGTAATGCTGTATAGTGGTAGTCTACAAAGTACATTAAAGAAAAAAAGAGTTCTTATAACTCTCTTAAGACACATAATGAAGAGTGCATTATGTAGAATAGATGTCTTTATTCTCTTGTTTTGTTTTTGTTTTTATAAAGGACACTTTATTGTGGATGGCAGTGCATGTGTGAGTAGTTGCCCTCCTGGTAAAAGAGAAAAAAAGAAAAATGGCATTAAGCAGTGTGAACCTTGTATTGGCCTGTGCCCCAAAGGTAAAGTGTCCATCTAACGATTATTTTATTTACTAGACCACAGCATGTGAATGGTTATGAGTCTTGAATAAGTGAGTTAATTTGGTGTAATGTGGCCCCTCAGATTTTTTCTTTTTCTCTGTGTATGTAGTATGTGAAGGAACGGGAGCAAATCATAGACAGACAGTGGACTCCAATAACATAGACAGCTTTATCAACTGTACCAAGATACAAGGAAGTCTACATTTTCTGATCTTAGGTATCAAAGGGTAAGACACACATGAGCACACTTTTTTGATAAGCTCTTTCAGACCTGAACAACACTGTGTCATAAACAGTCTGTGCTATATTCCAGACCTTTGCCCTGTAATGTCATCGAAAGCTTTAATTAGGCCTTCACATGTGATTCACAGGCTGTTTCTCAACTCAGTTTCTTTCACTGTCTTCAGCAGCGCTTCACGTATTATTAACTGATGAATAAACAGAGCTGATTGATGAGCGGCCACAGGGAGTCCATTACTGAAATTGTTTATGCTAATATCCCCACTGTTTTTATTCTGCAGAGATGTCTATCATAGCATACCAGCTCTGGAGCCTGAAAAACTCAAAGTGTTTAACACTGTCAGAGAAATCACTGGTATGCTGCTTTATTTTAGGTTCAAACTGACTGCTCTCTGTTTGTGTTCTTGTTGCTGTAGTTTTTGTTACGTCATTGCACGTCACGTTGTGACTCAACGGTGTGTGTGTGTGTGTGTGATTTGTAGGAATTTTGAACATTCAGTCTTGGCCTGATGAACTCAACGATCTGTCTGTTTTCTCCAGTCTCACTACCATTCAGGGAAGATCTCTACACAAGTAAGACTGAGAGTGTGTAGGTGTGTGAGAGAGTATGTGTTTAATGTGTGTTCGCAGGGTCCAATATTAACCTTGCAAATGGTGGGTGAATTGTCATGAATATTTCTTACTGGCCATGGAAATGTATATACTGCAGTATTGTTATTTAAAAAAATATGTTTTTTTTGTTTACTATGTTTACTATGTCTATGGCAGCCCATAGAACCAATTGCAGGGAAGATATGAAATTTGGCCGAGTCGAATGCATACCAAAATTTATATTTAAATTTTGAATTTTGCAAAAAAGTAAACTTTTTGAACTCCTCCTAGACAGTTTGTCCAATTTTTACCAGAATCTTTAGACAATGCTGGCCAAATGTTATCAAAAGCTTTTTGATATAATAAACCGTTCTTGTAAAGTGTTAACAAAAGTTTCCAAAATTCGTGCAAAAATGGACACAAGGCTTTACCTATGCAACGCTTGATACGCCAAACTTGATGCTTGTTATACCAAGCACGTCCTGAGGGCACATGAGTAGTTTCAGCACCTATTGGTCGAAAAATGTATAATTTCTGACCAGTTTGACCTAAAATCGAAAGAGTGATCTTGTTAGATTTGGAGCGGTATACCCATGTCAGCCATTTTGAGCTTGCACCATTTCAAATTTTATAATGAAAAAAATGCTGTGTTTTTCAAATGCTTCAGTGTATTGTTAAGAATTTTATAAAATCGATTGTGGGAAAGTTATGAAATTTGCCACATGGATAGAGGACATTCTTATCATTATCTACAGCAAATTTTGAGTCTCTAACTCAAACTCTCTAGCGCCACCAACAGGTCAAATTTCCACTCATGTTTCTGTTAATGACTTTTAAATCATAAGGTTTAAATTCTTTTTTCTTCTGATTGCTGAGTCGAATGCATACCAAAAATGAAATTTCTACAGTCCTACAGATTTTCACAATTTTGAATTTTCTCATCCTAGAATTCATCTTAGATGGTTTATCCAATTTTCACCAAAATTGGGTCAGATCATCTTCAGAGCATTCTGACAAAAAATTATCAAAAGCTTTTTGCTATACCAAACCATTGTCATAAAGCAAATTAATCAATTAGACAAAATTCATGATAAAATGGACACGATGCTATATCGTCTCAATGCTTTAGCACAGGGGTCACCACACTCGGCCCTGGAGGGCCGGTGTCCTACAGAGTTCCAGAGCTCCAACCTTAATCAAACACACCTGAACCAGCTAATCAAGGTCTTAATCGGTACACTTGAAACTTCCAGGCAGGTGTGTTGAGGCAAGTTGAAGCTGAACTCTGCAGGACACCGGCGCTCCAGGATCAAGTTTGGTGACCTCTGCTTTAGCAGATTTAGACCAAACCTGATATGTGTTATAACAAGCATGACCTGAGGGCACATGAGTAGTTTCGGGACTTACTGGTGAATACATAAAAAAATGTAAATTTTTGTTTATCAAAAATCAAAAGAGTGTTCTCATTAGAGCGGCATACCTACATCAGGATCATTTCGAATTTTGTAGCGCAGTGCTGTATTTTTCAAACGCTGTAGCGTATTGTTGTGAATCTTATGAATCTTACAGAATCGCTTGTGGGAAATGTATGAAATTTGCCACACAGATAGAGGGCATTCTCATTATTATCCACAGCAAATGTCGGGTCTCTTACTTAAACTTTCTAGTGCCACCAACAGGACAAATTTTCATTCATGTTTCTGCTAATAACTTTTGAACCATAATGTTTAAAAGCAAATTTTTTCTTTGGATTACTTGGCTCATACCGAGATGAATGTATACCAAACATTGCATTTCTACGGTCAAGATTTTTAGAGATTTTAGAGCAATTTAGAGTTTTCCAAAAAATCTACTTTTTCAAATTTGTCCTAGACAGTTTGATGTCTAAATTTTCACCAAAATTGGCTCAGATCATCTTCAGAGCATTCTGGTAAAAAGTTATCAAAAGCTTTTGATATACCAAACCGTTTTCTTAAAGCGGTAATGAATTTGACGAAGTTTGTTCAATAATGGACATGAATCGTTTCAGCACAGCTCCACCTACTGGTCAAAAAATATGAAAAAAAAAAACCATTTCTGCTTATAACTTCTGACCATTGTGGCCAAAAATCATAAGACTGGTCTCGTTAGATTTGGAATGGCATACCGAATCAATGTCGGCCTTTTAGAGTTTTTTGGTAAAATTCTGTATCGACAAACGTCTTTATTTTTTGATGGAAAGGTTAAAAGCATGGCATCTATTTCAAACAGAAATATAAATCTAGAAATATAAGTGTTTTTAAGTTGTTAATTTTTTGATCAATTTAATACTTCCTTGATGACTAAAAGTATTAATTTCTTTTAAAAAAAATCATATTAATCCCAAACTTTTAAACGGCAGTCGGACAATATATAATATCTAATTGTTTACACTCATTTGCTAATTCTATACACTCCTTTTACCACCATCAAATGCTCGCTTAAAGTAAATCTTTCTCAAAGTAAATCAGTCTCATAATGAAAATCCATATGTTGATGCCTAGATTTTCCTGAAGAATTAAAAAAAAATTAAAATTCAAAAATGACTCATTAACACTAGCATTCTCTGTTCTTTTTCTATTCTATCTACTTGTTTTCTTTTTATTTATAATTAAAAAACAAACAAACAAACTTGGCTGTGTGTACTGTATTAGACTAACCAGGACTTGTCACAGTACTTAATATTGCTCGTTTGTTGGTTTTATTGCTTCTGTTGTCCTCGTTTGATAAAAGTGTCTGCCAAATAACAATATGTAATAAGAGTGATTTTAGTTCTTAGTATTTTATTTTTATATTGTTTAGATGAAATAGTACATGATTTAAATATCATTTATCAGTTGTCACTGTAATTTTGGACACATTTGCATTATTTTGTGTGTCATCCCAGTCACATCCCATGTTTATTTAATCCTGAATCTTAAATGTTTGCCTCTCCTCTAAATGTTTTGATGCTTTTTAATCCTGCAATGTTTAACATTGTGCATGCGTCTCACCATTGTTTTTTTGTGTTCCCTGTGTTTTGTATGTTACTCCCCTCATTCTCCACATGCGCTTATATCTGTCCCACAGCCCCAAGAGGTATGTACTCCCTGCAACCCGCCAAACTAACCCTCTGAAAACTGGTATTTCTGTTCTGCTCTCTCTCTCAGTCACATGCACAAACATTGTTTTTATTCTGTTGTGGGTTCCAAGTAATGACGACTGTATTCCTGTTGGGTTGTGAAATGTTTCCGTAAGGATAATTGGGGCATGTATGAGCACATATTCAAACTGACATCAGATGAGGGTCGTGAATCCTTCATCTGCTTTTGTTTGTGATCTGACATGGGTGCTTATAAGTTCTCGAGGGAAATCGCTGTGGATCTTTCCCTTCATTCTTTTTCCTTTTTATGCTGCAATTTCTCATTCATTTCATTCGCTCCATTAGGCCCTTCTCTTTGTTGGTGATGAAGATTCCCTCCCTCACATCTCTGGGACTGCGTTCCTTGCGTGAGATCAGCGATGGCAGTGTGTACATCACTCAAAATAAAAACCTGTGTTATCATCACACCGTCGACTGGAGCCAAATCGTTACCGGTAACCGTGATAATGACATCAAGGACAACAAACCCCAAATCAAGTGTGGTAAGTTAAGTTCCCGCTAACTGGAGAATGCATACTGCTTCTTTCACATATGTATGTTATTATTTTGTTGTCCATCGTTAAGTTGTACACAAACAATCGTTTGCTTTGCATGTCTGTGTTCATGTAAACAGAGGAAGAGGGCCATGTGTGTGATCCACTGTGCTCAGACGCAGGATGTTGGGGCCCGGGGCCTGAGCAGTGTTTGTCGTGCAGGAACCACAGTCGGCACGGCACCTGTGTATCCCACTGCAACCTCCACTCTGGGTCAGTGTGCTTGGTAGATTTGTTTTAAGTTTATTGAAAGTTGGGCCAGTGTCTGAAGGACTGTTTGTGTCCACAGAGAGCCACGGGAGTTTGCAGCATCGAATGGAGAGTGCCTTGCTTGTCACCCTGAGTGTTTACCTCAGAATGGGAAACAAACATGTCGAGGAAAAGTATGCAACACTTTTACTTAGTCTTTTCTTTCATTTGCTTTAGCTGTCCATGGGGGCCCATTTCAGTGTTGTTATTTTCATTCATTTAAAGGGATGGTTTACCTAAAAATAAAAAATTATTTCATTAATTACTCGTTCTCATGTTGTTCCAAACCTGTAAGACCTTCGTTCATCTTCAGAACACAAATTAAGACATTTTTGAAGAAATCCGAGAGCTTTCTGACCTTACTCCCACATTCAAGGCCCAGAAAGGTAGTAAGGACATCGTTAAAATAGTCCATGTGACATCAGTGGTTCAGCCGTAATTTTATGAAGCTACGAGAATACTTTTTGTGTGCATAGAAAACCAAAATAATTACTTTATTCAACAATTTCTTGTCTTTCATGCCGGTCTTCAACATGCGTTCACAAGAGTATGAGAGTTTGCCCTACTTTAGATTTATTCATCCAAAATTTGTCAAATTCCGTGACATTCCGCGTTATACAGTAAATTCTATTTTTATGAATAGATTCTGTGATGCAGAAAACAGAATCCAGTCTTAAAAACAGAATTTATATATTCTGTATAACGCGGAATATCACAGAATTTGGCAAATTTTAGATAAATAAATATAACGTAGGTCAGTACACTTAAATCAAAACACGATATGGACTAGTGTTTGTGAACATTAAGCCGCAAAAATACTATTTAAATATGAATCGTGCATGTTCACCATGTTTCTTTGTAAAAGAATGGTGCAGACGTGTGGTTTTGTTTAGTACACGCGTACTGAAGCATGCATACTGAAGACGTTTGTGGTGTTTTTAGCCTTTACCGCCTCAATATATGAGTATATGAACACAAACAATCTCTTAAAGGTCTTCACAGCAGCCCGTCAAAAAACAGAAGTGGTTTAACTTGAAGAAACTGTGACAGAAAAATATTACTTAATGTAATAAAACTACTAACAATCAAATTATTATTAAAACATTATTTTTTTAAGGAATATTTACCAGAAGAAAATATTTGCCAGAAAAATGTAAATACACAGTATTTATGGAAAAAAAGAGGAATAGCCTAAAATAATTTTTATAAAATCATTTAATTTGAGATGCTTTTGATTATCCAAATTTAATGAAACCATTTAAATGGAATCCAGAAAATAAACTGAAAACACGGAATTTGGTAAAAATAAAGCTGAACTTGAAAAAAAAAATTTCATAGGGACTTCAAAATGTTGTTTTTATTAAACTTTTAATAAATTTCTATTAAATTGTGTAAGTTTTATGATTTCAGTTAATTAGACATGATGTTTGTTTTTTTTTATTTAACCATTAAAACAGAGTCTAAAAAAATTGGAATGGAAAAAAACGGATGGGAAAAAATAAAACGGATTCCATAGGGCCCTATTAATAACAGAATTTTCATTTTGGGGTGAACTATCCCATTAAATAAAACTAAAATAAAATATAAATATTAGACAAAAAACATTTATTTCTGTTAGTTGCCAGCATTTTTTTGTTCAAGTAAAACTGAAATAACAGCTAAATAATAATGACAAAGCCACATAACAAAATAACAAACTAAAATGAAAATGAAAAGGGAAAACTATTAAAATAAAAGCTAATTCAAAATATTATAAATACTAATGGTATACAAGTAGTAATAGAATAACACTGGTCAAAATGTGGCACTAAATATTCATTTCAGAGTTATTTTTCTCATCTTAATTAAATGTAATTAAATTAGATATTGACTGATTATTTTTTAAATTGTGACTCATTTGTTTGTTTGTATGTTTCAATAATTGATTCTGATTCTCAAATCGTTTTGTCACATTTGGAGCCCTATGACTTACTCTTCTGTCTTACTCGTCTGTAAAACCATTTTAGGCATGTAGCAACAAAAGCAACAAAGCTCAGATACAAGTTTCTGTTTCTGTGCGCAAGTCATATCCTAGCTTTTATCTATAAAATGACAGTCTGCATATCCTCTTGCAGTTAAATTTTACCCTGCTTAGAGGAAAATAGTTTAGATTTTTCCCCGCTTAGATTCTGTCCCTGTTCCATCTGATTTGTTTTTCTTACACTTTATGATGTCCAAGTCTTTGTTTTTACCAGTGTCTATTTGACACATTTTTAATCAACCTCTTACATTTTTCTTACTGTGTATGATAGTGCTAGAGGGTGTTTTGAGAACGATGTGAACAAAGGCATTTTACGGTTAAAAAAATCCAACCCACACACTCTCTGTGTAATGTCTGCATGTTCGCTTGATTACAGTAACCTGCCAAACAGGCTTTGCAGGCTCTTTGATTCAGAACTGTTCATTGTGCAATACATGACTTTTTAACAGTGACTTAATAAAAGAAATTCATCCGATATGTTTGTCTTAGCACAGGTGCTTAGTGACAGGAATATTTGTTTTACTAATAAATAACTTATATAAGTTTGTCATCTCTCTTTTTTTATGCATCAGGGTGCTGATCAGTGTGTAGCATGCTCGAACCTGATGGATGGCCCTCACTGCGTTTCTACTTGTCCTAATGGAGTGAACGGGGAAAAGGGTCAGACCATATTTAAATATCCAAATGCTGAAGGTCATTGTAAGCCCTGTCACCTCAACTGCACAAGAGGGTAAGTCGTACTAAAATTAACACTCTCTACAGATGTCAGTTCCAATTGTTCTCATTCCGAGAACACTGTGGATGAAATGTAAAATTAAGTTAGGTTATTTTGTCCCCTCAACAGATGCACAGGCCCTGCGCTCACAAACTGTATAGAGGTTGACAGACTTGTGAACAGGTTAGTAGCGCCCTCTTCTGGTTACAATCAGAAAGCACAAACGTTGTCAGATGTAAACATCGATTATGCTTTCCTCAACTAAACACCTTCCTCTCAGCTCTCAGATCGCAGGTATAGCAGTTGCTGTGTTCGCTGGTATCCTCGTGTTCCTGGCACTGTTTGTGCTCGGAGTGCTTTATCACAGAGGCCTGGCCATCCGCCGCAAAAGGGCACTGAGAAGGTACCTGGAGAGTGGTGAGGTGAGCCATTTTGTCTGCTTAAATACAATGCTCTTTACTTAACCTACATAAAAGTAAAAAAATAAGGTTCCATGCTTTTTTTTTTTTTTAAATAAAAAGATATCATTTGTTGGATAGTTTACCCAAAAATACAAATTCTGTCAATTATTACTCATCCTCATGTTGTTCCAAACCCGTAACACCTTCGTTCATCTTCGGAACTCAAATTAAGATATTTTTGATGAAATCCGAATTTCCTCCTGTCTCCACACAGAGCATGGAGCCACTGGATCCAGGAGAGAAAGGGACAAAAGTGCATGCTCGTATCCTAAAACCACAAGAGTTGCGGAAGGGCAAACTTTTGGGCAACGGTGTCTTTGGCACTGTGAACAAGGTTGGAATGATTCACACATTACGTTCAGTCTTACACTACCTGTTCTCTAAACTGTGATTAAGCCTAAGTGACTTTTTCCTCAGGGCTTTTGGATTCCTGAAGGGGACTCTCTAAAAATCCCTGTGGCAATAAAGACCATCCAAGACCGCAATGGCCGGCAGACCTTCACAGAGATTACTGATGTGAGACACTAGCTTGCAATAATCTGTACTCATACATGTGTTGCTTTAGGCCTTCATACTTATTATTCACCTGTCTGCAGCACATGCTTGCGATGGGAAGCCTGGATCACCCGTATATAGTGCGTCTCCTTGGGATCTGTCCGGGGACAAGTCTACAGCTGGTCACCCAGCTCAGTCCTCACGGATCCTTACTGCAACATCTTCGCCAGCACAAAGACAACCTGGATCCACAGCGTCTACTCAACTGGTGTGTGCAGATTGCAAAGGTAAGATGGCTGAAGATGAGAAATAGTATGTAACACAAAGCTTGTTGGCGGACAATGTTTATATACAATATTTGTATGTATCTTTAGGGAATGTATTATCTTGAGGAGCACGGCATAGCCCATAGGAACCTCGCAGCACGCAACGTGCTGCTCAAGAGCGACTACATAGTACAGATCTCAGACTTTGGGGTTGTAGACCTGCTGTATCCAGATGATAAGAAATATGTGTACAGTGAACACAAGGTAATTTACAGATTAAACTTTTCCTGATACTTGTTTTTTTTTTTTTTTTTGTCCCAGCTGCATTTTCTTGGCTAAATAAACATTACTTAAGTTTACATCTCCCTTTCAGAATGTGCAAAATGTTAACTTTACCAAAATAAAAGGGATAATACAAAATGCATGTTATTGTTTATTTAGTACTGACCTGAATAAGATATTTCACATAAAAGATGTTTACATATAGTCAACAAAAGAAAATAATAGTTGAATTTATAAAAATGCCCCCTTTCAAAAGTTTACATACGCTTGATTCTTAATACTGTGTTGTTACCTGAGTGATCCATAGCTGTGATTTTTTGTTTAGTGATAGTTGTTCATGAGTCCCTTGTTTGTCCTGAACACTTATACTGCCTGCTGTTCTTCAGAAAAATCCTTCAGGTCCCACAAATTCTTTGGTTTTTTAGAATTTTTGTGTATTTGAACCCTTTCCGACAATGACTGTATGATTTTGAGATCCATCTTTTCACACTGAGGACAACTGAGAGACTCATATGCAACTATTACAGGTTATTAAAGGTTATATATTATATATTAAGTTATATATTACTATTAAAGGTTCAAACGCTCACTGATGCTCCAGAAGGAAAAACCATGCGTTAAGAGCCGGGGGTTGAAAACTTTTTGAATTTGAAGATCAGGGTAAATTTAACTTATTTTGTCTTTTGGTAAACATGTAACTATCTTCTGTAGCCTCTGAAGGGCGGCACTAAATGAAAAATTATATTTAGGCCAAAAAAGAAAAATGTACACATGTCAACAGTTTTTACCCCCCGGCTCTTAATGCATGATTTTTTCCTTCTGGAGCATCAGTGAGCATTTGAACCTTATGTAATAGTTGCATATGAGTCCCTCAGTTGTCCTTGGTGTGAAAAGATGGATCTCAAAATCATACAGTCATTGTTGGAAAGGGTTCAAATACACAAAAATATGGAAAACCAAAGAATTTGTAGGACCTGAAGGATTTTTCTGTACAGCAGGCAGTTTAAGTGTTCAGGACAAACAAGAGACTCATGAACAACTATCACTTAAAGAAAAAAAAAAAAAAAGGTAACAACACAGTATTAAGAATCAAAGGGATGTAAACTTTTGAACGGGGTTATTTTTATAAATTCAACTATTAATTTCTCTTGTGGACTCTATGTAAATGTATTTTATGTGAAATATCTTATCCAGGTCAGTAGTAAATAAACAATAACATGCATTAAACAATAATTAACATTTTGCAGATTTTGAAAGGGGGGTGTAAACTTTTGAGCTAAACTGTACACTATCCGAAAAAGAGGAAAAAAAAAGTATTTTATAATTTTTTACACTAAGTGTAATCAATATTCTGTTTATTAAATCCAAGTATGAATCTCATCAAGTTAATGCTTTTAAGCATTTTACATTTATTCCAAAAGAACTCAAGGCAGTTATAATTTAAACATATTTTATTTGTGAACTTATATTCAGCTATTTTTTTAATAGATAACTTTTAACTACTTTTACTTTTCGGATCATCAGTCATCAAAGCTTGGTAAATATTGGTTATAGACACAGAGATGATTACTTACTAGAAACTCCCACAAATCATGTTTTCAGGCCTTTTTAAATCTTTTTAAATTTTGTAACACGCACAAACACAATAGGCGGGATTTATTGCATGAACCACAGCCGAGCATAACCAGTGATATCCAATCATATCACAATGGAGGCATTGCCTCGCTCACGTGACCCCCATTTGTTCTTAATTACCCCCCACCAAACTCCCCGCACGCTTTAAGGAGTCTGTTAAAACCCAATGGGCTCAGGGGAGGCTGGTGTCGTTGTTGGATAATGTTTCTTCAAAAATAAATTATTTATACACTTTTTAATGCTGTAATATTGCCGTTGGTATAAACTGTATATAAATTCTCAGACCACCTTGCGAAGGGGGTGATAATTTGCTATTTTTATGGGAAATAATGTTAGTGTAATAAGAAAGCATCATCTGTTGAAACTGATGTTTTAATATGGCCTCTTTTTCAGATGCCAATCAAATGGATGGCATTAGAGAGTATCCTCTTTAGAAGATACACTCATCAGAGTGATGTGTGGAGCTATGGTGAGTCTCAGTGCTGTTGAATATCAGGTGTTTGATTTTGTTTAGTTGTTTGACGTTCTTCTTACTCATTCCAGGGGTGACTGTATGGGAGATGATGTCATATGGAGCCGAGCCGTATGCATCCATGCATTCTCATGATGTTCCAGGTCTATTGGAGAAAGGAGAGCGACTGGCTCAACCGCAAATCTGCACCATTGATGTCTACATGGTCATGGTCAAGTGTAAGGCAGATGCTAGACACATTTGGGAAGCATTTAATGATTTTAGAACACTGAACATCTGTATAAACACATTTTAACCCCTCTGTTCTCAGGCTGGATGATTGATGAAAATGTAAGGCCTACATTTAAAGAGCTCGCCAGTGAATTTACGAGAATGGCAAGGGATCCACCACGATACCTTGTGGTGAAAGTAAGAAATGAAGACTTTATTTATATTATGTACCAGGAAGCAGGTTTGTCATTGCTTTTAATGCTGATTACTGTGTCAAAATGTAGCTTCCTCAGAATTGCGCTGGTGGAGATGAAAGCCATCAAAGATATGTTAAAAGCTCTCATTTAGAGGCAAACCTGGAGGAGGAGGATGATGACGATGAGGTATTGCAGGGTGGGTTTGCTACTCCTCCCCGCCAGCTGTCACCAACTAGAAGTCATTCTCGCCACCGTATGACCTCCTACAAGGTGAGCTGTCTGCAATTTAAAATATATATTTTCTATTTCAATATCATGTAAAATGTAATTTATTCCTGTGATTGCAAAGCTGAATTTTCAGCATCATTACTCTGGTCTTCAGTGTCACATGATCCTTCAGAAATCAGTCTATTATGCTGATTTTTTCTGGATTCTTTAGTGACTACAAAGTTCAAAAGAACAGCATTTAATTGAAATCATTTTTTCTCTCTCTTCAGGCCACCACAGATCACACAACACCGATAGGCTATCTTCCCATGACCCCAGGCGAGGACCATAGACAGGTCAGCTTTAACTTCTGACTTGACTACAGTTACATGTAACTTCAGACTTTCAGTTCAAATGAATTTTTTATTATATCACAGTATGAACATGCATTAGATAGGGGCTTCACACTTTTTGGTGCAAAAGACCCCCATATATAATCCTTGTGTGAAAAACACCTTTCATAAAATCTAAAGTCAGCTATATATTTTTATACTTAAAGACTCATTTATACTGTGTAAGAGAAAGCAATATTAAATAATAGGCTTTTCTATTACTTATATTATGAAATATTATTTGTTTATTATATATTACGTTACCATACTGGAGCAAAATAACTGACCTAGAAAATACTGACTTTGCATTAAAAAGTGGTTTCAACCATTTTGATTCAAAGGTCCCACACATTTAAATATTCAATATTTCAGAGAATTCTGGTGTAATAATGACGAAACTGCTTGTTTTTTAATATATAACATTACTTAACTAATCATTTATTTAGTGACTCCAGAAGTGTAATGTACCAATAGCTACTGAGAAAAAAATGTAAAAAAATATTATTCAGTTTTGAGAACCATTGGTATTAAAGTGTATTATTAGAAACTAAAATATTTTCAACATTTTACTCCAGTCTTCGGTGTCACATGATCCTTTTGAAATCATTCAAATATGCTGATTAATTATCAGTGTTGTTGATGTCGTGCTGCTTAATTTATTATTAATATGTTTTTCTTTTTTGGAACCTGTGATACTTTTTTCAGGATTTTTTTTTTTCAGAATTCTTTGATGCGTAAAATGTTAAAAAGAACAGCATGTATTCAAAATAGCAATCTTTGGTAACAATATACACTACGGTTTAGGTTGGAGTCAGTCATTTTTTTCTTTCTTTCTTTGTATGAAAGAAATGAATACTTTTATTCAGCAAGGATGTGTTAAATTGCTAAAAAGTAATAGAAAAAAAGTAGTAGAAAAGACTTTCTATTTGTAATAAAAATATATAATATAGTATTACAGGTTCCAAATATATATATTTTATATATTATATATTAATAATCAAGATATAATATCTCAAATTAAGATAATTATATATTAATATATATATATATATATTAATTATATATATTAGGGCTGGTAAATGATTAATCGTGATTAATCACATACAAAATAAAAGTT
Organism: Cirrhinus mrigala; assembly: GCA_036247105.1. Lineage (NCBI taxonomy): Eukaryota > Metazoa > Chordata > Actinopteri > Cypriniformes > Cyprinidae > Cirrhinus > Cirrhinus mrigala. The sequence goes on along the minus strand of CM070029.1, from coordinate 14,689,914 downwards.
TGAGTTATCCTAATCGATGTGTGTGCACTGTGTGTAATTATTATGTATATATAAATACACACGAATTAATGTATATATTTAATTATATTTATATTATTTATATTTAATATAAATTCTATACAAATTATAATAAATACATATACTTGTAAATATTTCTTAAATATATGCATGAATGTGCTTGTATTTATATATACATAATAATTACACACAGTACACACACATATATTAGGCAATCTCAAACTTTTATTTTGTATGCGCTTAATTGTGATTAACCGTTTACCAGCCCTATATGTGTAGCCCTATATATGTATATGTGTATATATATATATACATATATATATATATATATATATATATATATATATATATATATATATATATATATATATATATATATATAAGGCAGCACAACTGTTTCCAACATTGATAATAAATCAGAATTATAGAATGATTTCTGAAAGATCATGTGACCCTGAAGACTGGAGTAATGACGCTGAAAATTCAGCTTTGATCACAGAAATAAATGATATATATTATATTATAAATTATAAATTTAAAGTATATTGAGATAGAAAACTGTTATTTTAAATTGCAATAATATTTCATAACATTAATGAAATAATCGAAAAGCGTTGCATTAGATCACATTAGAAGACAGAATGTGAAGTAATATATTTGTATTGTTCCCACACAGATGAGAGCCCAGAGAAGGAAGACGGGCTCAGTGAGAACAGAGTCCGAGTGCTCAGAGGGCAGGGGGACCATGGTGGACATTGAAATGTCCGAACTTAATTCTCAAACAGGTAGTCTACGCAGAGGTCGCAGCCGTATGGACAGCGCCATATCCACCGGCGTCTCTGTGGCCTCCGATCCATTTTCCTCAGGTCTGGAGGGTGTAGACGAGGACAATTACGGATACGTGTTGCCCACAGAGAGAGGTAAACCAATACTGCACTCGCAGTTTATCTTGAGTCATTATTGCGGCTTAACCCTATGCCATTTTTATAAGACTTCTCTTCTCATTTAGGTTCCAGAAGCACTGTTCCTCATAGTAGGACATCCAGAAACTCCAAGAGTGCTCTCCCGCCACCAAAAACAGAAGTACAAGAGTACGAGCTAATGAACAAACAGCCTTCTCGGCTTTCTGCTTCACCCACAGACAGCACTGATGGCTCGTCAGCACTGAGCAACCCATCCTCCATTGCTTCTCCTTACACATGCAGCGTTTTACCACAGAAGAGAGAGACTGACTCAACACAAACCGAACTGTCAGAAAAAGGCGCTAGTGTGCCTGAAGGGGACAGCATTGAGTCTGCTGCTTGTGAAAACAGTCTGGTTGCAACTGTAACATGTACTGACGAGAACCAATCTGACAGTAGCCCTGTAGAGGAAGAACCACCAACGGAGCCACGGCCACAAGAAGCGGTGGTTGAATATGAATACATGGACATACGTATAGACATAAACCAGCAAAACAGTCCCGCGAGCAGTCCAGATGAGGTGGAGAGTGACAGAAGAGAAGCGATTTATCAAAATGTGAATGCAATACGTAAGGAGAATGAAGATTCTGATCTCACTGCACGGCGCAGTGAATATGTGGACATGGAGGCTTCTGGGAGGACTGGCTCTGAGGACAGAGTTCAGGCTGAATATCAGAACTTTCCGGTAAAGGGAAGACCTGCTGTGGGAGAGGAGCCACAAAAGACTGGTCTCAGATCCTATATAAAAGTGTGTGCTGGAGTGGAGGCGCAAAACACTTCATTTGACAACCCGGACTATTGGCACAGCAGACTGTTCCACAAGCAGGACACCGTTTGCACATAATTATTGACTGACAAACATAAACAATGTGATGGATCATTGATGGAAACAGAATGGACTGGCAAACCCAACAACTTTTTTTTAAAGACATATATCTACCATGTGTTCAGTATTTGAACATATAAGTTATGCTAGCGCTGTCAAATCAATTAATTGCGATTAATCGCATCCGAAATAAAAGTTTGTGTTTACATAACAAATGTGTGTGTGCTGTGTATATATAAATACACAAATGTACATGTATATATTTAGGAAATATTTACCTATGTATGTATTGAATATATTTATTCATATTTAAATATATGTAAATATGATTATATGTATTATATATTACACTATATATTACAGTTCTTAAATGTATACATGTATGCGTGTATATTTAAATGTATATATAAATATACACACACATTTGTTATGTAACACAAACGTTTACTTTGGATTCGATTAATCGTGATTAATCGATTTGGCAGCACTAATTTATGCTAATGTGCCAACAAAATATAGTTTATTATAGTATAAAATCACTTGTCTTGTTGAAGATTGGCCTACCTCCACTTGTGTGTTTCTGAACTCTTGTGGTTTTGTATAGATTTATGTTTGTTTTTTAAGACGATGATTTTTGTGTACTCAATGAGGAAAAAAGCTATTGTATATTGGTTTTTCTCTATTAGTAAAAGTAATCGTTCAAGTTTATTGTCTCCCATACTTAATTGTTATTATCATATGAAAAAAATTTAGCTGACACCAGTGTTTTGCCTAGCTATTATATTTATAATGTTAATATATAACATTATATATATATAATAATATATTATAATGTTATCATATTTATAAATATTTGAATTAAAACTGTAAAAATCATTTTATATAAAAAATAATTTGTTTAGGCAAATAATAATATTTGGTGTAATATTTTGCAAATTTGAGACAAATGAATGGTTTGCATGTCAGAAATACATAGATTGAGCTAAAAGCCTGTAAGTCAGACTCTTGCATATTTTGTTACAGGTAAACAGCAGGGTTAGAAAATCATGGTATAAAAACTGAATTTAGAACATAATTTATCTGAAACAAAAAAAATATTTTGTTGTTAATGTTTACCAGGTTTTATTTATTAATTATATACAATAGCCTATCACTCACAACAACACAAATCATAATCTTTATATGTCTTCAGCTTCAGTTTTACGAGTACTAACTATAGCACTGGTTAATTTCAAGTCAAACATGACTATTTAGGATTCAACAATTGAATTACTTTAAGCATCAGTGTTTTGATTCACTAAAATGAACGAGTCATATGATTGGGAATCTGAAACCAGTCAAGCTCAATTACATGAATATGTTGTTAGATTTCGATTTCTTCTATAAAAATAATGAAACAAACATACAGTCTGATAAACAGCAGATTTAGAGTTATTTCATGAATCACAAAGAACTAAACAAGTTGGTTGAAAATGACAACATATGGATTAATTAATGTCCAAACTATTGTATTGTTATTCTGACAATCAAGACAATACAAGATCTGATGGAGTCTTTTGAAGAGTTAATGTGTTTTCATTTTTTGAAGGAAAAAACACCCTTCAGATTAATTTCTCTTTCTAGAAAGCTTTGACCATATCACAGTGCCGGAATACATGCGTCACAACACCAATGCTAGACTTACTATTGCAAGCCTAAATGTTAAAACAGCTTGCCATATATGTAGTAGTAGAGAATAAGCACTAGTATCTAATGAATACGTAGCCTACTACTTAATATGTACAGTGAGTACCAGTTTCTAATAAATAGGTAGTAGTATCTAATAAATATGTAGTAGCATCTAATGAATAAGTACTAGTATTTAACAATTAAGTACTATTATCTAATAAGTACCAGTATCTAATGAATAAGCAGTAGTATCTAATAAATAAGTGCAAGCATCTAATGAATAATAAGAACTAGTGTCTAATGAATAAGTACTAGTGTTTATTTAAGAATAAGTAAGAACTAGTATCTAATAAAAAAAATACTAGTATCTTTTTAGAATAAGCACTAAGTACTAGTACTTAATGGAAAACATACCAGTATCTTAAAAAAGTACTAGTAGCATGAAAATAGATACTAGTTTGGTTTATAGATTAAATGGAAAAGCGGCCTGCCATAGACTTACACATAAAACACAGTTGGGAAACATCTTGTGGAGACGAACCGGTTTTAAATAGGCCGTAAGAGCATAATCATTTTCAACAGTAAAACCTAAGGATAAATACGTTTTAATTAACTTTCCCAGACATTCATGCGCTGTAACCAAAAAGAAAAATTAAATCTCTTATTCAAATGACAAAAAAATGCAAGATGTTGAAGACATAACAGTTATCCTACTATTGATTTATTTGTATATAAAACACTGACACCCCTATGCCAAACCGGAAAATTTATGACGAGATATTAATAATATTTCTCCTAGCTCCCGCAGAGATCACTCTGTCAGTCTCGTCAATCTATCCGCATGTCTGCGACTATTATTTTGAAGTGCGGCGCAGTAATCGGCCATCTTGCGCGTTTCCACGGCTGCTGTTGGCGCAGGCTGTGAGATCTGAAGCGTGCTGTGCTTCATCATCCCGCAAGCGAAGCGAGGGAAAAAGTTACGAGCTCCTCTTGAATCCCACCACTGACAAGCATGTCAGGAGACGACGACCAGCAAGAGCTTACCATTGCTGATGACTTGGTGGTCACCAAGTACAAGATGGGGGCCGACATTGCAAACCGTAAGAACGATTCTGGAGCTTTATGCGTGATTAAGGGTTGAATTTGACCGAGTGATGGTAACGTACTGCTCTGCGCTCGGCCATGTGTCTGCAAGCTGTAGGCAGATAGACATCGATACCAGTCGTTTCTAATTTTTTGACTTGACTTAACCTGAAATCATATGGACTACTATCTGCAGCCGATGTTTTGTAATCTTAAGTGCGTTATTTATGTTTATAAATATTGGGCTAGCAGGTTAGCCAGTTAGCTGTAATTGAAACGTAGCGACTTAAAGTGGTTGTTCACTCAAAAAGTTAAATTCTGTCAATATTTACTTACCTGAATGTCACTCTAAACCTATGTGACTTTGAACCACAAATGGAAACGTTTGGCAGAATGTAAGTGACAGACAGCCTGAGTCACCATTCACTTTCATTGCATCTGGTTCCTTGCAATGCGAATGAATGGTGACTGACACCGTCATACTGTCAAACGTTTTCTGTTGTTTCTGTATATATATAAATATATAAATATATATACAGAAACAACAGAGGTGTTAGGTAATAGGTGTTATGTTGTAGTAATGTGAAAGTGTAATACTGACTAGTAGATTTACTGACAGGTGCTGACACAGTGTTATTTTCTGTCAGCTGCTGAAATGTTAAATTTCTCCCCTTTACTAGAAGTGCTTACTGATTTAATGTGTATTGATCTTCTTCAGACCACGTCATGTCACACAGTGCTGTATGGAGAGCCTCAAAATCCTTTGGTTAGGAAAACTTGGTGTTTAATGTGAAACCTCTTTCTCTTTCAGAGGCTTTGAAGGTGCTCATCGAAGCAGCCAAGCCTGGTGTGTCTGTCCTCAGTCTCTGCGAGAAAGGAGACGCTTTTGTCACTGCTGAAACAGGCAAGGTCTTCAAGAAAGAGAAAGAGATAAAGAAAGGTAAGAATGCTTCTGAATTTATATAGATATATAATAGTCATTGAACTCTTGAATCAGTGACTTTAAATTTGACATTAATCAGTGATTTTTAAATGTGGTGTGTTTATATTATTGAATAAATTGCTGTTTTTTATTGTTCATGTATTTTTTTATTATATTTAAAAATATAAATGTATAATATTAATTAAAATCATGAATAAATAAAAAATACAGTAAAAACACTAACATTGTAATTATATTGCAATGTAATGTAATCTTACAATTTAAAAGAAGTGCTCTCTATTGTATATTTTAAAATGTCACTTATTCCTGTGATGGCAAAGCTGAATTTTCAGCAGCTATTACTTACGAATAGTGATTTCAAATGGTAACAATATTTCACTTTTGACAGTAAGATTTTTAATCTCTTCAAACCTGGATTTATTTGATCCAAAGTACAGGAAAAAAAAAAAAAAAAAAAAAAAAAAAAAATAATATATATATATATATATATATATATATATATATATACTATTTAAAATAACTGCTTTCTATTTGAATATATTTTAAAATGTAATTTATTCTTGTGATTTCAGAGCTGAATTTTTAGCATCATTACTCCAGTCACATGATCCTTCAGAAATCGTTTTGATATTCTGATTTGCTGCTCAAAAACATTTATTATTATTATTATTATTATTATTATTGTTATTATTATTGTTATTATGTTGAAGTAAAATTTTGAGTACAATTTTTTTCAGGTTTGTTTGAATGGAAAGTTCAGAAGAACAGCATTTATCTGAAATAGAAATATCTTAAATGGAAACATTATACATGTCTTTATCATCACTTTTAATGTTATTTGAACAGCAAATCAGAATATTAGAATGATTTCTGAAGGATCATGTGACACTGAAGATTGGAGTAATGATGCTGAAAATTAAGCTTTGATCACAGGAATAAATTACATTTTAAAAAAATCTTCAAATAGATAGCCGTTATTTTAAACAGAAAAAAAATTCACAATATTAATGCTTTTGATGTATTTTTGATCAAATAAATGCAGGCGTGGTGAGCAGAAGTTTTAGAATTCTTCTAAAAACATTTAAAAATCATAATGTTTCCAAACTTATGACAAAGTACTATATATGAAAAAATGAAAAATTATTCTTGTGTGACAGGAATTGCCTTTCCCACCTGTGTATCTGTGAACAACTGTGTGTGCCACTTCTCACCGCTGAAGAGTGATCCAGACTACACACTTAAAGACGGTGACTTGGTTAAAGTGTGGGTATTATTTCTGTTAAATATACAAATATATGTTTTTTTGTCATCTGTTTTTAGCACATTTCTTAATTATTGCTTTGTTTTTGTTTTTTTCCACAGTGACCTTGGAGTGCATGTGGATGGCTTCATCTCTAACGTTGCTCACAGCTTTGTGGTTGGTGCGACCAAGGTATGTCTCTCTTCATTGTGAATGCAGAGAAACTCATTTTTCATTCTGTCAGAAGTGCACTTAAAGGGATAGTTCACCCAAGAATGAAATTGTGTTATTAATTACTCGCCCTCATGTCGTTCCAAGACTTGTAACATCCAAGACTTTGTTCATCATCAGAACACAAGTAAGATATTTTTGATGAAATCCGAGAGCTTTCTGACTCTCCATAGACAGCAAGGGTCTTATCACGTTCAAGGTCTAGAAAGGTACCATAAACATTGTTCAATAAAGTTTGTAGCTTCATAAAATTACGATTGAACCAAGATCTTACGAGTTTGGAACGGCATGAGGGTGAGTAATTAATGACTGAATTGTTGTTTTTGGGTAAACTATCCCTTTAACTTTGCTGTTCTTCTAGGATGCTCCTGTGACAGGACGGAAAGCAGATGTGATCAAAGCTGCCCACCTGTGTGCAGAAGCTGCTCTTCGACTGGTTAAGCCTGGGAATCAGGTTAGTTGGAATCGCTCTGGCCCTGTAATTGGCTAATTAGCTAATTAGCTAATAACATCCTCATGAATAACACTGATTAATGATTTAATCTCTCTTTGAAGTCACAATAAATTCTATATGATAAGAAAAACCTTTAAGGCTGCAAAGCTACAAACAAACAACCTAAACAGAAGTCACATTACAGTAACTTAGTTACAAGTCGACAAGCAAGTCACATCCATGATTCACCTACAAAAACACATCGGAGTTGTCTTTTGCACGTCATGTCGACAGAAGCTCAGCAGCAATACATTAGTTTAAATGTGATTCACAACCTGTATATACACAATTAGAAAGTCATGGTGGATCAACTGGCTGTTTTTCTGTTTTTTCTTAGAACACTCAGGTCACAGAGGCCTGGAACAAGATTGCCCAATCATTCAAATGCATGGCCATAGAGGGTGAGCTGACCAAATACTAACCTCACTTACAGTTGAAGCATCATAATATGGTTTTTAAAGCTCCTTTTGTCTCTACACAGGCATGCTGTCTCATCAGTTAAAGCAGCACGTCATTGATGGAGAGAAGACCATCATTCAGAACCCCACCGACCAGCAAAGGTCAGGACAATGAAGCGCTAGATTGTTTTCAAAAATGATTGAGTGTTCCTCTATGCTAAATGCTCTCTGTCCTTGTCTGCTCTAAGGAAGGACCATGAGAAGGCAGAATTTGAAGTGCACGAGGTGTACGCTGTGGACGTGCTCATTAGCACCGGAGAGGGAAAGGTGAAGACTTGTCTTAGCGTCAACTGTTCCCTCGATGTCTGCTGGTAACATGTGACAGATAGCTAATCACCTTGATTTCTTTCTTCCTGCAGGCTAGAGACTCCGGGCAGAGGACCACTGTTTACAAGCGAGACCCCAGCAAGCAGTATGGCCTGAAGATGAAGACCTCCAGGGTGTTCTTTAGTGAGGTCGAGCGGCGATTTGATGCCATGCCATTTACTCTGAGGTAATTTGTTTTAGGTTCAAGTAGAGGTTTAATATTTTTATTATTGCTAGGTGATAGTTAAGTTAAGTTACCAAAGGGCAAGCAATCCATTATTAAAGGGGTAAATCCCAGCTGGGAGGATCAAGCTACAGTTGAGCTCACAAGTTTACATACAGCTTGCAGAATCTACAAAATGTTAATTAATTTACCAAAAAAAGAGGGATCATACAAAATGCATTTTATTTTTTATTTAGTACTGACCTGAATAAGATATTTCACATAAAAGACATTTACATATAGTCCACAAGAGAAAATAATATTTGAATTTATAAAAATGACCCAGTTCAAAAGTTAACATGCACTTGATTCTTAATACTGTGTTGTTACCTGAATGATATTTTTTTTTTTTTTTTTTTAGTAGTAGTTGTTCTTGAGTTCCTTGTTTGTTCTGAACAGTTAAACTGCCTGCTGTTCTTCAGAAAAATCCTTCAGGTCCCACAAATTCTTAGGTTTTCAGCATTTTCGTGTATTTGAACCCTTTCCAAAAATGACTGTATGATTTTGAGATCCATCTTTTCACACTGAGGACAACTGAGGGACTCGTATGCAACTATTACAGAAGGTTCAAACACTCACTGATGCGTCAGAAGGAAAAACAGTGCATTAAGAGCCAGGGGTGAAAACTTTTGGAATTTGAGGATCAGGGTAAATGTAACTTTTTTTTGTCTTTGGGGAAACATGTAAGTATCTTCTGTTGCTTCTAAAGGGCATACTAAATGGAAAAAAAAAAATCTTTGTTCAAAAGTTTACACCCCTGGCTCTTTATGTATTGTGTTTCCTTTCGAAACTTTAGTGAGCATTTGAACCTTCTGTAATAGTTGCATATGAGTCCCTCAGTTGTCCTCAGTGTGAAAAGATGGATCTCAAATTCATACAGTCATTGTTGGAAAGAGTTCAAATACACAAAAATTCTGAAAAACCAAAGAATTTGTGGGGCCTGAAGGATTTTTCTGAAGAACAGGCAGTTTAACTGTTCAGGACATATGTTTAAGTGCATTATAGTTCCATTCAAACGTATGACTTTGAAGTTACTAGTATCTCAAATGAAAGTGCACTATTCACCTCTGTTGCTCATCACATTTCTTTGTGTGTCTCTCCTTGTCCTTCTGTCTGTGTTTGGTCTGGTGTCTGTGCTGTCAGGGCATTTGAGGATGAGAGTAAAGCTCGGCTAGGTGTGGTTGAGTGTGCCAAACACGAGCTGCTTCAGCCCTTCAATGTCCTGCACGAGAAGGAAGGTGAGGCGTTAGTACCACAGTCATAAAATGTCACTTTCATATGTAAAACCTTCAACCAAGCATGAAGATGATACGGTTAAAGCTTTGCAACGAATCATTAAATGAAAATGAGAAATAATTTCCTGTCACACCGTTGCTCAGAGAAGCGCATCTAGCACATTTGCCGCATGACCAGGTCAAAGACTGTTCTTATTTTAGAAGTTTGGTGACATCAGCAAAGTCTCAAGAGTCACATTGTCAAACCTTCTGTCTCCTCCTCATCTTCTTTTCATTCAAGGTGAATATGTAGCGCAGTTTAAATTCACGGTGCTGCTCATGGCAAACGGTCCTCTGCGTATCACCACTGGACCTTTTGATGCAGAGCTTTACAAGTCTGAGCATGAAATACAAGACCCAGAGCTCAAGGTAAGAAAATTAAGAAATTATAGAAATTAATACTTTTATGTAGCTAGGATGCTTTAAATTGGTCAAAAGATGATAAAGACATTTATAATACAAAATATTTCTATTTCGGATAAATGCTGTTCTTTTGAACTTTGTTCATCTAAGAAACATCAAAAACATTTTACTCTGCTGTTTTTAACATAATAATAATACAAGTTTTTTTGAGCAGCAAATCAGAATATTAGAATGATTTCTGAAGGATCATGTGACTGGAGTAATGATGCTAAAAATTCAGCTTTGAAATCACAGGAATAAATTACATTTTAAAAATATATTCAAATGGAAAACAGTTATTTTAAATAGTAAAAATATTTCAAAATGGTACTGTTTTTGCTGTACTTTGGATTAAATAAATGCAGGCTTGGTGAGCAGAAGAGACTTTTTTATCTACAGAATTATCATTTACAAAATTATGACTTTTTGCTTTTTAAGGACTGGTTGGAAATTATTTATTTTATTATACATATGTAATTATTCTAATAATAGGTAGAAAGAACCTAAGTATGAATAATTGCATGAAAATAATTTTCTCAAATATTATCAAAAATGAAATAATAATAATTTTAAATTATTAAAAATGTTGAAATTAAAATGTCAAGGGCTGGGTAAAAATATCGATTTTTCAATTTTAATTGATTCTCATTTTTACTATATACTTTTTTTTTTCTTTGCTATTTTTATGTTACTGTTCTTCAATATTTAATATATTTAAATAAATGTCAAGTTTTATAACAGCTGCCATTAAAGTGTTTATATTTCAAAAAATGAATTGTAGTACAAATATAATTGCAATTGTAAAGTTAACTTTATTATTATAATATTTAATTGAGTATAATTTAAGTGTTTGTATAATCATTTCATTTTAACATTCAGTATTATAGTACTAGCTGACTTTATTTTTTTTTTGTATATTTTATATAATATATTAATATAATATATTTTACAGCATTAGTTGAGAGATTTTCTTTCCTTGAGAAAATCTGCCATGTACTGTACCTGATATATATCATATTAAATCGAAATCAAATCAAATTGTGAAATGTCAATACCCAGCCCTAATATCTATAATTCACTATTATTCATTATTCATTAATGTATTTTTTATATATATATATATATATATATATATATATATATATATATATATATATATATATATATATATATATATGCTCTACAATAAAACAATGAAATTGTCCAGTTGATTTTTTTTTTTTTTTTTTTCATTTAAAATTTATTGCCAACATGTTTTATCATTTGCAGGCATTGTTGCAAAGCTCAGCCAGCCGCAAGGCACAGAAGAAGAAGAAAAAGAAGGTTTGTTGTGTCAGCATTCACTTTCCCAATTTCTAATGGTGCTTTACTCTAAATATGAAACCATATTTGCATACTTTTCTTTTTCCCAGGCATCGAAAAATGTGGAGAGCGCCACAGGACAGCCAGTGGAGGCTGAGAGCGAAGCTGCTGCATAGACTCCCACTGCCAACCAAGCTGACTGACAGAGCCTCTGCACAGCCCAAAGAACAGAACCGTTAAAGCTAATTATGACCTGCCCCACTGAGAGGCCTTCCGGCCAAGCCTTCTGTGTTTTTGAATACCTCCTCATTAGTTATATAAGACTGCTACAGGGTTTGTGCAGTTTACTTCCGTTTGGTCGTTTTTGAACGAGGCTGTTCTCTGGAGCAGCTGGGAGTGTACAGATGAGCAGGTAGATACTGTCCAACCGTGTTTACAGGAGGCGAGTGCTGGGTTTCTTTTGACCCTCTCTGTCATTGTACAAGCCATCATGAACAATAAAAGTGTAACGGTGGCTCTCTTTAGGCAGTATTGCTACAAAGTGCCATTCATGTCCATGCAGATGAGATCCCTGTTTGATATCTGTTGAAAGGTTTGAGTTTTTGTCAGTTGGGAAATGATCATAATTTGTACTGGTGACCTGTAATGAGTCTTTGGAGCGGTAACGGCCTCACTACAACTTAAACATAGCAAAACAACTACAATGGAAGCACTGTTAATCAATTTGGTAAGCTTTGTTATTTCTGTTAGATGACATTCAGCATTCGTTTTCTAGTACTTCCCGAATTATGAAAATGCTTTTCCAGGGTCTGTTTCGATGTAGATCTTCCTCTCAGCTAATTGGTCTGACTTCTGAAACCATTGTTTGACTAAACTGACTGACCAAATTAACCTGCCATTTTATAAGCGTACATCTAATAAATTTAATTAGCCAGTTTATGAATCAGAGCCTGCTTTTTTTTTAATTTAAACACACAAATGTCACTCTAAAAAATGTTGGGTTAAAAACAACCCCGTGCTGGGTGAGATACGGACAAACTAAGGTTAAATATTTAACCCAACCTCTGAGTAGTTTTATTTAACACAACTGTTGATTAGAAATGTTTATATTTCCTTCATAATAACCCCAAAATATGTTGGAAATTAACATTTATTAATGTGTTCAATGAATAAACATTCATTAATAAGTTGAATAATTAATATTTAAACAATAAACCCTTTTTTTTAAATTGCTTATTAATAAATGTTCACCCTTTGATTATTGCTGATGCCTCTAGTAATAATGTGTCTGATTTTTAATTTACGGTATTTTGGGGTCATTTTAAACCAGCCATTTAGCCATGTTTAAACAACAGTTAAGTTAAATAAAACTATCCAGAAGTTTGAGTTAAACATTAACTCAACCAATGGGTCAAAACAACCCAGTTGCTGGTTTTCTCTATATTTAATTTGTGAGATACAAAATGTCAAACCCAGTGGCATCTGCAAACCAATGACATACCTTTTAAAAATAATTCATGCAATTGTTAACCATCTGGTCCCAAGGCATTTTAACTGGATAAACATTTAGGGGTCATTGCCAAAAAAATCCTGCTCTACATAATTCTCCAGCTGATTTCTGCATTTAAGATTCATTGGCAAATCTTTGGAGTCATTTCCTGTCTACTTCACACATGTGTCCCAGTAGAGTATCCGCAAGTTTAATTCATATCAACTATGGACACTATAAAGTGTTGAAATACTTGATTATTAGTTGTAAAAAGTTTTTGTGAAGTGTTTTGCTCAAAGAGTGTTCAAAGTGCCCTAACACTTCTTAAGCCCATTGTACATCAACATTTAAAAGCCTTTACTAAATATGTTGCAGGTAAATGATTGTAGGTCATATAAAATGTAAGTTAGGCCTATACAAATGACTAAACCCATCAAAAGAAGAAACGTCCCTTTTGCAGGATACTGTTTTTAATATTTAAATATAATTTTGTAAAATCCAAATAAGCTTTACAGATCTTTATTTGAAAGGGTTTTAACAAAAAAAAAATCATATTTCTTAAGTAAGTTGTAAACAAGCACCTGTGGAACAGTCCTTAGGATGCTTACGGTGTACAGGCGGTTTGCAATTAGGGTCACAGTTATAACAACTTAGTAAATTAAAAAGCTCTTTCTACTGACTGAAAAACACCAGAAGATGCCCAGGGTTCCCGCTCACCTGTGTGAAGTGAATATGCCAGACGTGTGCAGACGTGACCAGAGCAATGAACGGCACTGTCTGTATTGTAATACGCATAAGACAGTGCGACAGGAAGGACCTGGTCGTCCTTGCGATGGCAAAGCACATGTAACTAGGGCTGTTCGATTCCGAAAATATTTTTTTTAGAGTGGAGGAACCTAATTTTGCCATGACTGTAAGATATAAAGGGCTTAGTAAGTAGCCTTATCATAATATGAAGCTTTATTTTTAAAAATTATGATACATTTCTGTATTTAAATTGTAATTTTGTTTGCATTGCACATGAAATTAGTCATAGCCCGCAGCGCAGTTCAGCTGAATGGTGTGGTACTTCAACGGTATGCTTTGCGCAAAATTAACAAACTGTACACTGAAACAAAATAACCAGAACATCACCACTGACATAAGAGCTTGTTGTTTATCTGTCAATCAGATGCGCTCTCGGTCGGCGTTTTCTTTTAGAATTAGCATTGGCTGATAGAAAGGTTAATAAATAGCAGTTTGTTTAAGATGGAAATAGGATCAAGACCCTCGATCGTGATCTATTCTGTCGTGCAGCGCTCAAAACTGTGGACAGTATAAGACGGTAAAATAACTTCTGAATCGTTTTGAACTGATTCATTAAAACGATCTATCCGAAAGAACCTTTTCGTGTAAACGAATCAGTTCTAATCACTAGTGAGCAAGGCTGCATCCTCAAACTCAAACGAGCTCAGTAACGAGTCTGTTCATTCAGTTTATTTTTGTGAATCGATGTTCAGCGACGTTTGATGACAGCAGCCGAGGTATGCAGCCTTCGTATGATACAACCTTTCGTTTAAGAGGCGCCCATAGATAGACTTTGTTGAACTGAAAACGGCTATGAATGGGGAGTCGATTCCTCTTGATAGGACTCTCGATTCCCAACGCCTCTGAATCGAGGAATCGATTCTTTTTGGAATCGACTCTCAGCCCTACATGTAACCATGTGTCCCACCAGACATGCTCAAGAACTTTGAAGTCCCTTGATGGCAAATTGGGGAAACCCCTCACAAAAAGAACAGGCTAATCTGTTTTAGTCCATGAGGAGGAGAAGCATCTGGTGCCACACAAGATATTCTTTGCTCAGTGACTCATTATTACATTTTTGTCCGCCAAATGCCTGTGAAAATTCCTAAATGTATACCACCGTTGTTTTTTGTTATGTTAAACCGAATATTTACACGTTATGGAATCTGCTAAACTAAAAGCGGATAAATATGAGAGGAACTTACACAAACACAAACAGTTTTCTTATAATACCATCATTATTACAAGCGTCAGGAATAAACTGTTTAAGGAGCCGTACTTGTCCGTTGAATTTGACGTAATGGCAAAATTGTTTGTGTCGAATGCGTTTTGCTTTTTTTTTTTTTTTTCTGTTATAAAAATACCAAGTGTGTCGTCCATGTCAAAATCAATAAAATTAGATGGTAAATCAAACCCGTAAGTTATGAAACATATTAAATGAAAGCATTTGGTTAATTATATTATTAATTATAAATGTATGCATAACTTATAATAGTATATAATTATTAATAGTTCTATCTTAGAAAATAGTATTAAATTACATTTTAATTGAATTGTATTTTTTTTTTATTTCGGACTACATCCCATAAACACTGCTTGTGCGTTACATAAATAACTGCAAAAATTCAGTCCAAAGTACACTGCGAACACGTTACAAAAATTTTTACCACTGGTAAATCTGATGAAAAGGGAAAATTTTAACGTTATTGACAGGTGTAGCACGAGTTTCTTTTTATAGTCGCTGAAAAATGACGCAACCGGGGCGTATAAAAGAGCCCGTCTCCCGCATGACGTTCTCTTGGAGTCGTTGCTATCGCTTGACGAGGTGAGGAAGTTGCATCCGCTGACATTGTGTTCACATCTCATACAATCCATAATAATCCAAGACATTTACGCACCATCCATCAACAACTCTAACGTTATTTGTTTATTTACAGAACCATCTTCTCATCATGAGAGCGAAGGTAAGTACATTTTTCAGTTTTATGTTAAATTGAGTGTCTCGTTATATGACGTCTCAGTAGCATCTTGCTGGCTAATATAGTACTTATTACGCTACAACTATTTCAACGGTTTGTTAGTATTGAACTGAATATCTTTTAAGTTTATTTTTTTTTAACCATGTGGAATAAAGTCACTAACTACTGTGAGCATTACTGTTGTTTTCTGTAGTAATATATACTCAGGCCTGCTTTGCTAGCTTGCTAACACACGGTCGCAGGGAATTTTGTGACCACGTTGAGTTTTTTTTTTTTTTTTTTTTTTTTTTTTTTAGTCGCTGCATCTTTTTAAAATTTACTTATTCACATTGTTAAAATGTATAACTGTGGCTTATTATACACGTGTTAAGTCTCGTTTATCGCTTTTTTTTTTGGCTTCTTAAAATTAACGCCAGAACGGCCATGCTGCGCAGTGAAAATGTAGCCAATGGCGCCAGTTGCTAATGCGCATGTATGGTTTTAGAAGCTGTAACGTTATTTGGAACTGCCTAATCAATTCTAGTTTATTAATGGTTGTGCTCTCTTGCAGTGGCGAAAGAAGCGTATGCGCAGGTAAGTTTGTAACCATTTGAGCTGCATCTAAAGTTCTTACTATATTGGAATAGGCGTAAAATGACTGGCTCCCTTTTTTTTTTTTTTTTTTTTTTTTTAAGGCTGAAGCGTAAAAGGAGAAAGATGAGGCAGAGGTCAAAGTAAACTGGACCCTGTTTGCTGAAGCAGAGTGTGTTCCTCCACTTCAGTCTCCTTGGCAAGAGTCTGCTGGAAGCCCAATTGAAGCTCCACTCCTCCACCATCTATGAGGCCTGCTTTCTTCTGAATGAGGATTTGGATTTCCATCATCTGGTTCTGCAGAAGCATCCTGGTCTTGATGACCATGTTAACTGTTTTGGACATTCCTCAGACCTGTCAGTTCAGCGAGTTTTTGTTAATTCTTAAATAAATCTTTTTGGTTTAAAGAAATCCTTTGGCCTAGTGTTTTCTCTTGTTTGAAGTGACTGGGTATGGTTTCATGCTGTATGGTTTTGAAGGTCAAACTAAGGTAATTGCAAGAGCAATAGCGTTAGAATGTACAATACATCTGGAGGGTTTTCATTCCTGCCACTTAATTGTGCATGCTGCTTTTCCCTTGCTGTCAAATTCAACGTTAGTCTTGAAGAGATTGTGTAATGCTCAGACTTTAGATGGTGTTGTTTTATTTAGCTAAGTTAACATTTAGCTTTTAAATCTACTGCACAACTTCTAGACTATGTAATTTTATAGTGTGCTATAACCTGAAATGTGGCCAGAATTGTTCCTTTTCTGCTGTTGGCCTGATAAAACATGTGCCCAGTGACTAGGAGGGGTGTAGTTAAAGGGACAAAAATTTAAAATTCATTACACTCCTTGTTCCAAACCTGAAAGACCTTTGTTCATCTGAATGCTAATTTTTAAGTCCATAGACTGCTCTCAGATTTGATCAGAAATGCTTTAATTTTTGTTCTGAAGATTAGGGTCTTAAGGGTTTGGAACAACATGAGGGTGAATGACAATTTTCATTTTTGGGTGAACTGTCTCTTTAAATTAACCAATGAGGTGCTAAATTTGCGTAGGCAGCAGGTATTAACATGAAAATTGTCATTTTAGTGTCTCTTATTTACGTAAGGAGTGCTTTTTGTAACGTGACGGCAGGGTGGTAGCTGTATTAGAGCCTGTAAATTTGTCACGTAAGTTCCTTTAACAAACTGGTGCATAAACAATGCAGATTTAACCTGGACAGAAAGGTAACCTCGGTGGAGCCGGTTGCTAGGTGATGACTGGTTTGTTTTCTGTTTTGACTGCAGTGCAGGTGTGTCGGTAGTCCGTAATTTAGTCGGAGTTTATGGGCAAATGTTCGTTTGCCTTAACTTACCCGTCATTAAACAAAATGCATTTTCTACATCATTTGTTTTTTTTTGCTTAGCGTACACCGCAGTGGTTGTCACAAGACACTATGGCTGTGTTCGAAATGGCATACTTGCTTACTGCCCAGTACACAGTGCATACTGCCTACTATTTTTTTGAAGAATAGTGTGCGAAACAGTATACAATAAGCAAAATATTTTTCAGAGTAGTATGCTTGTCACATGACAAACACATTAATTCATCACAGCTGTCAAGGTTGTTACCTTACAAACAAATGCGCTAACAGTTCTTTCAAAGGCTTGTTAATAAGGCTTCGTACTAGTAAACAATGATATATTGCCCAATTGTATTCATGTCATAGTTGATGAACTTTACATATTGGACAGAACTACAAATAATGATAAATTCAGTTTACACTAAAATAGCTGCATTTTCTTTGGCATGTAAATAGTAGTTAGGTGGAAGATATTTATTCTTCAATACTGTAGTACATTATAAAACAGTTGAATGTAAATTTTCATATATATAAATTTTATTAGATGAATACCATTTTACTGGCACGAAAACCTCCCCAAACCTACAGCTAAGTATAACACTATTATTAATTTACACTTTTCAAATATTTACTTTATTTTTATTGAAGGTAAATGCCTTTCTGATCTGGTATGTGATGGGCAAAGGAGAAGCACGAGTTTGACAAAATGTGGCAAATTCAAACGCGGGTCGTGTCTTTTACTCCCTGCGCCACTGATACTACAGGAAAACGTGTCTTCTGCAGTGCTGTTTATCGCAGCAAGGCATTGGTGGGTGGAGTTATTGTAAATAGCCACTGCCGACAAATTGGTCTATTTGTTCTTAGATAAATACACCCCATTTCTTTTTAGAGATGCTTTACACGGAATCTGAATTCTGTTTGCATAGAATACTACTTTTATTTATATGTTATTTATATATTATATTTCTGCAATATAATTATTATTATTTAATATCTTTGAAACAATCACTACTGTATAAAGCACTATAGAGATAAAGGTGACGTCTTTTTAGTTGATCGGAAACGTGCCGTAGACAGTAAAGTACAATTTATGTCCTACTTGCAATATTGTTTTTAGATGCACATCAACTGTTTGTAGTTTATATGTATATGCATATATGTACATATACGTGTTACATTTATAATTGCTATTCCCCGCCTCCAGTTCACTCACACATTTGAAGATGAAACGTCACATGGACTGCACTGCATTCTGAGAAACTGTATCCCATGCAGTGTCTTCAGATGCATACATCAAGTTTCAGCAGATGTAGCAGGTAATCCGGGTATTCCATACATACAGAAAATTAATTCACATAGCATACTGCAATATAGTAGGAGTTGTATGGTAGTATGCCATTCAGAACATAGCTTCTATACTGATTTCAGTGTATATTTAGCAGATTCTGGCAAATATAGCAGGTCCGGGTATTCCATGCATACAGAAAATTTGCATACTATGCACAGGATACATACTGGATACTGCAGAAATAGTAAGAGTAGTATGATAGTATGGCATTTCGAACACAGCCTATGTAAACGCCCATGCGACAGCTTAAATGTGTGCTGGAGGCTAAAAATATGTTAATGTACACTATCTTAACTTTAAAAACCCTGTTTTCGCTTTCAGCCATTTCTGTCGCGTACAGCGTAACATAACGAGGTTTCAGTGACTGGTAAATGATGGATGAAACCGCAAAAATATGCATTATCCCATACCCAGATATTTTAAGCTTCTGAGTGTGGTTTCTACAAGAATCTAGGAGGCTTGAACCTTTCAAAACACGCCCCTACACGCCCATCTTATAAAGCAAACTCGAAATCCACAACTTTCCGCTGCAAAGGAACAGGCGTCTGTGCTGTGTTTTTGTAGAGTGAACGAATTATGAGTAATTTTTTGTTCCTATTTAATCGTATGTGTACAGCACCTATTCGTTTTGAATTGTACTGAGTGGGTTTCTACTGTCTAGCGCTGAACCGCTCACAGAAGACAGGATTTGATGCAGAAAGAGCCGATGTCATCTG
This sequence comes from Cirrhinus mrigala, assembly GCA_036247105.1. Classification (NCBI taxonomy): domain Eukaryota; kingdom Metazoa; phylum Chordata; class Actinopteri; order Cypriniformes; family Cyprinidae; genus Cirrhinus; species Cirrhinus mrigala. Next base: position 14,670,270 of record CM070029.1, on the reverse strand, counting down.
ATGATGCAGGGCCGAGCGCGGGTGCCGCTCCGGAGGCTGCGGGCTCGGCCCTGCCTCAAGAGTCCGCTGGAAAACACGCCGTGTCAGTCCTCTGGTCCTTTGGAAAATGCGTCGGTGCCTTACTGCCGGTCTACCTGGCTGGATATTTCGGATTCAGTATCAGTTTAGTTTTGCTCGGTCTCTTGGTGTATATGGGATGGAAGCACAGTCGCGATGGAAAACTAGTGCGACTGCAAAGCGCGATGTATTTTTTGGAGAATGAGCAAGATGTCACCACTACACGGGTGTTCAGAAGTAAACGGGATTTACCGGCATGGGTAAGCGACTTTATACCATAATTGGCAATGATTCTGGTTGTTCAGCACCACAGTCATTCAACACATTAAATCTTCGAGCAGATAGACATGCAGGATTCCTAGCGCTTTTCGATGTCATTTTTGTCTACAATAAGAGTAAAAGGTCTAACGTTATATTTAAGATGCCATCGTGTCAATGACAGCTCAGTTTCATGTTGCACTTATTTACATTGATTTTAAATATTTGTTTACATACTCTTACAATGCAACCTGTTAGTAGCTATTAAACAGTCCTATTTATTCTTCAGCCTGTGGATATTTAGTAATTTTCATCATAATTACATTCTCAGTGTTCTTTATTTCATTTAAAATAACATCTGTTTATGTTACTAATACTTATTTTTTATAATTACTAGTAGGTAATCCTGTAGTGACCACTATCTTTATGTTTCAGTTTTTTATACCAGTAGCTACTTATTCCAAAATTGACTAGTATCAATTAAATTAGTAACTAAAACATTAATTACATAATAGTATACGCATAGTAGGCATCCCATTAACAAGTAAATGTTCCATTTGTGACCAATTGCATTTAACATTGAATTTTAATGGAGACCCTTGGTTAAGATATAAACTATTCACTTCTGACTTCTGACTAATATGCATTTAATATTACAAATATTACCCACTACTGCTACAAGTCACTAACCCAATAACAAGTTAATATTCCATTTGTAACTGGTAACAAATTGCATTACCACTGAATTTTATGAAGATCTGTAGTTCAGATATCAACCTTTCACTTCTGACTGCTGACTAATATGCATTCATTACAAACTAGCACTCATAACTGCTACTAGACACTATCCCATTAACAAGTAAATATTTCATTTGTAACTGGTAACCATTTGTGTTTACCATTGAATTTTATGGAAATCTTTGGTTCAGATATAAACCATTCACTTCTGACTGCTGACCAATATATATTTATTACAAACTAGCGCTCATAACTGCTACTAATCACTATCCTATTAACAAGTAAATATTTCGTTTGTAACTGGTAACCGATTGCATTTGCCATTGAATTTTACGAAGGTCTGTAGTTCAGATATCAACCTTTCACATGTGACTGCAGAATAATATGCTTTCATTATAAACTAGCGCTCATAACTGCTACTAGACACTATTCCATTAACAAGTACATATTTCATTTGTAACTGGTAACCATTTGTGTTTACCATTGAATTTTATGGAAATCTTTGGTTCAGATATAAACCATTCACTTCTGACTGCTGACCAATATGCGTTCATTATAAACTAGCGCTCATAACTGCTACTAGTCACTATCCCATTAACAAGTAAATATTCCATTTGTAACTGGTAACAAATTGCACTTACCATTCAATTTTATGGATACCTATGGTTTAGATATAAACCATTCACCTCTGACTGGTGACTAATATGCATTCATTACAAACTAGTACAAATAACTGCTACTAGTTATTAAAAAGTAAATATTCTATTTGTGACTGCTAACAAATTGCATTTACCATTGTAGTTTCTAGGGATCTGTGGTTCAGTCAAAAAATGTTTTACATCTGACTAGTATGCACTCCAGGAAGATATGTTTACTGAAGCGTATTCATTACAAACTAGTATCCATAACTGCTACTAGTCACTATAACAAGTTATCCCAACAACAAGTAAATATTCCACTTGTGACTGCTAACAAATTGCATTTACCATTGTCGTTTCTCAGGGTCTGTGGCTCAGATAACTACTAACTAGTATGCGCTCCAGAAAGATTTAAGTTTACCGAAGCGTATTTATTACAAACTAGACATTATCACAATAAAAGTTAAATATTTCATTTGTGACTGGTAACCAGTTGCTTGTTCCATATAATTTTATGCAGACTGTAGTTCAGATATCAGCTATTCAATTCTGTGTAGTATTTCAGTTTTACTAGTGTTTTCCTAGCAGTAATTGAATAGATACTGGTACCTTCTTACTAGGCACTAGTAATGTGTATTCCAATTTAATCTTACTAGTAAGATTTTAATTAAACTATAGAGTAATTCTGGCTATAAGTAAAAAAGCAGTCGTAACTAGTGAGATGTCAAACTAGTGTCGTTCACTCCTGCAGTTATCGTTGGTACCGCATACAGAAGGTTTTCATTTTGTTAACAGAGAACGCATAGTTTTGGAGCTATATTTATAACTATATTACAACATTATTACTCAGAATGCATGATCATGCCCATGTATTGCAACATCATCATGGTGAGATTCTTTTAGCCACTCTGCCAACCAAAGCTTACAGTTTTCTTCCTTTCATAAGCATTCTGCACCCTGACAGAGTTCTTATTTTCTATTCTTCTCTCCTCCCTGCTTTCATCCCCCTCCCTCATTAACTTCATTACATTCCAAAGTCAGTCCAGCCCTCGCTATATTTGGACATTGAAGTACCCAGTGTCATGGGACTGAGTCACCGGCAGCTAAATGGCAAAATGAACCATTTGCAGGAAGAATTTGGTGAGGGGGTGATGGGAAAATTCTTCGGAAAGTATGACCTGTGGTCAGAAAAACAGTTTTGCCACTTTCCTCACATACCTCAGTAGCTTGTACATAGTGGCTTTAGCTGATGTGTTTTGTATAAACCTACCCACATCCTGTTACAAATTATGTGTTTAAACATTAAAGAGAACTGCTGCAGAAAAAATACCTTTGTCCAGTTACTTAAATTAAAATATCTAGTTGGGAATCATGTATGGGTCAAGTTTTATTGTATTTTATCACTTATTTAAAATTAAATTGTAATGTTTTGTTTATTTATTTATTTGAGTTAAACATGTACACTGAAATCAGAACTGACCTTTAATCAAGGTTTCTTTGCCATTGAATATTTGTTTTTAGTCATGCTGTCTTATGATTCATTCTTTTAACTATTACGATCTACTATTGCCCTATACATTTTGTTAAACATTTACAAGTATTCTTGTGCAAGAATGATGGTATTTTTAAGAATTAGCAGAACTGTATGTTCCTGTGTCTGCACAGCTGATCTCTTCCCTGCTGTTTTGTTAACAACAGCTCTCAACCTTCACAGTATTTACTTAGTGTACAAAATAAGAGGTCATGCATACTGCATGTAAAACCAATGTGTTGACATCGGAAGTCAAAGTGTACTCTTTTGTTCTTCCACAGGTGAACTTTCCTGACGTGGAAAAGGTTGAATGGATGAACAAGGTATTAAATTCTGTATTCAAATACACAAACACACACGTGACCGCAGCGGCTCTTCTCATTGTTTCTGTTTTGTGTTCCTGAGGGCACGGCGTGTATGTTTTCAAATGCAGTCCCTGAAGATAAATAGTTGAATGGTTTGGCAGCGCTCCAGTCTTTGGATAATGTTTATTAAGTTAGTGGTGTTTCTGTTGTCATTGGTGTAACACACCTTATTTAGAGTAAAGAAACCCACAGACTGCATTGCAAAACTTTGTAAAATATGTGAAAATGACAAAATGTTTGCTTATTAGACAGACTTTAAAATGGCCACACAAACCACATAGACTTATGAGAGCTTATCAGTAAGAAAACTGCCTTGTGAAAGTCTTAAGACTGCTTACCACATGATCTTCCGGATTCTTTTATTATTTCTTCTTTTAGAGCACAAAGGTTTAATACTGGCTTTGAAATTTCATTAGTCTATTCACATATAAGAGCTTCTCAGAGTAGCAGGCCAGACATTTCATGGATTGTTCTTGAGTCTTTCTGCACACCAGGCTTCTTGTTAGCATTCAGGCTTCAAAGGTTGGCCTTAAATAACCTTGTAGACAGTTTAGACTGTGAGAATAGGGAGGGTGGATTGTGCGATGTGCTTCAAAGCTCACTACAAACTGCTCTTAAAGATTACTTGAACTGATGGCATTTGCAAACACCTAGTAAGTGAATCATTTGATCATGTTTTTGGGGTGAAATTAAACAGCTCGGATATCAGTTGTTGCATCAATCTTAGTGCTGTCAAATCGATTAATCGCGTCCAAAATAAAAGTTTGTGTTTACATATTATATGTGTGTGTTTTGTGTATATTTATATGTATATGTAAATGTACACATATAGATGCATATATTTAAGAAATAAATGTAATGTATATTTATATATAATATAAATCATATATATATATATATATGAATACATATATAAATGTAAATATATCTTAAATATATATGTGTGCTTTTGTGTATTTATATATACAAATAAATATACAGAACACACACATATATTATGTAAACACAAACTTTTATTTTTAATGCGATTAATCACGACTAATCGCAATTAATTGATTTGACTAATCGCAATTAATTGATCAATCTGTGAAAAACTGACAAATTAGACTCATTTTGTATGTAGTCATTTCAACACATAATGCTCTAATGTTTGTGTACTGTTTCTCACTAGATATTGACATCTTTATGAGTTTCTACCAGTTCTTATTGTTTGTAACCATTCTTGCTCTCAGATATTGCAGCAGGCCTGGCCGTTTATTGGACAATATCTGGAGAAGCTGCTGGTGGAGACTATTGCCCCTTCGATTCGAGCCACCAGTGCTCATCTGCAAACTCTCAGCTTCACCAAAGTTGACTTGGGTGACAGGGTATACAAATCTGTTTCTGATAAAAGACTGAGTTATTTACTATGAAAGCCTGCAATTGCAAGTTATCTGTCAATTCTGACTTTATTTCTCACAATTAGTGAGTTTATGTCATGCAATTCTGAGAAAAAAAAGTTAGTATTGTGAGTTTATCTCGTGATTCTGACTTAACTCACAATTGCAAGTTTATATATCACAATTCTGACTATTTCTCGCAATTTTAATCATATATCGTGTTTATATCATGCAATTCTGACTTTATAACTTGCAATTGCGAGCTTATATCACAATTCTGAAAAAAACAATTAACTCTCAATTCTGACTTTATCTCTTGCAAATTGTGAGTTTATGTCATGCAATTCTGAGAAATAAATTCAGAATTGTGAGATGAAATAAAGTTGCGATTCTGAGAAATAAAGTCACAGTTCTGAAAAATAAAGTAAGAATTGTGAGAATATATCAGTCTTTTTTTCCCCTTAAAACTGGACTTTATAACTTGCAATTGCAAGTTTATATCTCACAATTCTGACGAAAAAAGGTCATAATTGCGAGTCATCTCTCAAATCTGACTTTATTTCTTACAATTTGTGAGTTTATTTCATGCAATTTTGAGAAAAAAGTCTGAATTGTGAGTTTATCTCACAATTCTAAGGGAAAAAGTCAGAATTATCTCTCAATTCTGACTTCATTTCTCACAAATTTTGAGCCTAAGTCATGCAATTCGGAGGAATAAAGTCAGAATTGTGAGCTTATCTTGAAATTCTGACTTTATAACTAGCAGTTGCAAGTTTCTATCACAATTCTGAGAAAAAAGTTAGAATTGTGAGAAAAAATTCGGAATTGCGAGTTATCTCTCAATTCTGACTTTATTTCTTGCAACTGTGTTTATATTATGCAATTCTGACTTTATAACCTGCTGTTCCGAGTTTATATCACAATTCTGAGAAAAAATTCAGAGATGCAAGTTATCTCTCAATTATGACTTTATTTCTTGCAACTTGTAAATTTATGTCATGCAATCCTGAGAAAAAAGTCTGAATTGTGAGTTTCTTGTAATTCTGACTTAATTTGGAATTCCGAGTTTATATTTCACAATTCTGAGGAAAAAGTCAGAATTGCGAGTTATCTCTCAGTTTCTTGCCATTGTGAGTTTATATCATGCAATTCTGACTTTATAACTTGCAATACAGTAAAAAGTCGCAATAATCTTTTTTCATTTTTCATTCAGTGACAGAAACAGGATTCCATAATTTGCATATGTTGCTCATATGCAAATATGAGCAACATACCAGAGCTATTTTTTTTTTAAATGTAGGCCACTAACTAAGAAGTTATTAAACTTTTATTTTTTAACAGGCTTTGAAGGTAGTTGGGGTGAAGGCCTACACTGAGTATGATAAGCGTCAGGTGATACTGGATCTTTATATCAGGTAGTATTATTTATATAGTATTTTTATTATATTTACAACAAAAAACGACTTTTTGTACTAGATTATATTAAAGTTTTATTCATATTTTGAGAACCCCTGGCTTATAGCCATTCTTAAAACTTTTTGGTTATGTTGCAGTTATGCTGGAGATGTGGAGATTAACGTTGAGGTGAAGAAGTACTTCTGTAAAGCTGGAGTGAAAGGCATTCAGGTAAGGAGGAGGACAACGTGACACATTAAAGATAACAGATAATAGACTCATTGACTGAAACCAGTATCTCTTCTTCTATAGCTGCATGGGAAATTGAGGGTGATCTTGGAACCTCTCATTGGAGATGTTCCTCTTGTTGGAGCCATCACCATGTTCTTCATTCGCAGACCTGTTAGTCCACCATTTTCCATCTTAATTACTAAATCACATCATAATAACCCCCTCTATTATTACACAGTTTTTTTTACTACTTCTGTCCCCCATAGAAACTCGACATCAACTGGACTGGCTTGACCAATTTGTTAGACATACCTGGTTTGAAGTGAGCGCATTTGTTTTGTATCACCGTTATCTTTTGGTTTTATGATTCAGATATACCACAACTGCACTAGTACTATTAATACTATAACTCTCTTTTCATATGCTTCATTCATTCATAATCAGTAGAGCACTGGTCTGATTATTCAAAGTCTGCTGAGCTTCCCTCTATTTAAATAAAGCAGGGAAACGTGCAGTCATTCATATTTATCATAGCTTAACTCATTATAATCACTCAGAAGCCATGCTTTAAAGTAATTTGAATGTATTTTGTTTGTGCCTCTGTGTCCCATTTTCTCTGTACGAACCCCTTGCATTCATTTTCAGTGCCATGTCGGACACTATGATAATGGATGCAATCGCCTCTTTCCTGGTTCTCCCCAATCGTCTCACTGTGCCTTTGGTGGCCAATCTGCACGTAGCACAGCTGCGTTCCCCTCTCCCACGGGTAACACTTCACTGTGCTTTAATGGAGTATTTAACTATGTTAACCTACTTATTTTAACTATTCAAGATCCGTCAAATGTACTTTAATACTCCATAGTTTCATCATGCATGCTTGTTCAGTGTAGCTGCTTTGTAATGTTGAACTGCAAGGGCGTGTTCTCATTTACATAATTGCATATGCTAATTAAAGGAATAGCTCAGCCAAAAATGAAAATGGCTGAAAATTGACTCATCCTCAGGCCATCTAAGATGTAAATGAGTTAGTTTCGTCATTGGAACAGATTTGGAAATTTAGTATTACATCACTTGCTCACCAGTCGATCATCTGCAGTGAATGGGTGCCGTCAGAATGAGAGTCTAAACAACTGATAAAAACATCACAATAATCCTTAATTAATTCACATGACTCCAGTCCCTTACTTTACATCTTGTGAAGCAAAAGCTTCATAATTAAGATGTTTTTCAGATGGTTAAATACCTACATACACTAATATTGTTTTCTTGCCACAGTTAAAATGTCTTAATGATGGATTTGTTTCTTACAAACACACAGCTTTTTGCTTCACAATATGTATATTAATTGATGGACTGGAGTCATGTTGATTACTTGTGGATTATTGTAATGATTTTATCAGCTGTTTGGACTCTCATTCTGATGGCACCCATTCACTGCAGAGCATCCACTGGTGAGCAGGTGATATAAAGCTGAATTTCTCTGAATCTTTTTTTAACTTGAATGCCCTGAAGGTGAGTAAATGTTCAGCAAATTTTATTTTTGGGCAAACTATTCCTTTAAGGCACGCCTCTTGCACTCTGTTTACACTTGTTCTGTTTACCCACAGGGTATAGTGCGTATCCACTTGCTGGAGGCAGAAGACCTTGCTGCCAAGGATAACTACATGAAAGGCGTGTTATCTGGGAAGTCTGACCCGTATGCAGTGTTACGTGTGGGAACGCAGACCTTCACCTCCCAACACGTGGACAACAACCTTAATCCTCAATGGAGGGAGATGTACGAGGTCAGAGAGTGAGATGTGTATGGGAGGCATGTGATTGGTGTGGTTGCTGAAAAAAGTGTCACATTTCTGCGGAAGGGGAAGCTGTGGGTTTTTGAGCTTCTAACATGTGTAGGTGTTTGCTGTGTTGTGACTTTTGTAACTGCTGGCAACAGCAAGAAAAAAACAGAATGTGATAGTGCAGTATGTGACTATCATGTGGTGAGATCAGATGAGGATAGAGCAAAAGCACAAGCTCAGAAAAACATCTGATAATTGCAAGATTATTGGTGTGAGTCAGCAACTGCTTAATATCATTTCTTACTTTTTTTTTATATATCTATGCATGTGTGCATTTGTGTGTGACTCTGTGTGTGTGTGTGATTACTAGGTGATTGTTCATGAAGTACCTGGTCAGGAGCTGGAGCTGGAGGTGTTTGATAAAGATCCTGACCAGGATGACTTTCTTGGAAGGTATAATTTCATTAATAACTTATAATTAATAATTATGTTTATATATATAAAAAGTCTGGGATCAGTAACATTTTTAACGTTTTTTAAAGAAGACTTTTCTGCTCATCAAAGTTGCGATTATTTGATTAAAAATACAGAAAAAACAGTAATATTGTGAAATATTATTGCAATTTAAAATAGTGGTTTTAATTTTAATATACTTTAAAATAGAATTTATTTCTGTGATGCAAAGCTGAATTTTAAGCATCATTACTCCGTCTTCAGTGTCACGGTATCTTTCAGAAATCATTCTAATATGCTGATTTGTTATCAGTTGTGCTGCTTAATATTTTTTTGGAACCTGTGATACTTTTTGCAGGATTCTTTGATAAATAGAAAGTTGAAAAGAACAGCATTTATTCAAAATAGAAATTTTCTAACAATATACATGTAAGTCTTTACTATAACTTTTTAGCCATTTAACACTTCCTTGCTTAGTAAAAGTATTGATTTCTTTCAAAGAAAAAATTCCAGCACCAAACTTAAATAGGTAGTGTATATTGTTACAAAAGATTTCCAACATTGATAATAAAGCAGCTTATTAGAATGATTTCTAAAGGATTGTGTGACACTAAAGACTGGAGTAATGACTGATGAAAAATTCAGCTTTGCATCACAGAAATAAATTATATTTTAAAGTATATTAATATAGAAAACCACTATTTTAAATTGCAATACTATTTCACAATATTACTGTTTTTTCTGTATTTTTAATCGAATATATGCAGCCTTGATGAGCAGAAAAACTTCTTTTAAAAAACATTAGAAATCTTACTGATCCCAAACTTAAGATCATAATTTGCTAAACTTTATATACATATAAACATGAAATTCAATTCAATATATATATAATGTATATTTATATTCAACTGCACTAGACATATAATAAAAATATGAATATATCCATATTAATAAATAATTTTCAAATGCATTTTTTTGATATTTATATGAATGTCTTTACTAATAAGAAATGTTTTTTTTTTCCCCCTCTGTTGTCTCTGTATTACCTTTTTTTAGAATGAAGCTGGATTTAGGTATTGTGAAGAAAGCAGTTCTTTTGGATGAGGTACATCTTTTAGACTAATTTCGTTTTTATTTATTAGGGATGCACCGATACCACTTTTTCCAGTACTCGCCCGATACCGATACTTTTATTTTTGGTACTTGCCGATTCCGAGTACCGATACAGATATTTTTTTAATTTAACCAGTAAATTTGTAAAATATTGGGTACAGAAACTAAAATAATATGTATAATGTTAGTTGGTAAACTTAAACTTTTTTATTAAATAGAAACAGTCAAACCAAAATTTATTCAGATACCTTTTCTCACATTATCAGACAACATTTTTCACATTATCACATTATCATAAACTATGTCCTGCACCCACTAGTAAAAAAAAAAAATATATTTATATATATCAAACATTAGGTGGTGTATATCTGGTGTCTGAATAATTTTTGGTTTAGTTATTTTTATTTTTACACTTATTTATGCCCATTAAAATGTGTTTTGTTACTTTCACTGTTCAATTTTTTTTTTTTTTTGCTCTATGGTACATCTTTAATTTAATAGCATTAAACTGCTCCGCTGCAGCGGCTCAGTACTTTAATCACGCATTTTGTTGTAATAATGCAGGGAACCACTCGTCATGAATCTCATAACTCTGATATTTTCAGAAATATAAGTAGCGTTTTTTTTCATCTGAAACATGCTGCTATTTGGGCTTTAATCTAAAGAGACTCAAATAATGCAGAAACACTCATGAAGCAAGCAAAATGTGCGCAACGCGCTCAAGTACAGTACAGCGTAGCGCATTTCACACAGACTGCTAGTTTCACTTTCGTCGTACAGTCGTGTATGCTTAAGGTTTAACATAGTCTTTTATAGTGAATACCCCTATAAATTTTGTTTTATATTTACGATTTTTTTTTAATCCAAATGATGCGTGTGCTAAGTGAGCGAACATCAATAAAGATCACGCAACAAAAGTGCGCACTCTCTCTCTTTCTCTTTGGCTCTCTCTCTCACTCTCTCTCTCTCTCTACCGTTAAATAACTTGTGTATTGCTTCACTCACTTGTTTTTGACATATCTGACCGAACTACAAACTTTCCAGGGATGTCAAGGTAGGATCTTATCTCGACAAGCCCCTCTGCGTGCATCAGCTCGCGCGCACCAGCTATACAGGCGTTAATACTAAATGTTTAACATTATATTACTTGCATACATATACTTCGTAGACATTCTTAAACTCTAATGACTCCATTCTGCTGTCTGTTGTTCTGTTGTCGGTGTTTCTTTGCCTGAATACGCACTTGTCACATGCTGTGTTGTATCGACGTTTGGTATCGGGGCATTTTAACAAGTACGAGTACAGGAGCTCAGTATCGGGCCCGATACCGATACTGGTGCATCCCAATTATTTATATATTTGTTAGTTGATTTTCTTACACCAAGAACCTTTCCCATTATTGTTCTGTATTTTCTCTTTGAAATCAGTGGTGGTCATATTTCCCCACCTTTTCTGTTTCTCAGTGATGCAGTCTGTGTTGTTTATAATAGTAAAATAATGTTGTTCTCTGTGGTTTTAGTGGTACACTTTAAAGGATGCGACATCAGGTCAGGTTCATCTCAAACTAGAATGGCTCTCTCTGCTGCCCTCTGCAGAACGCCTTAGTGAAGTAAGATCTTACCTGACAGACTATAAAAACTGTGAGTTTGTTGATCTTCTCCTTTAATTTCCAGACTAAAACCTTTTATCAAATATAGGTGCTGGAGAGGAATAAAAACATTACCATACATGGTAAGACAGCAGATGCTCCTTCCGCTGCCATTTTGACTGTTTATCTAGACCGGGCACAAGATCTACCTGTAAGTTTATGTCCTTCACCTCTGTTGCCCTTCTTTCAGCATTTATTATTTTGTTCAAAGAGTGATTTAAATGTTGATGTTATTCAGTTTAAGAAAGGCAATAAGGACCCCAGCCCCATGGTGCAGATTTCTGTGCAGGATACCACCAAAGAGAGTAAGGTAAGATTTCATCGTTACTGTTATGCCTCATATGTAAAGTTTAAAAAAAGGCATATTTATACCTTTTGGAGTCACTCTTTCATATGTTCTCTCATTAATTAATAATCCAGACGGTGTATGGGACTAATAATCCAGTATGGGAGGATGCCTTTACATTTTTTATTCAGGACCCACGCAAACAAGATATCGACATCCAGGTATAATCACTATGATTGTAAAATATTAAATCTAAAGTGTTATTCATTCACTCTTAATTTTCCCCTGTTCGTGATGTAACTGCAATAATATCATTTCAAGTGCTTATTTGATTGTGTTTACATACAGTACATGTAAACAGCATTTCCTCACTGTAATTGCTTACATCTGTCCCAGGTGAAGGATGATGACAGGGCTTTGACTCTGGGCAGTTTGTCTATACCCTTGCCCCGTCTGCTCTCCAGTGCTGAGCTCAGCATGGATCAATGGTTTCAGCTAGAAAAGTCTGGACCGGCCAGCCGTATCTACATCACAGCTATGCTGAGGGTAAGATGAGATAGATTGATTTTGGTTATTAAACGCTATTAAAGGGGACATCGGATGCTCATTTTCTACAAGACTGTATGATTCTTTATGGTCTTCATGAAATGGCTGCAAAATACTTTGGTTATTTTTTGGTGCATGTCTCTTTAAATGATAATGAGTTACTGCTGACCCCGCGCCTCTCTTGCGTTTTTGTGTATTGGGTGGAGCATTACCATCAAAAACAAAACTAATCCACTGCGTCCTCAGTGGCTCTGATGTCAGGAGAAAACGAAGACTCTTTTGTTGTTGTCACTACACGGAGAAAATGTTGGACAGCGTACAACTGGCTGAGGGCGGAAATATGCTAATACGGCACAGTCCATCAGCAGTTGTGGGCGGAGCCTGGGCAATATGACATCATACTGCGTAGAAAATCAAAATAGCTTGATAATTTAGACTGTTTAGGTTTTTAGGGGATAAAAAAGGAGTGAATGGATTTTTATCATTGTATGTAAACACCATGTAAAAGTGAATTTTGCATCCGATTCCCCTTTTTAAAAAATTTGAGGACGCATAATGTGGGAGACGTTTGTTTCAGGTGTTGTGGCTGAATGAAGAAGCCATCCTTACCACACCCGTGACTCCATTACCTGAAGATGGAGATGTTGAATCAGAAGTGTCTCCAGGGGTATCAAAAGTGACTCCCACTTTAAAACGTCCTGAGCACACTAGCCCAGACAGCAATTTTGCCTCTGAGGTGAGCCTGCAGAGACGTGTAGATCTTGATCTCTTTTGAAGATAGAGGTTATCAATATTTGTAATTATCAAATGTTCAATATAGGGTGTTCTGCGGATCCATCTGGTAGAAGCCCAGAGTCTCATCGCTAAGGACAATTTAATGGGCGGCATGGTGAAGGGAAAGAGTGATCCGTATGTGAAGATCCGTGTGGGAGGACTGGCCTTTAAGAGTCAGGTCATCAAAGAGAACCTCAACCCTGTCTGGAATGAACTTTATGAGGTATGCAGGCTAATTTATTTCATGTGAAATATGGAAGGATATGGGTTCTTTTATAAAACAGATGGATTCCATCTCATCTAGCTGATTTCTGCTTTGAGAGTCACTTCATTGCGTCTCTGCTGCAGACATATTCAGACATTACTTTTTATGTCTGGAAGATAAATGTCACCATACAGAGGGATATTTATAAGTAATGGATACCTGGTTGCTTGCACTGTAGGTGATCTTGACCCAGCTCCCAGGTCAAGAGGTGGAGTTTGACCTTTATGATAAAGACATTGATCAGGACGACTTCCTCGGCAGGTGTGGTGGCAACCTTCCTCTTTTACTTTCAGAATTTTATGCTGTTTTGTTGTAGTTGCTTAGTGATTCTTGAGTAATAAGGAAAAACAGGCTAACAATCACCTACACTTCTGTTTAAAAGTTTGGGGTTGGTAAGATTTTCTAAATGTTTTTAAAAGAGGTCTCTTATGCTCACCAAGGCTGGATTTGCTTGATTAAAACAACAGTATTGTTGTGGATTTTTATGATTTAAAATAAGGTATTTATTTTAATATATTTTAAAATGTAATTTATTTATGCATACTGAATTTTAAGCAGACAATAATCCAGTCTTCAGTGTCACAGGATCATTCAGAAATCATTCTAATGTTAATTTGGTGCTCATGAAACATTTCTTTTTATTATCAATGTTGCAAATAGTTGTGCTGCTTAATATTTTTGTGAAAACCATGATACATTTTTAAGGGTTCTTTAATGATAATAAATAAAAATCTTAAAAAAAGAACTGTTGCCACTAGGTAATAACAGGATCTTCTTAAAATGAGCGAAATTATTAGTAGCGAGTTACAGTCTAGGGACAGATGGCTTTAAGGACAATAGATAAGACAAAATAAGATAAAAATCCAATGAAATTGTACATTTGTGCAAGAAAATGATCTCTGATTCGTTTCAAAGTAGCAGTTAAGGTTGTGTGTTACAATGTTTTGGTTAGTGCATCAGTTCTTCAGTTTTGTTGATGAATGTCAGTATTGTTCCTGCATTGATTTATTATCTGTTTGCAGGGTTAAAGTCAGTCTCCGAGACCTCATCAGCGCTCAGTTTACTGATCAGGTGAGTTTGTTTGTTTTTAAATTTAACATTCATCGTGTTTTTTTATGCTTTCTGTATCTGGTTGTATGCTTGTTCACACCTATTCATGCCGTGTCCTGGTGCAGTGGTATACTCTGAATGATGTGAAGTCTGGACGAATTCACCTTGTGTTAGAATGGGTGCCTAAAGTTTCAGATCCCACCAGACTTGAACAGGTAATGTGCTTTCATTATATATGCTTTAATTGTTCATTCGAATTCAATAATATCAACTGATTTTGTGATTTTTGCATTCAGATCCTGCATTACAACTTTCGTCAGTCGTACCTGAATAAAACTGTCCCTTCTGCTGCGCTGCTTTTTGTGTATGTTGAGAGAGCACATGGTCTGCCTGTGAGTTTCATGTTGTTTTTATTCAAATAATTGATTTATTTCTTCACAGCTTAATTTGGTGGAATTTAGCATTGACTTTGCTTCAATGAACTGAGTATGTTAGCAGCACCCTGCATTGAAAATGTGCTCTTGTTTGCAGTTAAAAAAGAGCGGGAAAGAGCCAAAAGCAGGAGCAGAAGTGTCACTCAAAAATGTATTCTACCGGACCAAAGTAAGATCCTCAAATCTGGAGACATTTTTCCTAATGTTATTAAACTATCAAAGACTTACAAAGATATCTTTCCCACAAGGTTGTCAACCGCTCGACTTCTCCACAGTGGGATGAAGCTTTTCATTTCCTGATTCATAATCCAACAGAAGACACACTTCTGGTCAAAGTGAGAAACTATTTTACAGTAATTACTGATTTTAAGATGTGAGTTTGTGTCAGAAGGCCTGTATTAATGTAATGTTTTCTGCTCTGGAGTGTATTTTATATGAATTTGGTGTGTGTTTGTAGCTCTCTCACAGCTGGGGTCAGGCTCTGGGCTCTCTTGTGCTTCCTGTGAGGGAACTGCTGGTTGAGAAGGATCTGGTGCTGGACCGCTGGTTCAGTCTGGATGGAGCCATGCCTGAAAGTCAGATTCTGCTGAGAGCTGAACTCAAGGTTAGAAACCACACATATATCCAACACGTGCTGTACAGCAGGACACATTTACATTCAGCCAGAAAAAAAGTCTGTTATGATTAGTTCACTTCCAGAACAAAAATGTACAGATAATTTACTCACCCCTTTGTCATCCAAGATGTTCATGTCTTTGTTTCTTCAGTTGTAAAAGAAATTATGTTTCTTGAGAAAAACATTTAAGGAATTATCTCCATATAGTGGACTTCAATGGTGCCCCCGGATTTGAACTTCCAAAATGCAGTTCGAATGCAGCTTCAAAGGGCTCAAAGGTCTTATCTAGCGAAACGATCGGTCATTTTTAAAACAATGCTCATCTTGTCTCATCTCTGCGATGCGCATGCGTAGTCTGTGTCAATACAGTTATGGCGAAAAACTCCTGTCTCATTTTCTTCTTCAACTTCAAAATCATCCTACATTGCTGTTTTACCTTTTTTTTGTAAAGGGCATTTGATCTTCTTTGCATGTTTATCTTGCAAACACTGGGTCTGTACTTCTGCAGCAATGTAGGTAGATTTTAAAGTTGGGGAAGAAAACGAGATGGGAGTTTTTTGACATGCCCTAACTGTATTGACCCGGATTACACAGCATGCGCATCACAGAGATGAGACAAGACGAGCATTTGAGGTTAAAAAGTGTATAAATTGTTGATTTGTTTAAAAAATGACAGATCGTTTAGCTAGATAAGACCCTTCTTCCTCGGCTGGGATTGTTTAGAGCAATTTGAAACTGCATTTTGGAAGTTCAAACTCATGGTCACCACTGAAATCCACTGTATGGAGATAATTCCTGAAAGTTTTCCTCAAGAAACATAATTTCTTATCGACTGAAAAAAGAAAGACATGAACATCTTGGATGACAAGGGGGTGAGTGAATCATCTGTAAATTTTTATTCTGGAAGTGAACTACTCCTTTAATACAGACAGCCATGTTCCAACATACACATACTTTTGGCCCTATAGTGTATTGTATTCAACATGGAATTAAACACAATTGCGATTTACCATTTAAAAGATTTTTTAACTATATATTCAAATAGAAAATAGTATTTTAAATTACTAATACTACTTGTAATTTCACAATATTATTGTTTTTACAGATTTTTTGTTTAGATAAATGCAGCCTTGGCAAGCATAACATACATCTTCAAAAAACATAAAATGCTAGTTTAAATAAAATAAGAATATCTTGTCTGTTAAAAAGCTTCTAGACAGCAAGTTGGCTCAATGTAGCGATGCAGAGGGTTCGAGTCATGTCATCCCCAGTGGAGACGCAGCTGCTGAGGCCAGTTGTGAGCTCCGACACAGGAGTGTGCCCGTCCAAGGGTGAGCTCAAGAGGAGCTGTATTTCATTTGCAACAGTATGTTAGTCTTCATAGGCAGAACTAAACAGTAACTGACATTGATTTATGTGTTGGTTTATTTGTGTGGATGCATGCAAATGCAGAGGTGAGGATGCCAGTTCAACTGGGAAGGCCCAGGTGAAGCTCTCTCTTGCCTATTCGTCTGCGGAGAACCGACTGGTTATTACCGTCCATGCCTGCAGGTAGGTGTCATACAAGTTCTCTCACTTTAAGGAGAAGTTCATTTCCAGAATGAAAATTTCCTGATAATTTACTCACCCCCATGTCATCTAAGATGTTCATGTCCTTCTTTCTTGAAAAGAAAGGTTTTTGAGGAAAACGTTCCAGGGTTTTTCTCCATATAGTGGACTTCAATGGGAATCAATGGGCTGAAGGTCTTAATTGCAGTTTCAGTGCAGCTTCAAAGTGCTCTACACGATCCCACCCGAGGAATAAGGGTTTTATCTAGTGAAACAATCAGTAATTTTCTTAAAAAAATACAAAATTATACTCGTATATGCACAAAAGCTTGTCTTGCACTAGCAATGCGCATGTGTCTTCACGCATTGCGTAATCACATTGTAAAAGTCACGGACAGTTAGTTCTTCATCTGTGTACTTTAATTAAAAAAGGTTGGGTAGGGAGAAAAAATAATTTTTTTCTCCTCCAACTTCAAAATCATCCAACATTGTTTTACCTTTTTTGTACAGGGCGTTTGACTTTCTTTGGATGTTCTTTTGTTAACAATGGGTCGAAACTTCCACCTACGTTACCGTGTGTGATTACATGATGTGTGAGGTTGAGCTAGTGCAAGATGAGCATTTGTGGTTAAAAAGTATATGAATTTGGATTTTTTTTTTTAGAGAAAGACCAATCGTTTTGCTAGATATGACCCTTATTCCTCAGCTGGGATCATGTAGAGCCCTTTGAAACTGTTATTTGGACCTTCAATGTTTTCCTCAAAAACCTTTAAGTAATAAGGCTCAAAATGAGCCTTATTACTTGCTATGGTCCTCAGTTTTTTTTTTTTTTTTTTTTTCATAATTCTGTATTTTTGCACAGGAACTTGCCGTCCTACTCCAAGGATCCTCCAGACACTCACATCTCATTTATTCTACTTCCGGACAAGAACCGGAACACCAAAAGAAAGACCAATGTTAAGAAGAAAAGCATCAAACCTGAGTTTAATGAAAGGTTAGTGGTAACGTTCATCAGAATCACTATCTGATGACACAGAGAGGCGAATGTTCACCATCTTTCACTTGCTCCTACAGATTTGATTTTGACATGTCACTTGAAGAAGCTAAGCAGAAACATCTTGAAGTGTCTGTCAAGAACAGTGTTTCCTTCATGAGTCGTGAAAAAGAGCTTCTTGGCAAGGTATTCATCATGTGACGAGTCAGATAACAACACAGACATTACAGACCATCTTTAAATGACTGAATTTCAATCTGCATTCTATTTCAGCTTCAGTTAGAGTTGAATCAGCTGGATCTCAAGACAGGAGTATCACAGTGGTATGTGCTGTATTGTTGTTCACTGTAGCCTACTCTTAGAGTACAGAGTGTTTGCTTACATCTGTTCTTGTTTGTATAATTTCAGGTATGACTTGTCACATGAGACCAACTGACTGGCCTTCCCATGTTGACTTTATTTGCAGTCGTTTAAAGTGGAGGACCATTTCACTAATGTAACTTATTCTGAGACTAGCGGGGTGTCAGGATTAAGATTGCTTCATGGAATTGCTGCACAACTAGCTTTCACACAAAATACAGCCTGCTTGATTTCCATCTTAAACAAATGATGTTAGCACAAGAAGGCTATGAGGGCGCCACCTTGAGTCAAACCAACAACAGTTGGAGAAATGTTACATTTTTAAGTATTTAATTTGTAGCTTCTACTTTTTATGAGCTCCTGCACTTTACGGGTCATTGAGAATGCAGCAATTAGAAGGTGGAGCTTCTGTTCAGCTGTGATTTTTTTTTTCAGTGTTTATTGCATTCCAGCATTTAAACAAAAAAATACTTCTGGAATTGATTAGTTCCAAATAAATCAACATCATGCATTTCAAAATAACCAAATTGCAAAATATTACAATTTCCAAAAAAAAAAAAAAAAAAGGAAGTCTATGAAGAAGTTAAAATGGAAGGAATCTTTTTTTTATTGTTTACTCTCATATTTTAGCCTCATGTTTGTGACTAGACTATTCATTTTACACATATCAAAAACGTTTCAATCACTGTGCAAAGTGTGTACTTTCCAAAGATTTAAAATGTATATTTTATGTATGTTTGTTTGAACCAAAAGGCAGCATGAATATTTAAATCTTAAGTGCCAATGAGTCTCTGAGGGACAGACGCTCAGAAATGTTACAAAAAATTCTTTGAGTTGTGTCTTGAAGTACAGAATTAGTTCCTGCTGAGAAAGATGCTTGAATAAACTGGCGTAGGAACGAAAAGATGTTTTTGACATTGAAATGTAGTGCTTCTGCACCCTATTAACCAGAGCCTGTATTGCCATTTTAATAAATATGCCATTTGCACTTTAAACATAAATTTGTTTTATTTTTGAGTTTAAACATGCATTCTGTACATTTGCACAACCAGTCAAAAGTTTTTGAACAGTAAGATTTTAATATTTTTTAAAGTCTCTACTGCTCACCAAGCCTGGATTTGTTTGATCCAAAGTACAGCAAAAACAGTACTATTTTGAAATATTTTTACTATTTAAAATAACTGCTTTCTATTTGAATATATTTTAAAATGTAATTTATTCCTGTGATTTCAAAGCTGAATTTTTAGCATCATAACTCCAGTCACATGATCCTTCAGAAATCATCCTAATATGCTGATTTGCTGTTTAAAAAACATTTATTGTTATTATTATGTTCAAAACAGTAGATTTTTCAGGTATCTTTGATGAATAGAAAGAACAGCATTTACCTGAAATAGAAATCTTTTGTAACATTATAAATGTCGTTATCAACACTTTTGATCAAATTAAAGCATCCTTACTAAATAAAGTATTAATTTCTATAATTTCTTTCCCAACAAAAAAATTACACTGACTCCAAGCTTTTAAATGATATAGTGTATAATGTTACAAAAGCTTTTTAATTCAGATAAATGCTAATCTTGTGATCTTCCATTCATCAATGAATCCTGAAAAAAATGTACTCAGCTGTTTTAAATATTGATAATAATAATAATAAATGATTCTTGAACAGCAAATCAGCATATTAGAATGATTTCTGAAGGATCATGTGACACTGAAGACTGGAGTAATGATGCTGAAAATCTAGCTTTGATCACAGGAATAAATTACATTTTAAAATATATTCAAATAGAAAGCAGTTATTTTAAATAGTAAATATATTTCACAATATTACAGATTTTGCTGTATTTTGGATCAATGCAGGCTTTGTGAGCAGAAGAGACTTCTTTAAAAAAACATTAAAAGTCTTACTGTTCAAAAACTTTTGACTGGTAGTGTTTAATTAAATAGTTTGATTCTTTATTAATTATGATTTAGCCAATTATGTTCAGAATACTAAACAGCTGAAAGAAAATGGTATTAGGCTTAACTAAAGCCAGATAGTCATGAATAAAGTCATTAAAATGCCCAGGCTTAGTTAGTAATGCTGTAATTCCCTCGTTCCGCCAACAGACGGCGAGAGTGAGCGCCGACAAAAAACCCCAGTAAAAACCCACTCATTCAACTTTACGCTAGCGATGTGCAGTTTGTAGACTTGATAGAGGGTGGGATCAGTCGCATGTCGATTGCTTTCATTTGTGGACGCAGTCAGTTAACAGATGAGCACTAATCGGGATTACACAAAATACATCATAAACAAAAATCTACAACATAAGCAAGAGAAGAGAGACAGCAGAAAAAGAAGAAATAAGAGGACTCACTGATTGACATGGATTGTCCAGACATCTGCAGTACAATACTTTTTAAAAGGACATCAGAGTAATACTTTTTTTATTCACATAGATGATTTAAGTCTATCGCATTAGATATCTCAGCATTTTTAAAGATTCGTGCCGATTAGGAATCGGTTCTGAAACGGATCACTTTTCCATCTTTTTGAACTTTTTTGACAAAACCAAACAAAAGTGGAATGTTATCGCACGTATTTGGATGTATATCGGATTTATAAAGGGCGCCGGGAGGCAAAGAGTGAATTAGACACAGAGCATCTGAATCCAGCATCTGGACGATATTATAAAAGTAAAAATGGGGAATATTGAGAGTGTGGACGGGCAATCTGAAATGAAGCATCATATCATGCCCTTAAAAGTTCCCATGCCTGACCAAACAGAGCTGGAAGAAAGATTTGCCATTGTTTTGGTGAGTATGCTGTAGTTACATGTCCAAATATACAGTGTTTTTACTTTTAAAATTTAAAACTTTTACTTAAGCGTTTAAAATGTTTACTTTATATCAAGTTTATTTTCACAGATGCACACAGCTATAGTCTGTATTTACATTAAATCATAACACGTATTTCCTTTATAGTTTACTTCATTTAAATCAAATTAAGTATTAATGTTTTTTCTCCAATGTCCCTAACGGCATTTTTTAGCATCTTAAACTTTACAGTGATCAACAGATAATCACATCGCATAGTTGCGCTAAAGGACGTGTTGACATTTCTTTGATATGTTCCGTATGTCAAAAGCTTTATAACTCTCTCAAATGTTTCACTGCCACCCCCATTTTGTTACTCGCACGCTTCTCCTCCTTTTGTCTCTGAAGCTTCACAAGCGCTGATACATGATGTGAAATTTCGCATGATGGTGAAACAGGCACGGAATTTACTTTACATCCCAAAAGTTTTGTATGGTAAATTGACGTACAGACAAAAAGTGTAATTTTGTGAGAGGTGTAATGTAATTCATCTCCTCATAGAGCACAGCATTTTCTGAATTCCCCCAAAACTCCTACGAGCGAGAGATGGTGAAAGATCCGCCTCTTTCTCTCTCTCTCTCTGCCTCTATCCAGCGCCTGGAGTCAGTTTTGAGTTGATATTGTGCTTACAAGCTCATCTGTCATTGTGAATCTGACATTATGAGGCAATCAGGCGTGTTTATGTAATACAGTAACTGAATCATAACAGCGTAACGTTTGGAAACAGAAGTCTTCCAAACAGAAACCTTGTAGTTTTTATTAGTCATTGTTAACCAGTGTTGGGGAAAATTACTTTTAGAAGTAATTCTGTGCAATATTGCGTTACTCCGTAAAAAGCAACTAATTGTGTTATGTACTTTTTTGTGAAAAGTAATGCATCACGGTACTTTTGCATTACTTTTTGTCATCTGGGCTCGACTTGCTTATTAATTTTTAATAACAGAAAACTTAAAAGTTATATTATTGCCAACTGTGAAGTTGCTGTTTCACAGCAAAAATGAAATTAATAAGTCTCAGGCTGAAGGAAGTGCGTCTGGTCTGCACTTCACACCCAATTTCTCACGGGACAGCAGAGGTGTCAGTGCATAAATGTGAAAACAAAGTAAATTGTGTTACATTTTTGAAAGATATTTTCTTGTCAATTGAAAAGAAATGCGTTACTACGTTATTACGTAACTCTGTTGTTAACCAACTGTTGATTTGCGTTTGTGATTTAAAAGCAGGTTAATAGATACTAAGTGTTGGGGAAAGTTACTTTTAAAAGTATTGCATTACTCCATAAATAGTAACTAATTGCGTTAGTTACTTTTTGTGAAAAGTAATGCATTATGTTACTTTTGCATTACTTTTTGTCACCTGGGCTGGACTTATTAATTTGTAGTAACAGTAAACTTCAAAGTTATATTTTTGGCAACTGTAAAGACCCTTTTACACCAAAAGTGAAATTAATAAGTCTTAAGGTTATTTATAATATTATATTTATATATAATTAAGGTGTCAGTGCATAAATGGGAAAACGTTTTTGAAAAAGTAACTCAGACATTTTCTTGTAAACTGAAAAGCAATGCGTTACTTTACTACGTACTTGTAATGCATTACTGCCAGCACTGTTGTTAGCCAACTGTTGATTTGCGTTTGTGGTTTAAAAAAAGATTAATAGATACTAACAGTGTTGGGGAAAGTTACTTTTAGAAGTAATGCAAGATACTCCCTAAAAAAGTAACTGATTGCATCGCTTTGTTATTTTTAATGGAAAGTAATGCATTACGTTACGTTTGTGGGCTTGCTTGTATATTTTTAATATGTTCTATTTTGGCATATCTAAAAGCCCTTTCAATATTTGGACAATATTTGGCCGAGATACAACAACAAACGACAAAATCTGGAATCTGAGGATGCAAAACTCAAAATATTGAGAAAATTGCCTTTAAAGTTGTCCAAATTAAGTTCTTACCAATACATATTACTAATCAGAAATTAAATTTTGATATATTTATGGTAGGAAATTTACAAAATATCTTCATGGAACCTGATATTTACTTAATATCCTAATAATTTTTGGCATAAAAAAAACATTTATTATTTTGACCCATACAATGTATTGTTGGCTATTGCTACGAATATACCCATGCTAGTTTTGTGGTCTAGGGTCACGTTTATTAATGTACAAATAGACTCAATTAGGATATGCTGTGAGGTTTATAATGTAATGTCAGGTGTTCTGGGTGGTTACTAGGGCATTGCCTATATTCCCTTACAGAACTTATTTAGAATTTTTGATTTATTTTGATTAAAGAGTTCTAGTTTAGCAACAAAATGACCTCATCCCTCCATACTGGACCGATGATGGAAAGGCTGACCATCTCAGGGTGGGTCCGAGGTCAGTTTTAGAGCCTTGTCGGCACTCTTCTTTAAGTTCGGCCAGATTTCCTCTCCCTGCTTTTACTTTGTGGGAAAGCATAACATTTTGAGTAGCATTTGTGTTTCAGTGCTGTTATCGGACGACAGCATGTGCTGGGCTCTGTCTGTCCCGCTTGACAGATAAAGGAACATCAAAGTGATTGTCTGGTAGAGAGCTCTCCACTCAGGAAAAGAGGGCTTCAAATTTACACTATGGTACTGATTAGAGTCACACAGGTTGAAAATGTTTCTTCCGTCGTAGAGGTATCAATGCAGCCTGAAAAAAAAAAAAAGGAAAAATGATATTCTGACAGTCACAGCCTCTCTTTTACATGTATTTATAACAGAATACATCATATAGTCAGTGACGTAACTCTTCTTCCCTCACTTCCGCTATTGATTTCCTGTGTGCTACTAGTGTGAGGTTGTGTCTGCTCATACCATCTCCCCTCCCTCAGACACACGCTCTCAGACGGGTAATGATGTCATAGGTGTAGGCCGTGCCAGTGCAGTAATAACTGTGCAATGATGGCTTTAACAGAAGCTTAGCACACAGAAGGGCGGGCTGTGCATGGAGATGGATCAGGGGGACGAGACCCCTGGGTTACATCAGACAACTTCATGCGGCACACTAATAAAACGCTCGGTTCAGGTCTAACCGAGCGCATGTGCCTCATGCATCCTTTTGCACTTTTTCCTTTGTCTAGCTCCGCTTCATCTCAGCTCTCTGCGGCTGGAAACAGCTGCATGACATTTTTCCCTCGTTTGCGAAAGGAAATTGCATTGTGGAGCTGACTGCGGCCTGTTTCTCCAGCGGTGCCTGGAGAGTTTGGCTACTGGCTTTCTTGGTCTCAATCTAGACTATCGCATCGGTCACGCAGTCTTCTCTCTGAAGATTATGATTTTCTTTATTCAAAGCAGCAAGATTATGACTAATAATGCATAAATCAGATTTCAGGAAGACTTAAAGGATAGTTCACAATGTAAAATGAAAATTCTGTCATCATTTACACACTTCAGGGTAAGTAAATGATGACAGATTTTTTTTTTTTTTTTGGATTAGCTATCCCTTTAAAAAGGTTTTTTAGAGGCTTAAGTGGGTGTGTTAAAATCAACACGAGCTCTGTTTGCTTTCTTAATCCGTTCCTGGTCTTATTGTGCATGATTCATTTTCCAAATAAAAATGTTTGTGTACATAGTCTTCATCAGGCTCCACCACTTGTTGGCTGACATCAACACTTCTCCTGCAACCATCTGACTCCATTCTGGCT
The DNA here is from genome assembly GCA_036247105.1 of Cirrhinus mrigala. Lineage (NCBI taxonomy): Eukaryota > Metazoa > Chordata > Actinopteri > Cypriniformes > Cyprinidae > Cirrhinus > Cirrhinus mrigala. Next base: position 14,645,280 of record CM070029.1, on the reverse strand, counting down.
TTTCACAATCCAATCAATTTGAAATCTGTAATTTGTTAACTTGGTTGATATATTTTTCTCGTTAAATGCTCTTTTCAATCCAAAATACATCAGTCAATCACGAAATACATCTTATTTATATGTTCAGTTTTCATTTTCGTTTAAGTTTTAGTAATTTTGCTATTTGCTTAAGACATTTTTACTAGTTTTTAAAATATTTATATTTAAATTTTATTTATTTTATTTCAGTTTTAGTTTTAGTGATTTTAGTACTTAAACATTTATTTCAGTTACTTGCATTTCAAATTTTCATTTTAACTTTTATAAGATTAAGTTTTTGATCTAATATTTATTTTATTTCAGCTGTATTTCAAATACTGAAAATTAATTTTAATTGTTTTAGTTTTAGTTAACAATAAGAGCACTGGTTGCATTTCAGATTAACTTTAAATGTGCACTGTGGAACTTACGAAATCTAAAACTTACAAATTTCACAAGTTACTTGTGAATTTTTAATTTTTTTTTTTTTTTTTTTTTTTTACTGACATATGTGACGTTAAAACATGCAAGGGGAACAACGTAAACCTGAATTTTCCATTTAAAGTTAAAAATTCTGTCAAAAATTAAATATTTTTGACGAAATCCGAAAGCTGTCTGACCCTGCATAAGTAGCAACGCAACCACTACGTTCCATGTGTGATAAAATTAAGGTTGAAATATTTTAATGATATCCTTACTACCTTTGTAGGCCTTGAACGTGTAAGTTGCACTGCTGTCTATGCAGGGTCAGAAAGCTCTCGGATTTCATCAAAAATATCTTAATTTGTTTTCCAAAGATGAATGAAAGTCTTACAGGTTTGGAACAACATGAGGGTGAGTAATTAATAACAGAATTTTCATTTTTGGCTGAACTATCCCTTTAAATCCGACCTGACAGCTCAAAAAATTAATTACTGTTGTAGGCGTACTCCTCTATAATGGGTTTCAGTCCATTTTAACTTCTGTAGTGCAGCTTTAAACAATGTAGGTGGAACCCTAAATCCATATGGAATATTCTATGGTAATGGAACACTCTTACGCCTCGCTCGTTCCTTGAAACTGAAGTTGGAGTTTGGCTTCCTAGCTAAACTTCTCCATATGGGCCTCTGTTTTGTTAAAGAGACAGGAGGTGTAATTTTTTTTTTTCAGAGGTGCAGCGATGGAGCGGGAGTAGATGTGTGTGCGATATCCTCTTTCAAAGTGCTCCCGCTCGACTGCACCGCAGCGGATTCCTGCGGTCTGCTCTCGGTTAAAGCCACGGGAGAACTTTAGAGAGGGAAAATTCCCTTTGAACTGGCTGTCTGCCACTATGCTCCGTTGTAATGACTTTACCAACACTGTTAGCAGAATGTCATACTGTAGGGCTGTTTCAAAGTCTGCTGAGCTGTCTACTTTGAAGTAGACACTAAAAGAGATTTGCAGTCTTGGTAATCGTAGCAAACTTCTTTTTGCGATTTAAAGAGCTTTATGGTATGCTCGAGTGTTTAAGTGCAAGCTTTGCCACACAGGAAGAGGCAACACTGTGACCCTTCCAGCCCCATTTCTTGTCAGCGTGACCCCTGACACTGTGCTGTCCGTCATGACACAGTATTTGATAGATGTCACTCAAGTGGAACTAATGGAGTCAAGCTGTGGCCCCTGTTTATGGGACATTAAACCTAAATCATTTTCATTAGTTTGGCCCGTGCTTCGTTTATCCGCTCTGTGTGTCTGGTCAGCATGCTCTCGGGCCCGAGCGCTTCTAAAAAGCCTGCAGGTGGGGAGGAATCGGCCATTGATTGTTTGTTGAGCCTCAGAGTCATGCTGTGGGAGTGTACATCTGTCTCTCCAATGGCCCCGTCACAATGTTTGAGATGGGATGTCTGAGGCTCCTCTCTGCTGGCATCCTTGTCCAACACAAAAACACACAGACTCACATGCGTGTATGCAGAATCACATGCATTCAAGTCTGACAGGTTTTTGTTTTGTGAGATGAATTTATCAGGTGCAACTTATTCTTTATAGTTGTTCGTTGGGAATTTGTTGATATGTAAATAGCACTTTCAATGCAGCTTCAAAGGGCTCTACACGATCCCAGCCGAGAAATAAGGGACTTAGCTAGTGAAACGATTGGTCATTTTCTAAAAGAAATATTTTTTTTTACAATTGCCCCAGTAGCCACAATTGCTCGTCTAGCACTAGCTCTGCATGCACGACTTCATGCATTACGTAGTCACGTTGGAAAGGTCATGTGTGATGTAGGCCGACGTACCGACCCAGTGTTTACAAATCAAACATGCAAAGAAAGTCAAACGCCCTTTACAAAAAAAAGGTAAAACAAACGTCGGACGGTTTTGTAGTTGGAGGAGAAAGTGAGTTGGGAGTTTTTCGCTACCTTTTTAAACTAAAGTACACAGGTGAAGAACTAACCGCGCATGACCTTTCCAACCTAATTACGTAATGCGTGTAAGTCGTAGACATGCATCGCATAGCTAGTGCAAGACATGCATTTGTGATTAAAAAGTATATTAAGTATATTTTTTTTTTAGAAAATAACCAATCGTTTTCGCTAGATAAAACCCTTATTTCTCGGCTGGGATTGTGTAGAGCCCTTTGAAGCTGCATTGAAACTGCATTTTGGACCTTCAACCTGTTGATCCCCATTGAAGTCCACTATATGGAGAAAAATCCTGGAATGTTTTTCTCAACGTTTTCCTTTTTGAAAACACGTCAAAAGCATCAATTTTTGTAATGTAGCTGCTTTGCAATATATTGAAAAATATATGCACTTTTACATTTGCATGGTTATATTTGGCTGTAGGTGTGTGTGTGTGTGTGTGAGGGTCAGGCTGCTCTCTTGCAGCTGTGTTGAGGGTCCATTCTGAGCAGTGGTTTCCTCTCCAGCACAATGGAGGCTCTGTGAGTGTGTGTTGTTTTAGAGCGAGGGCCTCTCCCCCCTGAGCCCTTTGTGCTCATTTCTTTTACTTTATAGAGCTCGCAGGAACTGCTGCAAGAGTTCTTACTTGCAGATATATGCAATTTCTGCACATGTCTGAAAATAAATGTTTTCATCAGTATCACACCACTCACATCCTCGCTCCTTTTCTCAGGCGCACGTTCAGAAAAAGCCTACTCCCGTTGTTCCATGTATTTTAAGGTTGGCAGGACTGAGTGGGTGGTGACTCTGTACTCGAACTCACCATTATTATTATCTCAGGGTGAGTTTACTCACCACGCCATCATGACACAGGCGGTGGCCCTTGGGCATTCTTAGCTAGACATTGTGTGTATTTAACTTTCTTCAGGATTTTGCAAAGCAAGTTCTGCTATTCCATGCTGGCAACATTAGGAGCCTCTATGACATTTTCATGGATAGATCCAATAGTTCTGCATGTTAAAGGTGTCATATCATGAAAAACTGACTTTTTTCAGTGTTTAAGTGCTATAACTGTGTCCCCGGTGCATCTACCAACCCAGAAAGCGTAAAAAAAATACAACCCAGTAATTTGTTTTTTTTTTTTTTTTTTTTTTTTGGTAAGCCTTTCCCTGCGAGCTTGTGAAAAAACAAGCCACTCAGATTTCGCTCCTCCATGACGTAGGAAGGGGATCTTATTATAATATTACCACCCCTTAATTTGCACTTACCACAGCACTGTCATTTTGTTTTCGACAACGGTTCACTAGTTCTAACGCCATGGGAAAAGTTGGAGCAAAGCATGCTAAGTCTTCTGTCTTTGGCTGCACAGACAAGCACAGAACACTATTTAGAGTCCCAGCCTCAAAAGAGACAAGAGAGCAGTGAATTTATTGATTTATTTACTGTATATTACACTGCTGCCACACAGATGTAATATAAACATGCGATTTCTTTCCCAGCTGTTTACGTTCAAAGACATAACTGACTGTTTTTGTAGCTCATGTGTGTTTTTAACACAAACCTGTGTGAATTTGACAGTTTAAGCGCAGTAAGACATGAAAGAATTTGTTTGTTTAGTTTAGTACTCACATGCTGCGCGACAGCCGCTTTCTGTGCACGTGCTTTGGATGTGTACGCTTGGAAACCCTATATTAGTAATTTAAACTGATATGGCTTTAAAATGCCTGATTTCAGCGTGATAGACATGATAATTAAAACCAAACAGATGTTTTTGGCAGAGTATCTGATGTACAAGCTGTAAAGGCACAGCCCTATTCTAGAAAAGAGGGCGGGGAGCAGCAGCTCATTTGCATTTAAAGAGACATGCATGAAAACAGCATGTTTCTGCTTTCACTCAAAGTAGGCATTTTCAAAATGATCTGTGGGGTATTTTAAGATGAAACTTCGCAGACATGTTCTGGGGACACCTGAGACTTATATTACATATTGTAAAAGAGGCAGAATAGATCTTCTTTAAATAATGAGACACAACATATAGGTGCATCTTTCTTTGAGATTATTAATGCACTGCAATCAATCAATATGTAAGGAAAGAAAGAAAATGACTTTATTCAGCCATTTCTTCCCTTCTGTGTCAGTCTTTAACGCTTGTTCACAACATACCACAACATTTTTGTTTTCTTTGTGGACAGAAAGTATTGTTGTAGCTTCATAAAATTACGACTGAACACTGATGTCACATGGACTATTTTAACGATGTATTTACTACCTTTCTGGGCCTTAAAGGTGGTAGTTGAGTTGCTGTCTATGCGGGGTCAGAAAGCTCTTGGATTTCATCAAAAATATCTTAATTTATATTCCGAAGACGAACAAAGGTCTTACGGGTTTGAAACAACATGAGAGTGAGTAATTAATGACAGAATTTTTATTTTTGGGTGAACTATCCCAAAGTTTGCTAACATATGTGTACAAGAGCACAAATGTTTGGATGTCCAAATGAAGCTGTCTCCTGTGCTCTCATTCCTGTTGTACTCTGTATATCCGTTATGACCCTGTTCCTTTCCATCTCCTGTGTGGCCGACCGAAGACACAAACAGGACATCCTCTTTTTAAGTGTCAGCCAGAACCTCTGATTCACTATAAATCATATTTGTACAATGTTTATATTTATAGTACTATGCAAGCTCAGTTCTGACTTCATGACTCTAGATCTGATTCACATGGTTAGAATTAATCCCTCTCGTATTTTAATAACTGAGATGTGTTTGATCATGACACTGTTGGAGAGCATATAAGTACTTAATGTGCCGCAGATCCTGTCACAGAAAGTAGAAAGGGAATCTGCACCGTCACATCTGGAAACCTCATCATGATCTTCAGCAGTTCCTGAAATCACGGCCTCGTGACAGGAAACACTTCCAAGTAACCACATCATTGAAGACAGTATTTCTTAAATGAGAACTCACTTTCATACAGAATGCTTAAACCATAATTGCAAGTGAACGCTGTCACAGCGTTTTTGTGGTTTGAAGATAAGAACGGTCATGCTGTCCTTGTGAGCTTCTGAACTATTTTAAAGGGAAATGTTTTTGTGTCTTTGACCTGACTGATGATTTGTGGTGGACTTCATGTTGAGTTGCTCAGAGCTCCAGACAATCTCTTGGTGGAGAAGAGCACAGTGCACTAGTATGGTGAGAGGCACACCACAGCTGTAGACCATCGAGGTGTTAATGGCCCCATCAAACCTGATGTTATGGGACTTTAAAAGTGTCTGTGTTTACCAGTTAACCCTCTGTGTTGTTGAGGAATTTAAGTGGGAAATTTCATATGCAGAGCATTTTAGGCGTTTTCGGTTCTGAAGAGCTGAAGTTGCATTACTAGTTTTACTTTCGAGTTAATTCCCTTTTCACAGCTGATTACAGTGGTGTGTCCTTGGCCATTTAAACAAAGAATCTGCAGTGAAATTTGGTGATATGGTCAATAGATATCATCATTTTCTTGTGTAAATTATTTATTTATTGATTTTCATTATTTTAGTAATTTTAAATGATGATACAATTCAAATAAAGTGAAGAACATTATTAGTTTGTTTATAATTTTTTATTTATTTTTTTTATTATGTTTTATATATTATTATATTTAGCCTAGATCCTGAATGATTTGGAATGGGGATTGTTTGTGTTTCTTATGTAAACATTTGGTGGGGGATGGTGTGGCAGTTCACTAGTATCTCGACCTCAGCCTCTTTCTGTGTTGTGGTGGATGGGACATTTGTGTTTTGTGGATTTGCTTTGTTGTGATTGCCTGGTTCAGGTTACTGGTTAGGTATGGGAGATTAGGTGTCAGCACAGTGAATGGAGGACAGCATTTTCTCACACTCCATTTTGTCTTGCTCATTGCCAGGAGACTTGCCTGAGAACAGCCCTGACCTCCTGTAGATCTCCACTTTCATTCCCAGCAATCTTTTGATTAGAGTAAACTTTAAATTTAAAGTTAAAAATCCCCTGGCCTTGTGATACCCTTTACAACTGAGGTTCCTGTGTTTCTTTCTTGTATTGTACACTGTTTCAAAGAATAAGAGGAACAGTAGCTATAAGCGTTTGTGTTGATGTGGTTAACAGGGAAATTTACCCATAAACCCAATACCATGTCATTTATGTGTAATTTTATTTTAAAAAAAATCCATATATATATATATATATATATATATATATATATATATATATATATATATTGTATAAAAACTGTTGATGTGTATGTAATTTTAGAATAATTTATAAAATATTTTTATTATGCAATTATATTATATCATACTATATTATATTTAGTGCTGTTAATTTGATTATTCACAATTGATCACAGTTGATCACATATCTAAATGTGGTTTAGTAATGAGAAGTATAAAAGTACAAAAGAATTATGTTTGTTACTGTCATTAGTAAGTGTTACTGAGAAAATAAAATTTTTTATACTGGGGGTCCCTGGGTGGGTTTAGGGTTTGGGTGGGATGTCCCTAGGTTTGTAAAGATTAAGTTAGTCTTAGTTTTAGGGGTTTTTTCTCCCTCTGTCCCTCTCATAATATATTCAGAGATCTTTCCTTGACATTTCATAAGATGAACATCTCAACAGACCTTAGATCAGCAGTGAGGGAATTGTGCAGGTTTTGGTCATATCCTTGGGGGTGGAAAGTGTCAGAGGTTTATTTTGAGCTCTATCCAGATGACTTTGGCCTGTGCAGCAGAAACGGATCTTACTCAGTAAGTTTTGGCTTTCAGATTGGTTGTACAAAAAGGTGCAAAATATAGATATCTGGAGTAAAACCTTTTTTTTGGTGAGAAGAATGGAGAAAACAAGTATTTTATTGTCTTGACCAGGCTTCATGTAAAATTCAAATTCCTTGTGTTCAATGCAGTGTAGCAGGGCTTTTTTTAGTAAGGAAAAATGGTTGGAAAGTTTTAATATTTTACTGTCCTAATATTGACTGTAAAGAGTTCAACACACTTTTCCTCAAAAGTGCCAAAAGCATTTGGAAGGATGAGAGGAAAAAAGCTTCAGCAGGCCAGTGTGACGTTCAGTAAGAGCTATTGTTTCCCATTCAAACTTACAGTCCACTATATCTGGCAGGGTTGGTGTGCATTCCTCAGGTCCTACGTTGACGCTCTGCGCCTCGGGACCTATTAGGTAGAGCTCAGTAGCTGGAAGGTGGAGACGGTCAGATGGGGAGACGGTGTGTGTCTGGCGCTCCGCTCCGGTCTAGTCGACTATGCTGACATGTGTTAGATCCATTGAAAGAATACGAGATCCCAGACTTTCCCCCCATTCTTCCTGTACTACAGTAGGCTGCTGTTGAAACAGTTGAAAATGGAGTCAGGGAGGAGACTCTACCTGTTGATTTAGTAGTCAAAGAGCCGTTTAGATCAGTTTGTAAACCACTCTTATTGGCTTTAGGGTTTAAATTACATTAAGCTTGTAGATTTAAGTCAGCTTTGGAGGAGTTTATGTTGGATGTCTCCCAGAGTCTACTCTCAGGCATGGGAGCAGACGCTTGGAGCTGTACATGGGCGAAGAACATATTTGCATTGTTTGTGTTTATAAATGCAGCTAAGAATTTTTGCTCACATGAACTCCCACTGCCCTCTCAAAGCGAACGGAAAACCAGCCAAATAAGGCTGTAAAAGTGTGTGGCCCTCTTTTAAACATGCCATAGCTGTACCCCTGGTGAAGGCTAATATTTGACCACATTAGAACAAGGAAGAAGAGCCTTTTTGATGCTGCTTTGTGATTTTCCCACTTGCTTTGTGATTACTCCCAGATATTAACATTTTTTAACTTTTTATGAGATGCGCAGCAAATGTATGCTAGCTTATGTCTCGCCGGATAGATCAATAGGTTCACTATGATACAGTTCAAATGTACACATCTATCCTCCTAACCACGCAGCAGATTCATTCTGAATGAATCTCTTACCAAATCATCCCACCCTAACATTTTCGTCTCGTTTTTATACGTTGATGAAATGTCAATAGATCATAGTTTTTGTCATTCAAAACAATTTTTATTTTGTTAACATCTCGTTTTCATTGGTGAAATAAATGTCGTTGATGAAAATTATGATGTAAGATATTTGTCAACTAAATTAACACTGCTTCAGGAGGCCTTTATTAATCCCCCGGAGCCATGTAGAGTATTTTTTTATGGTGGATGGATGCACTTTATTGGACTTCAAAATGTTAACAGCCATTCACTTACATTATAAAGCTTGGAAGAGCCAGGACATTTTTTAATAGAGCTCCAATTGTATTTGTTTGAAAGAACAATTTCAAATACATCTAGAATGGCTTGAGGGTGAGTAAATTTTATTTTTTGTGTGAACTATCCCTTTAATACAACTTTATGGTCTTAATAATAATAATATATTAGCAATATTACACACACACACACATATATATATATATATATATATATATATATATATATATATATATATATATATATATTTATATATATACATATATAAATAATCGTTTCACTCAGAAAAATTTGAGATTCCATCAGATTTCAGAAGAAAAAAAATGGTGCAAATTATGTTTCATGTTATCTTTAAAGAGTTTACATTAGTATTTCTGGCTGTGTTCCAAGTCATAAACAGGAGACCACTCCTCTACATGAGAAAGCACAGATTGGGTTCCTTCTCTTTGACTGTATGTTGTCTTCCTGTTTGACCTGTGCTCTCCATCACGTGTGATGTTTTGTGAGGATGGTTGTGCGTGACTGGGGTTTGTTCTCCCCTTCTCTTCTCTGTCTCTTGAGCTCTTAACTTCTCTTCATTCTCTGAAATCTGATACCCAACAACAAATCAAGCTACTGTTCTCTTAAGACACATCTTTCTAGCCCTTCTGCCTGTCCCAGGCCCTCTTCAGCCAAACGTCCCAATTTCTATAAGCAATTTTCCCAACTCCCCCTGTAATTTGCTTTACTCAGTTTCATTGTTGGTAATTCGTCATGTGCCTTTACTCTCCCACGCTTCTCTTCCTCTTTTTATTAATTCATTTAGTCTTATTAGAGAAGAGTTTTTTCTGACTTGTCATACATGTAAAAATACATGTTCCTAGAAACTAAAATACGCTGTACTTGAGTTTAATTTTAGTGTTAGATAGTAAGTCAGTTCCTCAGTTTTTTGGGTAGATGTAGTCACCAACAGTCTATTGTTCAACATAATAATTTGCCAACAGCTCAACATGCCTAGAAAAAGGGAATGGTTCTTTGTTTTGTCTGCACAGTCACCCTTTCACAAACTATACTGGGATCAAACAGAAGCTCTTTTTGTCCTTGTGGTGGGTAGTGTCACTCTTATTTTGGAAGTCAAGAGCTTTAGGGAGTTGATTTTACGTTTTATTTCCAGACATTGAAAAATGAAGATATTTTCATCTCGGCTATAAGATGTGGGCCTCTTTTTAAAGTCATCATGCCAATAAAACCGGACTTTTGTAGGAAAAGTCTAATCAGATTTGCAAAATTAAATTAGGAACAGGCAGTTAGCTAAACCTTTTGCTATAGCGGAGTAGCCAGGAAGGTCTTTTGGGGAGATATCTGCTTTATTTTGTTTTGTTTGGTGTTTCGCATTCATATTTTTGGACGTGACCACCTTTTTATATTGTATAATGTTTGCAGACATTTCATACTGAATGTGTGGGACTTTCTATGCCAAAATGAGATGAGTTCTTCCTTTCCAGGAATAGACAAAGTCCTTTCATCCCGTTGGACAGTGTGCCATCTCAGTGGTTAGGACTGAATTCAGTGTTTTGTTATTTCAGACTGCTGTTTTTAGTGTGGCCTGGAGTGGACAGGCTAGTTTTTCTCCATAAATATCCAAATCTTCCTAGTGTTTTCTTTGATCGTACTTCAGTGAGTTTTAGCATTGACTGTCCCCCCTTTGATTTGAAGATGTTTTTGTGCTCATTTTTTGTACTCAGGTTTCAGTTGATTGCGGTGGTGTTACTCCAGAGATTTAGCTAATAATATCTGTGCAGGAAGCTCTTAGTATTTACCCTAAGAAAAACCCCTAGGGTAAATACTGTGCAGCTGAATCCAAAAAGTGATTCTTAAACTTATTTGCTTAGACGCTCGTTTCTGAAACCAAAAACAAAGAAGCCTAAATCTCAGAGAGCTACTGTAGATCAGATAAAGGCTCATGCTCTTTGCAGCCACTGTTATCAACGATGTGAAAGGAGAACTGGAACCTCACTGTGCTCTAAGTGCCCTAATTACATATCAGACCAACAAATGGTCACTAGGCCATCCTGGCAGCAGACATATGGCCAGATCTAACCTCTGACTCCTATTTTGAAGCTTCCCAGAAGACAGTTTTATTGCTCACAGGTTGCTCAGGAGACCAGAGCTCTATAAGTATCAACTTCGTGTCAGATGTTTCTCCTAAAATTGCTCATGAGAAAACAAATTAGACAACTGTTGACATACAGTAGAATAGAGCTCTGAAATTAATGTGGACTGAAAAGTACATATTTGAAACTTTGGTGCATTGGCAAATTTAAGGCTTTGTTGACAAGTCTTCTTTCATTTCCTCATAAGAAATTCTGAGAATCTCTTTGCTGTCTAGGGGAAAAATTAATAATGAGATTATATTTCTTTCAGATTTGATCTACTGGCTCTTTTGCTGTTGACATTAAAATGCAATACAGCTGACATTTCCTCAGAGACTGGATGCTTTCATATTGCTTCAGCATGGATGATGGTATTTTTGTAGGCTTTATGCTCCTTTCGTCCTCAAAAACAATGGATGAGGTTTGTTGTGTGAAATGTTCGAAAGCAGTGAGCTCATCACAAAGAGCTGCCGTTTACGTCATTTATTAAATTCTGCATGCTAACAAGTGTAGGAGGCGACTGCTCCATCCTTGACATTTGAGTTGGAGAGAGTATAGAGAGACAACTTGAACTGTTGAATCTATAAGCTCAGTCGAAAAGAAGGGAATGGAGCGAAAACAGGGTGATAGAAAAGATCAAGTAGGATAATTTATAGCCAAATTCATTACTGTTATAAACAGGACACATTCCTTCTGAAACTGCGGACATCTGGAATGCACAATGTCGGTCACAACTGGGGGGGAAAAAAAACATTGGAAGGGGAATTGTGGGAGGGAATGGTAAGGCTTGAGATCTTCACAGGCAGAGCCAAATAACATTCTCCAGGGCCTCTTTTTACACATTGTCATTTCTGCTAAAATGTTGTTAGCTTTTTTGGACATTACAAACCCTAGTCATCATAATTGGGATGTCTTCCAGCCGAATGTGGTTTTAAACAAAACAAATTTACTACATGGTCAGTTGAGTCTGTCTGCTGTTGTGTTAAATGCTGAAAGCTGGACTGTCTGAGAAACACACCGGATTTATGAACTACAAACTTTGCTATATATGAGTATTTCCTGCACTACAATTTGCTACAGATGAATCTAAAGCCCCATCGCAAATGTACAGCTGTGGACTTTGATTATAAATACATTTTTCTAAACTTTAATTCAGTTTGTACAACAGTTCGTTCTGGTCCTTAAATCTGATTGGCTGAGAGTAGAGTGATATTCTAGTCATAACAGAACTCCAACCACTTCACACTTTGTTGTATGGCGGACACCCAAATCCACCATAATTTTATAAATAATAGTGTTTTCGTGTCATGGAATGTAGTTTTAAGAGTTTTTAGGTAAGAATGTAAGCTACTTGAATTGACTTTAAATATGCAGTTATTTGAAGATAACGTCTGTTTGAAAGTTTGCTTCATTTTTTCCGGAAATGTGAGCTCCAGGGCGTCAGCAGGCATTCACCGCTCCTGAATCCGCCAAGAGCAGCCTTACCTCGACCGGAATTTCTGGAATTTATGGCTGGCTCTGATGTCTCTATAGTGGTTAAACATGAGATATTATTAATTTGGGGTAAATCTAATAGGCAGTCTTTGGTCTCATTAATCTGTTATTTGTTCCAGTGCAAATAGCTTTGGCTGAGGGTAAAATCTCATCATGTTATATTTTATGTAAATTTAATGCTGTATATCAGAGCACTACCTTTCTACGTTTGTCTGAATTGCCTAGCAACTTTTATGATGGTTGTTGTTGTTGTTTATTAAATATAAATGATAGTATCCTAGTATTTAATAATAGTATTTACAATTGGGAAACGTGTGTGTGTTTTCGTGATGGTGATTAGTTACAGTGTTCCACCATTAAATGGCGACAAGAGGATGTTTTTATGAGTGAGTCAGCAGTAAAGACTTTTTACTTTTTATAATTTCTTTTTACTTTCAACAACAGCTTGTAAGACGCAGCCAACAAATGCACTGAGCAGCACTGTCATCGGAAATCACTTTTAACAGATGAAAGCATAGTACGACAAAGATATCGCTTTCAAACTAATGTTTTATTGTGAATATGAGATTGAGCTGAATGAATGCTATCAGATGCAGACTTGCTCAGTCCATCTCTCTCTTATAATACTGTACATAATAAAGCTTTCAATTAAGCAAATCAACGTTCCTTAGTTACTAGTTCTAAAGTGACATTTTCGAATTAGTAACTGAGGCATGGGCTCAGCTGTTAAACTGTCAAACTGAGATTTGAATCTGTGGGGGAAGGAAGTAGTTTGCACAAAAGTGGGTTTTAAAGACACTTCATTGTTGTTTCTTATGAGATATGGTTGTATATCGACACTGTGATTACTTACGGTACTCGGCCTGTGGCCTCCTATGATGAGATTAAAAAAAAGACTAAATTATGCTTAAATTATGATTTAATAGCAAGGCATCTAATTGTTTTGTAAAACATGCATTTTTACACTGCTTTTACATGGATTTAACCAGCAGCTGTTCTTGTGTCTGGACTTTTGAGTGTTTTAAATCAGAATCGTTTTGCGAAGGAATTGGTGCAGTTGATTCAGAGTTTAAAAAACACTTACAACCTGATTCTTTTTATGAATCACACAGGTTACCAGTCTGATAAATCCTTCAAATGCTGCCAAACTGTAAGAGAAATTGCTATGATACACATGGCATTTACCAGCCTTTCCCAGACATGTCACTGAATATGATTCATTTGAACTTTTGGAAAGGCTTAATCACTTTACAGTGGAAATAAAATAAAGCGCATTCTTTCAACACATACAATGCTCACTTTCCACAAATCATGGGGTCAGTACCACTGGAAAAATATTTTGTTTGTAATGGAGTGGTTATGTAATGTCACTGAGTTGATATGTTGCCTTGGCAGTAGACTGTGAAGCTGTTGGCATTTGCGGTGGATGAATCACTCTAACGTGGAGTGCAAGGACATAGGTGATAGGCAGATGCTCTGATGGGTGTTGATACGGGTGTGATTGGTATCTTCAGAACAAACACCTCTTCCATCTTCAAAGGGGAAACCCACTGAGAGGTCTGTAATGTACTGGGGGAATCTGCTGCTCGCTATCTGGAATCACAGCACAGAGTCTCAGGTTAATAAAGTGAGATACAGTGTTTGTTGGAGACAGTTGTCAGCTCACACCCCACACCTGACTCAGTGTGTGTTCCACTATTAAAGACATTTAGAAGACAAATCACACACTGATCTGTTTGTAGTGCAAACGTGACTTGATATCAGAGAGTAGTCTTGTTACAGTGCAGTTCCCTGTCTATTATAAGAAGTCGCAGGAAGAACAATGGTTTATTTATCATTTGAACAATAGCATTATTATTATCATCACACTGGTTGATATGGGAATCGTGAGCATATACTGTATATCTCATATTTACACTACCCTTTAAAAGTTTGTGGTCAGGAAGATTTTTTATTTTAAAAAAATCACATTTTTATTCATTAAATTCATTGCAAGTGACAAGGACATTTATAATGTTACAAAAGATTTTTATTTCCTTAAAAAGCTGTTCTGTTGAACATTCTATTCATTAAAGAATCCTGAAAAAATGTTTCACTATTTCCACAAAAATATTAAGCAGCACAACTGATATATGATAATAAAAATTGGAGCAATGGCTGCTAAAAATTTAGCTTTGCCATTACAGGAATAAATTACATTTTAATATATATATTAAAATAAAACATTTGTTTTAAATTGAATAGTATTTCAAATCTTACTGTATTTTTGGTCAAATAAATGATGCCTTGGTGAGAGTAGGACTTTTTTTTTTTTTTTTCAGAAATATAACAAAATCTTACCAACTGCAAACTATTGAACAGCTTTATATATGAGGATAAAAGTCTGTTTTTTTCTGGTGCTTGTCTACGAAACTTGATAGCTTAAGTTAACAAGTTAAATTTAAAGGTCTGTGCCATTATAATCAAGAGTGTTATTATTTGTGGAAGTTGTTATAAACATGCTGACTTGCAACTAACTTGCAAGTCAAATTCTCTCGTGCTCTTGCAAGACATTGTGTGCGATGCACAACATCAGGCTTATGTGGAAGTGTCTGTGTTTACGTAATTACGGAATAAGCTTTAACACATAAGTCATACTTCAACTAATGCAATTTGCTTTCTAGCAACACCCTAGTATACACATAAACACTGCAAACCACTCAGAATACCTTGGCAACTGCATAGGAGCAACGCACCAGCAGTCACCCACAATTGTGGCAGTGAGTTTTGCAAAGGCAGTTTCTTTCAGAAAGTGTAAAAATATAGTTTGAAATGGAGAATTTAGAAAAAAAAAATCATTTTTTTTTATGTCTGAGGAGAAATATGATTTCAAACAGGATATAAGAAGTCAGCACAGGACGTAATGTCGTGCAAGGTTTCTCGTGGCAGACAAGAAACCGCTGTGACCCAAGAAAACGAGTACAGAGACGTCTCAGCAAGGTCGTTGCCATGGTGGAGGAATACATGACTTCCTGTGTGTTCTGATGCGAAAGCGCTCTCTTGTTTTGCAGAACTCTATGAACCTGCCCCCGGATAAAGCACGTCTCCTCCGGCAGTACGATAATGAGAAGAAGTGGGACCTCATCTGTGACCAGGTACAGCCTCCACAGTCACCCACTATTAAGTCAGAAAAACACACCTACAAAAACTATTACAGTTATTGTTAACTTATTTTTTATCAGATTTCAATTCTTAATTCAAAAGAAAAGTTAGACTCAGGATCATACCATCTACTCATCTCATTTAAAGAAACAGTTCACTCGAAAATGAACATTCTATCATTGTTCACTCACCTTCATGTTGTTCTAAACTAATATTCTGCTGTGGAACACAAAATTAGGGATTGTACTGGTTGTTCTTTTCCATTTACATGCAGTGAATGGGGTCTGAAGCTTTCCAGTCATCATATGGACCACTTTATCATAACTTTATGGTGACTTTATCCATAGTCCACATGCATTATAAATGCATGGAAAGTAGCGGCCTGTGCAGTCTTCATAGTTTCTCCTTTTGAGTTTGTACTTTCATATAGGTTTAGAATAACATAAGAGTGAGAAAATGACAGATTGTTCACCTTTACCGAAACTGTATTTTTAAGTAAACTGATGTAAAATGTCTTGTTAAATACAGGGCCTTGCAGAAAAAATCCATCAGTGCAGTAAATGATGACTTTAAGTGTTACATTTCGTGCATGTTTTGTGCAACTGTTTATAAATGTCTAGTCATGCATCTTGACAAATCTGAGAAAGGGAGTTCATGGTTACAACAAAAAAAATATATAGTTTGAGAATAATGTCAGGCTTTTTTTAAAAAACAAACAACATGAAATGATGAAGAATATGTGTATGTGTTAGTTAAAACAGAGCATTTATCTTTTGTTGGAGGTGTTTGATGTTTTTTGCCTGTGTGTAACTATCTCCCCCTCTTCCGCGTGTTAGGAGCGTTTCCAAGTGAAGAATCCTCCACATACATACATCCAGAAACTACGTGGATATTTAGATCCAAGAGTCACACGCAAGGTCAGCATCTTTCACCAGATTGTGTAACTAATGTCTGTTTCTTACCTGGTTGCATGTGAACATGACTTACAGCAGTTAAAGAATTTCCAGAACAAAAATGTACAGATAATGTACTCATCCCCTTGTCATCCAAGATGTTCTTGCCTTTCTTTCTTCAGTCGTAAAGAAATTATGTTTTTTGAGGAAAACATTTCAGGAATTATCTCCATATAGTGGACTTCTATGGTGCCCGCAAGTTTGAATTTCCAAAATTCAGTTTCAGTGCAGCTTCAAAGGGCTCTAAATGATCTCATTTTCTCCTCCAAGTTCAAAATCGTACATTCCTGTTTTACCTTTTTACCTTACCTTTTTAGAATAAATACACTACTCTATAAAAAATACACTACCTTTAAGTTTGTGAAGATTTTTTTTTTTTATTCAGCAAGGGTGCAGCAAATTGATCAAAAGCGAAATTAAAGACATTTATCATTTTAAAAAATATTTTTATTTCTATTTTTAATCTTTTGAGTAAGATTTAAATGTTTTTTTTAATGGAGTCTCTTATGCTCATCAAGACTGAATTTATTTAATTAAAAAAACCCCAGAAAAAACAGTAATATTGTGAAATATTATTGCAATTTCTAATATCAGTTTTGTATTTTAATATACTTTAAAATATGATTTATTTTTGTGACGCAGCGCTAACTTTTCCACAGCCATTACTCCAGTCTTCAGTGATCCTTCAGAAATCATTACAATATGCTGATTTATTATCAGTGTTGAAACTGTTGTGCTTCTTAATATTTTTTTGGAAACTGTGATACTTTTTTTAGGATTCTTTGATGAATAAAAAGTAAAAAAGCATTTATTTGAATCTATAGAATCTTTTCTGACAATACAAGTCAGAATTACAGTTAGTCATATTACAATCACTTTTTTATCCATTTCACACATCCTTGCTGAATAAATAATAATAATAAATATTTCTTAAAAAAAAAAAAATCACTGACCCCAAACTTTTGAATAGTAGTGTATATTGTAACACAAAATTTCTATTTTGAATAAACACTGTTCTTTTTGACGTTTTAATTATCAAAGAATCCTGAAAAATGTATCACAAGTTCAAAAAAAAAAAAGCAGCACAACTGTTTCCAACATTGATTATAAATCAACATATTAGAATGATTTCTGAAGGATCATGTGACACTGAAGACTGGAATAATGATGCTGAAAATTCAGCTTTGCTTCACAGGAATAAATGATATTTCAAAGTATATTAAAATAGAAAACTGTTATTTTAAATTGCAATAATATTTCACAAAATTGCAGTTTTCTTCAGTATTTTTGATCAAATAAATGTAGCCTTGATGAGCATTAGAAACTTATTTAAAAAACATTAAAAACCTACTGATCCCAAACTTTAAATCACAGTGTAATAAATTAATGGAAATAAATGCTGTTTTTATAACTTTCTATTTATCAAAGAATCTTACCAACCCCAAATGTTTGCATGGCAGTGTATATGCAAAAAAAAAAGTCAGTTACTTTCTTATAATTTGACAAAATTGGTTTTCCTGTGTACAACGTTAGTGTTGATCTCTCTTGTGCAACTGAAAGTTTAACCAGAAATGTTGTTTTACCCAACACTAGTTAGTGTTTATTGAAATGTTTAAACTGTTCTGATGAGATTGCGGAGTTTTTCTCCAAACATTCCGATAATCATCAGTTTGTCTCTGTGTGTGCAGAAATTCCGCAGAAGGGTTCAGGAATCCACCAAAGTCCTGCGGGAGCTGGAGATATCGCTGCGAACCAATCACATAGGGTGACTAATTCCTGTCCTCTCTCATTTAATCCTTCTTTTACATCTCTTCGACTTGAGTTGATCTCTACAAATACCCCTCCCAGCAACCACCCATGATCCTCCAGTAACTAATGCAATGACGTTCTGAGGCTCCTGTATACAGTGCAGGGAACAATAGCACTGCTAGTGGTATGGACGGGAAGCTGTGGCATTGTTTGGCTTTCCCCTCTAAAGAATCACTCTTTCTTTGTTCTTCCTGTTGTAGAAAGCTAGATGTAGTGTTTGCTTGTGCACAAATCCCTGCTGTTGGGTTGTTCTGCCAGCTTCCCTGAGCTTGTAATGCTGTCTGTAGACCTCGGCAGCGTCCAGATGGTTTTTATTCATCTCGTCCCTCACATACCACCCCCTTAGCAGCTTCAAGCAACTCAGGAAGCTGAGCTGTGTATGCTGGAGAGCCAGGAAGCCTGTAGCATCCAACAATGTAGTGTGTGAAAGGACACGTATACACAGACACACACACATAACTCACATTGATGAACACAGACAAAACATTGACACACAATTCTGTGACACAATGAAGCACTGACAACTGGGAACATCTTTTCACTGTTTATTTTCCGTTTTCAAGGACACACACAATTGAATACAGAAAAACTGTTTGTTGTGAAACTGTAAAACCATTTACACACATCCGCATTAGAGAAAAGCATGCTTTGTTATGTGCACTATATATGGCACATCCGTACCAATTGGATGAATGTGCACATAAGCAATAGGGAGTAACTAGTAACTGTACTACATTTTTCAATAGTTAAGGTGTTTTGCAAATTACGAAATGCTACTGGGTTAAAAATAAATGGACAAAGCCAGCGATTGGGTTAAATGTTTATCACTGGGTTTCTCCATGTTTTATCCAGCACTGGGTTGTATTTAATGTGTAGTATGGGAAAAATGGATTTATCAGATAGAATCAAATCATCACAACATCTATTACATATTCAATTACATGCTGCTGTTTGTTGTTTTTAAATTTATGTAAAATAGGTTGCATTCTTGTTTTTGTTAGTCGTTTATTGTATCTTGTTAGTTGTGTTCTAATTGAAACAAAAATATGGCTTTATATGAAAATAATTACATTCATAATAACATTTAAAATAATATTATAATTACACTACCAGTCAAAAGTTTTTGAACCATAAGAGTTTTTTAAAGAAGTCTCTTCTGCGTACCAAGCCTGCATTTATTTGATCCAAAATACAGCAAAAACAGTAAAATTTTGAAATATTTTTACTATTTAAAATAACTCTACTAATTTTCTGTCTAGTTTTCGACTTGAATATATTATAAAATATAATTTAAATGTAATTAAAATATATAATATTAATATATTACATAAAAACATAAAAAATATCATTTTTAGCATCCTTACTTCAGTCACATGATCCTTCAGAAATCATTCTAATATTCTGATTTGCTGCTCAAAAAAAATTTATTATTATTATTATTATTATTATTATTATTATTATGTTAAAAACAGCTGAGTAGAAGAACAGCATTTATCTGAAATAGAAATCTTTTGTAACATTATAAATCATCATCACTTTTGATCAATTTAAAGCAGCCTAGCTAAAGTATTAATTTCTATAATTTCTTAAAAAAAAAAACAAAAACAAAAAAATACAGACTCCAAACTTTTGAAAGGTATAGTGTATAATGTTACAATAGCTTTTTATTTCAGATAAATCCTGATCTTTGGATCTTTCTATTCATCAAAGAATCCTGAAACTATTTTAAATATTGATCATAATATTACAAAAAAAGTTTCATGAAGGATCATGTGACACTGAAGGCTGGAGTAATGATGCTGAATATTTAGCTTTGATCACAGGAATAAATTACATATTAAAATATATTTAAATAGAAAGCAATTATTTTAAATAGTAAAAATATTTTACGATTTTACCATTTTGCTGTACTTTGTATGAAGTTAATGCAGGCTTCATGAGCAAAGAGACTTCTTTAAAAACATTAAAAACCTTATTTTTGACTGGTAGTGTAATAATAATATTTACATTCATTTTAATAATAGCATTTAATTTTTAACATTAAAAATTTTAGATTTTAACCTTTTTACAAAAATTTTATACGACAGATTTAAATATTATCATCTTGTATTTAAATATTTAAGAAGATTTTGTTCTTTAAGTTGCTTTTTCTCTTTTTTTTTTTTTTTTTTGTTAGCTTTGTGTAGGTTAGCTAACTACTACTTTACAAGATTAAAAGGCTGTATTCAGTTCAAATTACTATAAATTATAAGTAGCTTGGCAAACTACAGGTTCAGAGTAGCTTCCCGAACACTGATACACACACAGCGTTATTACATGAGCAAAATCTCAGAAAGTACTGGTAAAATATGATTCTGAATTACTTCCTTTGTCTTCTGTGTGAGCCATAAATAACCAATCCACTCCTCTCTCCTGTGTTATTAGGAGCCAGGGGTAATGTGTTTCTCATTAAGAACAAAAGAAAAAGAATAGGCAGGCTATTTTCACTTTTTTGGGGGGCTGGATGAAATGAAACAGAGGACTGTTTATTGCATGTGTCCGATCCCTGGCCTCTTTCCGATGTGCTACTCCTTGCTTTGCCAAGACAATCTGAAATAGCATCTGGCCGGACAGGAAAGGAGTCTAAAGGGGAGCAGGGAGGGGGAGGTGGTAGACAGGAAGCTGATGATAGAGTGAGCCCCACCACCTTTTCAGTCTGAAACGTCTGTTTCTTGCTCAGTTCCACATTTTGTCTGTTTTTTTTCTGCTCGTTTGGGTGTCTGCTAGCTTGCAGACTTTTTTTCTTATTTAACAATAGAGACAGATTTAAACTAATCATTACAGCTTGTGTTCGAGAGGTAAAATAAGAATGAAAATGAGAGACGTGCAGAAAAAAGAAGAATGCTTGTATATATAAGTGAATGTTTGCACAGGGGAGGCAGTCTAAACACTCCCACTGTCAGCGATTTAACCTCCTCTCTCAAGCTATGATCTCTACGTTCCTTTGCACTGCATGGTGGGAATTCCTTTTGCTTTGAGTTTTCCCCCTCAGAAATCTGGAGCTAAATGAAGGAAATCTAAAACTAGCCTCTATTCTGGACTTTCCATCTCAGTCTTGCCAAGCCAGTCAACTCAGAGCAGCCTGAGGCTAAAAATGTCTTGGGATTTTAAAGTCAACATGAAACAACATCCACTAATATGATGTATTATACATTATACAACACATATCATGCAATATACAATAGGATACAGTTGAAGTCAAAAGTTTACATACACCTTGCAGAATCTGCAATGTCGTAATATGTAATACGTTTACATATAGTCCAAAAGAGAAAATAACAGTTAAATTTATAAAAATGACCCTTTTCAAAAGTTTACATACACTTGATTCTTAATACTGTGTTGTTACCTGAATGATCCACAGTTTGTGTTGTTTTTTTGTTTAGTGAAAGTTGTTCATGAGTCCCTTATTTGTCCTGAACAGTTAAACTATCTGCTGTTTTTCAGAAAAATCCTTCAGATCCCACAAATTCTTTGTTTTTTTTAGCATTTTTGTGTATTTGAACCCTGTCCAACAATGACTGTATGATTTTGAGATCCATCTTTTCACACTGAGGACAACTGAGGGACTCATATGCAACTATTACAGAAGGTTCAAACGCTCACTGATGCTTCAGAATGTAACACAATGCATTAAGAGCCAGGGGTGTAAACTTTTGGATGGAATGAGGATGTGTACATTTTTTCTATTTTGCCTAAATATCACATTTTTTCATTTAGTACTGCCATTCAGAAGCTATAGAAGCTACTTACATGTTCCCCAGAAGACAAAATAAGTTTAATTTACCCTGATCCTCAAATTCAAGTTTTCACCCCCCTTAAATGCATCGTTTTTCCTTCTGAAGCATCAGTGAGCATTTTAACCTTCTGTAATAGTTGCATATGAGTCACTCAGTTGTCATTAGTCATACAATCATTGTTGGAAAGGTTCTAATACACAAAAATAATGAAAAACCAAAGAATTTGTGGGACATAAAGGATTTTTCTGAAGAACAGCAGACAGTTTAAGTGTTCAGGACAAACAAGGGACTCATGAATAACTAAAAAAAAAAAAAAAAAAACAGCTGTGGATCATTTAGGTATAATACAGTATTAAGAATCAAGTGTATGTAAACTTTTGAACAGGGTAATATTTATAAATTCAACTATTATTTTCTCTTTTGGACTATATGTAAACTTCTTTTATGTGAAATATCTTATTCAAGTCAGTATTAAATAAAAAATTACATGCATTTTGTATGATCGCTCTTTTCTCTCTTATTTTTTCTATCGGGAATTCATTGGATCATGAATAGTTGGTTTTCTGTAGGCTTGGCTGTCAGTTGCGAAAGATTTTTTCCTTCTTAAAAACTGTTGGCACTCATTGGTAGCTATTCAGAAGATTATAAAAACATATACATGTTTTCTCTTGCAGTAGTGTCCAATGATAAATTATTCACAATAAGCCCTGGAATATATATTTAGAGAGTAAATTTAATCAATTTCATTAATTTGATGCTCACTTCTTAGTCTGAAGCTTAAAAGGATGGTCCACCCAAAAATAAAAATTCATGTCGTTTCCAAACCCGTAAGACACAAATAAAGATATTTTTTATGAAATCTGATAGTTTTCTGACCCTGCATAGACAGCAATGCAATTGACAAATTTAAGACCCAGAAAGGTAGTAAGGACATCATTAAATTAGTCCATGTGACATCAAGTGTTCAACCCTAATTTTATAAATCTGCGAGAATACTATTTGTGCACAAAGAAAGCAAAAATAACAACTTTATTCCTTCTCTTCCATGTCAGTTGACGTGCATTCATGTTATTTTTTATTTCAGAAGGATGCTAACAGGATGCTTTGATCTCCCTCTTTAATATGGCAGGTGGGTTCGTGAGTTCCTTAACGATGAGAACAGAGGCCTGGACATCCTGGTGGAGTATCTCTCCTTCGCCCAGTGTGCCGTCATGTGAGTGACACACCCTAAAAACAACCAACCTCACTCATCTTCACAACACACCAATCCATGCACCATCTGTAGGACGTTTAAAAGATCAAGCAGCCAGACTTTTGCTTGGGACAAAGGCTGTGATAAATTTACTGTTGTTTAATGATTCTAAACATGCTGAATGCCTCATTGTAGATGCGCTGCATTTTGTTTTGTGCTTTATGCCATGCTATAATGTGCTTGGATGGTTCTGTGCCGCTCTCTGCGTAATCCTTGACTCCCTGTTACTGAGCTTTGTTGCTAACCTTCCCCATCCTTACCCCCTTGCCCTTCCTTATGTGCGGTTCCCTGTCTATGCGGCTCAGGTTGGATTTTGAAGGGCTGGAGAATGGTGAGGACTTTTCGCTGGACAAGGCTAAGTCCTGGAGCAGGTCCATTGAGGATCTGCACCAGAATGGCTGCAATACGCTGGTGCGCTCTGCGCGGCAATCCGTCCTCCGGTATGTACTGGCCTGCTTGTGCTTGCTACGCTCTGCCGCGCTTTAAAATGATGTTTGCCTATGTGGTAACTTGCTTTGGTTTGGTTTGGTTCAGGCTGCTGGCCAATCACAACTTAATTATTAAAAAAATTGAACAATTTTTGCACAGTTTTGTAACTGATACATACATATATATATATATATATATATGTATATTATGTATATTATATGTATATTATTTTTTTTTTTTTTTTTTTTGGAAAGTGTCAACTATTGTTCCAGACTTTCACAGTTAGGTTCCTGTCTCACTGCGTAGGTTATATGTGTGTTCATGCAGTGACAGGAACATTGCTTTGCACCGAAACTAGGAGTCACATGCATGCGTTATTTTGCCCACTGAGCCATAGCCACACTTCCTGAGGGTAGATAACACGCAAATGAAAGTACTTCTTTATATGGTGCATATCAGTGATCAATTGTGCATGTTTATGTCATTTTAAATCAAGCACAACTCTTGTGAACTACTAACTGTGTCCTTCTATTACAGTTATGGCTCTTCTGCCAACAGCAAAACTATCAAGAACTCCAGATTAGTCAGTCAAAAGGACGACGTGCATGTGTGCATCATGTGCCTCAGAGCAATCATGAACTATCAGGTACAGGATGCATAGACCTGATTGGTCACAAAAACCTCAGGGACGCCTGACTTTATTGCACATGAAGAAAAGCAGGAAATGAAAACTGTTCTACTAGTAGCATTAAATAAATTCGTTGAATATGAAAAGTAACCTGTTACTTGCCGCATTGTTTTTCACATCAGTCTCTGTCTCTATTGAAGTGTGGTAAATAGTTTTTGTTCTTAAACCACATTGCTTTTCCTTTCTCACCCTAGTATGGCTTCAACCTTGTCATGTCTCACGCACATGCGGTCAACGAGATCGCCCTAAGTTTGAACAATAAGAACCCAAGGTAAGAATTAGGGCTCTGAATATTCTTTAACTGTATGAGTTTTAGGGCTGGGTAAAAATAAAATATAGATTTCTCGATTTTAACTGATTCTCATTTAAAAAAAAAAAAAATTGATTCTTAAATCCCATTTTAATTCGCTTTAATGCCAGTTACAGTATGAAATAAACATGAATGAACATCTGAAAGTATGTTAAAAGAAAGTACAACTTACTGAAACCCGTATTCTGTCTCACGTAATCGCTCAATCAGTGTTTCGACCACTGAAAGATGTCAGTATAACATCTTGTAAACAGTCACGTAACATCACGTTTACCTCAGAAAAAAAAACATACTTGCTGACCATAAATTCATTAGTCATCTAGATAAATGAACTTGAGAGAATTTGCTATATATATTTGCATTATACTTTTTTTAAAACTGTTCTTTAATATTTTACGTTTGAATAAATCTGTCAACTTTTTATGACAGCCATCATTTAAATGTTCATACTTCAAAAATTGAATTGGATTAGAAATATAATTATGTAATTGTGAAGATAGCTCTATAAAAACTTCACTGAGTGTAATTTAAGTGTTTGTATAGAAATCAGTTAATCATAACCCCCAATATTATAATGTAGTACCAGCTGACTCTCATCATGTATATTTTATTTGAGAGATTTTT
Organism: Cirrhinus mrigala; assembly: GCA_036247105.1. Classification (NCBI taxonomy): domain Eukaryota; kingdom Metazoa; phylum Chordata; class Actinopteri; order Cypriniformes; family Cyprinidae; genus Cirrhinus; species Cirrhinus mrigala. The sequence continues at coordinate 14,620,046 of CM070029.1, read as the reverse complement.
TCCTTCAGAAAATTTGACTTGATATATCCAAAAAAAATCTAAATTGAATTGAATCTAATCAGAAATAGAATCTGTATCAAATTGCAAGCTTGTGAATAGAAATTGAATCAAACTTTTTGTCAATACCCAACTCTAATGAGTTTCTTTCTTCTGTGAAACACTAAGGAAGATATTTTGAAAAATGTTGGCAACCAAACAGTTTCAAATCCCTTTTGACTTCCAGTATTTTTTTTCCATACAATGTACGTCAATGGGACTCCAAATCATTTGGTTAACCACATTCTTTAAGATATCTTTTGTGTTTCACAAAACAAAGAACCAGTTTCTGGTCCCACTGACTTCCATAGTGTTTCAAAATATATTCTGAATTTCTTATTTTTACATTTTAAAAAAGACGAGACACGGGACAGTGGAATAAAAATAAAAATAAAAACACAAGGCCTAGAGGCCTTTTTACTCCATTAAAGGAGAAGTTCACTTCCAGAACAAAAATGTACAGATAATGTACTCACCCCATTGTCATCCAAGATGTTCATGCCTTTCTTTTTTCAGTCGTGAAGAAATTATGTTTTTCGAGTAAAACATTTCAAGGTTTTTTCTCCATATAGTGGACTTATGGTGCCCGTCAGTTTAAACATCCAGAATGCAGTTTAAATATAGCTTTAAAGGGCTTTAAACGATCCCAGCCAAGGAAAAAGGGTCTTATCTAGTGAAATGATCGGTCATTTTCTAAAAAAAAAATTAAGTTACTTTTTAACCTCAAGTGCTAGTCTTGTCTAGCTCTGCGATGCACATGCATACTCTGTGTAATCCGGGTCAATACAATGAGGGCATGCTGAAAAACTTCCATCTCATTTTCTCCTCTGACATTAAAATCATCATAGTTCAAGAAGTTAAAATGCCCTTTACAAAAAAAAGGTAAAACAGCAATGTTGGACGATTTTGAAGTTGGAGGAGAGCATAAGATGGGAGTTTTTCAACATGCAATAACTGTATTGACCCGGATTACACAGAGTATGCATGCGCATCGCAGAGCTAGATAAGACTAGCATTTAAAGTTAAAAAGTAACTTAATTTTACATATTTTTTTGACCGATTGTTTCGCTAGATAAGACCCTTTTTCCTCAGCTGGGATCATTTAGAGCCCTTTAAGTCTACTGTGGAGATCACTATATGTTTTCCTCAAAAAACATAATTTCCTTACGACTGAAGAAAGAAAGGCATGAACATCTTGGATGACAGTGGGGTGAGTACATTATCTGTAACTTTTTGTTCTGGAAGTGAACTTCTCCTTTAACTTGATTGCGTTACTTTTAGAAGTAGTAGTGTTGTGTGAGACGCTGCAAAAGACAATATTTGAGTGCAGTGGTCTAAGACGTCAGTTCAATGCAGGGGTGCCCAGCCCTGTTCCTGCAGAGTTTAGTTCGAACCCTGATCAAACACACCTGTCTGTAATTATCAAGTGCTCCTTCAGATCCTAATTAGTTGGTTCAGGTGTGTTTGATCAGGGTTGGAGCTGAACTTTGCAGAAACACAGATCTCCAAGAACAGGGTTGAGCACCCCTAATACTTGTTTACATAGAAAAACAATGGAAAAGCAGCAGATTGGAGTGCAAAAACATGTTCTGTGTGAACATCCTCTCAGTAGGTAACTACTAGATGAGCCTGTTTAATGCAGTAATTTCAGTGACCTTTAGTTTTAGTGGCGCTGTGAAGTTGGGGATTAGAGTTGTGCTTTTGTTTGGTAAGAATGAATTCCTTCAAGCGGATTAGCGTCAGTCCGACTAAGTGTATTTGTAGCAGAAGCTTAGATCAGTTCAGACTGAAGCATGGAAAACCCCCCCTGCCTTTTTACATCTTAAAAACCACCATTCCTAGAGCTCAGTGAATCATTCACCAATGTATCACTCAATCACAGCTTTTAACTGCACTCTATATGCTTTTTTTGGATTGGGTCATTCCAAAAAAAAAATTACCCCACCTACATTTACTGATACTCATCATCAGATGTGACCCCAATGAAAGGCTCAAGATGAAAGTGTGCTATCACGTTTCTGATTTTGAAAATTGTGTAACAATGGACACAAAGCTGCTGTTCTCCCTGAAGGATAGATCTAAGCAGGTGTGGGTGGGTAATGATCTGTCAAGTTGGTAATGTTACCCGTCTTATTGTGTGAGTCCTGCTCTGCCGCTCTAGTCCAGTTGAATGCTCACAGAAGCTTTTGTTCTGTCTGTAGAACAAAGGCGCTGGTCCTGGAGCTGCTGGCTGCTGTGTGTTTGGTGCGAGGAGGCCATGAAATCATCCTCTCAGCGTTTGACAACTTCAAAGAGGTAGATCCTGGGACTTTTACACCTGCATGTGTCTTACGGATGCTATATTATGCTTGAAAAAAGTTGTTTTGTTTCAGTTCGTGCACATGTAAAGCCAATTAGCTGGGCATTTTCTTCCTTCCCACATGCATTTGTGGGAAAACCCCACATCTTAAGTCAGTCGTTTTATCAGACCCACGTCTCTGATAAGGATCAGTGTTTTGGGGGGGGAGTGAATTGCCTGCAGACTCAACCGTTCACTCAACCGCTCAGTTTTGTTTCCCTAGTCATTTAAATACCGGAAACGGGCCAATTATCCTGTAACTGTCCAACTCTATCCTGAGAAACTAAGAGAACTAATGAACACAGCAGTCACAACAATGCTGTGAGAAAGACTGAAATAAAACACAGCCTGTAGACTGGCAGAACTAGTTTTCAAAGAGTCTGTGGTTGACCTGACTTTGGATTTAGACTAATGAAATAAACATTCCACATTTAAATCAGCAAAGCACTATGAACGAGAAGCCGATTGAAGTATTTGGAAAAAGTTCCCATTCTGCCACAGTGAAAGTTGCTTTGTTATTTCGATCCCCTTCTTTTTTCGTAAAGTCCACAATAAAGTCTGACTTTTTTCTGTATGGACTGTGATCTGAATTCTTCATCATGCTCAGCTTACTGAACCCCATAACCTCATACTCTGCTGTTTCTAGAGCTGGAAAACTCAAGAAGTACTACATTACCAGTCAAAAATTTTTGAACGAAGATTTTTAATGTTTTTAAGAGAGACTTATGCTCACAAGCCAACATTTATTTGATCCAATGTCTAGCAAAAACAGTACAATTTTGAAATATTTTTACTATTTAAAATAACTTTTCTATTTGAATATATTTTAAAATGTCATTTATTCCTGTGATTTCAAAGCTGAATTTTTAGCATCATTACTCCAGTCACGTGATCCTTCAGAAATCATTCTAATATTCTGATTTGCTGCTCAGAAAACATTATTATTATGTTGAAAACAGCGGAGTACAATATTTTCAGGTTTCTTCGATGAATAGAAAGCTCAGAAGAACAATAATCTCCAATATCTGAAATAGCAATCTTTTGCAACATTATAAATGTTGCATTATACAAGTGTATAATGTTACAAAAGCTTTTTATTTCAGATAAATGCTGATCTTTGGATCTTTCTATTCATCAGATAATCCTGAAAAATGTACATTTTTTATTACGTAATAATAATAAATGTTACATGAGAACAAAATCAGCATATTAGAATGATTTCTGAAGGATCATGTGACACTGAAGACTGGAGTAATGATGCTGAAAATGTAGCTTTGATCACAGAAATAAATTACATTTTAAAATATATTCAAATAGAAAGCAGTTATTTTAAATAGTAAAAATATTTCAGAATTTTTTCTGTACATTGGATCAAATAAATGCAGGCTTGGTGAGCAGAAAAGATGTCCTTAAAAACATTAAAAATCAAAAACTTTTGACTGGTAGTGTATGTTACGTTTTTTTTATGGGATGGTTATTTGTAAGGATATAAAAGCTATAACTTTTTTATATCACACTTTATATTTTAACACAACAAATCTGTTTATACTAGACTTAGGGGTTACTGTGTGACTGACTAAATCAAAATATGTGCAGGTATGCAAGGAAAAGCACCGCTTTGAGAAGCTGATGGAGTATTTCCGTAGTGAAGATGGGAACATCGACTTTATGGTAGGTGCATGAAAGCACTTTTTAGTATTTTGTGTGAGACGTGGATGCCTTTGACTGTGTGGTTTGTTTCTCAGGTGGCTTGTATGCAGTTCATCAACATTGTGGTCCATTCTGTGGAGGACATGAACTTCCGTGTACATCTGCAGTATGAGTTCACTAAACTGGGGCTTGATGACTTCCTGGAGGTATCCAGTCAATGTTTAAACTAATCTAAAATCATTCAGTGTTTAAATAGCCAAGTTTGTTGCACAGATGTCGTTTTGCATTTAAAATACTAATGAAAAATTTAGTCATACAGACATTTGGAGATATATAGAGTGACTGCATGATACAACATTAAGAACTCCCATGTGTTTCCTTCCAGAAATCCAAGCACACAGAGAGTGATAAGTTGTCGGTGCAGATCCAAGCTTACCTGGATAATGTGTTTGATGTTGGAGGTCTGTTGGAAGACGCCGAAACAAAAAATGTAGCCCTGGAGAAAGTAGAGGAGCTGGAAGAACATTTGTCACATGTAAGAACCATTAGATACTCCCTTTCATTGCTGCTATGTTATTATTATACATCATACAATAAGCATACATCAGCTAAAATTGGAAAAAGCCACTCTGCTTACATTAAAAAAAAAATGATGCAGAGCAGATTGTTATGATAAATAAAATAGTATTTTAATAAATATTAAATAATAAAATTATTAGTGCTGGGCAATGATTAATCACGATTAATCGCATTCAAAATAAACGTTTTTGTATACATAATACATGTGAGTGTACTGTATATATTTATTATGCATATATAAAAAAAAAACATACATACAGTATATATTTAGAAAATATTTACATGTATTTATTTATATTCATATAATTTATATAATATATAAATATATTTAATATACATACATTAATCATTTCCCAGCACTAAAAATTATAAATTAATAATAATTAATAATACATATTTTTTATTTATGGATAATCTTGCAATGTATTTGACACTGAATAGTAAAAAACCCCTTTTATTTCTGATTTATCTACAAGTGTTTTGGAAATTCATAAACACCACAATTTATTTGATTTTTTTACATTTTTAATAACACATCAAAATTTTGGATCAGTACATTTATTTTTTATATTTTTAAAAGAAGTATCTTTTGCTCACTAAGGCTATAATATATTTTAAAATGTGATTTATTCAGCTGAATTTTCAGCAGCCATTATTATTTTTGTAGAAGTTCAAAAGAACACCATTTATTTAAAATCATTTGTAAACTTATAAATGTCTTAACTGTTATTTTTGATCCTTTTTTAACACATCCTTGCTGAATAAAAGTCACATTTTTGTTTACCGACACCAAACTTTCAAACCGTAGTGTATATATTATGATTACTCCTAATAATGTCAGATGTGTAAATATTAAGGATAGTTTATCATAGCACAGGTCAGTCATGTTGACACTTTCAATATCTTAATGACTTCACTCTTACCAAAGTTCACAGAGTTCAGGGAAATGAGGGTTATTCCCTAGTATTTACCACAACATCAAGTTGCATACACAGCTTAATCATTCACTTTTGGTGCAGAGAGATCTTAAAATATCATTTATAATCTGACTTGCAGACTGATTGGCATTACACGTGTTTAGCGCAACAGATAAGGCTTGTAAATCTGAGTGTGCAGAATGCAGGCAGTGTGAAAACAAACCTTGGATTGTTCCTCTGATCTTGACTCAGTAGTGGGCCTTTCTGCTGGGCTGAGTTATGCTCTTGGCAAAGGTTTTGAAATGACCAGAGAATCACACAACAACTCTTTTTCTCCTCCTGGGGGAGGAGGACAGAATTCCCCAAATATTCCACTATATGTGTAATCTTCACTCCCTCAAAAATGAAAGTGATACTGTCTCATCTGCTGTGTCATACTGCTGGGAATATTACTATTGAACCATAAGAGAGTGAGAGAGACAGGAGGAGGCTTAAAAGTGTATGGGAGAGATGTTTATTGGATCAACACTCTGAACCGCCTTCTCCATCTTCACTCATTTTCGTTTCGCATCCTCTCATGCCGTCATGTTTTCTCTCGTGCTCTCTTTGTTTTTGTTATAGGTGACAGAGAAGCTTCAAGATGTTGAAAATGAGACGATGATGAAAGTGGCAGAGCTGGAGAAGCAGCTGTTACACAAAGACAAGGAACTGGCAGTCATAAAGGTAGGCCTCAACCAATCTCAATCATAAATATCGCCTTAACTCCTATAATGATGTGTTTGTGTAATATGAGGAATGATGACGGAAAGAGGAATGATGGCGACTGTGTTCAATGAAAAAATCGTCATTAATCTTTTGTGGCTTTTGTATAGTCTGGTTACTAGATGTCTAAATGTCTAATAACAGAATAAAATACCATATCTTTTGGGCATGTGTTTTATGACATTGGAATTCAATTACAAAAAAGTTAGTTTGATTGTAGAATGCAGTTGTCATTCATAACCACATGATAAACCTTACAGGATTAGTTCACTTCTAGAATAAATATTTCCTGATAATTTACTTACCCCCATGTCATCTAGGATGTTCACGTCTTCAGTCGAAAAGAAGGTTTTTGAGGAAAACATTCCAGGATTTTTCTCCATATAGTGGACTTCAATGGTGGTCATTGGGTTGAAGGTCCAAAACTGCAGTTTCAAAGCAGCTTTAAAGGGCTCTACATCAGCCCAGCTGAGGAATAAGGGTCTTATTTAGCAAAACGATTGGTAATTTTCTAAAAACAAAATTGAAATACTTTTTAACCACAAATGCTCATCTTGTACTAGCATTGTGATGTGCGTCCGTGACTTAACGTATTACGCCCGTGGCCTCAAGACTTGTTCACTCCGACAGCGTCTCATAGCGATCATTTTCATACATGGACGCTAAACATTCAATATTATTACATGCGTCTCTCTCTCGCTCAAGTGGCGCTCTTTCCTCTTGCTTGATTTCTCCCTTGCCTCCATGATTTCTGGGATATTGCAGGCATCAGGAAGCCACTATGAATATGCGGGAAACTCCCGAAGCTTCTGGGAGAAGTGGTATGTCTGTGTTGGAAAGGTCATGCGTGGTTAGTTCTTCATCTGTGTACTTTCGTTCAAAAAGGTAGGGTAGGGTGAAAAACACCATCTCATTTTCTCCTCCAACTTCAAAATCATCCGACATTGTTGTTTTACCTTTTTTTGTAAAGGATGTTTGACTTTCTTTGCACGCTCGCTTTGTAAACACTGAGTTTACATAATGTGTGAGGTCGAGCTAGTGCAAGATGAGCATTTGTGGTTAAAAAGTATAAAAATAGTATTTTATTTTTTGAAAATGACATTGTTTTCCTAGATAAGACCCTTATTCCTCTGATGGGATTGCGGAGAGCCTTTTGAAGCTGCATTGAAATTGCAATTTGGCTATTCAACCACCAATGAATGCCACTATATGGAGAAAAATTCTGGAATGTTTTCTTCAAAAACCTTAATTTCTTTTCGACCATAGTGTTTTGGGTGAACTGACGTGTTGTATGGCTTTATTAGATGCTAGGCTGAGAGAAAAAGTACCCTAACATCCTTGACTGGTCATTCTCATGTTTGTGCAGGAAACGTATGAGTCGGCCAGCTCACAGGTGCACACACTGCGGCGGATGATCCAAGAGAAGGACGCCGCCTTCCAGAGGCACAACAACATTGAGAAGCAATTGCTGGAGCTGGAGCAGCAGGGCACCATCCGTTTACGCAAGCAGCCTGATGGGGATATTGCCATTGAGGCTCTGGGTGGAGGACCTGGAGTACCTCTGGGAGACCTGGGCTTGCTTACTGCAAGTATGAGTGGGAGTGGAGGTCTGGCTGTCACTTTACCTGCTCCTATTGAAACAGTTGCACCACCCCCACCACCACCACCGCCTCCACCCGCCCCACCACTCCCTTCAGAAGGTATGGAGTCTGAGAATAGCCATCAGCCATAGTGTACTATCAGTTACTGTTGCTGAGATTTTCAGGACTCATTTGATTTGAGGGCGAACAAGTAAAAGTTTAGATTTGGCACCAGTGCAAGCCCACTTTCAATGGAAAAGAGTTATGTAAGGGTTCCCTTGAAGCTCAAAATTATGGAGACTTTTAGTTATTCTAGTGTGTAATAAGCAGAAAAACAAGGCTCAGCTGTGCACACTTAGTTCCCTCTGATTTGCAGAGCTTTAAATGTACAAGTCGTTGCAATCCTAGCAGGAAAAGGAAAAGCTAAGGGTGTTTCCTTTAGCTAAGGAGCAGTTTCTGCTGAGGAAGCAGCTGGACTGGGACTAACTATCTATTAAGCCCTTGTGACTGTTTGGGAACAAATTTAGGAGTAAAGCTAAAATGAATGCATGCTAATGTGTTAAATCTCTCTTATTTTATAGTCGAGTGTGTTCCTATTCCTCCTCCACCTCCTCCACCTCTTCCTGGACCATCACCATCAGTCATCCTTAGTGTCGGCTTATCAGGTAATACAAAATTAAATGGTAATAATAGGAAACAGTACCATCTTGGCTCTGATTTGAGTCACTGACAAATCACTCTCAAGATCTTGTCAAACGCAATTGTGTTAGTAAAAAGTAATGCTTGACCATAATGTTTATTCTTCTCATGTAGCCATACGCATCAAGAAACCCATAAAAACCAAGTTCCGCCTTCCTGTCTTCAACTGGACTGCACTGAAACCCAACCAGATCAACGGCACCGTCTTCAACGAGATCGATGATGAGCGTGTGCTTGAGGTGATATTGAGTATACACATTTTTTTGAGCATCTGCTCCATGAAACTCTTCACCCATGCCATGTGCTCTCGATTGGTCGTGTAGGAGTTGGATCTGGAGAAGTTTGAGGAGATGTTCAAGACGAAAGCCCAGGGTCCTGTGGTGGATCTGTCATGCTCAAAGAGCAAGGTTTCAACAAAGGCTGTCAACAAAGTGCAGCTGCTGGATGCCAATCGCTCAAAGAACTTGGCCATCACTCTGCGCAAGGCCAACAAGACCACAGAGGAGATCTGCAAAGCCATTCAAACGTACGTACATATTCAAGTGTCTTAAAGAGATAGTTTAGTCAAAAATGAAAATTCTGTCATTAATTAATCACCCTTATGTCATTACAAACATGTAAGACGTTCGTTCATTTTCAGAACACAAATTAAGATATTTTTGATGAAATGCGAGAGCTTTCTGACCCTCAGTAGACAGCAGCACAACTGACATGTTCAAAGCCCAGAAATGTAGTAAGGACATCATTAAAAAAGTCCATGTGACATCAGTGGTTCAATCCTGATTTTATGAAGCTACAACAAAAATAATTTTTGAGCAAAGAAAAAAATAACTTAACACCAAGGTACTATCATGAATGTGTGTTGAAGACTGACACAGAAGAGATTAAATTGTTGAAAAAAGTCATTATTTTTTTCTCTTTGCACACAAAAAGTATTCTTGTAGCTTCATAAAATTATAGCTGAACCACTGACATCACACGTTATATTGATGTCCTTACTACCTTTCTGGGCCTTGAACGTGTCAGTTGCGTTGCTGTCTACCGAGGGTCAGAATGCTCTTCTATTCCATCCAAAATATCTTAATTTGTGTTCCAAAAATGAACAAAGGTCTTACAGATTTGGAATGACAAAAAGGTGAGCAATTAATGGCAGAATTTTAATTTTTGGGTAAACTATCTCTTCAATCTTTTCAAAAATCTCCTCTGAGATTAATATGATGCAATTTCCATGTTGAAGGTTTGATCTAAAAGCCCTGCCGGTGGACTTTGTGGAATGCCTGATGCGGTTTCTGCCCACGGAGGCTGAGAGTAAACTACTGCGTCAGTACGAGCGTGAGAGGAGACCTCTGGACCAACTAGCAGAGGAAGACCGTTTCATGCTCCTCTTTAGCAAGATTGAGCGCCTCACTCAGAGAATGAACATCATCACGTTTGTGGGCAACTTCAACGATAATATCAACATGCTGACCCCGGTGAGCAACTATGATGGTCAACAAATGGGAAGTTGGGAAATTTTGTGGGTTTCTTAAATAGATTTTCGTTGAAAAATGACCATCCACAGTGATTTTTTTGGTTGCAAAGATATTTGTGAACATAGTTTTTTGACCAACATCCTTGTTGTTCCTGGAACAACATTCCTGCTCACATTTTGGGGTTAAATTAAGCCATACACTTATCAACCTATCATTTCCTGCTGATTTTAGGGGTTATTAGGCTTAGGGTTAAGTGTAGTTTTAGTTTGTTTGATGGGAATTTTACAGAAAATACTGATCTAGGAACACGTTCTTGGCAATATCATGTTCACCCTGATCAAATCTGTTGATTTAAATCCACAGCAACTCAACGGCATCATCGCTGCATCAGCTTCAGTGAAGTCTTCTCCAAAGTTAAAGAAGATACTTGAAGTAAATGTTCACTTCTTTGACTCATTCTAAAAGTTTAAAATCATCTGAAATGTGTCTCCTGTTATACTTAAATATCCTTTTTTGTTTCCACAGATCATTCTGGCCCTGGGCAACTACATGAACAGTAGTAAAAGAGGCTCGGTGTATGGTTTCAAACTTCAGAGTCTGGATCTGGTGAGCTTAAGTGTAGAAATGGCTTCAGTGATGTTGTAGTTGAATAACAGTGCTGTTCACACCCATGCTGATGTTGTTCTCTCTCAGCTGCTAGATACTAAATCTACTGACCGGAAAATGACACTGCTGCACTACATAGCTCTGGTCGTCAAAGAGAAATATCCTGAACTGGCTACCTTCTACAATGAACTGCACTTTGTGGATAAGGCGGCAGCAGGTTTGTGTCCTTTAGAGTTGGAATTTGAATTGAACTGACCATGTCTCATGGGGTGTTGAATTGTAATTTACAGGAGAAGTTCACTTCCAGACCAAAAGTTTACAGAATATTTACTCACCCGTTGTCATCCAAGATGTTCATGTCTTTCTTTCCTCAGTCGACAACAAATTTTGTTTCTTGAGGATAACAAT